>OZ038494.1:91972688-92042688 GCA_964036315.1 Acanthosepion esculentum | reverse complement strand
ACAAAAAAGCCTTACCAAATAACAAAGCCACATCACTTGAAAACTTCCAACAGTAGCTACAACAAAAATGGATAGCATGTGTAAGAAGAGAAAATAATGATATAATCAAGATGTTATCTTTCCACATTACCAATTTTGGGGGCAGACAGAACACAGACTAAATCAAGCAAGAAATTTGTTAGTAAAATATAACCTATGTATAAAGATTACAATCCTTCATCAGACCCGATAAACTGGTGCTACAAAATCACAAAGAGCTTTACCAAATAACAAAAAACTACATCACTTGAAAACTTCCAACAGTAGCAACAACAAAAATGGATAGCACATGTAAGATGTAAAAATAATGATATAATCAAGATGTTAACTTCCCACATTACCAAAAAACAAAAGAATCAAAAAGAGCTTTACCAAATAACAAAAACCATATCACTTGTAAACTTCCAACAGTAGCAACAACAAAAATGGATAGCACATGTAAGATGTAAAAATGATGATATAATCAAGATGTTAACTTCCCACATTACCAAAAAACAAAAGAATCAAAAAGAGCTTTACCAAATAACAAAAACCATATCACTTGAAAACTTCCAGAAGTAACCAAAAAAAAAATGTAGCACATTTGACTAGAAGAGAAAATAAGCATATCGTCAAGCTTTCCAAACAACCAAAAACTAGATCTGTATTAGAAAGACCTACAACAGCTAGTGGACTTCAGAAATCTAATTTCCTGAAAAACTGTTTTAAGCAAAAGGTTTTATAAATTAACATTAACTGTTTGGTCAATGAATGCTGAATGTTTCCTGTATCTTCTTCTATATACCTTGTCCCTTCAGTACATGGTTGATCATGACTCTCCACAACTTCCTGTTCTTTGTAATCTTTGTCTTTTTTGCTATATCTCTTATTCTTGTACTGCCAACCATTTACGGAAGCTCATTAGGTAGGTGATGTGCTGCTTTTCTCTGTCCCTCTTACCTTTAATATGTCCTGTGTGTATCAAATTTTCTAAGCTCTCTTTCCTCGTATGCATTTAGAAATTTCAACTCTCTTTTTCTGATGGTATGTATAAGTACCCTTTTTGTTTCCATTTTCTCTAAATATTTGTTCATGTTCAGTCCATAATATTTTCAGAATCCTTCTGCAGAAGCACATTTCTGTTGTTTCAAGTCTTTTCTCCAATCTGTAAGTGGATGTTCACTATTCACTGCCATATAGGAAGACCAATATTACATAACAGTGCAGTACTCTTTTATTTGTTTCCAATGAAATTTTGCTGTTTCTTAATACTTTGCTTAACTTTCGGAAGGCATCTTCACTATCCCAATGCACATTTGTACCTCAGTGTTGTATTTTCCATTCTCTGGTTCCTTTGTAAGAATACAGAAGGTGCTTATCTCTCTTTGGTGTGGATAAATGATGTGGGTCATGTGATGGCAGCTTAGTGACTTCTCTTCATACAGTGACAAGAGCTGCAATTTCAGTTCATTTTACAGCAGCAGAGGCTAAATCTATCTCCCCAGCAGCTTACAAGTTCATGGTGTCATTTCTCTTTGGGGATATATCATTCCCAGATAGAGAAAGAAACTCCAGCTTGCAGTCCTCAATTTGGGAAAAATCAAGACTCATTTTTCCGTTTATGGAATATGTCCTCCTCTGGGACATAGATGATTCCGACTCATTTTAATCTGGAGTCGTAAACATGAATTCTCCAGATACAGGAGTATCTCCATATTATATGTAAGATACTTCTTTTTGTTTCTCCTTACACTCTGCTTTGCTGTGTACATATATGTGATATATTATTCTCCACATAACACATGTGTATATATGTATATTGAGTTTTGAGTATGTCTTTGAGGTATAAAAATCTCTCTGAGAACAAAGCATGTTTGTCATTCCTTTTCTTTTCAGCCATTTTGTTCTGTCCATGAACTACATATAATATATATGGATATAATAATGCCCATAATTGGGGAAATAAAATGCACCTTTCTTCTATAGATCTTCCCTGTTATACCTGAACATAAATGGTTAATTTCACCATTACAATTCACCATTTCCTTATTGACAGGATTTGGAATATTATTAATCAAATTAATATTGATGTAAGTATATTTCTCTTCTCTTTACTATATAAAAGTGTTGCAGTTAATTTTATTATAAATGTTTTAAGAATGAGACAAAAAAGAAGTGACTGTGATAAAAAATTAAAGCAAGTGTTACAAATGAAACAGTAATATTACATATTTAATAATTATATTATTCTTTTTTTTTTAAGCTGGCAAGATGTCAAACTGATGATATATATCAAATATTAAATTAAATTATTAAAGTCTATTTTATGTAGGATGAAATAAATTTGCCAGAGAAATGAACAGCTGGTTTTCTCTCCTAGGACCAATGGATATGATAATCATACTTTCACTGGACTCAGAAGTCAACAAAAGCAGGAAACTATAAGGCCAATCCTATCAAGAAATACTGACCACATTTAAAATAATGAAGTCAAGTGTTATTTTTTTGTTTCTGATTTAATAAGAGGCTAGATTATTACAAAGATTTTTCTCTCTTGGTCTGGCATGCAGATAAACAAAAACCCAAACGAAAGATAAAATCACTCCGAATTATAGATTTTAATCGTACAATATTAGAAAGAAATAATTTTGAAAGTGCTGAACTTGAATTTTCTTTTATCATAATTTTTCGCTGCTTTTATAACTACAGACATCAGTAGAGAGTATGGATAAAAAAAAAAGAATACAATCCCTTAGTTTTCTGCATTTTTTACATGCAATCCACATTTTTACATACAATCAACATTTTTACATACAATCCACATTTTTACATACAAGAGGATGCTGAAAAGTTTTTGGCTTGCCCTACTTCCCCAACTCTGATCAAATGACCAACCATCAAATTTTTATCAGCTCAATCATTAAAAATACTTTCAATGCAAATGAATCTTTACGGGCTAAAACAAGACAATCATTCATCTGACTCTTTAGACTGGTGCTACAAAAAAGCCTTACCAAATAACAAAGCCACATCACTTGAAAAATTCTAACAGTAGCTACAACAAAAATGGATAGCATGTGTAAGAAGAGATAATAATGATATAATCAAGATGTTATCTTTCCACATTACCAATTTTGGGGGCAGACAGAACACAAACTAAATCAAGCAAGAAATTTGTTAGTAAAATATGACCTATATATAAAGATTACAATCCTTCATCAGACCCGATAAACTGGTGCTACAAAATCATGAAGAGCTTTACCAAATAACAAAAACCATATCACTTGAAAACTTCCAGAAGTAACCAAAAAAAAAAAAGGTAGAACATTTGACTAGAAGAGAAAATAAGCATATAATAAAATAAAGAATATAATCTCAACAAGATGAATAATAGAATAACCACAATAATGAAGAGATTATTAAGCCAGAATCTCTTAAGAAGCAACAATAATAAGATGGAGGAAATGTAGTAATAAAATTATAATGATAATAATAATAATGAAGAGTGTATTGACCCAGAATGTTGTGATAAAAAGCAACAATAGGATGGAATAAAACTAGTAATATAATAATAATAATAATTATAGTAATAATAATAATAGTATCTGTCCATATTTCTGAGATGAGGTATTATGTACACTGTTTACATTATTCAGACTATTGTCCTCATCTTTGTTGCCATATTTAAGGCAGTGGAGAACTTTCAGAGGGGAATTAAAAGGAGATAACTGATAACTGACATCCATTAAACATGGCACGTGGAACTAGAACAGTCTACCCCAGTGAGCGAAATAAAGGATTCAGTTCGACATTCCAACCACCTGAAGAAGGCTGGAGCATACAATGGCCGAAATGTTGTAATAAATATGGCGACAAAGATGAGGACAATAGTCTGAATAATGTAAATATAATAATAATAATAATAATAATAATAATAATAATAATAATAATAATAATAAAAAGAATCAATGCGAACTGCCCAAACATTGTTATTAGAGACCGAAAAGAAAAAATTTGCCTCCTTAAAGATATGGCAGTCCCTGCAGACTGCAATGTATCTTTGAAGATCTTCAAAAACCTATTAAAATACAAGGACCTTGAAATCGAAATCTCAAAAATGTGGCACATGGGAACATCAATGATCCCTGTTGTAGTTGGAGCCCCCAAATTGGTTGGAAAAGTTCCCAGTAGACTCATTGAAAGAATTCCTGGAAGCCCATGCCTTAAAGAAATACAAAAAAATTATTCTCAGGAATACAGCCCACACCTTACGAAGGGCTTTATCTATGTAAAATATATTTTTTCTTCTTAATTGTTCAGTGAAAAATGCCATGATGTCATTTCTGATTTTAGGTCTCTGGGTGAGACATGGAAAGAAATGTGTACACACCAGAAATCAAAAGAAATGAAATAATAATAAAGAAGAGTATATTGACCCAGAGATTTGGGATAAAAAACAACAATAATAAGATGGAATAAAACTAGTGATAAAATAATAGTATTAATGAAAAGTGTTTTGACCAAGAGTATTGGGATAAAATTCAACATTAATATGATAGAGTAAAACTAACTATAGAATAATAGTAATAATGAAGTTTATTGGCCCAGTGTGTTGGGATAAAAAGTAACAATAATAAGATGGAGTAAACTAATAATGAAATAAGTTACATTTTTCTGTTTTCAAGTGAAAAATAATTGTGAATCTTTAATTACTGCCAATATACAAGTTCATTATTGATGTGAATCTTTGAAATATTTGTTGTTAGTTAATTATTGTTGTATAAAATCATTTCCATCCTTTTTTCGACCATTTTAAAACCTGCAGTCATTGTCAAATGAATGTGGTGTCCAGTGATGGTTTTTAAATGTTTTTACATTTGATTTAACATGGAATCTGGTAGAAATAAAAACAGCAAAGGTGAGGATATTATTCAAATAAAATCAGTGAATGCTGAGAGTTAAAATGTTTCAAATAAAAAACAAAAATGGAAACAAAACAACACTACATAAGTGATAGAGATCATTATTGTCCCCAAAAGCACATTTCATATACCAATCATGATATATATCTCAGTGTTGGTGTAAGATTCAGAATTGAGACTAAAAACACATTTTTGTATCAATGTGCAAAAATAGTAACAACTGATTTTCAGTTATTAACAATAATCAAAGTATATAACAATTCAATCAGTTATGTGCCGTGCATGATACACATTTAGGTAATCATGTATCTTTTGGTACATGACTGATGAGGCAGATTTTTTCCCACAGTAGGTTGCCATTTCTTTTTCCGGTAGACAATTTGCCATCAAGGTTATAGAACTTGGTCTGTCCTGCTATTTACCCATAGCTGGGTGGGGAGAGAAGAGGATTCATACCTTTCCCAAGTGTATCAGCACATAATGATAATAATGTAATGGATTCAACTGGAATTCGAACTCTGCTCTCCGATTCCTCAATCTGAGCCGCTATCCATTACTCCACTGTATAATAATTATCAATGTTTATTTATTTATATATTTCCTGTCCCATCTAAGGACATAATAAAACAGTCTGAAATACAATCATGTAGTAGTTAAAACACATATGATAAAGTACTGAATCCAACAACAAAAGTTATGTAATGAAACATTTTTCTACGATATATTACAAGGTTATGATAAAAAATAAAGTGACATTTTTGACAGCATGGATACACTAGTTGTATTATAATTCTGCTTGTTCCCCAGTTAGTTAGCTTGTACATTAAACCCTGCCAATACCTCACAAATAAGTGACTATTACATTTTGATCAAGTGGAAATACAGAAAAGACATATCAGAGATGCTATTTGGTTTCAGTCAAAGAAAGAAGATGGAGGAGGTGATAACACTCTCATGCGTTTAACATTTATTTCAGTGAAATGTAAAACCTTGTCAAATACAAATCCTTTCATTTGTGCCCTCTTACTTCTTTAAAGAATGACCTGCATTCATATTTATGATTGGTATTGTAGCATTTGTAAGCTGAGTTGTTAAGATCAAATATTTAATGATGCAATAGGGGAATTTCCACAGGTATTTTATAGTTGTGGAATTTGCAAGGAGCTTATTTTGATCATCACTGTAAGAATTATGATTCATCAGAGAATTCAAATAAGAAGACTATGAAATTTTCACAGGCACTATTAGTTCCTTAGTTAGCATGTATGTTACACCCTGCTAATTCCTCATAGATTCCTCATGACACACATTTGTTTTGTAAGAAAATGATGATTGATTTTAAATAATTTTTATAATTTGTAGAAGAAATGATGTATTTCACTATTACTCAATGATGTTGCCAATGTGACCACCATCTTCTGGCTTTCTCCTTCTATATTTTGGATAGGAGTCATTCCCTTGTTCAAATTTAAATTTAATTTATAACAAAGGAAAAAAAAATCAATGAACTGTTTGTGACCCCTGGGGACCCCTTTTGATCAAAATGAAATATACTTATCCAAGTACCCTGGGTAATGTAGTTTTAGAATATATATGGTTTTGGGGTTCTATCTCCAAATCCCTAGGAGGAGTTCAATAACAAGCAGACAGAGGCTAGAAATTTATATATATAGATTGTTATTGCAATATTTGGTTAAAATTGTTAAGCTCAAATAGTTAATGATACAACTGGAGAATTTCCACAAGTATTTGGTATTTGTGGAACTTGTAATCATTAAATATCATGATATATTACAGAATTCAAATAGGAAAACAAAATTAGTAATGCTAGTAGTCTATGATTTAAACACTAAGTCATGATTGTTAACCAATACTCATCTAAAAGAAAGAAATCTCTGACATTAAGAGAAATTAGAAAGAAGAGTCACTTAGCAGTAGGCAAACCACTGTTATAATTATATCCAAAGAACATTACAAGTCTTTGAGAAAATAGGTACTAATTAGTAGGAAAATATCCCTTGATGAATAGTCAAAACTGTTGTCATTCACTTTGAAGCAGAATTCTGTTTTTAAAACTGGTTTAAATATACCATTGAGGCTAGAAAATAATCTAATACATGTTCAGTAACTAAGATATTCAAAGGATATAAAAAGAAGATAAAATAAAAACTATTTCTGAAAAAAAGAAAAGTTTTATTTAGTATCCATTTTGAAGTCTTTAATATTTCATTGAAAAGTTTTGATGAATTCTAGCTTTTGTCTTTATATCATAGCAGTTGGAACTTTTGGCCCACAACCCTAGTTTTTTGTTATTTTAGCAAGAACAGATGTTGCACTCACAGAAACCACCATTTAGATTTGTTTTTATCTGTCTTTCATTTATTCAGTCTTCTTTTTTGTTTTTTCTTCTTTTTCATTCATCTGTTTCTTCTTTAACTTTGTTTAATTTCATCTTTCTTTCTTACTTTCTTTTTTTGTTCATTCATTCATTTATCCTTTCTTTCTTTTGTGCATTCATTTCTTGATTCTTTCTAACTTTTCTTTCTTGTTTATTTTTCTTTTTTCTTTCTTTCTTTTTTCTTTGTTCATTCATTCTTACTTTCTTTCTTGTGTGCATTCATTCCTTCATTCTTTCTTTCTTTTGTACATTCGTTCCTTCATTCTTTCCTTCTTTCTTGTTTTTTCTTTCTTTTTCATTCCTCTGTTTCCTCTTTAATTTTTGTTTATTTTCATCTTTCTTACTTTCTTTTTTGTTTGGTCATTCATTCATTCATTCTTTTTTTCTTTTTTACATTCATTTCTTGATTCTTTCTTTTTTTTCTTTCTTTCATTCTTTCTTTTGTTCTTTCTTTTCTTTCTTTTCCATTCATCTGTTTCTTCTTTGACATAGTTTATACTTCTTTCTTTTACATTCCTTCATTTCTTTTTTTTTACTTCATTTCAGGTTTTTTTTCTAAACACTTTCCACTCTCTTAATTCCCTGTCTGCTTTGAAAATCCCCATTCCATGTCTTCCTTGTACCTGAAACTAACACCAGGTTAGAAACAGCTACAAAACCAGCCATTTTATCTCTTGATGATTTCATGCTCATTTTAAAAAAAACATTTTTTTTGTTTGCAGGATTTTACATTCTTCTGCCTTTTTGGAAATTTAAAAAATTTTTTAAACATTTTCTCCTTTTTTTTCCCCTCTTTCTTCAGCTCTTCCTCTCTATATATAAAAATATTCTAATATGTTCTTTTAAGAGTTGTTTAGACATTATTCATTTTGGTACTTTTTGTTGTAAAAACTTTTACGGATTTCAGTTTCCATGTTGTTAATCAATATCTCATCTGCACTCTGTTGCATTACATTAGAAATTTGATTATTGTGAGTGCAAAAGAGCTAAAACATCAAATGGATACAAGAAATAAGAACAATGGTTAGCAACACCTCAACCACATAGAGGCGAAACAAACCCTATTACAGACACCTGCTCAACCCACAGAGCCCACCTGTGGTTTATACTGCAACTATGCTGAGCAGACCTTAGTTGTAATTTCTGGAGAGAGCAAATAATTTGGTGTGATCAATTTTTTTAAGCAATGTCAGTATGTTCAAGACCTCGGTCACAAATACTTGTGACTTTGTGCTAGCACAACCACTGCCAGCTTCAAAATATTTCTGTCTAACCAGTTTCACTTAAAGCTTGGGTCAACCCATGGTCTGGTTTTCAGATACATCACAAAGGTTCCTCATGCTGGAATCATCTCACCAGACTGATATAAAAAATTCACCTCCCTGAGAAATGGACCATGGTGAGATTTGAATCCAGTTCTCATGGTCAGAAAGCAAACATTCTAACCACTTGGCTATAAACCAAAAATGAAATACTACAGGAATAAGATATTCAATAACTTTGAGTTTTAAAGTAATATTTACTCTGAACTTAAAAACATTTTTATTTTGGATAAAGAAAATCTTTGTAGATCAAACTCTAGAGACATATTACAAGTGAGACAATACAAACATTAGGCTAATAGTTTTCTCAGTCTCACGTTTTCCCCTGACGGGAATTTGCAAGATTATATTGAATTGATTCCTAGGTTCACTGTTTTGAGCACAACAATTTCACTTGCCAGAATCTATCATGTACATTTATAAGTTGACCATTCGTCCATGCATTAAATATTGCTGCTACATCTAGTCTGGTGCTTAGTGGCTTTATTGCCTTGTTTAGAGGATTGATTGATTTGCTTTTTATGGCTTATCAACCCTTTGTGGATTATTTGAAGCCAAAACGTATTTCAGATTGTAGAAAGTTGCTTACACAACCGAGTATTCCCAAACATTCTCTCATCTAAGTACTGACTGGGCTTGATGTGCTTAACTTCTATGATCAAACAA
Source organism: Acanthosepion esculentum (assembly GCA_964036315.1). NCBI lineage: Eukaryota > Metazoa > Mollusca > Cephalopoda > Sepiida > Sepiidae > Acanthosepion > Acanthosepion esculentum. Next base: position 92,033,362 of record OZ038494.1, on the reverse strand, counting down.
GAACCAGTGTTTTCAGCATGATTTGACTGTAAGATTGCTTAGAGGAAATTATTTAAAAACTAAAATAAAACTAAAATATACACTAAAATTAAACTGGTTAAACTTGTAGAAATTTGATGAAAAAAGATTTACAAATATAAGAAGAATCTACTACACGAGAATTTGACCAATGTATTAATTATGAACAGAAATGATGTCACCCACAATTTCAATGTAAAAAAATGCTGTACTTATTAAATGAAAAAATTATTCACTAAGAGGAAAAGTTCTTGAAAGTACAATAATAGACATTTGCCTGAACATAAACATATGTCCTGGCTTTTTCTAATATCTCCTTTCTTAAAATAAATACTCCTTAGCATATTTATGCATGGCTATAAAATTTAAAAAATAAAAATAAAACAGTTAAATCATGGTTTTAAAAAATAAACAACAACAACATTATTTCACTTTTGTTTAATATGCCAAAATCTTATGCCACTTAGTTTGTTCCATAGTGTTATGGTGCATAATGGCTCAGAATTGTTAATTAGGGAGCTAAGTTCCAATTCCAGTTAGGTTCGTTATATTCACTTACACGTGCAAATACCTGTGAGAACGGTATGAATCCACATCTTCTCCTTCCAGCTATGGATTAATTAGTAAGACTTGTATCACTAAACCATTATCTCTGTCCCCCACCAAATTCTTACAATGTAAAAATATTTTCTGGCTTTAAATAGTCCACAAAGAGTTGATAAACTGTAAGAAACAAATCAATCAAACTTAATGTTAAGAATTTTAAAAAATATTTTAGAGAATTTTCTAATCCAAATTTGAACACATTATTTTTTCTTCACATTACTTTTCCTATGTATAAATATCAAATTTTTACACTTGTCTTGCTTATCTTCCCCAAAGAAAAAAATGCATTGGCATAAAAGATACTTCACAATAAATTTCTGGATTGATAAAACTTCTTATCAATATGATATCACACCTTCTTCTTTTATGTATTGTATCTCTTCAGGATGTAGGAAATTATGACTCTCCACAGCTTCCTCCCTCTTGTGGCTCTAAACAATATTTGTTTTTTAACATCTGTCTTTGTCCCCACTCTGCTAGTCATTTACTCAAACTAATTAGGGAAGTTACTCACTGGTTTTTTCTTCTGCCCCTCCTTCCTTTCTACTGTCTCTTTTTGAATTTAAGTATATGTGTCCTTCTAGTTACCATATTCATTAAAACTTCCTCATTGCTCACATGTTCAGTCCATGGTATTCTCAGCATCCATCTGTAGAATCCCATCTCTATTGCTCTGAGTTTCTTCTTCATGAGAGAAATTGTCCAGCATTCACTGAGAATAGATCTGATATTTCAGAACTCTTTTCTTTGTTTCTGATGAAATTTTTCTTTCTTTATGCTTTGCTTAGTTTCTGTAAATCATCTTTCTCTAATCTGATGTATCTCCAGCTTTCTGTGTCACATTTTGCATTGTCTGTTACTACACTACACAGATAGTTCAATTCCTGCATTAGCTTGATTTTGATGTCTGCAGTTCAAAGCTCACACCTTTGGCTATCTCTCTTGCTGATGACCATACATTCAACTTTCTTATAGTTAATGGTTAGTCCTTTCTTCTTGCCTTCTTGTATAATTTTTTTTGTTTTATTTAAAATCAATTGCTGAAATTGTAATTATAAAATCTCTTACATTCAATGAACGTAATTCAATTCTGACTGTATGAATACACAGGGTGTGACTGGTGGCTGAGTTAGATGCTTACTTCTCAGATGCAATAAAGTTAAGTTCAAAGTGAGGATTTTAAATGATGTTTTCAAATTACATAGACTATTCTGACTTAAAAAGAAGAATGTTCATCAATGTCCTTATGACATGACCATCCATGTCCTTATGACATGTTCATCAATGTCCTTATGACATGTTGATCCATATCCTTATGACATGACCATCCATGTCCTTATGACATGTTCATCAATGTCCTTATGACATGTTGATCCATATCCTTATGACATGACCATCCATGTCCTTATGACATGTTCATCAATGTCCTTATGACATGTTGATCCATATCCTTATGACATGACCATCCATGTCCTTATGACATGTTCATCAATGTCCTTATGACATGTTGATCCATATCCTTATGACATGACCATCAATGTCCTTATGACATGTTGATCCATATCCTTATGACATGACCATCCATGTCCTTATGACATGTTCATCAATGTCCTTATGACATGTTGATCCATATCCTTATGACATGACCATCCATGTCCTTATGACATGTTCATCAATGTCCTTATGACATGTTGATCCATATCCTTATGACATGACCATCCATGTCCTTATGACATGTTCATCAATGTCCTTATGACATGTTGATCCATATCCTTATGACATGACCATCCATGTCCTTATGACATGTTCATCAATGTCCTTATGACATGTTGATCCATATCCTTATGACATGACCATCCATGTCCTTATGACATGTTCATCAATGTCCTTATGACATGTTGATCCATATCCTTATGACATGACCATCAATGTCCTTATGACATGTTGATCCATATCCTTATGACATGACCATCCATGTCCTTATGACATGTTCATCAATGTACTTATGACATGTTGATCCATATCCTTATGACATGACCATCCATGTCCTTATGACATGTTCATCAATGTCCTTATGACATGTTGATCCATATCCTTATGACATGACCATCCATGTCCTTATGACATGTTCATCAATGTCCTTATGACATGTTGATCCATATCCTTATGACATGACCATCCATGTCCTTATGACATGTTCATCAATGTCCTTATGACATGTTGATCCATATCCTTATGACATGTTCATCAATGTCCTTATGACATGTTGATCCATATCCTTATGACATGACCATCCATGTCCTTATGACATGTTCATCAATGTCCTTATGACATGTTGATCCATATCCTTATGACATGACCATCCATGTCCTTATGACATGTTCATCCATGTCTTTTTTGTTTTACTGTATCTCAGTCATTGTACTTTGCAGCATTCTTCGAATGTCTATCAAAATCAAGAATCTTCCAGGAATACCCACTGGGGTTATACACTATTGAGTTTCTATTTCTTTCCATATCAGATGTACCTAAGGAATTTTAGAAACCCGTTTTTTTCATACTATGCTAATGCACCTATATTCCTACACTGTATACTGTGTATATTTCCAAGGGAATGTTGAATGACCCCTTTATTTGTTCCACTGGTGTTCTTCCACCTTTCCACATCAGGTGTCTTTTCTTGCAACTGTCAGTTCTTCTGTACAATGTTACTCCACTTTTCCATTAAAGGCTTACAGCCATATAACGTTGAAACATTGGTTCCCAAATGATCACTAAAGTTAAGCAACATCAGGCCTGAACAGTACCTAGATGGGTGGTGTAATGGATAATAGCTTGGAATTGTTAATTGGAGAGCCAAGTTCCAATTCCAATTGGGTTCATTATATTCACTTACACATGCAAATGCCCTTGGGAAAGGTATGAATCCAATTCTTCTTCCCCCGTTATGGGTTAATTAGTAAGATTTGTATCCCTAAATCACTATTATCTCAAAAAAATATATTCTTACAATCTAAAAAAATTTTCTGGCTTTAAATAACCTGCAATGGGTTGATAAGTTATAAAAAATAGATGAATCGAATCAATCAATTTTCCATTAAACCAGTAGTTCCAAAACTTGTTTGGTTTACCACCCCTTGCATACCAAAACACAACCTTTCAAATGTATAGTCTGCTTTTACTTGGATTTTTGGGGGAGTACTCTTGCATGTCAAATGAATATAGTGTATCCCATAATAATTGTTATATAAATGGGATACACTGTAAAGTGAAGGCAAGATGCACTTCAGGTACAATATGTGTGTATGGTGTATGTTATGGTTCAGATGTAACACTTGTACCCTCTAGCTGCCCACATTTTTCCTCACTGAAGGATCATTCCACTGCCCACAGGTGAGCAGTACTGCCTACTTTAGGAATCATTGCTTTAAACCAATAATCCTGAACCAAAATCTAGTGCTAGCTAGGTTACCATATTTCCCATATGCTAAGATGCTACAAGTGGTAAAATGCACCCTATAATTAGCTAGGTATTTTTTTGAAAAAAAAATTTGAGAATTTAACAGCTTACCATACAAGCAAGTCCAAGATGCTGACTCTAGTGTGCCATTTTTCTTTCTGTCAAAACAAATTATCACATTTTGGACAAATTATTAAATATTTCTGGTTATTATTAATTATAAACAAAATGGCAGATAGTAGATACTGGAAATTGACAGTACATTTGGAATTAATGGTAGCCTTAGCAATGAATAGCGGAAAAGGACAATATCAGTAATATGCAGTTATCAATGATGCAAGCACAGTTTCAAACTTGACATTTGTAAATAAAAACAAAGTAGAAATAACTCTTTAAAATTCAGAGATCAATTTGACACAGTATTTATATTTGATGTAACCTATAAAGGATTACTGAATGAGGAATAACCAAAATGGAGGTTGGAAATGAAATGGTAATCTTTATAGCATCAACAAAATACAATACTCACCAGCAGCATAGCGTAGGTAAACCACTGCTAGTGGTGGACTACTTAGACAGCATATTGAGATTTATTGTATAAAACATACAATTTTGGCACAAGGCCGAAAAAAGGGGAAATGGGTTGAGGCTGGTCTTCACTAATTATCTTATACCTAGCTAATCCGATTCATGACCCATTCACTCATTAAAAGTTGCACATTTACCACAAGAACTCATCAGACACTAGTCAATCCCTCATATACCATAATGCCACATACTCTCAGGGAACCTAAAATACGCACCCCATGACATAAAAATTTGATGATTATAAAAATTTATACATAAAAATCTATGGATGATTTACAATGTGAGGGGATGGGATGAACCCCAAAACAACCTAAATATCAAAACAAACCAAATAAAGATAACTGATGTTATTAGGCCCCATCCAACCCTCAAAAAAGAGAGGCCGCTGTATTCTGCCCTTGGACAAAATCAAGAGGCTCTCTCACTAAAGGAGAGGGAAAGGAGAAAATAAATATTGACATGGGAAGTAAAGAAAGCTGACCTAGTCGAGATGAAAGGGAAACAAACTGGGGAGGTTGAGAATCTCAACTTGGATCATAACCAAAGATGTAGACGGAAGCAGGCTAGGAACAACACTTACTCACATTAACTAGGTACACAAAGCTTGTCCACTTAGAAAGTATATTACTCCCACTTTTATGATTTTAGGAGGAGGGTTCTGTCTGTAATATTCTTATATACCGTACCTATGAATACATTGGACACTATTGTAATATTAACATTTCTCTCCCTCTCTGACAAGCCTGTTCAGGACATGCCCAATCATGGTTCTCCACATCTTCCTCTCTTTCATGCTATCAGAAATACCTACATATTCACAATTACTCTTTGTCTTTGTGCTACTTGTCCCTCTGTCTTCAAACTTGTCATGCAGGTTATCTATTTCTCTTCGATTACGGTCCTCCACAGCTTCCTGTCTTTTGTTACTTTCAGCAATACTTGCTCCTTTATGACCTCTCTTTGTCTTTGTGGTACTTGTCCCTCCATCCATTTGCTCAAACTTGTCACATCCCTTTCTCTTTGATCACGGTCCTCCACAGCTTCTTATCTTTTTTGACTTTCAGTAATACTTGCTCCTTTACAACGCTTCTTTGTCTTTGTGGCACTTGTTGTAGTCATTACTACATTCCTTTGTTTGCTAAAGAGTACTTGTAGTTTAGTTTGCTTTTTATGGTAAAGTAATTTTAAAAAAGCTTCTCATTGTGAACACAGTGAAAACATTCAACAGTTTTCTTCCAAAAGTTCAAGACACTATCCCAATTCATGGACTATTATTAGGGTTTATCAAAATTATTTTGATTTTCAAACCTCTTCAGATTTTTTTTTAATTTTATGTAATGCTCGAAATATGGTAGCTTTTGGTGACCCTAGTTTCTGAATGTAGGTGATCAGGCTCAACTCAGGTTTGCATTTTAAAGCCTCATAATCTACAATTTATGATTGTCCACTTCTGGGCTTTATTTCAAGATACAAGTCACTACCTTTTAAAGGCTTAAGTCAGTTCTGGGCAGAATTAGTCAAATATTGCTTTACTTTCGTCCACTTTCCAAATCCTTGAGCAGCCTCAGATTTGTATATGATTGTTCACTTCCCAATTTCTTCTTCTTCTTCTTCTTCTCCTTCTCCTTCTTCTTCTTCTTCTTCTTCTTCTTCTTCTTCTTCTTCTTCTTCTTCTTCTTCTTCAATACTATTCATTTGGACCTTATATTTCAGATAATAATAGAGTGGTGTCCTAGATTGTCTTTAGAAGTGTACATGAAATGAGCTTTAGAGTATAGATCTGTAAATAATGAAAATACTTTTGATAAACCCCAATACATAATAATAATATTAAGAATATATTAGAGTCATAGTCTTTAAAAGTGTACATGAAATGAGCTTTAGAGTAAAGGTCTGTAAATAATTAAAATACTTTTGATAAATGTAATCATGCAGTAAGAAGAATAAGTTCTTTTTGAGCAGATTTTGAATTTTATTCAAAGAGGAAGATATAAATATCAAAAAGCAATAACTAATACTTTTTAATACAAGTCACTTGAAATTGTAAATTCCCTGACCGCTCATGGTTTTCATTGAGTGAAGATAAAGGTAAAGAAAATATAAAAGCAGATAAAAAAAACTCTGTAAGTCTGTTGCTTCTGACAAACCTCTCAGTTTGCATTGAATATTGTTGTCACATCCTGTCTGGTGCTTCTACTATGTATTTAGAGATTCTTGATAAAATACAAATATTCTGTGTTTGTGCCTTGCTTAGGGTGAAGTGATTTCAAAAACGATTAAAAAGGAATTATTATTATATGAGAGGGTGGTGAATCTGCAAGGTTATCGGTTCTGACCTGGCATCTCGGCTTCAGGCACTTTCCCACCTCCATAACATAGCTTCACTGTGCCTTGTCTATAAATATTTTCTTTGTAATTGGTCTGATGAATTTTCCTCTTTGCTACCTAGACTTTACAAATTTAAGTGCAGCACTAGATTGGTAGTGAGGTCTCACCATTTTATAGTTGAAATTGCTAGATATAACTAAGTTCTATGCTAACAGTTTCTTCTCTCATCGAACTTTCTTTTATCCTCTTGTTTTCCAGTCAACTTCAAACTTTAAAAATTTAGATACAATGTCAATTGTTATCTTCTGTCTTCTTCAATCCTTTTAATTCCTGTTCTTTTATTGTTCTCTCTCCTTAATAATGATTTTTCTTAGATTCTTTCACTCTCAGTAATTCTGTGTTAGTACCTTGCTTAGGGTGAAATGATTTAAAAAATGATTAGAAATGAATTATTATTATATGAGAGGGTAGCGAAAAATGAAATTATTGGGACACATAATGAGTAAAGAGGGCTTGGAGAATTTGCCACTCACAGGATGTATTGAAAGTAAGAGGGGTAGAGGTGAACAGTGAGTAACCTACTTAACAAGCTTGTGTAAATAGATGGCAGAATAGGTTTGTAGGAAGGATAAAGAAAATGAAACATTGCTAAGTGTTACAAAGGATAGGAAGTTGGGGAGAGCCATGATAGACCATGTCTTGAAGAAACATGGCACATAAAATAAGATTATAGCTGCAATGAAAAGTATAGCTGAATAGTACTGATAATGATAGGATATATATAATTTTGTTTTAAATGCCATGTCCATTCAGGATGTAGCTAATAAAACAAGTGACTTTTGGGGAATGACAGATGAGTTGTTTTCCATTGCTTTCTTCATGATTTTGCATTCCTTTTCCTAAACTGGCTTCCATTCAAGGCTAGATAGAGAGCTCAGTCTAATCTGGAGGTAGGGAAAGAGATAGATTTTTAGCTTTTCCAAGAGCATTAGTGTGAAATGCAACAAACTAGGCTGAAATTTGAACCCAGATTGCCTGTTCCTTTTCCCAAACCATTATCCATTACACTATCCACACCCTACAACAACAACTAATAATAATAATAATAATAATAACAATAATAATATAGATTGCTGTTGAATGGCCTCCAATCAAAGTTGAAGGAGTGAATATTCATAGATGTGCGATGTTCGTATGTGTGTGTGTGTGTGTGTGTGTGTGTGATGACGTTTCATCACATTTTCCGCTAAGGGACAAACACAACCTCTCCACTGAGCTACATCTTTTATGTGACAGAAGGCAAAAGAGAAAGAGTGAAGATGTGTCCAAGTATTTATAATTAATGTGAACCACGTGATAGGCTTGAGAACACATAACCAGATTTTTGCAGTAAATTGACTTTGAACACAACTGCGTAGGTGTTGTAACATCTTTCACATATATTAGCCAATCAAAAGTCAGAGAATTTTCAAGGCTTCTGTGATCCACTTTGGTGTTTAGTTTAAAATTTGCCATTTCGAAAATAATAATAATATCATACAATCAAATGGAAGCAGAATGCTAAAATATTGTTTCTAGATGAGTACATGAAATATGTGTTGGTGTAAAAGTTTATAAAAAATTAAAAATACAGAATACTGAAAAGTGAAAAGATTTTGATCTGATCAGGAAACTGTTTCAAAAAAATAAATAAAAATCTGATGATTGGTCATTTGTTTGGATTTTCAAAAGTGGGCAGGGTCACAAACTTTTCAGTTCACCCTCATAAATACATAATGTATTTTTTTTTAATAATTGTAAAATTACTGTTGCAAAGTTTTCAAAGTATTGTGAGAAATCTATTGAAGTGATATGTTGCATTTTATGAATTAAAGAGAGAAAGAGAGAGGAGGAGGTGGAGAAGGAGTGAAAGACAGAGAAGGTGAGAAAGAGAGAGAAAGGAAGAAAGAGGAAGAAAGGAAGAAAAGAGGAGAATAAGAGAAAGAAGAGAAAGCGAAAAGAAAAAGAAGAGAAAGAGAGAGAAAAGGAAATAAAGTGAAAGGAAAACAAAAAAGAATATGTGAGAAAGAAAAAGAGAGAAGGAGAGAGAGTAGGAAGGAAAGTGTAAGGGAAAGAGAGATAGAGAAAGAGAGAGAGAGAGCAAGAACTTTTTTTAAAGAACATTTTATGAATCATTTATCATACCTGTTTTTATGGGTAAATTTAATCTCCTTCTAAAAATAAAACTTAAACATTTGCTGAGTAACCTTTGAAAATTCAACGAATAATTTTGATTCTAATGGTGTTAAGTTGATGAAAGATGGCTCAGATAACCTAGAGTGTTTGAATGTCAGCAAGAGATACAAAAAAAGTTTTTTTTACCTTCACTCACGCAAATGCTTCTCTTGAAAATTCTTAACCCAAAATAAAGATGCCTGACATCTTTTCCCTGACATCTTTCTTCATTTTAAAAAAAATTGAAAAATAAAATGAAAAAAAGGATGTTTATCCAAAAACGAGGTCAAAAACTTTTTTCAGTCGAACAGTTTCTGTTGTAGGTATTTTGGTGTTTCAACTTTGACCTTTGATTCATTGCCAGCTCTGGGTTCTTGCTCCAGTTAATTCTGTGTGTCTTCTCATCTCTTGCAGTATTTTTTTTTTCTTGCAACGATTTCCTGTTTTGTGGCTACTTAACTTTTCTGGTTACTTATCAACTTACTGAATACAGACTGTCCATATGGACACTAACGATGGTGGTGGTAGAGATAATAACTGAGGTGGTGTTGGCTGACGATTCCAGAGCACTTTATGGTAGTAGCATATCAGATGTAGTCACAGTAGTAGTAGTAGTAGTAGTAGTAGTAGTAGTAGTAGTAGCAATAAAAAAAAGGAAATACAGTAGTCCACTGCTATTAGGTGAACCACTTTACCATGGTACCTGGTGTACCATGGGTGGGTGGTGGACCCCAAGATTTTGCTCGTATATCCTCAATATCTCTCACTTTTTTAGGAATTCCACCCTATTTTACCAATTTTCTGGGCTATCTTCTTCTTTGTTATTTTCTAATTAGGCATGTAAATTTAGAATAAAAAAATAACCGTTTGGGAAATTTTTATTAGATACTTACTGCAGGGCTTAAAATGCAAATTACCCGAAATTTCTTATGGAATCATTGACATAAATTAGTATCATTTTTTGAGGTTCTTTTCGAGCTATTATCTATATTATATATCGCGAAATAGTGCCCAACAATCAGGTAGGTGATCAACCTCCTATTATCAAACATGATGTTGTTTTTGCTCCATTCTAATTGAATGCTTTTTCTGACTGACGAGCCGGGTATGGCTGCTAGTAAATATATAAAGCTACATAAATCTTGTTTTTGATTATAATTCTTGCATTAATTCTTGACCGTAAATGATTCATTTATCTGATTTTCTATAAATAACATCATACAGACTGAGTGTTGAAACTTGAACAGATAATTTTAAGTTTAATAATTTCAAAATTTGTTGATTAAATCACACACACATACACACACATTGCTTAAAATTTGCTATATTTATAAATGAAGGGTGATCAATATCATAGACACAAAATTTATGAATATAGAGTGTGGACATGGGCATAACACTGCATGGAGACTGTCAGTTTCACACCTCAGTAATCTTCAGACCAAGTGTCATTACTACTTCATTGACCTATATACAGAGTATAAGTGTCATTACTACTTCATTGACCTATATACAGAGTATATAGGTCACTGAAGGAATTATAGCACTTGGTCTGAAGATAATGTTGAAGCATGAAAATGACAGTCACCATTCAGTGTTGATTCCATTGTCTATATTCTTCCTTTTGCTGTGTGTCTCAGTCTCTCTCCCTCTCCCTCTTCATATATGCAGAATTATTCAAAAAGAATAAACCGATTTTATTACGCAATATTTTTATAAGGAAAAGCAGTAGAAAACTCCAGACAAGTCATAAATATTCTACTCACAATCTGTTATATTCTGTGTTAATAGGAATATATACTTGAACAACGTGGTGGATAAAATAAGTAAAGGTTTATTGTAACAACCAGTACAATAAGAATAAAGGTAACAGTTATGCACACGGTCGTCGCAAGTCAATCCAGTAGTGAGTGCTACTATTGGAAGTTCAGTAGTATTCACGTAAGTCTGAGTCATGCTCAGCAGATCCCAGCTAGACTCTGTAATCCATTGACTTACAGATACTTATAGGTAGTTACTACCTATAGTGTAGTCACTCATGGGGGTGACAGGCTATTCCATTACATCACAATCAAATTTTATTTCCTATCTTACACGTGTTCAATGTAGTCACCACCTGCAACCTGGGAAACATCAATGTGATAAAAGAATTCCTCCCTGATGTATACCAGCATGTCATGATCCACTGAGTTGATCGCTGCTGTTATTTGATGCTTAAGGTCATCAAAGTTAGTAGGTAGTGGTGGAACATAAATGTGATCTTTTACATATCTCCACAAGAAAAATCACACATGGTGAGATCTGGGGATCTCGCAGGCAAAGAGAAAGTTCTTGGTAAATGCCTGAATGAGACATAGTCTGTAAGGTTTCAAATGTAGATGTCTTCTTAGCACATACCAGATAGTGGATTAAGAGATCACAAACTCAGAGCTAGCTTGATTTGTGGACTTCAGTGGACTACCCTCAAATGCAACACAGATTCTTGCCACTTGTTCCTCCAAAACTTGTGGTTGTCATGGATTTTTTCCCTTTACACAGAAACCCACTCTCTTGAAACTGTTTAAACCACCATCTAATGTTCTTAGGAGAGGGCAGATTAATGTTGAATTGCCTTTGAAAAGCATGTTGCACCGTGACAACAGTACTTGTTTTTGCAAACTCGAGAACACAGAATACGTTTTGCTAAGGACTCACCATTCCAGGATGAATAAAAAAAAATGGCCATTGCTGGAGATACGATGGGACTACAGTGTCCCTGTGCCAGCCATTCAAAACTTAGAAAACTCCTCTTTCAAATGGTCACTAACTCATTCTTTGACAATATTTGTAAACTGAAGCAATGTGTCATGAAATTGGCTCATTCTTTTTGAATAACCCAGTACATTAGTTTTTATGGCGGTTAAAACCTAGATGCCTGATCAAACACTGTATAAGCTAAAGTCCTAAGTTCAGCAGGAAAGGGCAATGTTGAAACTGGGACACACGGTCCATGATAACTTTTAATGATTATGAGAGAAATCTGAGAAAATAGTATCAGTAAGTCTGATTAATTTAATAAGGTCAAATTGGCAGCTGATTTCAAACGTGATCTAAAATCTTCTGTTAACTGGGGCAAGGAATGGCTTGTTAATTTTAACACATCCAAAACAAAACTGCTCTCTGTTAATAATTTGAGAGACTCCTTTCTACCTCCCATCAGCATGGCTGATGCTAACCTCCAGGAGAGTAACTCGTTGCTCCTTCTCAGGTTAATGTTCTCTGCATCAATAATTAATCTTTTATTAAGATAAAAAATATTTATCCTGAAAAAATTGTTACTGATGCTAAGAAAAGAAATTACAGCATTGTCTCTAATTCCAGAAATACGGTACAGGAAAAAAAAGTGAGTGAAAAAAAAGGGAAAAAAGATAGTGAAGGTATAATCTTTTCTTCTTCCTTTCAGGACATGCGAAATTATGGCTCACCACAGCTTCTGTTCCTTTGGAGTAAATTTCATCTTTTTGCTATATTCCTGTTTTGCCAGCCATTTACCATTTACCTCATATATTTGTGGATTTTATAATAGACAGATACTCTCAAGCATGTCCATCTGCTAGGATGGTTAATTAATTGCAGTTGCAGACACCTGCACAGGCACATTTGTGTTTCTTTAACAGAGCCGATCTGTGGTTTATAGTGGACCATAGTTACAATTTCTTTGAGAGAGTGTGTAATCTGTCATGATCAGAGGTTGTAACAATGACAGTAGACTCAAACCCTCAATCATGATTGAGGGCTTCCAAACAGTTCTGTTTACCCAGGTTTACTCCCAATGTTTAGGTTAACCTGTGATGGGGCTTTCAGAAACATTCCAAATAGTGGCATAGGCTGGCATAACTTCTCCAGGATGATATTATTGACAATGGTGCAATTCAAACATGGACCTTATGATTGGTAAGTGAATGTTCTAACCACTCACACATAAAAATAGGTTATATATATATATATATATATATATATATATATATATATATATATATATTAAGACATGTTTTATTGTATAGTTTAGATATGTTCTGTCTACCTATTTTCAATAAGATCCTTTCATACACACAGCTAAGCTTTTTGATGTTATTATTGAAGGACGAGAGAAAATTGCTGTGTTTATACATATTTGTTTTATTTTCAAGTACTTTCGACATATCCATGTCATCATCAGGTTATTGTTTATTATAAAATAAATATTATAGTATTCATTATTGTCAGAGACAAATATATGCATATATATATATATATATATATATATATATATATATATATATATATAATTTCTGATAAGTACTTTCCAAAATATTTCCTATTTTTGGAGAGTTCACCATCCTGTTTTCAAATGTCAACCACCATATCTATTTGCAGTGATTTCTAAATTCAGCAACTCATCTTTATTTTTGGTTTTGCTGTTAAGCATGAAACAAATACCTGGCATTTATATCAGTGGACAAATTTCAGTGGACATTCTCTCTGACACCAGGAAAGGAAATCAGGGAAAATGAGTGAGATGAAAGATGAGGAAAAAAGGTCGGGGAGTGAAAGGAGAGGAGAGAAAAAAAAAAAGGCAGGATAAAGCAAGAAATGACAAAGAGAAGGAAAATGAGAACAGGAAAGAGAAAGAGAAAAAAGAAAGTGTAGATAGAAGTGCAAAAAAAAGAAAGAAGGAAGACAGTGGAGAGAGAGTGAAAGATAAAGAGAAAACGTGAAAGGTATAGAGAGACAAGAAAAATAATGGGAGAGGGAGAGAGACAGTAGTTGACAGGAATGTTAAAAAAACAGAAAGCTAGCTGATTAAGGAAGGTTAAACATCAAATGAGGGTTAGAAATGTGGAAGATGTATATATATATATATATATATATATATAGACAATATTAGTGGTGAATATACACGTACATATGCAATTATATATACACATACATATATGTATAAAATAATTCCAAGAGGATAGAATCCAGGTAGAACTTGATGTCCAGGACAGAGTAAGGATATAATAAAAAGACTTAAACACTAATATTCCATGGTCATAATTTATTCCATTGGAATCATAAGAACGATCCAATTCATCAGACCTACAGATTCAATTTTCTTGAATCTGTAGGTCTGATGAATTGGATCGTTCTTACGATACCAATGGAATAAATTATGACCATGGAATATTAGTGTTTAAGTCTTTTTATTATATTTTATTATATCCTTACTCTGTCCTGAACTTTAAGTCTTTTTATTATATATATATATATATATATATATACTTCTTCCACTTTCCCATATATATATATATATATATATATATATATATATATAAAAGTGGACATGGAAGTCAGCACTTAGAGGCGACAGTCTGTTTCATGCTAGTGCAATCGTCAGGCGATCTGTATATATATATATATATATATAAATGAGAGAAAGAAAACAAGGAGTAAAAATCCACAATTCATAGCATTTACTTTTAAAAAAGTGCTCAATGCAAAGTAGACCAAAATATTATAATATTTCTATTATAATAGATTATAATAAAAACATTTTACATCACTACACAAATGCTTTCATGTTTCTATACCAAGATTGTACTTTCTCAGGCAATGGTAGATAGCAATAACAAGTTATATATATATATATATATATATAGTGTATAGGGGCAGCAGATCATTATTCAAGCATATATTGTTAAATATAACAGACAACGAATGTCTATTATGTTTTAGCATGAGCCTTTCCAAGCATCGTATAATGGCTTTAGTTTCAAGTGACAAAAACTGTCCAACATTTGGATATTTCTTTATTATATTGGTTGTTGCACTAAGCTTATGCCTCACATGAGCCATCATCAGAGTGGTTATATGGACATCGCAACAGAGATGTGCACCGTCAAAGATGACACCCTGTTTTGTTTACATAGAAGTTTGCTATGTGATGATAATGGTCGCAGAATAGCAGACTCAGGTCATAAATTCATAATGCATTTCTATGACGTCATACATGACCACGTGAGAGAGAAATGTTATCAACATAAGCGTACGTTTAAATGCATTGTAATATGTTGTTACTGGTTTGAAATGTAATTTTGTTGAGTGTGGGTTGCTTTGTCTTAATGTAGATGACCTCCAATATATTAAGGTTCTTTTCACTGCGTGTATGTGTGATGATGACTCATGTGAGCCAAAAGCTTAGATTGACAACTAATATAATAAAGAAATCTCCAAATGTTGGACAGTTTTAGTCTTTATTTTCTCTAGAAACTAAAGCCATTATACAACACTTGGAACGGCTCATGATCAAACATAATAGACATTCATTGTCTGTTATATTTAAAAATATATGTTTAATAAATAAACAGAGCATCTACTCAAATATGGGTATCCCCTAAAAGTGATGTTTAAGCAAATATATATATATATATTTAATAAAAAAATACACAAATGTTGGACAATTTTTGCCTTTATTTTCTCCTAAAACTAAAGCCATTTTACAAAGCTTAGAACGGCTCCTGATCAAACATAGTAGACATTTGTTGTCTGTTTTAATTAACAATATATGTTTGAATAATGATCTGCTGCCCCAATACACTATATATATGTTAATCTATGTGCCCACTTTCATATTTGCATGCACTGCATCCCTGATATTGAACACTTTTACTTATAAATATAGCATACCTGAAAACTATATTTTGATCACACCCAGACACACCCAGACACACACACACACACACACACACACACACATATTTCTAAAATAGAAAGATACTCACGTGAATTCCAACCACACTCAGTATGTGAAGGCTTGGAATAAATGCCCCTATTCAAACCAACACAAAAATAAAATATAAATTCAATTACTAGAAACATCTCGCTATTAGATAAGTCTTGTGTATAAAATATCTCTCTCCTACTATCAACCTCACCTTATTTAACAGTGGAAATAGAGTGTTAAAAGTTTTTTAAAAATTAGAAAGATGCTCACGTGAATTCCAACCCCACTCAGTATGTGAAGGCTCAGAATAAACCCTCCTATTCAAACAAACACAAAAATAAAATATATATATAAAATATAACAGTCAAACAAGAGGAAAAACTAACAACACCAAAAACAAAACCCCTGTTGAAAATAGCTAGAGAAGTGGTCAAAAGCACTTGGGACAATGAAAAGTATGGAAAATTTTTGTATATCCTTACTCCTATAAAATGGAAAAACCTAAGGATGCTGGAAAAACTAAATAAAAAATAAATCTTTCTTCTCTAAATTAATGAAAGATGTTTAAAAGAAAGGTTTCTGGACAAATATACATTAATATAAATATATATATGATAGAGAGAGAAGTCAATGAGAGAGTGAGAGGGAGGGATAGAGGGTGAGAAGCCAGTGAGAGAGAGATGGGAGAAAAGTATAAAGAAAGAGTATGAAAGTGAAGAAGAGATAAAGTGACAAAAGAAAGGGTGGGAGAAAAAGAGAATAAAGAAACTTGAGGTGGGGATAAAGTTAAAGAGAAATGACTACAGAGATATACATTGTGAGAGTGAGAGAGAGAGAGAGAGAGAGAGGAAAGAAGAGAGAGAGAGAGTGGAAAGAAGAGAGAGAGAGAAAAAGAATGAGGCAAATAGAGAAAATGATAGTTAAAGTTTGGCACAGCTTGCTATAACCACATTCCTCTTGACCTTTTACTGGTGGCCAGCAGATGGATCCAAACTTAGATGTCCTTTTGCTTCATTTCATTCAAAGTATCATTCTATAATGACCCTGGATTTCTTGCTTAACCCATTCTTCTTGTTGTTGCCTGTTCTGTGTTTCTGTATATGGAATGTTTTGTTTTTGTTTTTTCAATAGTGCCATCTGGTGACCAGGGCATTGCTCAGTTAGGAAAAAAGGTGGAAGGGTTTAAACCTTGATTTGAATAACCTGAGCTACAGTCAAAAGAGTAAGTAAAACATTGGTCACATACTTCCAGTTGTAGTCTGACACCAAATCTAAATTTTAATTCTTGAATGACTTCCTAAAAATAACAAATAAGTTTTTAAGCAAAAATGTTGATGGGGATGTTGAATGGCATCACAATAGTTATTGAATATCAATAAGACATTTTGGAACAAATTACTTAAAAGACAAATTGATTATCCTTGGTAAGCAAAAATCAAAATCTAAACTGTATCCAATTGTTTATTATTCACTGTAGGACACTTTTGAATAGATTTGTAGAAATCAACAGCAAGTCTTTGGCAACAGCAGAAAAAAGAGAATGGTGGCAAAGGCAGTCAAGTATGACAGCAGCATTAGCAACAGGCAGGCAGTAAGAACATTATGTTTAAGGCCCCAAATTGTAGGTTGCAAAATGTCTATGGTAGAAAAGCCAGATTGAAGCATAGTAAATGTGAGTTTAACCCCTTGACTGCATAGTGCAGGCTTAGTGAGAACTGAGTGAGCAGTACAAAAAGAGAACAGGGTCAGATATCCCAAGACATGGACAGTGGAATGAGAACAATCTCTCCCTGTAGATTAAACAAAGGGTTCAAAAGCTAAAGCTAAATAAGTCATCTTTATAAAGAATGGCATAGTGATTATGAGTTCAATCCCTAGTCTGGGCAGTACAGACACAGTGGAAAGAGGGTGAGCAATAACTGAGCAGTACAAAAAAGAACATAAGACACGATATTCCAATATATAGACAGTGGAGTGAGAACAATCTACTCTCATACATTAAACAAAGGGTACAGATTGAAATTCACTGAAGGTTACCCAAATCAAAATAGGTGACTGAAGAAGGCTGGAGGGTGTAACATGGTGATTATAACAACAGAGATGGGGGGGGATCATTAGTTTGGATGCAAATAAAGATAACTCCTCATTCCATAAAATCAGACAGAAATTTGTATTTTTGCACTCATATCCATATTCTGACACATTATGAACAACTTATAAAGAAGGAAAATAATTTATCAGTGAGAAATAATTGTCTGCTATATAGTTTATCTACTATCTATATTTCTCATGTTGACTGTCTGTGTGTCTGTCGTGGGTGTTGTTACCTCGCCCAGGACGCATTTCTCACCCGATTTTGATGCGGTTTTCACCACAAGTTTGCAAATGGCTGCCGTAAGGACATGACGGAGCCCAATTTTTTAGTTCGGACTCAGGTTCCGAAAAAATCAATAATCGAAAAAATCTGCTTACAGAAGGAATGATCGCATTTCAACCAAATTTGATACCCTCTTAGAGTCTACCATTATAAGTGTTGTCCAGAAGTTTCATGACCACGGACCCCTAAACAGCGCAGAAAATCGATAAAACCCCAAAACCGATACGCCCAGATTGCGCCTGAACAGCATGTCGGTTTTTAGCGGAAACCGACCGGATTTATGAGGAGGCCATTGGGAGTCACCATGTGAAGTTTCAACTCTGAGCGCCCCCTAAACAGAGTGCAAATCGACAATCAGTCAACCCTTAAAAATGTTTTTCCCGTTGGGTATTTCCTAAATGCAGATTAATTTAAGGTCATGCTATGCTCGGGAAGAAACAGGTCAGTGCGTGCAGTGGAGTGGAAGAAAACATTTGACCTCAAATTCAGGAATGGGTGCTACCAGGTCTGACTTTGAGCCACAAATGACATATTCGAATTTGATTACACTTTTGCTTTAATCGTCGCATCTTACCAAAATAAGCACTTCCTTTCTTCGCGTCTTTACTGAAAAAAAACCTGCATACATGCTGAGTGAAAATGGTTCCACCCTCAGCAGTCCATTTTCCAATTCTTTAAACCTTTTCCCCTAGCTCAGGCAGCATTCCAGACCTGACAAGGAGTTTTTGCGCTAAAACAGCAGGGCTTCCTCTCAATCCATTTTCAAAACTAATGCCAGCAAACGGTTAGCAGCTTTTCGTTGTCGCACATACCAAACGAGCAAACGCTTCATTGCAGCTCCTTGTATTCTCATCGCCGGCATCACGTGCGTTAGAGCCAAGCTGCATATGCAGCAGGCAGCTTGACCCCATTTACGGCCAAGCCTTGCGCTTGCCAAATCATGCGCGCATGTGTGAATGTGCGCTAGCATATTCCATTTTTCGTGAGCTCATTCATTGGTCTAAGTCATGGCCATTGTCCATTCTACACCAATCAATGACAAGTCATGCTCCATTTAAATACCTTCAGTGCGACTGCATCCGCACTCACGTCTTGATTTGATTGCCATTAATGCATCTGTCCTTGGATTAATTAGCTTCCTGCTACCGCAAGTTACCTATTTGCTTAAACGTTTGCATTACCCATTTTATCTCCACGTGCTGCCTCTACTGCGCAGCCCAGTCCATCTTAGCATTCCATACCTATTTCTACCTTTTCATAGTTCAGTTTTGCTATTAGACAGTTAACTGCTGTCACAGGTTACTTATTTACTCAATCGTTTGCCCAACCTATTTACCTCCACGTCACAGTTTTCACTGTAAGTTGAATTGTACTGCCTTTACTACGCGGCCCAGTACACCTCAGTACTTCACTGCCTATTTGCTTAAACGTTTGCATTACCCATTTTATCTCCGCGTGCTGCCTTTACTGCGCAGCTCAGTCCATCTTAGCGTTCCATACCTATTTCTACTTTTTCGTAGTTCAGTTTTGCTATTAGACAGTTAACTGCTGTCGCAAGTTACTTCTCTTCTGCCTTTACTACGCCACCCAGTACACCTCAGTGTTTCACTGCTTTTTAACCTTCAACGCGTCAACGTTTTGGTTGTGTAACCTCTTCCTACAGCGACGTTTTCGTGCTGCCAGAAAGCACGGCCATAGCTAGGAGAAGCTTTTTCCATACCGCTCCACTGCATTTTTAGTTTTCGTATACAACGAGGTTGCACCGCTTCAGCTTCGGCATCAACTTCTAATCGCATTCTTACACAGCATTTCTACAACTCTTCAAATGGCTCCTACACGACGAACATCCGCACGTCAGCAACTGAAGACCCCTAACACCGTTAACGTTACACATGCAGAACAGGCGACTGTGGAGGAGCACATAATAACTCCGGTTACAGATGATCATATAGCGTCTACTTCAACCTCTGCTTTGCACTCTTCTGCGTGCCGTGGCGATGACCAAGCCGGCAGCTCTGCAAAGACTGCAAAAACACCCAGGCGAGGCAACCTTAGCAGGCGTTCTAAAAGACCCTCTGTGGCAAAGAGAAAGCGGGAGGAGGAAACCGAGGTAGAGGCCTCTTTGAGGCTTTCCAGTCAATCTCAATGGAGGCAGTATGTTTTGTCACATGAAACATTGGTGAGCGTAACTACCGTTTGTACTGCAAATCAGTTTACACATATTCGTTGAAAAGTAAGAGGAAACTACCTAAACGTATGATTTTTGAATCAAGCACGGGCAACGCCGGGCCATGCTGCTAGTATAAATATATATTTATGGGGAAAGCTATATGACAAAGTGGAAAACGTTTTGTGTGAGAGAATACAATTCACTAAGATGAAAATGTATAGAAAGTGCTTTAATCGCTAGATCATCCACAATAAATTTACATTCAGGTTCTTACAACATTTCACCATTCTTGGCAGATGTTCGATTAACATAATGTGTGATATTTAATGACAGAAGCAGTGATAACACAAACAAAAAGAATTTAAATGAGATCAGTCTAGATTTTATACTCAAAACATATACATAAAAAGAAAATCATCTTTGAATTTGTGTGAATGTGTAGTTGCATCAATGTAAACATAAACTTAGTCCGGTGAAGTGCTGAAGGATGAAACATGAAAAGGTTTTCCTCTTTGTCATAAATCTTTCCCATAAAATTATTCTTGATATATAAAAAATTTATATATCATTATCTCATGAAATGAAAGTTGAGGTTCAGAATGTTGTCTGAGTTTGTGTATGGGACTTATCTGTACTGAATTGCTTCCCTTTATAATTAGAATTGCAGTATCCCTTTTGGCACTTGTTCCAGGCTATTAAATTCATATGTGATGCAATGCCTTGACACTTGGTTAAATACTGTTGATTTTGAACCAGTAAAATTATTATTTTGGTACTGCCTCATTCATATAATAAAATGTCAATTGTTATGATGGAGGAAGATCTTGACAAAAGAGAAATGATGAGTTCTTCAGATCAGGAAAATGTAATAGAAAATGAGCGTATGGATGATAGTGGGAGTGACTCAGACACGGGAGAAGATGAAATGAGACTAAGATCTCCATTAAAAAGGACAGGACATAAACTGCAAGGGGGGAGAGGAAGAAAGAGGTTGGAGAAGTTCAAGAACAATAAAAGGCATTAAACCAATTTGATTCAGGGAGGTGTAGTGGGATTGACAAATAGGATTTTACCTATTTGCATATGTTGGTTATAGGATAAATAAAGTGTAGAGGAAAGGGTTAGACAACAGGAAGTTGACTACTGATCATGTGCCGTAAAACAACACTATACAAGAATATTACTACTAATGACCACAGAATGACAGTCTAAGTAGCAACTGAAATTAAGATCAATGAAGTACAAATCAAAAATTAATAATAGTTGAAAATGGTAATGGTAATATTAATACGAACCATTTTCTTAGGAAACATTTAGCATTTGTTGAACAAGAAGCCAGTGCTTACCTTTGGTTGAAACTTATAAAATCTTTTTATTAAAACAATTTTTCAGGATAATGGGTCTCTCAAGTCCACTAAGTATTATTGCTATTTTCAGTATTGTTGGGGGAGGGCTTGCTTCCTCACTTTTTGTTTGACATACTGTAGAATGTTAACATTTTGATTATGTCATTATTTTTCGAGTTACATGTGTTGTCAGTTTTAGTTGTTGCTGTTGTTGGTGAAAGTCCTCAAGTGATATAGTTTCTGTTTTTTAGTACAGTTCTTTGTTTGTAATTCTGTAGCGCCAGTCCATGATGTTTGAAGAAAAATGGTTTTCACTAAGACTTACAGGCCTCATTTGCTGGAAGCCATTTTTAATCATTGTTCTGAGAAAACAGTTGTATATGGTTAACAGTTGAGATATTTCTGAACGAGTTTGGTGTCATATATGACATTCATATGAAATTTTTGATCAGACAAGGCTATTTAAGAACATAACTCAAGTGTTTAGATTTGGCTGCTTTGCCTAATAATAATAAAAATCAAAAAGTACATCGCTAATATTATTTGCTATTGCGATGAAACACAGTTTACATCATGGTGTTAGATAGCTGTTGACCTAAAAAGGGTTCATTGTCCTTTGACAGGTTTTATTTTTAATCCTGCTGGTTGTCTAGCCACTGTCTACACCAGAGAAGCCAGGTGGAGGAATCAGTTTAGTTATGATGACCAGACCATGCAGCAGGTAGTATTGAGTGACATGGTACCAGTAGTATTCATAGAGCCATCTGAAATAAAGGACAATTTCTAACCTCAGGTAAAATAAAGGACACTTTCTAACCTCAGGTAAAATAAAGGAAAATTTTTAATCTTGGATAAAATAAAGGACATTTCTAACCTCAGGTAAAGTAAAGGAAAATTTTTAATCTCCAATAAAATAAAGGACAATTTTTAACCTCAGGTAAAATAAAGGACACTTTCTAACCTCAGGTAAAGTAAAGGAAAATTTTTAATCTCCAATAAAATAAAGGACAATTTTTAACCTCAGGTAAAATAAAGGACACTTTCTAACCTCAGGTAAAATAAAGGAAAATTTTTAATATTGGATAAAATAAAGGACACTTTCTAACCTCAGGTAAAGTAAGGGAAAATTTTTAATCTCCGACAAAATAAAAAACATTTTCCAACCTCAGGTAAAGTAAATGACAATTTTTAATCTCCGATAAAATAAAGGACAATTTTTAACCTCAGGTAAAATAAAGTAAAATTTTTAATCTTTGATAAATTAAAGGACACTTTCTAACTTCAGGTAAAGTAAAAGAAAATTTTTAATCTCAGACAAAATAAAGGACATTTTGCAGACATAATTATAAACTCAAGCAGACATGCTGAGGCAGGTCTAAAAAAAACTGAGCAGCCTGTTTTCTGATTTGTAATATGATTTTGACTTTACAGATTTTTATATAGATAATCATTAAATCTGTGCTAATGTTACTAAGTTTTTCTCTCTTGTTAATCCATTTGAAGAAGATTAACTGATTTGAATTCCCTTGAACATTTCAAAGCCCCAATACGTGGAATTAAAAGATATAAATGAAACAATTGACTCAGCAAATCATTAAAAGAAAGACAGAAAGAAACGAAGAAAGTGTGATTGATTAACACTTTACTTATCTAAAAATGTAAAGCTTCCCAAAGAAAAACAAACATGATTAATAATTGATTTATAGGCATGGTTTGTCTTTTGCAAATCAGACTCTACCACTAACTTGATTTTTAAATCTCAGATTTTCAAAGAGCTAATCATTAAATCCATGTTAATATGGCTGTGTTATCTGATGTTTAATCCTCTTGTGGTCAGTGACATGATTTACCTGTCAAAGGCGTTGGTTTCTTTTAACAGTTTACATTTACAATTACCTGGTGGAGGATTCTTGCAGAGAAGAGAAAGGTTTAGGGTTAAAGTGGGTGTAAAACACGAAACTGGCAGTATATCATCATATGTGAAATCTGGCATAAAAAAAGTCTTTTTACATGTTAAGTAATGTAGATCATTGGACTGGAATGGTAAGTAACGTAGATCATTGGACTGGAATTCACAAAGTTTAGAGCAGTGGTCACAACCCAAAAGAGGAACTGATGCTTATTTTTTTATACTAAAGTTTACTCAATACAAGGCTGGTGAGACACTCAAGGTAGAGTGTTACTGTTGAAATGGTTGTGATGAATAATGTGTCAGATATGAATGGTAGAAAGTGAATATTATGAGGATAAGGGGGAAAGATAATGATTGTCTCTTGACTTGAAGGGGTTAAGATCGTAGTATTCAGGGAAGCATCTGTTCCACAAAATGAGAGTTCTCGAGAAAAAGCTGTTAGAGTAGAACTTTCTGCTTGCATTTGGAATATAGCAATACTTCATGGATGTGGCATGTTGTATCCTAGATGTAAAGGTCTGAACTGGTAGAACTAAAGAATGCAGGTGAAGGCTGCAGGATAGTTTAAGCAAAAGAAAAAAACAAAGCAAAGTCAGTCTTCTCCACAGATTGATTTTCCTAAGATAAAAATGGATGCCATTTCAATTCTTGCTTAGCATTCATTCTTTATTTCTGATCCTCGCTACTTACAATTGGTCATAGTGTGACGGTCTGGCTAGTTGCAAAATATGATTAAAAATTATACTAGTTGATAATGGGGTCTCTAGGCCTAACATTCCAGAATGGATGTTATTTTTTATTGTTTACCTAATACAAGGCCCAAGAGCCATTCAATATAGAGGGTTACTGAATAAAGTTATTTTATGAACATAACAGGAGGAAATAAAAAGTGTAGATTAGAGGATATGTAGGATAGATAAAATAAAATTTGAAGAGGTTACGATTATAGTAATTGGGAAAGCATTCTCTCAGGAATCTGTTCCATAAAGCAGTGGCTTTTGAGAAGAAGCTGTTTGAATGGAACTTCCTTCTTAACCAATGAAATACAAAGGAATGAGGATGATTCATCCTAGTGTACGTGGCATGGTGGTCTTAGCTGTAAAGGTCTGAACTGGTGGAACTAAAGTATGTAGTTCATGAGAAAATCAGCTTTCTGTTTGGTTGGTTGAAATATGGCTTTGTGACCTGGGGATTCTTAATATAGATCTATTTTTATAGATGGAGAAATTTTGGTCCCTGTTATTAATTATTCTTTTTTTATTTAATTATTTTTTATCACTAAAACTCTATGTTTCAGCTTTTTGGCATTCTTTAAGCTTGAATTTTGTTAAACAAGATGCTGTTTCTAATATCCATTGGTTTTGATCCCAGTTTCCTTATTGTCTTCCTCATATTATCCCCATCATTGTATCCTTCAATCTTCTTTCTGTTTGTGACAAAGTATTTCCTTTTCTTTGTAGCCTTTATCATAACATTTGAGATGTTGTACTAAGATCTTACTGTCTTTATAGAACATGCTCCTGCATGGATGCTTTCATTCAACTTTAAACCCATGCTGGGTATGATGATAAACTACATCCACATCCTGGGTAAGACAATAAACTACATCCAACAGCAAGGCCCCTATTCAGGAGGTTTTGAGGAGCGTAGAATCGCCTCTTAATTGCTGCTGTTCCCAGGTCCACCCTGACCCTGGGTGGTTGCACCTGTTGGGGTCCCAGCTATGGGCAAATAGTTGACCCCCCCAAACTGTGGCTAAAACATGGAAGGGTAAAATAGGCTTTAATACCAGCAATACATTTTTGTAAAAAATTATTACCAGCAATACATTTTTGAAAGAAAAAAGTATTACCAGCAATACATTATTACTAGCAATACATTTTTGAAAGAAAAAAGTATTACCAGCAATACATTATTACTACCAATACATTTTTGAAAGAAAAAAGTATTACCAGCAATACATTATTACTAGCAATACATTTTTGAAAGAAAAAAGTATTACCAGCAATACATTATTACTAGCAATACATTTTTGAAAGAAAAAAGTATTACCAGCAATACATTATTACTAGCAATACATTTTTGAAAGAAAAAAGTATTACCAGCAATACATTTTTGAAAGAAAAAAGTATTACCAGCAATACATTATTACTAGCAATACATTTTTGAAAGAAAAAAGTATTACCAGCAATACATTATTACTAGCAATACATTTTTGAAAGAAAAAAGTATTACCAGCAATACATTATTACTAGCAATACATTTTTGAAAGAAAAAAGTATTACCAGCAATACATTATTACTAGCAATACATTTTTGAAAGAAAAAAGTATTACCAGCAATACATTATTACTAGCAATACATTTTTGAAAGAAAAAAGTATTACCAGCAATACATTATTACTAGCAATACATTTTTGAAAGAAAAAAGTATTACCAGCAATACATTATTACTAGCAATACATTTTTGAAAGAAAAAAGTATTACCAGCAATACATTATTACTAGCAATACATTTTTGAAAGAAAAAAGTATTACCAGCAATACATTATTACTAGCAATACATTTTTGAAAGAAAAAAGTATTACCAGCAATACATTATTACTAGCAATACATTTTTGAAAGAAAAAAGTATTACCAGCAATACATTATTACTAGCAATACATTTTTGAAAGAAAAAAGTATTACCAGCAATACATTATTACTAGCAATACATTTTTGAAAGAAAAAAGTATTACCAGCAATACATTATTACTAGCAATACATTTTTGAAAGAAAAAAGTATTACCAGCAATACATTATTACTAGCAATACATTTTTGAAAGAAAAAAGTATTACCAGCAATACATTATTACTAGCAATACATTTTTGAAAGAAAAAAGTATTACCAGCAATACATTATTACTAGCAATACATTTTTGAAAGAAAAAAGTATTACCAGCAATACATTATTACTAGCAATACATTTTTGAAAGAAAAAAGTATTACCAGCAATACATTATTACTAGCAATACATTTTTGAAAGAAAAAAGTATTACCAGCAATACATTATTACTAGCAATACATTTTTGAAAGAAAAAAGTATTACCAGCAATACATTATTACTAGCAATACATTTTTGAAAGAAAAAAGTATTACCAGCAATACATTATTACTAGCAATACATTTTTGAAAGAAAAAAGTATTACCAGCAATACATTATTACTAGCAATACATTTTTGAAAGAAAAAAGTATTACCAGCAATAAATTTTGAAGGAAAAAAATATTACCAGCAATACATTTTTGAAAAACAAATTATTACCAGCAATACATTTTTGAAAAAAAAATTATTACTAGCAATAAAAATCTTGTTGGCATTAAATAACCCACTGAGGTTGTTATGCTATAAAACAAAACAAACCAAACCAATCAACTTTAACCTCTTCAAGTCAAGTGTCAACTGTTATCTTTCCTCTTTATCCTCATAATCTTAACTTCTTACTACCTTCTCTTCCATTCACATCATCTTTCTCATTCATCATTACTATTTTAACTGTAACACTCTACCTTGAGTTACTCTTGAGCTTTGAAATGGGGGAAGTGTAGTAAAAAATAAAACTTGCCTATGCAGTAATTATTACTTACAAAAATAATTTCTGTAACTCAAATATTCAACATTGTAACCAAACTGCAAACGAACATAGACACCGACTCACAAGAAAAAACAAAACAATGCTTTTGCTTTAACTTATAAGATTTTTACTTAAACATATATGAGTTGCTTAAAAAAAACATATTTAAATAAAAGCAGTATTTTTATTGTAAGGGGGTGCATATCTTTTATTGTGGTGGGTGCCCACCTTCAACTGCAGCAGGGAAAACTTGAATATAAATTGTCCACTATCTTCTGAGCATTTTCAGCTTTCATACACCATTATCAAAAATTAAATTAAAATATAAACAAATTTTTCCAATACTAACCTGTACATATATATATGTACACACACACACACACACACACACACACACACATATATATATATATATATATATATATATATATATATATATATATATATATATATATATAAATGTACTAGCATGCTTAAATTCCTATAGTCAGGCACCAGGGAAAAAAGCTTGTCAGAGCAGTTGTCACGGAAATGTAGAAAAGACAGAGGGAAGCCACATCATGTCAGTGAGAAAGTAACTGGTTGAGATGCCAAGTCAGAGTCGATTACATTGTAGATCCTTCTTTGGATTTTGTCAAGAACCTTGAGATGAATAGCAGGAGCAGCAGACAAGATATGGCAACAGTATTCAACGCATGACCGAATGGTCGATTTGTAATTGTGCAAGATGGACACTGACAAAAAAAAAAAGTTTTCTAGCATAACACAGTGACCCAAATAACATATATATATATACATACACTCTTGGTTGTTGGCTCCTATAAGAAGTTCATCTATCCTTTGACAGGTATTGTTTTTTGTTCTCAAATGCAATATTTAAGTTATTTTGAGATAAGTTTTTTCTCTATTTTTGGGAGCTGAAGCTATACTTATCAAAATTAAAATAAAAAATCTTGAAACATTTTCATTTGCATGTACATCCTTGTGCAAATTAATTGAAACAACTTTAGTTTCCTTTCTTTTACCATACGGTCAGTTTTAGACCCACTGGAGTGACAGGGTGTAATCGATTTCTATTTTTTCTTCAGACTAGGTCATTTGCAGTGGTATGCAGTAATAATAATATGAATCTATTTTCGGGGTGTATGAGGAAATTTGCTTAATCTTGAAAAATATTGCATCATCCGTGATTGCATCAGATTTTTATCATGCCCAGACACTATTGTCTTGACTGTCAATTAGTTGTCCTACAGCCATTGTCTACAATAGACATTATTCCAAGGAAGCAAACAAAAATTGTAACACTGCATGAACACACTGCTAAGCCTTACCAGTGGGCAAATCAAAGTACTACAGAAACTCTCCTGATTTAAATCCAATTGAGAATCTGTGGTTAATCTGCAAGGAATGATTTCATGGAATAGACATACGAAGTACTAACATGTGCCTGTGTCATGTTTCATTGGAAAAATATGAAAAGTAAAATTAAAATAAAGTAAATAATAATGGAATTATTCATTTTGTTTCAATTAATTTGCACAAGGGTGTAATGTGTTTAGAATATATACAAATTTTATTTTCTTAAATAACCAACCAAAAATATTAAACTCTACCACAATAATCTAATTTTTTTAGATGCACCTGTATGTACACATACAGTGCAGACATAGAAATCAACTATGCATAGTGACTGTCAGTTTCAGTTTCATGCCTCAAGCAATCTTTAAACCCTGTTTCACTACTCTTTATGTGGACTGTATGTATAAACTACTAGAAACTTATGGGAAGTGAATGTGTGGGAGAATGAAAATTAAATAATAAATTAAATAAATAATAAACATATGAAAAAAAATTCATTTTCCCATAATGCAAATGGAAACCAAAAAAGGGTTTCCAGTCACATGAAAAGTTTGTGACCCCACTTCCAGAAAGGAGATCATCTTTCTTTTGATAGTTTTGAATCATTGGATTCAGTTGAGTTTTGCAGCGGTTCTAAGGAAAGGAGATTCAGTCACCCTCTCTCAACGTCATGTTGACTTGAGGTCGACCCCTCTTTTACCTCTGAGTTTAGTATACACATGTGTCAATAAAAATTGACCCTTAATTTTCCAACCATGTTTTTGTGTAATTTATTGTGGTCCAACAACATTACCATTTGTTACTGGACAAAAAAACAAATATCAACTTACTACAAGTAAAGGGCAAATCAGATTTTACAGTTCTTTTGTTTAGGTCTAATTTTTTAGCCCACTTCTCATAATCTGGCCACAGAGATTTTTGGGAATCTTTTCATTGTTGGAATGGAAGTTTTCATGTGTGAGCATGTCTGTGTTTGGGTACATGCAAATATAAAATTATTGCTATCTATTTTGTATATTTTTGAATATTTATATGAACAAAATCCCTTAAATGGATTACAAAATTATCAAAATATGCAAACCAACTACAATGCAATATTTATTATTTACCATTTTAGAAATAACTATGAAAACAAATTCTTTTATTCAATCTATAAATAAAATTGTTTAATAAACCTGTTTTTGATTCTCAAGAATAAAGGAAATGAATAAATCTACTTTCATATGTTTGGGTTTTATTAAAATTCTAATCATAGCTTTTTAAAACAATAAACATTGCTGAGGAAGTCAAAACTGTATAGAGTAATAGTGGTGTCAAGGGAATAACTGCCCTTTGATATAATGTTTCTTTGTGGGCATGAAGGTTAAACATTGCCATTTTTTTTTAATTTGAAATATTCATTTGTTTTTGGCTAGAAGTAAAAAAAAAAAACAATTTTCCAGCCATCATCACACTATGACTAATTAGCTATGACTCTTCTTATTTTAGGTGTCAAATCCTTTCAAGACATAGGCGTTCATGACTCTTCACGACTTCTTCACTTTTGTTGCTCAAAGTAATCGTTTTGACCTTTTATCATCTCTCTTTGTCCCTGTTCTGCAAACCATTTGCACAAACTTATTAATGGGGTTACTCACACTTTGCCCTTGCTTCTCTTGCTTTTAATATAGTTTTACTACATATTTTGTCTCAGTTTGAGGAGTCTGTCCCCTTGTATAAGGCTCGAGAGCAACTCATCATGCAGGGTTACAATCAAATTGGTAATAATTGGTTGGTTGTTTTTGTTTAGAGGCATATCAGCCTTTATGTGTTATTTAATGCTGAAATCTAAATATTGTGTATAATTTTTTTTTTTTCGATAATAATGGTTTTAGTGATACAAGTTTACTAATTAATCCATAGCTAGAGGGAGAAGAGGTAGATTCATACCTTTCCCAACGGTATTTGCACATAAATGAATATAACAAAGCCAACACGAATTGGAATTCAGCTGCCCGCTTAACAAATCCAAGCCATTATCCATTACATCACCTGCCCACCCAAACTTACTGGTATTCCCAAGCAGTCACCCATCTAGTGACTGATCAAGCTTGATGTTGCTTAATTTCCATGATTATATGGAAACTGGTGCTTCAATGTAAGTCGGTAATGATGAACAAGGTGTATGACATGGATGAAAGAGAAATGGTTTGAAGTGAAGATTATGTGGATAAGGAGGATAGAATGATTGACCCTTGACTTGAAGAGGTTATGGTTGTAATGTTCAGGGAAGCATCCATGTGGGAGTCTGATCCACAAAATAGCAGTTCTTTGGAAAAACCTGTCTCAGTGGAACTTTCTCCTTATAACGATTTCTCTGAATCATAAGAGGAAATGCAAGTGATTTAACTCCATGGAAGTGGCATGTTGTGTGCTAGTTGTAATGGTCTTATAAGATACCACTCTTCATTTTTTTTTATCAGTCCTGAAGTTTAAATTTTCTGAGCCATAAAACATTTTATTAGGCAAGAAAAGGCAAACCTATAGTAAAAAATTGATAACTGTTTTGATTTGAAGTATAGAAAATATGGTAAGCCTTGTTGCCTGAACTGAGGGATCCAAACCTCTGTTTTTGGGTGGGGGAAGTAACAATCTGTAATGGACAGTGTAAGAAGCATGTGACCTACTGCAAGTCAGAACACCCAAGGATAAAAAGATTAGTTATTTGGCACACCTAGAGAAGCAGTAGATTATCAATTAACAGAATAAATTATACCTGCTAATCCAAGTTAAGCTGATAACTAGGATTAGGATGCCAGCAATGTATCAATCATTGACTGAATTTATTAAACCTCAAAAACAAAATAATTTTGCCTCTTTGGGCATCGACCTAGTGTGAATGGAAACAAAATTGATTGGCTATCTGTAAATTAACCAATGGAAAAGGGTTGTGAGTGGATTATACAATGAGAAAAAGGATCCTTATTTAAAATTGGTTGTAGGTTGACAATTGTGGGCCTTGCTAATGAATACAGAGCCAAATTGAAACTGAATAATTAAATGCTAAACCACTGACCACCATTAAGTAAGAGGACTTATAACATCCGTTCTTTCAGTCTTCTTCTTTTATGTGCTGTGTCACTTCAGGACATAGGCGATCATGACCCTCCACATCTACCTGTCCTTTATAGATCTTAATAAGTTTTGTCTTTTTGTTATTTCTCCTAAACCGTGTTCTACCATCCATCTACTCAGGTCTGTCAAGTATGTTACATGCTGCTTTCCTCTGTAACCGCTTTCCCTCAATCTGCCCTGAGAGTATCATATTTTACAAGCCCTCCTTCCTCATTACATGCTCCATAAATTTCAACTGTCTCTTCCTGGTGTTAAGTTTCCTTTTTGTTTCCATTTTCTCTAAAACCTTGTTGTTACTCACATGTTCACACACACACACACACACACACACACATACACACTTTGTGTGTTTCTTTGTTTCTCTCTATCTCTCTCTTTCTCTCTCTCTCTCTCTCTATATATATACAGTGTAACCTGGATATAAGAGAGTTGCCGGGACCGGAGAAGAAGTATCTTATATCCGGGTTTCTCTTATATGCGGGTTTGGTCTATTATATATACATTAACACTGGCTCTAATTTGAGACAAGAGAAGATCTCTCTTATATCCGGATTTCTCTTATATCAGGGTCTCTTATATCCGGGTTACACTGTATATATTTTTTTTCCTCATGAGTAATAGAGCTGTGCTACTGGTGAGGAAAAAATGTATATTTATTATTAGCTTCTGATTGATTGATTGGTTTGTTTAATGGCATATCAACACCTTATGGGTCATTTAATGCCAAAATTAAATTTTCTTGGGAGCTTTGAACTAATAAAAATGGTATTTTGCTTTCAAAATTGAATACATGGTAGATGATACTCAGCTCTTGTGAATATACATCTGTGTATACTTGTGTGTGAACATGATTACTAGAGACAGTGATATGTGTGCTTTATACTTTTTTGCTGAAGTTATATTTTGGAATACAGTTTTATTTCTTTAAGAAATTGTGGGATGTTATATGGATTAATCCCATGAACGAGTTCTTTCATGTTGGCTGGTTGGTTGATTTTTAGTGGTATATCAACCTTCCATGGATTAATTAATGCTAAAATCTAAATAATTTAAGCACAATTTCATGACTTCAACTAAATATATTTTGAATGCAGTTGTATGCCTTCAACGCCAGATAAAATGTTGGTTAGTTTGCTATAAATATGTATTGTTGGTAATTTTTTTATATAAAAATGTATTGCTGGTATTTTTAAAAATAATATAAAATGTATTTTTATACTTTCATATTGTTTTGTTTTTGATTGGGGGTTCACTATTTGCACATAGCTGGGACCCTAACAGATGCTACTACTCCAGGTTAGGGTGGACTTGGGAACAACAGGAATTAAAAGCTGATTCCATGCTCCTCAAAAGACCCAATC
The DNA here is from genome assembly GCA_964036315.1 of Acanthosepion esculentum. Lineage (NCBI taxonomy): Eukaryota > Metazoa > Mollusca > Cephalopoda > Sepiida > Sepiidae > Acanthosepion > Acanthosepion esculentum. The sequence goes on along the minus strand of OZ038494.1, from coordinate 92,000,176 downwards.
TCGCGATCAAAGACCTTGATGCCAGATATAGTTTATCTTTGTTATTTTGCATTGAGCACTATTTAATTAATACCAACACTCAATGTGCAATATTATATATATATATATATGTGTGTGTGTGTGTGTGTGTGTGTGTATAAAAGATATGTACCAATGGCCGTACTCGGACATGAGTTAGCAACCAACATATATATATGTATGTATGTATGTATGTGTGTATGTATGTGTGTGTGTGTGAATATATATATATATATATATATATATATATATATATATATATATATATATATATATATATATATATATATATATATATATATATATATATATATATATATATATATATATATATATGGACATGTGGCCGAGTAGTTAGAGCATTCGCTTTCTAATCATGAGAACCAGGTTCAAATCTCACCATGGTTGATTTGACAAGAAGGCGACTTTCCGATATTATTGGACTAGATCAAGGTCAATCCCAGGGTGCGGCACCTTTGGAAAGTGCCTGAAAACCATACCACCGGTTGACCCAAGCCTTGTGAGTTAAATTGGGTAGACGGAACTCTTATGAGCTGTTGAAAGCTGTCCTAGCATGAAGCCACATGTCATCATGGCTGAGAGCTTGAGTGTGCTGGCCTTGTTCAAAATGTTGATCACACTAGATAACACACTCTCTCCCAGAAATTGTAAGTAAGGTTTGCTCAACATAGTTGCAGTATAAACCACAGGTGGGCTCTGTGGGTGTTGAGCAAACACAAATGTACCTGAGCGAGCATCTGCAATAGGGATTGACTAGGCACCCTAGTAGACGGGTATCCTCGAATACGAGTGGCCAGCTATTATATATATATATATATATATATATATATATATATTCAAAAATTCTAACATAAACATGTTATAACATCTTTACAAATTCTACAAATATAGCCATTTTGTTTCAACACTTTTGGTGTCTTGTCAAGTGATAGTATTGATTGCAGAATAAAGAGTTTTAAAAAGTTCAAAACCAACCAAACTCCCCTCAATAGGGGAAACATTGTTGCATAAGCTACAATGACCAATCAAAATACAAATATATGATAATTCAAAAACTTGACTATGATCCTTAGATACAATTTAATGCCTTAATGTTAATGTTAGACTAAAATAGAATTCATTCTAACTGATTAATTTTTAATTTTACAAGTTAAAAAATAAAAATTACAAATTTTAAATTTAACCTTGCATTAAGTTTAAAATATTATAAAATTACTCGAAGAAGGAACGGAGGAAAATATACATATATTTTTATTTATTTATTGTTTTAAATGAAAAGCCAAATTTTCAGTTAGAGCAAACGCTGATCTAAGGAGATTCAAACATTGTAACAATTTAGATACAATTGAAGGGATCTGAATTCAGATGATATGGGCAGTAGAAGTAGTTTTACAAATGACAAGACAGACACAATCACGTCATAATACACAAACTCGTAAATATAATATATTTAGATATATAAACACACAAAAACATGGACGACACAGGAAATAGAGAAATCCACATAAAAGAAAATAATATCAGACGCATATACATACAATTAAAAGCATATACAAGCAATCACACACACACACACACACACACACACACACACACACACACACACACATACATTGGGCATTATAACTGCAAAGATTTCTTTATGTAATTTCCTGATTGACTTCTTTATGACAAAATACAAACATTGTTTTGTTATATAAATGTTTTTTTTTACTAATATTCACCCAATACAAGGCCCAAGAGCCACTCAAAGTCGAGGGTTACTGTGTGGAGTTGTATTAGCATAAGAAAGGGCAAGATAACAGGAAAGATAGTTAATTCTAGACTTGAAGAAGTCGAGATTTAATTAGTGAATAAAATTTCAGAGTTCAGGTGGAGACGTTAGAAGTATAGAGTTGAAATAGACTTTAACAGGGATTGGAAACCCAATCCTAAACAGGTAACAAGGGATGAACCTCTTCTCCTGTTTAAAAGATTGGGGAGGAGTGTGAACCAGATGATAGGCAAAACTATCTGCTGTATTTGACTATCTCTCTCTCTCTCTCGGTCTCTCTCACTCTCTCTCGCTCCCTCTCTCTCTCTATACATATATATATATATATATATATATATATATATATATATATATATATACATATATATATATATATATATATATTAATATTATATGCACGGTACTTAGAGGAAAGCACTCTATATCAGTGATAGGGCTAACATAATAAGTTGTAATGGATATGAGTTTGTGACCCTGGGTTTCACACATTTGCGAATTTGTCTGAAACCAGCGTGAAACCCAGGGCCACAAACTAATATCAGTTCTCAAGAAGGCATTTATGTAAATGACACTAACATTTACTCCTGTCTCAATAGCAAATCTGTCAGAGCAGACAAAGTTGACTTAGCCTTTGCTCTTGTAAAGGACCTCCAATCTGTGGTTAACTAGGGCAGGAAATGGCTCACAAATTTGAATGCCTCCAAAACGAAACTGCTCTCATTTAACCACCATAGAGAAACTCTCTGGCCTGCCATAAGCATGGCTGCTGCTAGACTCATAGAGAGCAACACACTGCACATTCTTAACCTCACATTTCCAACTGGCTTGAAGTGAAATGCCTGCATCGAATCAATAGTTGCATCTACTGCAAGGAAAGTTGGGTAATTGTGTCATGCCAGAAGGTTTTTCTCATCAGAGTCCAGCTTGCACATTTACAAATCTGCCATTAACCTGTGCATTGAATACTGCTGCCATATCTGGTTTGGTGCTTCTGCTATTCATCTTGAGGTTCTTGACAAAATCCAAAGAAGGATTGGCAATGTAATCGACCCTGACTTGGCATCTCAACTTCAGTCACTTTCTCACCAACATGATGTGGCTTCCCTCTGTCTTTTCTACAAATATATTCATGGCAACTGCTCTGACAAGCCTTTTTCCCTGGTGCCTGAACTGTGTGAGTTTAAGTGTGCTACTAGATTGAAATCTAGGTTCCACCCTTTTACTCTTGAATTAAATGTAACCACCACTTCTACTCCAATAGTTTCTTTTCTCACACTTCCCGCCTGTGGAACTCTCTTTCATTTACTTGCTTTCCTGATAACTACAATTTTCAAAAATTTAAATGCAACATCAATAACCATCTTCTATCTTCTTGAAACCTGTTCAGCTTTTATCCTTTCTTCAGTCCCCTCTATACCCAGTCTCTTCTCTCTCCTTCACTCTCTGTAACCCCCTGCATACCAGTGGCATTCCTTCCTTGCTTGGAGTGGAATGATAAAAAATATATATACACTCACATACTTTTTTTCTTTTCTTGTGTTACTTTTCTTTGTGTATTAAATATATATATATATATATATATATATATATATATATATATATATATATATATATATATATATATATATATATAGCTCTGATATCTAATATGGTATTGTTGAGCAGTATTTTTTGATTATGCATCTTTTCCAAGGTCCAAGTGTCTCTTGACTGCAGAGAATTTTTTATGGCACACTTGTAAATTTATTCTGGTGTTTTGTCGAGATTTTATATGAATGGGTCTGTGTTGAATGGAACCTTCATATTTCAAAATTGCATATGGTAGTAAAGTTAATAGTTATATAATCCACATATGTACAACTCAGTTTATATTTCCTGTATCTATAAAAGTTTATGCTTATTTCTAAAGTTTATATGTTTAAATTTTTTTGTTTTTTGCAGCAAAACCATGTAACACACAGCTGTCTAATTTTATGTGTGCATAATTATTGAACAAATAGGAAAGTTTTAATGCAATTTTTTGTTCATTAAATGCAATTTAACTACACACACACACACACACACACACACATATCTATATCTAAACATATATTGTTAAATATAACAGACAATGAATGTCTATTATGTTTGATCATGACACGTTCTAAACTTTGTATGGTTGCTTTAATTTCGACGAAAAATGGATCTTTTATCGAAATGTTAAGCAACGTAGACAGTGGCTTGGTAAAGGGGAAGGACCCCAGCCACAGCCTAGAAGGGAACTTCATAGTTCTTCTTTCAGTCTGGTGGGATTGCCAAGGAATAATCCACTTTGAATTCTTTGAAAAGCTTTGAGGAAAAAAAGACCTGCTCTAGTGAATCAAATACGGTGATGTTTCATCAGGACAATGCGCGACCACACACAGCAAGAATCACGTCACAAAAGATCAAAGAACTTGGTTGGGAGAAAATTCCTCATCCACCTTATTCTCCCGACCTTGCTCCTTCAGACTACCTTTTGTTTCTTAGCTTACAGAATCATTTGGAAGAAACAGCTTTTGTAACATAGGAAGAGGTTAAAACTGACATTTGTGAGTTCTTCGAATCAAAGCCAAAAGAATTTTACAGTAATGGAATTAGTAAGTTTGTTAATAGATGAAAGGAAGTCATAGATAATCAGGGAAAATACATTGTTGATTGAATCTGTAATTAAATGTAACATCTGGTCACTTGTTTCAAAATTCGGACAGAACTTATGATATTGTTGTGTCGGAAACCTACCACCCCTCTTGAAGATGAACTTGTCTGCTAGCAAAGACTTTATATAGTGGCACGTCGAGAGACAGAGGAGAGAAAGTTCTTGGCTGAGTTAGTTATAGACTACTCAGGCGATTTCTGTACCTTTTACCAACCAATAAAACCCTTTTTATTGTTACGTGTTATTTGTCGTTTGTCTCTACAAACCCCAAACCAACATCATAACAGATATATATATATATATATATATATATATATGTGTGTGTGTGTGTGTGTGTGTGTGTGTGTGTGTGTGTGTGTGTGTGTGTGTGTGTGTGTGTTTTGAACAATAAAAAATATTAGAAAATTAAAATTTTCAGACATACTGGGTTGTATATTAATATTTTTTGTTTTATTATTTCAGTTAGGTTCCTCATCTAGTTTCGCTTAATATCCCCATCACCAGGAAAAATAATTTTTAGGAGAAAAAAAATTTCTGCTTGTTAGTAGCAGTGAACTACACAAGTGAATGACTGTTTATGAAGTAAATGAACTTTATCTCTTTATATATATATATATATATATATATAATTGTAGTTAATTTATATCTTTTTATATATATATATATATATATATATATATAATTGTAGTTAATTTATATCTTTTTATATATATATATATATATATAATTGTAGTTAATTTATATCTTTTTATATATATATATATATATATATATAATTGTTTTTTATTATCTGAAGTTATTTCTTATTACTATAAATGTTATTTTTAGTGGGCATACATGTTTGAGTTGCTAACTCTGTTTGATTTTATTAAACAGGGAAATTAATAATAACTACCTAAATTCAGAAGTCTTACTAAAGAAAAATTGTGCCTCCAGCAGGAATTGAACCTGTATCCCCTTTTTACCTTAGGGAAACCACTTACTTAAGCCAAAGTGTGCCTGTACCAGCTAGACCACACAGCCGGAGCAGACTTCTGTGAATCTACCACTGTTAACTTCAGTATCCAATAGCAACTCAAACATGTGTACCCACTAAAAATAACATTTACACTAATAAGAAAGATGCAGATGTGCATTAGATTAGCAATCCTTCTTTAATTTATGTTTCACTAAAAATGAAATTTTATGTTGTCTTTAAACCACTATTTGGAGTTTTATATATGACACAGTGCAAAGAAAGATTCCATATTCTGTAGGCTGTTGTAATAAAAGAGAAGCAACCAACATTAAAGAAGGTATCTTTCTCCATAGGGGGTTATATACAGAAGTGTGCATAAATATATACAGAACAATCCTTGAAAATGAATGTAGCAACATTCGAAAGTACTTGGGAAGAAAATAATATGAAATAAAAATATGAACATATATATATATCATACAAGATATTTTGTTGTTATGGTAACCCAAAGGGTTAGTTGATGCTCTTCAAAGGCAACATGAAAACACCCCTTGTATTATCATATCAATGAAATATTTTATGACTAAGAAATAATATCAGTTTATACATTTATTTTCATTTTCTTGTTATTATCTGTCTGAATATTTTTACTGATTGTAAAAGTATGATTACTTTTTTAATGATAATCACATCTCAACAGGAAGTTGTAATCAAGGGAGGTAAATCTGAACTAATTATTGGTTAATATTAAATGGAACATGAGTTTGTAAAATAACATGTTTCAATAGTTGCACTTTATTTATATATTAGACAGAAAATGGCCTGCTGAGTTCAAATTGTGACCAAGGTGTTCACTTTTACAGATATTGGTTAAATGGCAGGGCAGACTGGGTTCTCTCACCCTGGGTTCTCTCACCCTGGGTTCTCTCACCCTGGGTGGCAACCAGTGCAAGAGAAGGACAACTCTGAATTCAAACCTGAGGAAAGCTGTTTGGAGAGCTACACACACATTCCTTTCCATTCACTTTTTCCTTAATTTTTCAAGGATTTTGAGCACTGAGCTATAAAGCAATATATTTTAATATCTTTTGAGCCTGGAACAATGAATTAGAAGCTGTTACATGATATATTGTCATATCTTCTTAATTTTGATGGATATTGGACACTGGGCAATGAATTATAAGTTCTTAGATGATATATTTCATTTATTTTCCTTGGTCTTTCATGGATTTTGCCCTGTTTGTCATGATTTTGTTGCAGGTAAGGAAGATACTTTCTTTTTCATTAATCTTTCATATATTTCTGGTTTTTCATAATGATTTTGATGATAGAATGGTGGAATGGAAATTCTTTTTATTATCATTTCAGTAATATTCAATTGTGAATTATGATAGAGAGCCTGTTAAGTGATATATATTCATATTTTTGTGCTAATTTGACATAAACTTGGAGTTCTGAGAAATGATTAAGTAGGACCGATTTGTACTACCCTGACCCCCACCCCGCTCACCTACATTTATAGAGATTAAAAATTAAACTAACCATAACTGACTATTAAAGGATGAAAATATTTTGCAGATTTTGATGTCATTTGGGGTTTTTATTGTTTTGCTCATGCTAAGTCTTAAAAAAGCATTTTCACTATTTTTATCCATAATATTGAATGTGTTAAAATTATTCAATTTTTTAACAAGAAAATCTCAAGTTGATGTTAAAAATTTCTACAAAACATTGTTGATTTATTTAAAATGAAATGGTCTATCATGATATGTCTCTAATTTATATTTAGATACATTGTATTTATTTTCAATTTTTCTTGTTGAATTATTCACCTATATTGCATATAGTTTTTATTGCACATAATTAGGTTACAATAAAATTTGTATTTTATATGAATACTATCTGATGAACATTTAGATGTTGTAGAGTCAGAGGGCCTCATATCATAGATTTGGGTGGGGCACAAGATCTCTTAGCTTGAATTTATTTTATTGTTTTGGAGCTGCATTGATATACAAGCTTGTAAGCAACATATTTTCATTTCTTTTCATTAATTTTTCCTGGATTTAGAGTTGTGAGGAATTATTTACATAATATCACTCACATCATAGTAGTAGAAATTAACCTTGTGTTCATGGCGATAAAAGCATACTTGACAGGAAATAAAATGTACAGAAATAACAGAAAAAGCATGGTAAATTGTATGTTAATTTCATGCAATTTATTTATGTTTTTTGCATATTGGTATGTGTGTTTTTTAGGTTACAATCGTTTTATCATACATGTGATAAAAGGGAGAATTTACTCTGTAGTATAAAAGACCAAATGACAGCGAGAAGTCGGGCATGTGTTGCTCATACCAAGGTTTGTGGCAAAAGGTTGAATTTAACATCTTTTGGAGGGATGTCCAGCAGGAATGGTTTTTGTTGCATGCTGGGAGTATTTTTATTATTTTTAATTTTTATTTAATTTATTTTATACAACGTTTTTATGTTATTATTTTTATTTTATTTTATTAATAATTTTCATTATTATAATTATTTTATATTTTATTTTTTATTTATTTATAATAATAATATTCCTACAGAAACCTGTCAGGAATAAATTGTCATTTATTTTTATTAATATTTCATGGGTTAGCAGCTATTAATCAGGCTTTCATAGATACTAAGTAATGTATATTTAAAGTGTGATTTTTTTTCAAACACCCAGCTCATTTAATGTGCATCATCATATATCACTACATTTTTTAAATTGTCAGCATTTCTTTGATAATACCTTGTCATTATTTGCAATTGCTGACTATATTTTTCATTCCTTTTACCATCTAGGAATATTGGTTAAACGTTAGTGAATGGAAATAAAGTATAAAGTTTTATAAGAATTGAACTTCTATCTCTTATTTTTATCTGTGCTTGTTCCGTTGCAGTCATGAGATGTAAAGTTCAGTTGTGTTTTTCAATAAAAATCCATAAAGTAAGATGAAATGAAAAACTAGTAAAAAATTAACAAGAAAAGATTGTAACATTATGTTAACATCTTGTGCATTTAATAGGTGATGGCAGGCAGTCATGTTGGAAAACCTCTTTGTCCACTCCTTTGCTCTCATTGCTAACAGGTCAAGTCCACTCTGATGTCAGGCGACTCACACCATGCTCGTAAACAGCTGCATAAGTGGATGTAGGGTTAAATGCCAAGTGAAGCAAATCACTATTTCAGCTGGATATAAATTATTTTTTTTATTCCCAAGGTTGTGACATAGTGGGTGGCAAGTTAAAGGGTTGTGTTGATTCTTTGCTAGGAAAATAAGTCCCAAAGAATCAACAGACATGCAAGCACTTTAACGATTAATAAAAAAGGAAGAGAGAATCAGCAAAACTCCAGGTGAAACAATCTGTGTTCATTTTATATTAATGCTCCTAGGAAATGCCTTGAATCAATTCATTTTGCTGCTTCCCTCCCAGCTATGGGTAAAATAACAGTGCCAATTAACTTCTCTAACCTTGATTAGCAGCCAGTTTAGGAGAAGAAAAACTCTGAATTTGAAAGTAGAAATTTGAATACCCTCAAATTCTGGGTAAAAGTAGTGTGGGGCTAGCAATCCTAACTCATAAAAAGTGCTTGATTAGTGCAGCAAAAGAAATTGGAACAAAGATCTAGGATTCCCAAGGTAAATGCAAAATCTTGTACAAATATACAAATCTTAAATGAAGTGGAAAAACAGATACTACACCTTGACCTTGCAGAGATAAATTAATTTTTGTTTACTGTTGGGTAATTGAATGACAAAATGTAAAGAAATTCTATCTAACATATTTCATCGTTTAAAAGTGTAAAATAATATAATATTTGGGACTCATCAGCAGTGCACATCCACTACTGAATTCTGTTGAGGATTCTTCTAGACTCGATGAATTAATTATGATTATTCAAATCCTACTAATAATTTTTATATATATATATATATATATATATATATATATATATATATATCACTGCTTGAGCCATCTTCTAATGCTCCAGGATTCTAATTGGGGATAGAAGATGTGACTCGGGGGCACAGTCCATTGGTCTAAGTAGACTTGGATGAGTCACATGAGGGAATTTGTGAAGAGCTGGCACTATATCGAGTCTAGTATGATACCTCTTCATCACTGAGACCTGTTGGTCTAGTGGGTATGATGCTTGCATCATATCGTAATAGTCTGGGTTCGATTCTCAACAGTGGACGCGCACTGCTGATGAGTCCCAAAAATAGGATGAAACAACTGTCCAGTGCTTTCTGCATTCTGTTGAGGATTCTTCTATACTCAATGAATTATGATATGTGTGTGAGTGTGTGTGTGTGTGTGTGTGTGTGTGTGTGTGTGTGTGTGTGTGTGTGTGTGTGTGTGTGTGTGTGTGAGAGTGTGTGTGTTTGTGTTTGTGTGCAAAACTGACCATGGCATAGCCTCATGTCTCTCAATCTCAATTTAATTTTTGAAAATCATAGAAACCAGTAAAGTTACTCCAAATAAATATTCTTAAAGACTCCAACTGCATTTTCAACTTTTTTTTCTTATATATTTTTACCTATGTGCGCTATATAAAAAAGAACCTACATTCTTATATAAAGGGGAGTATAAATGAAAATGTTGGTTATGATTATACACCAAGAGGTGCATTTATATATCATATGCATAAATATATATATGAGCACATGGACGAGTGGTTAGAACGTTCGTATTCTGACCATGAGACATGGGTTCAAGTCTCACCATGGTTGATTTCTCAGCAAGGAGACTTCCGGATGTTATCAGACTGAAGAGGTCAATCCCAGCATGCAACACCTTTGGAAAGTGTCTGAAAACCATATGATGGGTTGACCCAAACTTTGTGAGTGAAATTGGGTAGACAGAACCCTTGGGGACCGTCGATAGCTAGACTAGCACAAAGTCACAAGTCATTGTGGCTGAGTTTAAATGCTCTTTCCCAGAAACTGTAACTAAGGTCTACTCAGCATATTTGCAGTATAGACCAAAGGTGGTCTCTGTGGCTTTTGAGCAAACACAAATGTGCCTGAGCAAGCATCTGCAATAGGGATTGGCTAGCTGGCCTAGTAGATGGGTATCCTCGAATATGAGTGGCCAGCTATACATAAATATACATATAGCATATATCAAATTAACAAAAATAAGTAAAATAAATTAATCCAAACCAGTAAATAAATAAATAATAAACAAATTAAGAAACCATGAAAGCAAACATAAACACAAGTAAAAATAATAATAACAATCAACAATAAAATAATCAATAATAAATAAAAAATTTAACAAAACACGCTATAAAGAGCCCCCAAAACTGCATTCAGATCCACAATAATTTACACCCAAATAGACCCTAGAATAATTCAAAGCATAATTGTTACTGTCTACTAAAATAGCTGTTAGAGTAATGCAAGTCTACCCAAAATGCATCACTGACCTGTATATATAGTCAAGCAAAAACACAGTGCATAAGGCCTGACTATAGGGTATAATGATGAAACAGACTGTTGCCACTTGGTGTTGACTACAATGTTCACTTTTATATTTACATGCACTCTATCCCTGATATTGAGCACTTTAACCCACAAATATAGCATACCTTAAAACTATATTTTATCATATATATATATATATATATTATCATATTTTATCATATATATATATTGTATGAAACAATTGAAAGCTAGTAGTAAAATATATAATATTTTATATAATGTATAGCTGGTAATATTATATAAAAATTAGTAGTAAAAAAAGACCTTATAAAACTGGAATTTATAAACAAGGATCATACCATTCATCAACGGATTCGAGGGTAATGTATTGTATTATTAAAAATTGTTTACGAGAGTGATTCTTGCCATTTATATCATTAACTTCACTATCTGCTTTTTGTATGAATGATTCACGTAATGTAAATTGAACCTGCACCACATGATATATATATATATATATATATATATATATATATATATATATATATATATATATATATATATCAAGTATGTGGTGCAGTTGAATGATTCACGTAATGTAAATTGAACCTGCACCACATAATTGATATATATATATATATATATCAAGTATGTGGTGCAGTTCAATTTACATTACGTGAATCATTCATACAAAAAGCAGATAGTGAAGTTAATGATATAAATGGCAAGAATATTTCGCGAGAGTGATTCTTGCCATTTATATCATTAACTTCACTATCTGCTTTTTTGTATGAATGATTCATGTAATATATATATATATATATATATATATATATATATATATATATATAAAGCATTTAGAAATGCTAATAAATATTCATAAGGCTAATTGAAAAGTCTATATAAATTATGGAGGATGCTACGTGACATAATTTAATTTATTAAATTTAAAACTTTTGAAAAGCTAACAACATTTTTACTTTTGGATTGGTTTAGTTTGTTTTGTTTTACGGCATATCAACCTCGATGGGTTATTTAATGACAACAATTTTTATTGCTGGTAATTTTTTTTTCTTCAAAAATGTGTTGCTAGCAATATTTTTCCTTCAAAAAAATCTATTTCTGGTAATATTTTTTCCTTCAAAAAATCCATTTCTGGTAATGTTTTTTTCAAAAATGTATAGCTGGTAATATTATTTTTTTCAAAAGTGTATTGTTGGTAAAATTTATTTTTCTTCAAAAATTTATTGCTGGTAATAATTATTTTTATAAATTATTTCTGGTATAAAAACCTATTTTTACACTTTCATAGTGTTTCGACCCCAATTTTTGGGGGGGCAACTATTTGCCCATAGCTGGGACCCTAACAGGTGCTACCACCCCAGGTTAGATGGACCTGGGGACACCAACAATTAAGAGGTGGTTCCATGCTCCTCAAAATTTTCTGGTCAGAGGCCTTGCTGTTGGATGTAGTTTATCTTCATACCCAGGATGGTTTTTAATTTTGTTTATAAATACTTGTTGTAAAATAAAATCTTCACATTTTCCTTGATAAAGTTGATCAGAGGATGAATTGCATTGGCTGAGATAAGTTTTCCTTTTGTCTTTATTTATATTGCCCTTTTACAAATATATTTTTAGTTATACCTGAAATGTTACACACACACACACACACACACGCACATATATATATGTAAATAAATTTCCAGTGAACAGTGGTCAACAACAATTAAAAGTTTCATGTATTTTCAATTTATTTTGCTTATTTTATTGTCATTATATGTTTATTTATTTTTCTATTTTAAGTTATGTAGTAAAAATTTGTTTTCATGTCTGCATTTTGAGATTAGCTCAGATCTTTTATTTAATAATTTCCTCAAGTGGAACGCATATGTATGATACATTGCTTCAGATGCAGGTAAAATGGATGGCTCTCTGTACTGCAGTAGTAAGTACCTGACTCCTCATGTTATCCTCTACCTTTACAAGAGCCAGATCAGGCTGAGAATATTGTCATATTTGGACAGGAACTGCCCAGTTCTCACTTTCCAGTCTTGATAGAATTCAAAATTTAAAAAGTATCTCTGAGTCCTTATGGGAGTCAAATTATTTTCCATCCACCAATCTCTCTTTCACAAGTGGGATGTGGCAAGTTCTGGGACAAACTACATTCCTTGGTTCTGCCAGGTCCAACCTTCATGGCTAGGACTCACCATGCCACTTACATTGTAGCAAACCACCCACATTCCCTCCATCTCCCATCAGTGAGAAATAAGTTTCACTCAGACAACTTTTCACTGCGAATGACTGCTCTGTGGAACCAACTCCCAAGGAGATGTTTCCCTGATTATGACAATTTTAACCTGTTTAAGTATAGAATTAACCATTATCTTCCCTTTCAATCCATATAAACTTCAACTTAATATGGTAGGTCGAAGGAGATGATCTTTTTTATGGATTTTTACATTTCCATAAAAGTAGCCAGGTTGATAGTCACCTATAATCTTTTGAAGTTTATAAGTTCCTGTTTCAGCATTGTTAGCAGTAATAAGTTTATTGATATGTTTTTTAGTTGGGAGGTGGTGTTATTAGTTAACTTTTGAAATTTATTATGATCGTCCAAAATGGCCTGTAATTTGGAGTGGTAGTCATGTTTGTTTAAAATAACGAAAGTATTAATTTTATCAGCTCGTCAGATAACAATACTGCTATTATTTTTTAGTGTTTATAATTCCATTCGGATTTTTATGATGACGGTTTTTAATAGATTCGGCTTTAAGTAATTCTTTTAAACCTACCTGTATAGTAATATGGTTGTCTTGTTTCAATAGAACTATTTCTTGGTATAAAGCTTCAATTTGCGTTTGTTTAAACATTAAACTAAGTTTCTGTGCGACATGAAAATTTGGTCCAAGATTAAGGAATTCCATTTTATTTGGAGTGAGTTGGTAATCTGATAGGTTAATGAAGTTGCCATTGATGTTTGATGAAAGTATTTTTCCTTTATATAATTTGTTTAGCTTTTTTTTTTGGATGACTTCTTTATGGGATTCATTTTCCTTTTGGGTTGTATTATGTAATAAATCCAATGTTTCCTTGAATTTTTCAGTTGTGGTAGAAGATTGTAAGATTCCTTTAATACGTACAATTTCAGTGTTGAGCTGTTGTAATTCCTGTTTAGCTGTGTTTATTTGTCATTTAATGAGGTTCCATTGAAATTTCTTGATGCTGGGATCATTTAATGGAGCGGCATCATGTAACTTGAATTTAGTCTATTGGGGACAACAGATCATTATTCAAGCCTATATTGTTAAATATAACAGACAATGAATGTCTATTATGTTTGATCATGGGCCATTATAAACTTAGTACAGTTGCTTTAATTTCAGGAGAAAATACAAAGTTTAGAACGGCTCATGATCAAACATAATAGACATTCATTGTCTGTTATATTTAACAATATATGTTTAAATAATGATCTGCTGCCCCAATACACTATATATACATACATATATATATGTATATATATATATATGTTTTGAACAGTAAAAAATATTAAAAAATTTAAATTTTCAAACACACTGGGTTGTACACTATTTACATTATTTGAACTATTGTCCTCATATTTATCGCCATATTTATTACATAAATTTTGGGAGAAAATAAAGACAAAAATTGTCCAACATTTGGATATTTTTTTTATTATGCTGTTACTTGATCTAAGCTTTTGGTTCACATATATATATTTATGAACAGATTTATGTGTATGAATGTATAGTTGCTAGTATGTTTATGTGTAAGCAGTGTGGACACAGAGATCAACACCGCATGATAACAATTTGTTTCATACTTGAACACAATTTTCAGACCATAAAAATAACTATGAATACGACATTCTGCATGTATGCACATACATGCAAATGGTCGCATATATGCATGCTTGTATGAACATACACTAGGAAAAAAACTTTAAAAAAGAAAAATCGAGAAGTATAAGCAGTCAATTGCTGATACCCACTGAGGAGTGGAGGGAGTGATTCCTGGAGGCACCATCTATGTGTCAGGCCATCCAAAATGATGGAGATTATTTACATATAGACAAATATTAAAAAAAAAATATTTAGATTGAACAAATAAAAGCACACTAAAAATGAAGTGGAAAATAAGAAAACAACACTGCTTGCACCAAAGGCAAACTTCCTACTATGCTACCTACAACCACGTCATAGTTCCAAAGACCCCACAACTTGTGCTCATTATGATAAATACAGTAATTCTTAAACAATATCTTAGGGTGTTTAGAAAAGAAATACATATTTCAGTATTATTAATTGAGTTAGCCAACAAAAGCAGAGCCAAGGCTGAATGGTAAAAAAGTGTGTTACGTCAGGCATTATTTACATTAGTCGAACTATTGTCCTCATCTTTGTCACCATATTTGTCACAACGTTTCGGCCGTTGTACGCTCTGGCCTTCTTCAGGTGGTTGGAATTTCGAACCGAACCCTTTATTTCGATCACTGGGATAGACTGTTCTAGTTCCACGAGCCATGTTTGATGGATGTCAGTTATCAGAAACTCATACCCAGATGTCCTCAAGGACACATGGCACAGTGAATAAAGGCGTTGGTTAGATCCAGTGACAGACCCAAAGAGTGTGAGTTCAATACCCGGTTAAGGCAGTGGAGAACTTTCAGAGGGAAAATCACCAGGAGATAACTGATAACTGACATCCATCAAACATGGCTCGTGGAACTAGAACAGTCTACCCCAGTGATCGAAATAAAGGGTTCGGTTCGAAATTCCAACCACCTGAAGAAGGCCGGAGCGTACAACGGCCGAAATGTTGTGACAAATATGGCGACAAAGATGAGGACAATAGTCCGACTAATGTAAATAATGTACATAATACCTCATCTCAGAAATATAGACAGACTCTGTCAGGCATTATGTTGAGAGTGTCTTGCTTTGGTAAAAAGAAAGTGTTATTCGACATCATGACAATGCAAAGGCCCATTTGGCAAATCAAACCCAAGAAAAAATAAGATTGTTAGAATTGGAGGTTCTTCCACATCCTCTATACATATCAGGTTCATATTTGTTTCGATAACTGGAACATTTCATAAATGGCAGAACATTCAGAGACAAAGAATTAAAAAAACTTCTTCCCTTTAAGACAGATACCTTCCACCCTCCCCTGACCCTTCTCATGCCTTTTGTCTAACTGAAACATTGAAATGGATAAAATCTGTATTTTTCGATGAATGCAGGTGTGTCCCCAGGGCTCCATCCTTGGTTCTATATTGTTTCTAATTTTCATAAATGACCTTCCTGATGTCATCCATTCTCAACTTGGTACCTGTACTGATGGCACAACTATTTACTCCTGTTTTAATAGTAAGTCTGATCGGTTTGATAAAGTCAAATTGGTAGCTGATCTCAAGAAGGATTTACAAACTGTTGTTAAATGGGGCTTGTTAATTTTAACACTTCAAAAATGAAACTGTTTTCTTTTAATCATCTGAGAGAACCCTTTTTACCTTCCATCAGCATGGCTGATGCTAACCTCCAGGAAAGTGACTCATTCTGCCCTCTCGGACTAATGTCTTCAGCTGACATGAAGTGGGAAGACTATATTGAATCAATTGTGAAGTTTTCAGCTGAGAAAGATGGTTCACTATGTCATACTAGATAATTTTTCTTGCCAGAATCTATCTTACATATTTATAAGTCTATCAATCGTTCATACATTGAATATTGCTGCCACATCTGGTCTGGTGCTTCTGCTTATATATTTAGATATTCTGGCTAAAATCCAAATAAGAATCTGCAATGTTATTGGTACTGACCTGGCATCTTGATTTCAATCACTTTCCTACCAGTGTTAAATAGCCTCCCTGTGCCTTTTCTATAAATATTTTCATGGTAATTGTTCTGATGAAATTTCTGCTATGGTAACTGAACTTTATGAATTTAAGCCCAGTACTAGATTGGTGACATCATTTTACAGTTGAAATGGGTAGATATAACCGTAAGTTCTATGCTAACAGTTTCTTCTATCGCACTTCTTGCTTGAGGAACTCTCTTCCATCTACTTGCTTCCCAGTCAACTTTGATCTTTAAAAATTTAAATGCAATGTCAATCATTATCTTCTGTCTTCTTAATTCTTGTTGCTTTATTGTCCTCTCTCCTCAATAGTAGTTTTTCTCATATTCTCTAACACTCAGTAACCTCTTAACTCCTAGCAGTTTTATTGCTTTACTTGGCGTGAAATAATAAAAAAGAAGAAACTGTGTTTTCTGCCATCATATCAAGAATGGAGTAATGCTGTCATATCATGGCTGTTGCTGCCCAGTCTTCACTGTCCAGACAGATTTTAAAAGCATTTAGACAGCCTTGTGGATAATGAATTATTTTCCACACTGCAACCTTCATCTCATAGACAAAATGTTATTAACTAGTCACTAGTCTCTAGCGATTATTATGGCAAATGTTCTAATGAGTTACATTCTTTAGTCTCACTAGCTCAGTCCACCACAGCTAGTATCTGCTATGTAATGTTCCCAAAAGAAAATTATCCCCATTCCCTCCATGTTTCTTTGATAAGGATGTTGTAAGTTTGGATGTGCAGGTGGTGTAATGGGTAATGGCTCAGAACTGTTAATCAGAGATCCGAGTTCCAATTCTCATTAGATTCATTACATGGAAAATACCCTTGAGAAAGGTATGAATCCACCTCTTCCCCCCTTAGTTATGGATTAATTAGCAAGACTTGTATCACTAAACCATTATCTCCCCCCAGTTTTTTTCCAATCTAAAAATATTTTCTGGCTTTAAATAACCTGCAAAGGGTTGATAAACCATAGAAAATGAATGAATCGATCAATATGGTAAGGTGTGAGTTCCACTCAAACAGCTTCTCTCCCAGAAGTGTTACTTCATGGAAGATGTTTCTCTGACCACTACTATTGTAACCTCTTCAAGTCCAGTGTCAACGATTATCTATCCCACATATCCTTATAGTATGCACTTCTTACTTCTTCCTCCTCCCTTACAACAATCTTACTCAGTAAACCTCACATTTTGTAACCCTTGGGCTTTGTATTGAGTGAACTAAAGTAAAAAACACTCCACCCACGCTACCAAAAAATGTACTCTTATACCGTGATGGTTTGGTTATCAAAACTAGATTAAGACTCAAACACACTGATGTTCCCGAAATGAAAAATGACTATAAATGATTGAATTATGATTACAAATCAGAATAATGTTAAAATATTGTGGGATTACCCCACTTGTCTGCCAAGGAACTTCTGCTAACAACTGCTAGATGGCATTGCCAAAAAGTAGTACGAAATCTTTTTTCTCCTTTATCCATAGGATGCTGTAGGGATAAGACATGCCTTGTTTCCTTTCCAGGGACTTCTTAGTTCCCTGTGAACCACATGTTGCACTGTACACAATAGAGCCTACAAATGTCCTAGGCTGTAAGTCCATTAAACCAACAAGAAACTCTTCTCCAATGTGAATCTCTTAACATCTCCAGTATGACTTTTATATCCTCCCTATTTATTTTTGCTAAGGCATAATCACAGTGTGACTCTCTTAGATAGTTTAGTTTTTAGTTTAGTCTAGCATTAAGAAAGAAGTGTAGTGTGCCCAATGAGGATTGAGCTCCCTTTAGTAGTAATGGTCTTTGAGAGAAGCTTTACTCAACATTACTCAACAATGTGACCTCTTAACTATTTATTAAATTTTAATTTAGTTTATCACGAAGAAAGAAGTGTAGGGTACCCAATGAGGATTGAGCTCCCTTTAGTAGTATTGCTGTTTGGGAGAAGCTTTGCTCAACATTACTCACTAATGTGAACCCCTGAGCTATTTATTAAGTTTTCGTTTAGTCCAGCATTTCTCAACCGGTGCACCTGCATGCACCAATGCACCCTGAAAGGTAACTAGGTGCATCCCAAATTAATAGAAGAGTAATTTATGAATTACTTTCGTTTTTAAAATACCTTTATTTTTAAAAAGCTATTGACACCAAGCACATAGCTTCCATGTCTACGTCTTTGTCTTTTGATTTTTTAAAATGGATGCTAATTACACATTTCTTGATTATTTTGACCCTATTAACATTTAAAGTGCACGCCATATGGAGAGAGACGGGAGATCACCGTCCCCTGTGGGATCATGTTGAGATCATAGACAGGGAACACCATTGGAAAATTCGTAAACTTAAGGAATCAGCACATATGCTAGGCCACAAAAATCTCCTGAGCCGACCAAGCATAGAAATGAATACAATATGGGAACCAGTAATAAGGAGTGCCAGAGAAAAGCGATGATAACAAAGTTGCAATATGAGCTCTGGTAAAAACATGCAATGATAACAGCAAAAAATTGTAATATGAGCACTGGTAAAAATGGTTGCTGAAAACATTAGGTTTATAATACCCAGAAATTCATACCCAGATGTCCTCAAGGACACATGGCACAGTGGATAAAGGCGTTGGTTAGATCCAGTGACAGACCCAAAGAGTGTGAGTTCAATACCCGGTTAAGGCAGTGGAGAACTTTCAGAAAAATTCAGGGAAAATTAGCAGGAGATAACTGATAACTGACATTCATCAAACATGGCATGTGGAACTAGAACAGTCTACCCCAGTGATCGAAATAAAGGGTTCAGTTCAAAATTCCAATGGCCGAAACGTTGTGACAAATATGGCGACAAAGATGAGGACAATAGTCCAACTAATGTAAATACTGTACAGAGTTTTAGTTATTCTAAACCTTGTAGTAAAAAGTTGAGAAATACTGGTTTAGTGTATCATTTAGCTAGAAGCATGGAATACGCAATAAGGATTGAACTCTTTTCATCATTGAGATTAGCTTGCTAAACATTAATTGATGGAGTGACAGCATTAATTATGTTGTGGAGTAGCTGAACACCCCCACAAGATGGACAGGTCTAAGACTATTTAAACAGCACTCTCTCATACTGAGGGAGAGGAGTTAATGATTAACTGTTTATTTCATTAGTCTGTGTTCTCAAACATGTACCATATTATTCTCCGGAATAAACTACTTCTTATTTTCTATATGTGTGTCAACCTTTTCTATTTATGATACATCATTTTAATAAGTTTAGATTTAGCCTAGCACTATGCCAAAATTGTGGAGTACCCAATGAGAAATGAACTTTCTTTAGTAGTAATGGTCTTTGGGATGAGCTTGCTAAACATTAGTAAACAGTGTGGCACTTTTAGTGATTTATTTGAATCCTTCCGCACACCTTGAAGAACTTTTCAAATTTTCAAAAACTAATATGCTTAGATGAGAAAAGAGGGCTTTGACAATCTGGCGCTCACGGAACGTATTGAAGGCAAGAGGGGCAGAAGGAAAAAGAGAGCGTCTAATGGATAGCAGGACATGGATTGATAGGGATAGTAAGAGGATAAACATTGCTTATAACTACAGAGATAGGAAGTTGAGGAGAGCCATGATCGACATTGTACTGAAGGGACATGTCATATAAAAGAAGAAGATACTTAAAACTTACTCAGATGTCTCATTAGTAAGCACAGAAAATTAAGAGAGTCATATTTCAAGCAATCCATGAATTATCCTTGATAAATGATTAAAAATACATTGATTGATTTAGTTTGTGTAAAAGATATTATCCTGAAAACCAAAAAAATGGCCATATAAAAGGGTGAGTATGTGTGTATGG
The DNA here is from genome assembly GCA_964036315.1 of Acanthosepion esculentum. Classification (NCBI taxonomy): domain Eukaryota; kingdom Metazoa; phylum Mollusca; class Cephalopoda; order Sepiida; family Sepiidae; genus Acanthosepion; species Acanthosepion esculentum. Next base: position 91,979,537 of record OZ038494.1, on the reverse strand, counting down.
CCACAAAAATGGTTGAGTATGGTGAGTATGGCCATATAAATGTGTGAGTATGGCCATATAAATGGGTAAGTATGGTGATTATGGCCATATAAATAGGTGAGTATGATGAGTATAACCATATAAATGGTTGAGTATGGTGAGTATGGTCATATAAATGGGTGAGTATGGTGAGTATGGCCATATAAATGGGTGAGTATGACCATATAAAAGGGTAAGTATGGTGATTATGGCCATATAAATAGGTGAGTATGGTCATATAAATGGGTGAGTATGGTGAGTATGGCCATATAAATGGGTGAGTATGGTGAGTATGGCCATATAAATGGGTGAGTATGGTGAGTATGGCCATATAAATGGGTGAGTATGGTGATTATGGCCATATAAATAGGTGAGTATGATGAGTATGGTCATATAAATAGTTGAGTATGGTGAGTATGGTGAGTATGGCCATGTAAATGGGTGAGTATGGTAAGTATGGCCATATAAATGGGTATGGTGAGTATGGCCATATAAATGGGTGAGTATGGTTTCTCATGTCAGGCCAGAATTAAATACAGGAAAACACAACAAAGACTTCATAAAGAAAATTGTTCAAACTACTTAGCCTTACGCTCACATCTGTCTGTACTGTTTATACCTTGTCCAGTCTCCTCAAGGAAAGCTACTTACAAAATGACCCAAAGATGAGTGGCTCTTCTTAGTCATGACGTAAATTCTTTCTTCTTCTCTATGTGATTGTAAGAGCAAGAGCAAAACATGATTCAAATCTAAGACCTGTAAACTTTAAGTAGGTTTATTGTAACTTGCTCACACCCAAGATAGTACATTTTTGAGTTTGTAATAGGTGTTTACAAAATATAGACTCGATTTTTTAAAGATATATTTAGAGAAGAGAGATGATAAAAATTGAGAGAGAAAGAGAACAAGAGAGAGAGAGGTGTTTGCCAGTTTGAAAACTGCCAATTTTTTTATTTATTTGCTAAATTTAGTTTGATAAAAAAAACAGAAGTTTGGGGTAACCAATGAAAATTAAACACCTTTCAGTCTGAGAGAAGCATGCTAAACATTAATTGACAGTGGTGACACCTTTAGTTATTTATTAAATTTTAGTTTAGTCACATGTCTCAGGTGCCCAATGAGGATTGAAGTACAATGTACAAAGTCACATTAGCAAGACAATCAGTGTGTGGACTGTACAGTAATAATGATTTTGAGAAAGGCTTACTAATTGGTATTCCATGGCAAAGTACCCTATAAGTTCAGCCGGAGTGCGATGATAAAACATAACAATAATACGATGAAATAAAATATTAATGAAGAGTGTATGTAGCCAGAGTGAAGAAACTCTATAAGACTGAATAATAAAAAATACTAACAGCATATTCCTGTGTTGTGTGTATGGATATATATATATATATATATATATATATATATATATATATATTAATGCATGTTTCATTAAATAATATAGACAAGTTTTGTCTATTTATTTTAAGTAAGTTCCTTTCGTATTGTCTGATAAGCTTAATCACATTATCGTTGAAAGACGAAAGGAAAACACCATATTGACACATGTTTGAATCCAATCTAAGCTTTCGGCTTACATAAGCCATTATCAATGATGACAATTTTAATAAATCAAACAACACATATGCGAAATCACAATAATGGCCCACCCTTGCTGTTTGAATAAGCTCAAAGTAACGACAAACTCTTATTTACGAGCCAAGGAAGCGAAAAACATGTCGTAGCTCATGACGTTACATATGACCACAAAAGGAACTTACTTAAAATAAATAGACAAAACTTGTCTATATTATTTAATGAAACATGCATTAACGAAAAATTGCTACCGAAATATGCACAATATATATATGTAAAAAATTCTCAGAATTAATCTGTAGGAAAAGACAATATGTATAAAGGTAAAAAGATAATAGAAAAATTGTATGTGGTTTTAACCAACATGTTTCATCCACTGCTCAAATAAATGAATTTTGTTTTTGCCATGAAAAAGTCTGTGTCAGCTAAAACCATATACAGTTTTCCTATTGTCTTTTTTCCTTTATATATATATTAATATATTTTGTTTATACGTTATATTTATAGATACAATATATTTAATTAAATGCTCTGTTTTTTTTAATTAAACAGTATTAATTACATTTACTGGCCTGAATGTTTGAGAAATTTCATAGAAAATATGCGTTCTCCGACAGGAATTGAACCTGTTTCCTATATGGAAATTGTCATTTGACCTGATGTGCTGTACCATTCAGCTACAGAGAAGCACCTGCTTAGTAAAGTCCAAATTACTGTTTATAAACACACAATCTTTGACAACTTTTCTCGATCAATCATTTCTGCTCACAAAATGCATCTTAATATAAACAATGACAACATAAGAAATGAAATTAGTCTGACAATTATTTTAATATATTTTCTGTTTATACATTATTTTTATCAATACAATTTATTTAAGTAAATGCTCTGTTTTTTTAATTAAACAGTATTATATTTACCCGCCTGAATGTTCAAGAAATTTTGTAGGAAATATGTCTTCTCTGACAGTACAGAGAATGCATATTTTCTACAAAATTTTTGTATTGTGGGGTAATAGACAGTGGCTCAGAATGAGAAATTAGAGAGCTGAGTTCAAATTTCAGTCAAGCTTACAACGTTTACTTAGGCACAAATACCCATGGAAAAGGTAGACTGGGCTCCACAGCTGTGGTTGGCAACCAGTCTGGGAAAATGATAACTCAAATTCAAAATTGAAACCATAGATTTAATTCATCAGCCATTGTCATACTATCCCGTATGTATGGCCACACATTGAAATTCACTAAGAAGCACAAACAGATGGTTATTAAATACCACTTACATTTACATTTCTTTCTCTGCTTTTCTTCCTCCTTTATCTCTTCCTTGTTGTATAAACTTACATACATATTCATAAAGAACCAAGACAAACTTGACACAATAATTGTTTCATGAAAAACCTCTCAAGTACAGTCGGGCTGCATGTGATTGGTACCTGAAAGCATTTCCAAGCAGGATGTTTAGCAAATTTCAGTGTTCAATCCTTTTGCTATTCCCTCAAGGATCCCTAATATTTAATAGGTCCACTTGTGCTTTTGAAGTTCCTGAATCAATGAAGCTTTAAGTATACAAAATAAAGGCAGTCCATGATTTGCAACATATACGATGACCCACACTTACGACCATTGTAAAATGACCAGTATGGTTGCCAGCATGGAAAAGAAAACAAAAATTGCTAATATAAGCTGTATTTAGAGATTTCCTTTTCCTAGATTGGTTAAATAACTCTGTCTACCCTATTATTTAGGTGGCTTTGAATTCAGTTCTTCTCCTAGATTGGCTATACTAGCAAAAGTGAAGAGCTCAAAGTTCTCCTCCTAAACTAGTTGCCCTATCAAAACTACAGAGGTCAGTCTGCCCTATTATTTAGGTGGCTTTGAATTCAGAGCTTTCCTTCTCCTCAAAAGGTATTTAACCTCCACCTAGAGGGAAAACAATTCATGTCTTTTCCAAAGGCATCAGTGCAAATTGCATGAAGTATACTCGATCAGAATTTGAACTCAGTGCTCTAATTTAACTTTCCTGGCCAATAACAATTATTCCAGACACACATTCAAATCTGTATATTATATCTTAATATATAATAAACCAACTGTTTTTTTTATCTATAATCTCTGTAATGTCTGTGACTTTTGTTAACTACGGTGCACTGGTGACACTAGATGCCAGTGTTTTGTTTTGCTAGTAGCTAGCTGTTTTAATATGTTTATGAAGCCAGATGGTGAGAAAAAAACAATTTCAAGAAAGTAATACATGGCAAAAAGGAGGCACGGTGGTGTAAAGGATAGCAGCTCGGATTGAGGAATTGGAGAGCCGAGTTCGAATTCCACTCAAATCCATTTACATGGTAATACCCTTGGAAAAGGTATGAATCCTCCTCTTCTCTTCCCCGCTATGGGTAAATAGCAAAACAGACCGGGTTCTATAGCCATGGATGGCAACTGGTCTACCGCATAAAGAAATGGCAACCTACTGCAGGAAAAAAAATATCTGCCTCGTCAGTCATGTATCGAAAGATACATGATCACCTAAGCATGTATCACACATGGCACATAACTGAATACATGGAATAATATTTATTTCAAATTCTGCCATTTTTTGGGGAGGTAAATATGATTTGAAACATCTGCTACTTTGTTGCCGTATCCAAACATGGAAAAGTTTATGGAAAAATATTCAAACGGAAAATCTGGAGTGGACACCTGAATGCAGTTGGTTGTCAACACTGATACAACCAAGACAGTCAGAAATGTAATGCGCTGTATTTCCTTTGGATCTTGTCAGTACAGCCAAGATGGGTGCATGTGATCTGGGCAGTGTACAGCCTCCATATGCCATTGCCCACAAAACATCACTCCAGTCTCACTACAAAGGTACTCAATTTTGACCAAACAGTGATACCTTTATCTTGCAAGATAAATGGATACCTACCAATTCCATTTGTGACTTTTAGTCTTTTCATTTTTTTTGTTTCCAACACAATCTAATTCATTCTCCTGTGTTTCTCAGGAGTAGGCTATTATCCAGTACACAAAATAGATATTAATAAAAAATAATAATAATAATAATAATAATAATATATATATATATATATATATATATATATATATATATATATATATATAATAAAATTAGTTTCATGTATAGAATAACAAGAGGACTTCATTATACAACTTTAGACAATGTTTTAGACTAGTGTTTCCCAGCCGTTTTAATCAACAGCACACCTAGGAGCAAATGAGAATATCACAGCACACAACAAAATTTTAAAGGGTGTACATTTAAATGTTGTAAAATAAATACCATAGATTTGGAAAAAAGTACACCCACAAATATGAACTTAGATTATTTTAATGTTTTAATGTTTTAATGTTTCAATTAAACAACCTGTGTAGCTTATTTAGTGTGAAACCTGCTCCTTGTGTTTTTGTTTTTTTGTGATTTCTTCAATGTTTTGTCAAATGTGCATTAAGCTGCAATAATTGAAAAAGCATCAACATGGAATCCATTGATGCATGGAAGGATATGATATGCAAAACACACCAATGAAACACAATACATGTCCATCCACAAATAAATTCTTTGATCATGGCTTATGAAAGTGAAAAGGGCTCAGAAGACATTGAACAATTTACATTAAAACTCTTCCTGGAAACAAGAAAATTGCTCTGCAAAGTAAATAATTCTTAAAGAAAGAATTTTCATTGGTCTTCAACCAAGCCTGCATAAATGAAAAACTACTGCCCAAATACAGCTAATATATATATCAGGATATATACGATCAGGAGAGGACACCTCGGGGTGGTGTAATGGTTAGCAAGCTTGTCTCACTAGAACAATTACAACTGAGTAGTGAGTTTGATCCTCACTGGGTGCCCCATATTTTCGGCCTTGTGCCACGTCTGAGCTATGCTTGGAAAATTGCTATATGGTCAGGAGAGAAATTGGATGATATCATCAAGGATGAAGAGGAGACTCAAGGTGGTGGAGATGTGGATCTACAGAAGGATGCTGAGGATATCATGGACCGAGCATGTGAGCAACGCTGAGGTCTTGGAGAGGATGCAAACAATGAGGAAGCTTATGCTTAACATAAGGAAGAGGCAGATGAAATCTCTGGGACACGTGATGAGAAAGGAGGGCCTGGAGAATCTGATACTCACAGGTCGGATAGAGAGAAAAAGAAACAGGGGAAAGCAGAGCATGACATACGTGGCGGGCTTGGGCGGGTGAATGGCGGAGCGTGGTCTGGGGGAGTTGGCAGAAACACAAAATCTATTGAGAGCCACAAGGGATAGGAGGAAGTGGAGAGCCATGATCGCCTACATTCTGAAAGGATATGGAACGTGAAAAGAAAAGGAGAAAATGCACTGAGAATGTGTTGATCTCACAATTCTTGACAATAAACCTATGACTAGGCTCATACATAATATCACTTATCATCTCAAAAGTATTCCCTATTACTGTTTCCCTGACAAATACAATCTCCAACGGTTTAAGTGTAGCGTCAATCGTCATCTCCAGTTGCCTTGATCTATCCACTTCCCTTCTCCGCTTCCTTTCATCTTTCATTCCTATCTGCTCTCGCTCTAAATCTCCTGTAACCCCCTTGCCTTGATCGACCCTCCGTCCTTCTCTATTTCCACATCCCTTCCTTTACCACTCCTATCTGCTCTTCCTCCAACCCTGCTGTAACCCCATGCGTGATAATGGCCACCAGCCTTGCTTCGGGTGATACGCTTAAAAAAAAACAAAAAAAACAAAACAATGCAGTATTTGAGATAATACAGAGGTTAACAGAAATCTATTCAGAATAGGTTATTTATGGGCCTTTTGTTTCATTTCTCTGCTTTTATTCAGATTCTATATCCGACACACACACACGTACATATATATATTTAGGCAGCATACCTTCACTCAAACATGTTTCATTGAATAATATAGACATATTATGATATTTATTTTTATCATGATCCTTTCCAGTTCTCTAATATGTTAAGATGAAATTCATCAAGGAAGGTACCATAGTTTTTTCCTACCCAAGTACATTCAATCTTTTCCAAGATCATCTTCAGGAGTAACTTACATGTATATATATATATATATATATATATATATATATATATATATTTAGGCAGCATATCTTCATTCAAACATGTTTCATTGAATAACATAGACATATTGTGTTTATTTATTTTTATACTGTTCCTTTCCAGTTCTCTGATCAGTTTCTTGATGTTAAGGTGA
>OZ038494.1:91965188-91967688 GCA_964036315.1 Acanthosepion esculentum | reverse complement strand
ATCACACCAGATTATGTAATCCCTCCCAGAAAGTATAATTAAGATCTTCTCAATATAGTTGCAGTATAAGCTACAGGTGAGTGCTATGGGTGTTGAAGCAACACTAATGTGCCTGACCAGGCATCCGAAACTGGGATTAGCTAGCCATTTTAGTAGACTGATCTATTTAGCTTTGCTGGGGTAACCAATCTAGGGAAAGGAAATCTCTAAATACAAATTATATTAAAAATTTTTTTTTTTTTTTGCTGGCAACCATACTGGTCATTTTACAATGGTCGTAAGTGTGGGTCATCGTATATGTTGCAAATCATGGACTGCCTTTATTTTGTATACTTAAAGCTTCATAGATTCAGGAACTTCAGAAGCACAAGTGGACCTATTAAATATTAGGGATACTTGAGGGAATAGCAAAAGGATTGAACACTGAAATTTGCTAAACATCCTGCTTGGAAATGCTTTCAGGTACCAATCACATGCAGCCTGACTGTACTTGAGAGGTTTTTAAATTAATAAATTATATATATATATATATATATATATATATATATATATATATATATATAATGTATATGTGTGTATATATATATGTGTGTGTGTGTGTGTATTTGTGTGTGTGTGTGTATATATATGTCATATATTATAATAAAAAGAAAGAACAGTAAGATATATAATCTTGTGTTCTTATTAATTATTTTTATTTTTACAAAACAGTGCTCAATGCAAATCTACAGACCATAAATATTATAAATTTACTTATTTAAAAATATGGTCCCATCGCTACACAAGAATTACCATGATTCAAAAACAGAAGCTAAAAACTTCAAATTCAATTATAGAATTAAATTAAATTAAAGTCCCTAGTTCTGTTACATTTTTAAGCGAATTTTGGAATAACTTATTTTGAAATTTACTGAGTTTTATAAGCACATACATTCATAATATTATTTTCTATGGATATGGGGAAATCCAATCATTTTAACCAGGGGTGTGTGTGTATATATATATATATATATATATATATATATATATATATATATATATATAAGGAGTTGTCTGACGATTGCATCTAGCATGAAACAGACTGTCGCCTCTAAGTGTTGACTTCTATGTTCACTTTTATATTTATATATATATATATATATATATATATATATATATATATATATTTTTTTTTTTTAAGCCTATCACCCCGAGCAAGGCTGGAAGCCACTAGCACGCAAGGGGTTACAGACGGTTTGGAGGAAGAGCGGATAGGAGTGGCAAAGGAGAGGATGTGGAGAAAGATAGTGGATCGATCAAGGCAAGGGGGTTACAGAAGATTTGGAGCGAGAGCAGATATGAATGAAAAGTGAAAGGATGTGGAGAAGGGAAGTGGATAGATCAAGGCAACTGGAGATGTCGATTGACGTTACACTTAAATAGTTGGAGATTGTATTTGTCAGGGAAACAGGAATAAGGAAGGGAGTTCCACAGGCGAGATGTGCGAGACATGAAGCTATTGGAGTAGAAGAGACGTCTACATCTGACAGTTTATATGTATGTGTGTGTGTGTGTGCATGTGTGTGTATAAATTCTTATATATCAGAACAATTTTAGGAAAATATATGACAAAGTGGAAATTTTTTCTATATTACCATAGATTTTATAATATATATATATATATATATATATATATATATGTGTATATATATATATATATATATATATATATATATATATATATATATAATATATATATATGTATATGTATATATATATATATATATATATATATATATATGTATATGCATTTGCTTACATCTATGAATGTACATCTATTTATCTCTTTATCTCTGTATGTTCTTGTTTAGTAAGGTACTTTGTGCAGTAATTTTCTAGTTGTACAAGTTTGATTAAAGAACACTATTAATTTCTTCTTTTAATTTTTTTTATTTACAGATCACGGCATCGATCAGGGTGATGAAATTTAAAATTTTATTATTGCATTATTCCCTATTTTGGACACATCAGCAGATAGCTATTAATGTCAACAACTGAGCACAAATAGATATTAATTCAAAAATTTGTAATTAATGTAAAATATTATCCATAACTAGATCTACAATAATGTCGTTTTTGATAAAAGTTAAAAAAATAACCATAAATACATTAAAAAATGCGTATATTGTTGAAAATTCCTTTTTCCACAATATAGCTATTTGTGCTATGTTATAATGCTTATTACCTAAACAATAATAATACTGAATAAATGTTTTAAACATTAAAGTATATTTAATCACATCTACCTAATAGCTGTCACGATCTGTTAATTTTACTATCATTTGGACCATTTTTCCAGTTTCCAAGAAAGATCTAAACATAAATTTTGTAATGTCTCCTATGAGTATTTGGCTTTTATAAGCCATTAGCAAAGTGTTTTATTTTTGTGTTGATAAGGTTATATCTGTATTTATGTCTGCACATAGACACAAATTTAGGAACACAATATAAAACTCTGAAA
>OZ038494.1:91897688-91960188 GCA_964036315.1 Acanthosepion esculentum | reverse complement strand
GGCACTCAAAGTAGAGGGCTTTGTTAAGAGGCATTTTATACAAATAGGTGGAGAAAATAACAGTTAGCCTTAGACTTGAACAGGTTAAGATTGTAGTGATCATGGAAACATCCCTTTGTGAGTTGGTTCCATAGAGAAGTGGTTCACATGAAGAAGCTGTTCGAGTGAAACTTATTTCTCACTAATGAAATACAGAGGGAATGTGGGTGGTTTTCTACAATGTAAGTGGCATCCTAGCCACAAAGGTTAGAACTGGCAGAACCAAGGAATGTAGTTCATCCAAGCACTTTCCATGGAAGTAGCGATAGAGACGTGAGAAGCTTGCCACATCCCACCCGTGAGAGAGAGAGGCTGGAGGGTGGAAAATAATTTGTCACCCATAAGGGCTTGGAAATGCTAACTTGGGAAAGTCAAGATATGATGTTACTTGGAATTTTTTTTTAAAATATTGTTTATAATTGTATTTTGTTTGCAAATGATCTGTTGCCGGTCTGTTTCATTTTAAAAAAAAAAATTTACATTCGTAGATATGCCTTGTCTCTGACACCATAACCAATAGGCACTAGGTGCTAGAAAAAAATAACATTTATTTTTAATTTCAAGTTTCTGATTATCAGCTATTATACATTTTGGCAGTGATAGAATATTGATTAGTGAAACCTTTTTTCACTATTAACTTGAGAAAGTCAAGGTAAGAAGTTACTTGGAATTGTATCTTTTTCTTATGATTATTGAATATTTCTTTATGTGCCAAGTCCCTTCAGGACGTAGGCGATCATGGTTCTCCACAACTTCCTCTCCCTTGTAGCTCATATGTATCTTTATCAGCCTTAAAAGCAAACCCCTCCACCGTGGCTCTTTTGCTCCACTTAACATTGAGCACATTCTCTCACAATGGAAAACCATTTCCGGTGAAAAATTTACTATTTTTTTGGCCTCTTTTTCCATCTTGGCCAATTGGGCTACCTAAGAATGACTTCAGTTGGTGTTATTACTGATTAAGAATCTTGGACTCGTTTGGGAGGATAAAGGTGCCTATTTTCAATCAAAGACACTGACTGCCTGAATATGGTGCTCTACACTTTTAACTGATAGTCGTGGTCAGTCAATGCTTTGCTAGAATATATATATATATATATATATATATATATATATATATATATATATTCGAAGAAATATAGTCTTAAGGTGTGGTATATTTATAGGATAAAGTGCTAAATATCAGAGATAGAGCGTGTGTAAATATAAAAGTGAACATTGACGATTGCGTCTAGCATGAAACAGACTGTCGCCTCTAAGTGTTGACTTCAATGTTCACTTTTATATTTATATATATATATATATATATGTAATTGAAAACGACAGACAAGGTGCTTTTATTTAGTTTTTTATCAATTTCTCATATGATCTAATAATTTTTTCCTTTTCGGATGATAAATTATATAAAATATAGCAGCATGGCCCGGCATTGCCCATGCTTGATTCAAAAATCGCTATCACTTGACTTGAAATATTTTTGCCCTTCCTTGCCTTTAAAGGAGTACCCATTGCTGTGCTGATGTTGCTACATGCCTTACTTCTTGCCTATCTTACACTGCGTATTTTTTCTAAGCTCTATACTAAACATTCAATCTGTTACGAAAAAAGAACTAAACAAAATTAACACAAATCGATCAGCTTTAAAAAAGGACTCTTAACTGGAAAAACCAATTGAAAAAAGAATGTTAACAACAAATACTTTTTCACACCCAACTCAGTTCTGCGGAATCAGAATCAACATTGAGTTTAAGCAAGCGAATGAGCCAATTGGAGTAAAGTGCCATGCAGATTTAAATTTTTCCCACTTGTGATGAATGCAGCTATCGATTTTTTTTGCATGCTAGCATGCTAGTTAACATTCGTGTCAGTCAGCTGTTGGCTCTCACGCTGGCCAATAGAATCTTTCTGCCTATTCATAGCAGCCAGCTATAGGCTCTCACTCTGACCAGTAGAAAATGGCCGCAAACTACATGAAAACTGCCGTAGAAACATGAAAAAATCAATTATTTCCACTATTGATGGGAGTTGGGAAATGCAAAGTCAGTCTTGGACTTCCCGCTAACTTGGAGCATGTGCATGTAAATTTTGGTGCAAGTCCGTCAAAAATTGCGGCCGTGCATTCGTTACACACACACACACATCCTGCCTATTATAGATAGAGATATTATAAAAATCAGATGAATGAAAATTATAAACAGGATGAATGCAGAATTAAGAACATAAAAAAAATGCATAACACCAGTTGACAATAGCAAAAAAATTAGATTAATTATTTATTACAAAAAATTTAAAACCTCTAACCTTATAGTTAAAAATAATAATTCACCTCTGAGAATAAAATTAAATAGGGCAAATATTATTTGCAAATTTAAATGCCTATTAAGGAATATGTATTCCTGATCAATCAAAATTCGTAAATAATTATATAGGCCACACTACAACATGTTTGACACGCAAACTCACTTTACACCTTTCTGGCAATAGCTCAATTAGATCTCATTTAAATATTCAAGGAAACATACTGGACACTATTCATAACATACTTGTTGACAACACTAATATAATAGCATCATCTACATGCAAAAAAAGCTAAAAATAATGGAAGCCTTATTAATAAAAACAAACAAACCAACACTTAATAATATTAACTAAGAACATGGACATAATATCTTAACTGTCTCTTAAAAAAATGAAAACATTTTATAAAACATACATACAACAAAGTATTTCTTATTTTAACAGTTAAAATATAATCCTTGAAAATGGCTAAATGTACAGCCGAAAGCGCTTGGATAAAAAGAACATTCAGACAGTTTTTATATAATTTATCATCCGAAAAGAAATAAATTATTAGATCTCATGAGAAATTGTATAAAAAATTAAAGAAAAGCTTGTTGTCTGCTGTTTTCAATGAAATGTGCATGAACAAAAGATTGCTGCCGAAATACACACATATATATGTATATATATATATATATATATATATATATATATATATATGCAGAAATATAGTCTTAAAGTGTGCTATATTTATGGGGTAAAGTGCTCAATATCAGAGATAGAGCGTGTGTAAATATAAAAGTGGACATGGAAGTCAGCACTTAGAGGCGACAGTCTGTTTCATGCTAGTGCAATCGTCTGACGATTGCACTAGCATGAAACAGACTGTCGCCTCTAAGTGCTGACTTCCATGTCCACTTTTATATATATATATATATATATGTATGTATGTATGTATATATAAATATATATAATATATGTGTGTGTATATATATGAATGTTTGTATATATGTATATATATCTATGTATGTATGTATACATATGTATGTATATATATGTATGTTTTTTGTATGCATATATATATATGTATATGTATATAAGTATACATGTATGTATATATATATATATATCTATGTATATGTATATATGTGTATATATATATGTATGTATATATATGCATGTATATATATATGTATATGCATGTATATATATGTATGTATATATATGCATGTATATATATGTATATGCATGTATATATATGTATGTATATATATGCATGTATATATATGTATATGTATGTATATATATATATATATGTATATGTATGGATATATATACACACTATTATATGTATATGCATGTATATATATATGCATGTATATATATGTATATGTGTGTATATATATGTATATGTATGTATATATATATATATATATATATATATATATATATATATATATATATATATATATATATATATATAATAGTAATATAAATATAAGTAATTATACTCGTCTGGAAAAACCTTAGGTGTTTTGGCTTGTAAATGAACAAACCAATACCCGAGGAAAAATATGGGATAAAAAAAAGAAAGAACTAAGAACATGTAATTGAGGCGAAAAGAATCGTCCAGAATCCAAGTTCAGAGTCCAAAGAAAAAAAACCTCCAAAATGAGTAAAGGAAAAGTAACTAAGTAAAGTGCTCAATACACCAAGTGGAGCAAATCTAACGATGAACCCTCAAGAGCCAGGTAAAACTACCTAGGTTTCACCTACGTGGATCGTCAGGGTGTACAAGCTTTATGTATATGTATGTGACTTAAAGTATATATATATATATATATATATATATATATATATATATATATATATATATATGGCTAGACGTCCGGTTGCCTCTGGCTAGAATCGAAAACTGGCTGAATTCGCGTCAGTCGGAAATTTTACCCTGAAGTCGTTGTCTCATGGCAGAGAAGAAGGTGAATTTAAGCGTATTTATTTTTAGATAAACACACAGTGACTGAGAGAACTCTCTTCGATTTACCGAAGAGTCTTGCATTATTAGCCGTAATAGTCACTGTTTACAAACCCACACATCCTCTACAGAGAGCTTAACCGAAATGAATTTTTCAGGAGCATATATATTGTCATCCACAGACAGACTATTTCGCTGTATCACAGCTCATCAGTGTGGCTAGACGTCCGGTTGCCTCCGTTGGCTCATGGCAGATATATATATATATATATATGTGTGTGTGTGTGTGTATGTATATATATATATGTATGCATATATATATGTATATGTATGTGTATACGTATATGTATGTATATATATGTATGCATATATATATGTATATATATATGTATATATGTATGTATATATGTATATACGTATGTATATATGTATATGTATGTATATATATATATGTATGTATGTATGTATATATATATATGCATGTATATGTATATATATGTTTGTATATATATGTATGTATACAAATGTGTGTATATATATATATATATATATATATATATATATGTCCATCTATTTATATATTATATTATAAAGAAGTAATTTATATAATTCACAATATTAATTACACATATATATATATACATGCATAATACAAATTACTTCTTTATGATATAATATAAAAGCTGCGCACAATATATATATATATATATATATATATATATATATATATACTCGACTCTCCAGTCGAATTCGATGTATGAGGGTCAAGCAGATCAATTCCTATGAAACTGACAGCCTGATAACAGCACATGAGATTTGATTATAGTGGTGAAGGTTTCATGCACGACCATCCACACTTTTTGAAGGGCTGAATACAGAGACCTGGTGCCCTAAGTGCCACAAGGTCCCCAAATGACCCTCTGCAGGTTTTGAATTCAGAGTTGTCCTTCTCTTAGACCAGTTGCCATCCAAGGCTATAGAACACAGTCTGTCCTGCTATTTACCCATAGCTGGAGGCAGAAGAAGAGGATTCACACCTTTCCCAAGGATATTAGCACGTAAGTGAATGTAATGGATTCGACTGGAATTCGAACTCGGCTCTCCAATTCCTCAATCCAAGCTGATATCCATTACTCCACCGTGCATATATGTGTATATAAGTACATATGTATGTGTATATATTTGTATATTTTGGCAGCTATCCTTCTTTCATTCACATTTCATTGAATATGACAGACAAGGTGATTTGATTTAGTTTTTTATACAATTTCTCATGTGATCTTATAATTCTTTTCTTTTTGGTGTATATAATTTATATAAAAACTGTCCAATTGTTCTTTCTTTCCGAGCACTGTTGTCTAAACATTTTGCCATTTTCAAGGTTGAAAATTCAACTGTTGAATATTTAAGATTGAAAATATGAACTGTTAACAAAGAATAGATTGTTGTATGTATGTATGTATATGCTTGTCTTGCCTTTTTTATTTCTTTAATAAAATTTTGTACCCCTAAGGCAATTATGATATATATATATATATATATATATATATATATATATATATATATATATATATGTATTTATGTATGTGTATATGTATGTATATATGCATGTATATATGGATGTATATATTTATATATATATATATATATATATATATATATATATATATATATAAATATATATATATATATATATATATATATGTATGTATGTGTATATGGATGTATATATTTATATATATATATATATATATATATATATATATATATATATATTTATATATATATATATATGTATGTATGTATGTGTATATGTATGTATATATGGATGTATATATATATATATATATATATATTTATATATATATATATATATATATATATATATATATATACATATGTTTGCGTATATATATGTATACATATGTTTGTGTATATATATATGTATATATATGTTTGTATATATATATGTATGTATGTATATATATGTATGTATGTATATATATGTATGCATATATATATATGTATATATATATATGTATGTATATATTTATGTATATATATGTATGTATATATAGATATATGTATGTATATATTCATATATATATATGTATGAATGGGCACGAGGCTGAGTGGTTACAAATGTTTGCATATTTATGTATATATATAAGTATTTATAAGTATGTATGTTCATATATATACATATATATATATATATATATATATATATATATATATATATATATAAGGCCTATTAATTAAATTTGAGCAATAAGAAGACAGCAAAATGATAAAGATAGTGTCAATAAGACTGATGATATTTATTTTATATAGAAGGCCTTTTGCCTGAACCAAAACATGAAGAAATAGATTTTAAAGTTGGATCTTTTGGACATGCCTATCTCCTTTATCGATGAGATGAGAAATAAACAATGAAGTGGAACTCACTCTTCCAGGTGGGGAATTTTTTTGTTGTGATTTTTTTACCACGTTTTGTATTACTTTTAAGTATTTTGATAGTTTCAGTTTAATAGTTTGCCATGGTTAGGGTTTGGAGGGCTTGTAGAAGGCTCTCTGTAGAAGCTGTATTCCATATTCCTGTTTAATCCTTTAATATGTGGTTCTATTTTGAATTTTTATTTTAACTTGGATTTACATCATTCTTGTTAGCACTTAAATGGAGATGCATCTGATGTTATCTATGCTGTTGTCCAGTTTGTTCATCAGACCCCTTCATCCAGGTGTCTCAACCAGGAGCAATCTCCTCCTGGTCAGCTTCCCAGCTTCACTGTAATGAATTCATTAAAATGTCCCATTTATCTTTTGGTTTGATTATTTCTGGATAATGTAAATTGATTTCCCACTTCTGCAGTCTCTGTTTGCCTACTTAATATTGTCAAATTAAATAATATTAAGTAGTAATAATTAGTAATAATTAATAAAGTTTCATCTAGGACAGTCAAAGTCTATTTTCAACTTGATTAATTCTGATCAATAACTTATGTTATTCTGTTCAACAGTATTGCAATTTCAGTATGAAAATCTTGACTGCACCAGAGATATTGGATATCGTATAAGTACCTTCAAAGAAATCAAGTCAACAACTGAGAAATGCCCTACTTGTGATGTTGACAAATTTAACATCCCGTGTTCAGAGCTGTCAATGCCAGCAATATGGACACTTGAGTGAAGGAGTAATTCAACAGAAGAAAATTGTGAAAACTGAGATATCTGAGGTTTTAATATAAAGCTTATCATGAAACACTCAGTGTGCAGAAGAAAAGTTAATAAATAGACTGGAATGGCAAGCTGCAAATAATTGGTCTTATACAAGGTCTGTCCAAAGATTATTCAGCCATTTAATAGTAAAAGAAAAAATAGCTTACCTAGGGCAATGGAAACTTAAATTCCTTCAAACTAATCCTCTTGCTACCACACATATTTATCCCTTCCACTTTTCAAAATTGTCTGTAAAATGTTATTACAGGTTTACCAATATGGTCCCCTTAATTTGTTCACAGTGTTTTATTCTAGCTTTGAAGATAACCAAACATTTCAGGATTACCATCAGCTGCCATGGGATGGTCTTCTTAATTTGGTTCACAGTGTTTTAATAACAATGTGATTGGATATGATGTTCTCTTTCACTGGATTGTTCCCATCTTTGTTAGTCACCAGTGTCTCTGTTCTTGTATCACTTATGGATGTCCACAGTTTTCAGGTACAGAGTTCACATGTTCCTAGTTTATCCTTGGTACTATTGCTCAATAAAAACCATTTTGATAATGCCACAGCTACACTACCTCATCAGTGAGTGAGCCGTTTCTACAAGTAGGTGAATATTAAAACATTCAATTTAATACTGTCTGTAATATGGGGGCATTTCAGTTTATGTATGCGTGATGTCCAAATGTAAGGTACAAATAGACATAAATCAACCAGAAAATCTTGTGAAAGTTGTAAACACAAAGCAGCAGAGGGAGTATTTAATACTTCTTGTAACGGCCAAAACAGCTTTAATATTGAACACATGTGTATGTGACATCACAGCAGAGATGGCTGCCACCATATACTGGTTTAGTCACCAATTACCCAACTGTTTTACCTTTCATAGAGCCATTAGCACTTTTCAAATGACCTGATGTCTTGACACAGACTTTAACAAAATATGATTATGGCTGTGTATTAAAACTTGAGAAAATTTGCCCTTACAATGCCAAAGTTTTGACCAATTGGCCATGGTTAAGTGTAATTGGTAAAGACAGAATTGACAAAGTTCTCAAACAATAAGAAAAGGAAGAAAAAGAACAGGGCAAAATAATACTAAACAAACAATATATATGCAAGACAAAACTAGGCAAAGCAACAGTAATCAGGCAAAAATTTCACAAAGTATGAATTGTGTTCGCATCCAAAAGGGATACAGTCAAGTGATTGTAGCATTCTGAAGGCAAAAATGAACAAGAAAAATATGGTGGATGAGATGAAGAATTGGTACATTTTTATTGGTTAGAAAAAAATCCCAGCATGCATCTGTAAGATTTTTCTATAACTTTGGGGAAGGGATGTTCTTAGCAGTCATTCCTAGATCTTGAAGCTGACATAAACAAAGATGAATCTGCAAAAATAATCTGATATTTCCATAGCACAAATGATGTGGGAAGGAGATCAACAGGTTTTTGTTCTAGATATATAAATGTATCATAAAAGGCAGCTCGTAACATTTAATTTTGCATATGTGTTTATCCAATCTTTATTGAATTTTTTTTTTAATCATTTTACCTCAAGCAAAGCAATAAAGCCACTAAGACACAAGGAGTTACTGAGTATGAGAGAATATGAAAAAAAGAAAAACTTTTAAGGAGAGAAAACAATAAAAGAACAGGAATTAATAAGACTAAGCTAATGATTGACACTGCATTTAAATTTTTGAAGATCAAAAGCAAAAAGCTGGAAAGGAGCTCCACAAGCAAGAAGTGCAAGAGAAGAAACTATTAGTATAAAACTTACAGTTACATCTTAGCCATTTCAACTATAAAATGATGGGACCTTCCTGCCAATCTAGTACTGCACTTAGGTTCATAAACTCTAGGTACCATACAGGAAAATGCATCAGAACAATTACTATGAAGGTATTTATTTAAAAAAAAAAAAAGTAACAGGGAGGCTACATTACTGCAGTGGGAAAGTGACTGAAGCTAAAATTGCTGTCACAACCAATAACATTTCAGATTCTTCTTCGTATTTTATCAAGAATATCTAAAAATATAGAAAAAGCACCAGACCAGATGTGGCACCAATATTCAATGCTTGTATGTTATTGTATATTCAATATACAATAATATTTATTTCTATATTACAAAATCCCAATTTAAAGAAGTGGCCCTACATCTGGTGTATTTTCCAATCAGAGGAGTTAGTTGAGACTATTATGGCCTCCAGAAACTCATCACTGGCAAATGGGTTACAGGTACTGTCTTTCCTGGGAAAGTATTATAGAGTGTAACACTTCACATTTTTCAAATCCCAATTTAAAGAAGTGCCCCTACATCTGGTGTATTTTCCAATCAGAGGAGTTAGTTGAGACTATTATGGCCTCCAGAAACTCATCACTGGCAAATGGGTTACAGGTACTGTCTTTCCTGGGAAAGTATTATAGAGTGTAACACTTCACATTTTTCAAATCCCAATTTAAAGAAGTGCCCCTACATCTGGTGTATTTTCCAGTCAGAGGAGTTAGTTGAAACTATTATGGCCTCCAGAAACTCATCACTGGCAAATGGGTTACAGGTACTGTCTTTCCTGGGAAAGTATTATAGAGTGTAACACTTCAAATTTTTCAAATCCCAATTTAAAGAAGTGCCCCTACATCTGGTGTATTTTCCAGTCAGAGGAGTTAGTTGAGACTATTATGGCCTCCAGAAACTCATCACTGGCAAATGGGTTACAGGTACTGTCTTTCCTGGGAAAGTATTATAGAGTGTAACACTTCACATTTTTCAAATCCCAATTTAAAGAAGTGCCCCTACATCTGGTGTATTTTCCAGTCAGAGGAGTTAGTTGAAACTATTATGGCCTCCAGAAACTCATCACTGGCAAATGGGTTACAGGTACTGTCTTTCCGGGGAAAGTATTATAGAGTGTAACACTTCACATTTTTCAAATCCCAATTTAAAGAAGTGCCCCTACATCTGGTGTATTTTCCAGTCAGAAGAGTTAGTTGAGACTATTATGGCCTCCAGAAACTCATCACTGGCAAATGGGTTACAGGTACTGTCTTTCCTGGGAAAGTATTATAGAGTGTAACACTTCACATTTTTCAAATCCCAATTTAAAGAAGTGCCCCTACATCTGGTGTATTTTCCAGTCAGAAGAGTTAGTTGAGACTATTATGGCCTCCAGAAACTCATCACTGGCAAATGGGTTACAGGTACTGTCTTTCCTGGGAAAGTATTATAGAGTGTAACACTTCACATTTTTCAAATCCCAATTTAAAGAAGTGCCCCTACATCTGGTGTATTTTCCAGTCAGAGGAGTTAGTTGAGACTATTATGGCCTCCAGAAACTCATCACTGGCAAATGGGTTACAGGTACTGTCTTTCCTGGGAAAGTATTATAGAGTGTAACACTTCACATTTTTCAAATCCCAATTTAAAGAAGTGCCCCTACATCTGGTGTATTTTCCAGTCAGAGGAGTTAGTTGAGACTATTATGGCCTCCAGAAACTCATCACTGGCAAATGGGTTACAGGTACTGTCTTTCCTGGGAAAGTATTATAGAGTGTAACACTTCACATTTTTCAAATCCCAATTTAAAGAAGTGCCCCTACATCTGGTGTATTTTCCAATCAGAGGAGTTAGTTGAGACTATTATGGCCTCCAGAAACTCATCACTGGCAAATGGGTTACAGGTACTGTCTTTCCTGGGAAAGTATTATAGAGTGTAACACTTCACATTTTTCAAATCCCAATTTAAAGAAGTGCCCCTACATCTGGTGTATTTTCGAATCAGAGGAGATAGTTGAGATTATTATGGCCTCCAGAAACTCATCATTGGCAAAAGGGTTACAGGTACTGTCTTTCCTGGGAAAGTATTATAGAGTGTAACACTTCATATTTTTCAAATCCCAATTTAAAGAAGTGCCCCTACATCTGGTGTATTTTCCAATCAGAGGAGTTAGTTGAAACTATTATGGCCTCCAGAAACACATCACTGGCAAAAGGGTTACAGGTACTGTCTTTCCTGGGAAAGTATTATAGAGTGTAACACTTCACATTTTTCAAATCCCAATTTAAAGAAGTGCCCCTACATCTGGTGTATTTTCCAATCAGAGGAGTTAGTTGAGACTATCATGGCCTCCAGAAACTCATCACTGGCAAAAGTGTTACAGGTACTGTCTTTCCTGGGAAAGTATTATAGAGTGTAACACTTCACATTTTTCAAATCCCAATTTAAAAAGTGCCCCTACATCTGGTGTATTTTCCAGTCAGAGGAGTTAGTTGAGACTATTATGGCCTCCAGAAACTCATCACCGGCAAATGGGTTACAGGTACTGTCTTTCCTGGGAAAGTATTATAGAGTGTAACACTTCACATTTTTCAAATCCCAATTTAAAGAAGTGGCCCTACATCTGGTGTATTTTCCAATCAGAGGAGTTAGTTGAAACTATTATGGCCTCCAGAAACTCATCACTGGCAAATGGGTTACAGGTACTGTCTTTCCGGGGAAAGTATTATAGAGTGTAACACTTCACATTTTTCAAATCCCAATTTAAAGAAGTGCCCCTACATCTGGTGTATTTTCCAGTCAGAAGAGTTAGTTGAGACTATTATGGCCTCCAGAAACTCATCACTGGCAAATGGGTTACAGGTACTGTCTTTCCTGGGAAAGTATTATAGAGTGTAACACTTCACATTTTTCAAATCCCAATTTAAAGAAGTGCCCCTACATCTGGTGTATTTTCCAGTCAGAAGAGTTAGTTGAGACTATTATGGCCTCCAGAAACTCATCACTGGCAAATGGGTTACAGGTACTGTCTTTCCTGGGAAAGTATTATAGAGTGTAACACTTCACATTTTTCAAATCCCAATTTAAAGAAGTGCCCCTACATCTGGTGTATTTTCCAGTCAGAGGAGTTAGTTGAGACTATTATGGCCTCCAGAAACTCATCACTGGCAAATGGGTTACAGGTACTGTCTTTCCTGGGAAAGTATTATAGAGTGTAACACTTCACATTTTTCAAATCCCAATTTAAAGAAGTGCCCCTACATCTGGTGTATTTTCCAGTCAGAGGAGTTAGTTGAGACTATTATGGCCTCCAGAAACTCATCACTGGCAAATGGGTTACAGGTACTGTCTTTCCTGGGAAAGTATTATAGAGTGTAACACTTCACATTTTTCAAATCCCAATTTAAAGAAGTGCCCCTACATCTGGTGTATTTTCCAATCAGAGGAGTTAGTTGAGACTATTATGGCCTCCAGAAACTCATCACTGGCAAATGGGTTACAGGTACTGTCTTTCCTGGGAAAGTATTATAGAGTGTAACACTTCACATTTTTCAAATCCCAATTTAAAGAAGTGCCCCTACATCTGGTGTATTTTCGAATCAGAGGAGATAGTTGAGATTATTATGGCCTCCAGAAACTCATCATTGGCAAAAGGGTTACAGGTACTGTCTTTCCTGGGAAAGTATTATAGAGTGTAACACTTCATATTTTTCAAATCCCAATTTAAAGAAGTGCCCCTACATCTGGTGTATTTTCCAATCAGAGGAGTTAGTTGAAACTATTATGGCCTCCAGAAACACATCACTGGCAAAAGGGTTACAGGTACTGTCTTTCCTGGGAAAGTATTATAGAGTGTAACACTTCACATTTTTCAAATCCCAATTTAAAGAAGTGCCCCTACATCTGGTGTATTTTCCAATCAGAGGAGTTAGTTGAGACTATCATGGCCTCCAGAAACTCATCACTGGCAAAAGTGTTACAGGTACTGTCTTTCCTGGGAAAGTATTATAGAGTGTAACACTTCACATTTTTCAAATCCCAATTTAAAAAGTGCCCCTACATCTGGTGTATTTTCCAGTCAGAGGAGTTAGTTGAGACTATTATGGCCTCCAGAAACTCATCACCGGCAAATGGGTTACAGGTACTGTCTTTCCTGGGAAAGTATTATAGAGTGTAACACTTCACATTTTTCAAATCCCAATTTAAAGAAGTGGCCCTACATCTGGTGTATTTTCCAATCAGAGGAGTTAGTTGAGACTATTATGGCCTCCAGAAACTCATCACTGGCAAATGGGTTACAGGTACTGTCTTTCATGGGAAAGTATTATAGAGTGTAACACTTCACATTTTTCAAATCCCAATTTAAAGAAGTGGCCCTACATCTGGTGTATTTTCCAGTCAGAGGAGTTAGTTGAGACTATTATGGCCTCCAGAAACTCATCACTGGCAAATGGGTTACAGGTACTGTCTTTCCTGGGAAAGTATTATAGAGTGTAACACTTCACATTTTTCAAATCCCAATTTAAAGAAGTGGCCCTACATCTGGTGTATTTTCCAGTCAGAGGAGTTAGTTGAGACTATTATGGCCTCCAGAAACTCATCACTGGCAAATGGGTTACAGGTACTGTCTTTCCTGGGAAAGTATTATAGAGTGTAACACTTCACATTTTTCAAATCCCAATTTAAAGAAGTGCCCCTACATCTGGTGTATTTTCCAGTCAGAGGAGTTAGTTGAGACTATTATGGCCTCCAGAAACTCATCACTGGCAAATGGGTTACAGGTACTGTCTTTCCTGGGAAAGTATTATAGAGTGTAACACTTCACATTTTTCAAATCCCAATTTAAAGAAGTGCCCCTACATCTGGTGTATTTTCGAATCAGAGGAGATAGTTGAGACTATTATGGCCTCCAGAAACTCATCATTGGCAAAAGGGTTACAGGTACTGTCTTTCCTGGGAAAGTATTATAGAGTGTAACACTTCATATTTTTCAAATCCCAATTTAAAGAAGTGCCCCTACATCTGGTGTATTTTCCAATCAGAGTAGTTAGTTGAGACTATCATGGCCTCCAGAAACTCATCACTAGCAAAAGTGTTACAGGTACTGTCTTTCCTGGGAAAGTATTATAGAGTGTAACACTTCACATTTTTCAAATCCCAATTTAAAGAAGTGCCCCTACATCTGGTGTATTTTCCAGTCAGAGGAGTTAGTTGAGACTATTATGGCCTCCAGAAACTCATCACCGGCAAATGGGTTACAGGTACTGTCTTTCCTGGGAAAGTATTATAGAGTGTAACACTTCACATTTTTCAAATCCCAATTTAAAGAAGTGCCCCTACATCTGGTGTATTTTCCAGTCAGAGGAGTTAGTTGAGACTATTATGGCCTCCAGAAACTCATCACTGGCAAATGGGTTACAGGTACTGTCTTTCCTGGGAAAGTATTATAGAGTGTAACACTTCACATTTTTCAAATCCCAATTTAAAGAAGTGGCCCTACATCTGGTGTATTTTCCAGTCAGAGGAGTTAGTTGAGACTATGAGGCCTCCAGAAACTCATCCCCGGCAAATGGGTTACAGGTACTGTCTTTCCTGGGAAAGTATTATAGAGTGTAACACTTCACATTTTTCAAATCCCAATTTAAAGAAGTGCCCCTACATCTGGTGTATTTTCCAATCAGAGGAGTTAGTTGAGACTATTATGGCCTCCAGAAACTCATCACTGTCAAAATGGTTACAGGTACTGTCTTTCCTGGGAAAGTATTATAGAGTGTAACACTTCACATTTTTCAAATCCCAATTTAAAGAAGTGCCCCTACATCTGGTGTATTTTCCAATCAGAGGAGTTAGTTGAGACTATTATGGCCTCCAGAAACTCATCACTGGCAAATGGGTTACAGGTACTGTCTTTCCTGGGAAAGTATTATAGAGTGTAACACTTCACATTTTTCAAATCCCAATTTAAAGAAGTGCCCCTACATCTGGTGTATTTTCCAATCAGAGGAGTTAGTTGAGACTATTATGGCCTCCAGAAACTCATCACTGGCAAATGGGTTACAGGTACTGTCTTTCCTGGGAAAGTATTATAGAGTGTAACACTTCACATTTTTCAAATCCCAATTTAAAGAAGTGCCCCTACATCTGGTGTATTTTCGAATCAGAGGAGATAGTTGAGACTATTATGGCCTCCAGAAACTCATCATTGGCAAAAGGGTTACAGGTACTGTCTTTCCTGGGAAAGTATTATAGAGTGTAACACTTCATATTTTTCAAATCCCAATTTAAAGAAGTGCCCCTACATCTGGTGTATTTTCCAATCAGAGTAGTTAGTTGAGACTATCATGGCCTCCAGAAACTCATCACTGGCAAAAGTGTTACAGGTACTGTCTTTCCTGGGAAAGTATTATAGAGTGTAACACTTCACATTTTTCAAATCCCAATTTAAAGAAGTGCCCCTACATCTGGTGTATTTTCCAGTCAGAGGAGTTAGTTGAGACTATTATGGCCTCCAGAAACTCATCACCGGCAAATGGGTTACAGGTACTGTCTTTCCTGGGAAAGTATTATAGAGTGTAACACTTCACATTTTTCAAATCCCAATTTAAAGAAGTGGCCCTACATCTGGTGTATTTTCCAATCAGAGGAGTTAGTTGAGACTATTATGGCCTCCAGAAACTCATCACTCGCAAATGGGTTACAGGTACTGTCTTTCATGGGAAAGTATTATAGAGTGTAACACTTCACATTTTTCAAATCCCAATTTAAAGAAGTGGCCCTACATCTGGTGTATTTTCCAGTCAGAGGAGTTAGTTGAGACTATTATGGCCTCCAGAAACTCATCACTGGCAAATGGGTTACAGGTACTGTCTTTCCTGGGAAAGTATTATAGAGTGTAACACTTCACATTTTTCAAATCCCAATTTAAAGAAGTGGCCCTACATCTGGTGTATTTTCCAGTCAGAGGAGTTAATTGAGACTATTAGGCCTCCAGAAACTCATCCCCGGCAAATGGGTTACAGGTACTGTCTTTCCTGGGAAAGTATTATAGAGTGTAACACTTCACATTTTTCAAATCCCAATTTAAAGAAGTGCCCCTACATCTGGTGTATTTTCGAATCAGAGGAGATAGTTGAGACTATTATGGCCTCCAGAAACTCATCACTGGCAAAAGGGTTACAGGTACTGTCTTTACTGGGAAAGTATTATAGAGTGTAACACTTCATATTTTTCAAATCCCAATTTAAAGAAGTGCCCCTACATCTGGTGTATTTTCCAATCAGAGGAGTTAGTTGAGACTATTATGGCCTCCGGAAACTCATCACTGTCAAAAGGGTTACAGGTACTGTCTTTCCTGGGAAAGTATTATAGAGTGTAACACTTCACATTTTTCAAATCCCAATTTAAAGAAGTGCCCCTACATCTGGTGTATTTTCCAATCAGAGGAGTTAGTTGAGACTATTATGGCCTCCAGAAAGTCATCACTGGCAAAAGGGTTACAGGTACTGTCTTTCCTGGGAAAGTATTATAGAGTGTAACACTTCACATTTTTCAAATCCCAATTTAAAGAAGTGGCCCTACATCTGGTGTATTTTCCAATCAGAGGAGTTAGTTGAGACTATTATGGCCTCCAGAAACTCATCACTGGCAAATCGGTTACAGGTACTGTCTTTCATGGGAAAGTATTATAGAGTGTAACACTTCACATTTTTCAAATCCCAATTTAAAGAAGTGGCCCTACATCTGGTGTATTTTCCAGTCAGAGAAGTTAGTTGAGACTATTATGGCCTCCTGAAACTCATCACTGGCAAATGGGTTACAGGTACTGTCTTTCCTGGGAAAGTATTATAGAGTGTAACACTTCACATTTTTCAAATCCCAATTTAAAGAAGTGGCCCTACATCTGGTGTATTTTCCAGTCAGAGGAGTTAGTTGAGACTATTAGGCCTCCAGAAACTCATCCCCGGCAAATGGGTTACAGGTACTGTCTTTCCTTGGAAAGTATTATAGAGTGTAACACTTTACATTTTTCAAATCCCAATTTAAAGAAGTGCCCCTACATCTGGTGTATTTTTCGAATCAGAGGAGATAGTTGAGACTATTATGGCCTCCAGAAACTCATCACTGGCAAAAGGGTTACAGGTACTGTCTTTACTGGGAAAGTATTATAGAGTGTAACACTTCATATTTTTCAAATCCCAATTTAAAGAAGTGCCCCTACATCTGGTGTATTTTCCAATCAGAGGAGTTAGTTGAGACTATTATGGCCTCCAGAAACTCATCACTGTCAAAAGGGTTACAGGTACTGTCTTTCCTGGGAAAGTATTATAGAGTGTAACACTTCACATTTTTCAAATCCCAATTTAAAGAAGTGCCCCTACATCTGGTGTATTTTCCAGTCAGAAGAGTTAGTTGAGACTATTATGGCCTCCAGAAACTCATCACTGGCAAATGGGTTACAGGTACTGTCTTTCCTGGGAAAGTATTATAGAGTGTAACACTTCACATTTTTCAAATCCCAATTTAAAGAAGTGCCCCTACATCTGGTGTATTTTCCAGTCAGAGGAGTTAGTTGAGACTATTATGGCCTCCAGAAACTCATCACTGGCAAATGGGTTACAGGTACTGTCTTTCCTGGGAAAGTATTATAGAGTGTAACACTTCACATTTTTCAAATCCCAATTTAAAGAAGTGCCCCTACATCTGGTGTATTTTCCAGTCAGAGGAGTTAGTTGAGACTATTATGGCCTCCAGAAACTCATCACTGGCAAATGGGTTACAGGTACTGTCTTTCCTGGGAAAGTATTATAGAGTGTAACACTTCACATTTTTCAAATCCCAATTTAAAGAAGTGCCCCTACATCTGGTGTATTTTCCAATCAGAGGAGTTAGTTGAGACTATTATGGCCTCCAGAAACTCATCACTGGCAAATGGGTTACAGGTACTGTCTTTCCTGGGAAAGTATTATAGAGTGTAACACTTCACATTTTTCAAATCCCAATTTAAAGAAGTGGCCCTACATCTGGTGTATTTTCCAATCAGAGGAGTTAGTTGAGACTATTATGGCCTCCAGAAACTCATCACTGGCAAATCGGTTACAGGTACTGTCTTTCATGGGAAAGTATTATAGAGTGTAACACTTCACATTTTTCAAATCCCAATTTAAAGAAGTGGCCCTACATCTGGTGTATTTTCCAGTCAGAGAAGTTAGTTGAGACTATTATGGCCTCCTGAAACTCATCACTGGCAAATGGGTTACAGGTACTGTCTTTCCTGGGAAAGTATTATAGAGTGTAACACTTCACATTTTTCAAATCCCAATTTAAAGAAGTGGCCCTACATCTGGTGTATTTTCCAGTCAGAGGAGTTAGTTGAGACTATTAGGCCTCCAGAAACTCATCCCCGGCAAATGGGTTACAGGTACTGTCTTTCCTTGGAAAGTATTATAGAGTGTAACACTTTACATTTTTCAAATCCCAATTTAAAGAAGTGCCCCTACATCTGGTGTATTTTTCGAATCAGAGGAGATAGTTGAGACTATTATGGCCTCCAGAAACTCATCACTGGCAAAAGGGTTACAGGTACTGTCTTTACTGGGAAAGTATTATAGAGTGTAACACTTCATATTTTTCAAATCCCAATTTAAAGAAGTGCCCCTACATCTGGTGTATTTTCCAATCAGAGGAGTTAGTTGAGACTATTATGGCCTCCAGAAACTCATCACTGTCAAAAGGGTTACAGGTACTGTCTTTCCTGGGAAAGTATTATAGAGTGTAACACTTCACATTTTTCAAATCCCAATTTAAAGAAGTGCCCCTACATCTGGTGTATTTTCCAGTCAGAAGAGTTAGTTGAGACTATTATGGCCTCCAGAAACTCATCACTGGCAAATGGGTTACAGGTACTGTCTTTCCTGGGAAAGTATTATAGAGTGTAACACTTCACATTTTTCAAATCCCAATTTAAAGAAGTGCCCCTACATCTGGTGTATTTTCCAGTCAGAGGAGTTAGTTGAGACTATTATGGCCTCCAGAAACTCATCACTGGCAAATGGGTTACAGGTACTGTCTTTCCTGGGAAAGTATTATAGAGTGTAACACTTCACATTTTTCAAATCCCAATTTAAAGAAGTGCCCCTACATCTGGTGTATTTTCCAGTCAGAGGAGTTAGTTGAGACTATTATGGCCTCCAGAAACTCATCACTGGCAAATGGGTTACAGGTACTGTCTTTCCTGGGAAAGTATTATAGAGTGTAACACTTCACATTTTTCAAATCCCAATTTAAAGAAGTGCCCCTACATCTGGTGTATTTTCCAATCAGAGGAGTTAGTTGAGACTATTATGGCCTCCAGAAACTCATCACTGGCAAATGGGTTACAGGTACTGTCTTTCCTGGGAAAGTATTATAGAGTGTAACACTTCACATTTTTCAAATCCCAATTTAAAGAAGTGCCCCTACATCTGGTGTATTTTCGAATCAGAGGAGATAGTTGAGATTATTATGGCCTCCAGAAACTCATCATTGGCAAAAGGGTTACAGGTACTGTCTTTCCTGGGAAAGTATTATAGAGTGTAACACTTCATATTTTTCAAATCCCAATTTAAAGAAGTGCCCCTACATCTGGTGTATTTTCCAATCAGAGGAGTTAGTTGAAACTATTATGGCCTCCAGAAACACATCACTGGCAAAAGGGTTACAGGTACTGTCTTTCCTGGGAAAGTATTATAGAGTGTAACACTTCACATTTTTCAAATCCCAATTTAAAGAAGTGCCCCTACATCTGGTGTATTTTCCAATCAGAGGAGTTAGTTGAGACTATCATGGCCTCCAGAAACTCATCACTGGCAAAAGTGTTACAGGTACTGTCTTTCCTGGGAAAGTATTATAGAGTGTAACACTTCACATTTTTCAAATCCCAATTTAAAAAGTGCCCCTACATCTGGTGTATTTTCCAGTCAGAGGAGTTAGTTGAGACTATTATGGCCTCCAGAAACTCATCACCGGCAAATGGGTTACAGGTACTGTCTTTCCTGGGAAAGTATTATAGAGTGTAACACTTCACATTTTTCAAATCCCAATTTAAAGAAGTGGCCCTACATCTGGTGTATTTTCCAATCAGAGGAGTTAGTTGAAACTATTATGGCCTCCAGAAACTCATCACTGGCAAATGGGT
The DNA here is from genome assembly GCA_964036315.1 of Acanthosepion esculentum. Taxonomy (NCBI): domain Eukaryota; kingdom Metazoa; phylum Mollusca; class Cephalopoda; order Sepiida; family Sepiidae; genus Acanthosepion; species Acanthosepion esculentum. The sequence continues at coordinate 91,939,714 of OZ038494.1, read as the reverse complement.
TACAGGTACTGTCTTTCCGGGGAAAGTATTATAGAGTGTAACACTTCACATTTTTCAAATCCCAATTTAAAGAAGTGCCCCTACATCTGGTGTATTTTCCAGTCAGAAGAGTTAGTTGAGACTATTATGGCCTCCAGAAACTCATCACTGGCAAATGGGTTACAGGTACTGTCTTTCCTGGGAAAGTATTATAGAGTGTAACACTTCACATTTTTCAAATCCCAATTTAAAGAAGTGCCCCTACATCTGGTGTATTTTCCAGTCAGAAGAGTTAGTTGAGACTATTATGGCCTCCAGAAACTCATCACTGGCAAATGGGTTACAGGTACTGTCTTTCCTGGGAAAGTATTATAGAGTGTAACACTTCACATTTTTCAAATCCCAATTTAAAGAAGTGCCCCTACATCTGGTGTATTTTCCAGTCAGAGGAGTTAGTTGAGACTATTATGGCCTCCAGAAACTCATCACTGGCAAATGGGTTACAGGTACTGTCTTTCCTGGGAAAGTATTATAGAGTGTAACACTTCACATTTTTCAAATCCCAATTTAAAGAAGTGCCCCTACATCTGGTGTATTTTCCAGTCAGAGGAGTTAGTTGAGACTATTATGGCCTCCAGAAACTCATCACTGGCAAATGGGTTACAGGTACTGTCTTTCCTGGGAAAGTATTATAGAGTGTAACACTTCACATTTTTCAAATCCCAATTTAAAGAAGTGCCCCTACATCTGGTGTATTTTCCAATCAGAGGAGTTAGTTGAGACTATTATGGCCTCCAGAAACTCATCACTGGCAAATGGGTTACAGGTACTGTCTTTCCTGGGAAAGTATTATAGAGTGTAACACTTCACATTTTTCAAATCCCAATTTAAAGAAGTGCCCCTACATCTGGTGTATTTTCGAATCAGAGGAGATAGTTGAGATTATTATGGCCTCCAGAAACTCATCATTGGCAAAAGGGTTACAGGTACTGTCTTTCCTGGGAAAGTATTATAGAGTGTAACACTTCATATTTTTCAAATCCCAATTTAAAGAAGTGCCCCTACATCTGGTGTATTTTCCAATCAGAGGAGTTAGTTGAAACTATTATGGCCTCCAGAAACACATCACTGGCAAAAGGGTTACAGGTACTGTCTTTCCTGGGAAAGTATTATAGAGTGTAACACTTCACATTTTTCAAATCCCAATTTAAAGAAGTGCCCCTACATCTGGTGTATTTTCCAATCAGAGGAGTTAGTTGAGACTATCATGGCCTCCAGAAACTCATCACTGGCAAAAGTGTTACAGGTACTGTCTTTCCTGGGAAAGTATTATAGAGTGTAACACTTCACATTTTTCAAATCCCAATTTAAAAAGTGCCCCTACATCTGGTGTATTTTCCAGTCAGAGGAGTTAGTTGAGACTATTATGGCCTCCAGAAACTCATCACCGGCAAATGGGTTACAGGTACTGTCTTTCCTGGGAAAGTATTATAGAGTGTAACACTTCACATTTTTCAAATCCCAATTTAAAGAAGTGGCCCTACATCTGGTGTATTTTCCAATCAGAGGAGTTAGTTGAGACTATTATGGCCTCCAGAAACTCATCACTGGCAAATGGGTTACAGGTACTGTCTTTCATGGGAAAGTATTATAGAGTGTAACACTTCACATTTTTCAAATCCCAATTTAAAGAAGTGGCCCTACATCTGGTGTATTTTCCAGTCAGAGGAGTTAGTTGAGACTATTATGGCCTCCAGAAACTCATCACTGGCAAATGGGTTACAGGTACTGTCTTTCCTGGGAAAGTATTATAGAGTGTAACACTTCACATTTTTCAAATCCCAATTTAAAGAAGTGGCCCTACATCTGGTGTATTTTCCAGTCAGAGGAGTTAGTTGAGACTATTATGGCCTCCAGAAACTCATCACTGGCAAATGGGTTACAGGTACTGTCTTTCCTGGGAAAGTATTATAGAGTGTAACACTTCACATTTTTCAAATCCCAATTTAAAGAAGTGCCCCTACATCTGGTGTATTTTCCAGTCAGAGGAGTTAGTTGAGACTATTATGGCCTCCAGAAACTCATCACTGGCAAATGGGTTACAGGTACTGTCTTTCCTGGGAAAGTATTATAGAGTGTAACACTTCACATTTTTCAAATCCCAATTTAAAGAAGTGCCCCTACATCTGGTGTATTTTCGAATCAGAGGAGATAGTTGAGACTATTATGGCCTCCAGAAACTCATCATTGGCAAAAGGGTTACAGGTACTGTCTTTCCTGGGAAAGTATTATAGAGTGTAACACTTCATATTTTTCAAATCCCAATTTAAAGAAGTGCCCCTACATCTGGTGTATTTTCCAATCAGAGTAGTTAGTTGAGACTATCATGGCCTCCAGAAACTCATCACTAGCAAAAGTGTTACAGGTACTGTCTTTCCTGGGAAAGTATTATAGAGTGTAACACTTCACATTTTTCAAATCCCAATTTAAAGAAGTGCCCCTACATCTGGTGTATTTTCCAGTCAGAGGAGTTAGTTGAGACTATTATGGCCTCCAGAAACTCATCACCGGCAAATGGGTTACAGGTACTGTCTTTCCTGGGAAAGTATTATAGAGTGTAACACTTCACATTTTTCAAATCCCAATTTAAAGAAGTGCCCCTACATCTGGTGTATTTTCCAGTCAGAGGAGTTAGTTGAGACTATTATGGCCTCCAGAAACTCATCACTGGCAAATGGGTTACAGGTACTGTCTTTCCTGGGAAAGTATTATAGAGTGTAACACTTCACATTTTTCAAATCCCAATTTAAAGAAGTGGCCCTACATCTGGTGTATTTTCCAGTCAGAGGAGTTAGTTGAGACTATGAGGCCTCCAGAAACTCATCCCCGGCAAATGGGTTACAGGTACTGTCTTTCCTGGGAAAGTATTATAGAGTGTAACACTTCACATTTTTCAAATCCCAATTTAAAGAAGTGCCCCTACATCTGGTGTATTTTCCAATCAGAGTAGTTAGTTGAGACTATCATGGCCTCCAGAAACTCATCACTGGCAAAAGTGTTACAGGTACTGTCTTTCCTGGGAAAGTATTATAGAGTGTAACACTTCACATTTTTCAAATCCCAATTTAAAGAAGTGCCCCTACATCTGGTGTATTTTCCAGTCAGAGGAGTTAGTTGAGACTATTATGGCCTCCAGAAACTCATCACCGGCAAATGGGTTACAGGTACTGTCTTTCCTGGGAAAGTATTATAGAGTGTAACACTTCACATTTTTCAAATCCCAATTTAAAGAAGTGGCCCTACATCTGGTGTATTTTCCAATCAGAGGAGTTAGTTGAGACTATTATGGCCTCCAGAAACTCATCACTCGCAAATGGGTTACAGGTACTGTCTTTCATGGGAAAGTATTATAGAGTGTAACACTTCACATTTTTCAAATCCCAATTTAAAGAAGTGGCCCTACATCTGGTGTATTTTCCAGTCAGAGGAGTTAGTTGAGACTATTATGGCCTCCAGAAACTCATCACTGGCAAATGGGTTACAGGTACTGTCTTTCCTGGGAAAGTATTATAGAGTGTAACACTTCACATTTTTCAAATCCCAATTTAAAGAAGTGGCCCTACATCTGGTGTATTTTCCAGTCAGAGGAGTTAATTGAGACTATTAGGCCTCCAGAAACTCATCCCCGGCAAATGGGTTACAGGTACTGTCTTTCCTGGGAAAGTATTATAGAGTGTAACACTTCACATTTTTCAAATCCCAATTTAAAGAAGTGCCCCTACATCTGGTGTATTTTCGAATCAGAGGAGATAGTTGAGACTATTATGGCCTCCAGAAACTCATCACTGGCAAAAGGGTTACAGGTACTGTCTTTACTGGGAAAGTATTATAGAGTGTAACACTTCATATTTTTCAAATCCCAATTTAAAGAAGTGCCCCTACATCTGGTGTATTTTCCAATCAGAGGAGTTAGTTGAGACTATTATGGCCTCCGGAAACTCATCACTGTCAAAAGGGTTACAGGTACTGTCTTTCCTGGGAAAGTATTATAGAGTGTAACACTTCACATTTTTCAAATCCCAATTTAAAGAAGTGCCCCTACATCTGGTGTATTTTCCAATCAGAGGAGTTAGTTGAGACTATTATGGCCTCCAGAAAGTCATCACTGGCAAAAGGGTTACAGGTACTGTCTTTCCTGGGAAAGTATTATAGAGTGTAACACTTCACATTTTTCAAATCCCAATTTAAAGAAGTGGCCCTACATCTGGTGTATTTTCCAATCAGAGGAGTTAGTTGAGACTATTATGGCCTCCAGAAACTCATCACTGGCAAATGGGTTACAGGTACTGTCTTTCCTGGGAAAGTATTATAGAGTGTAACACTTCACATTTTTCAAATCCCAATTTAAAGAAGTGCCCCTACATCTGGTGTATTTTCCAATCAGAGGAGTTAGTTGAGACTATTATGGCCTCCAGAAACTCATCACTGGCAAATGGGTTACAGGTACTGTCTTTCCTGGGAAAGTATTATAGAGTGTAACACTTCACATTTTTCAAATCCCAATTTAAAGAAGTGCCCCTACATCTGGTGTATTTTCCAATCAGAGGAGTTAGTTGAGACTATTATGGCCTCCAGAAACTCATCACTGGCAAATGGGTTACAGGTACTGTCTTTCCTGGGAAAGTATTATAGAGTGTAACACTTCACATTTTTCAAATCCCAATTTAAAGAAGTGGCCCTACATCTGGTGTATTTTCCAGTCAGAGGAGTTAGTTGAGACTATTATGGCCTCCAGAAACTCATCACTGGCAAATGGGTTACAGGTACTGTCTTTCCTGGGAAAGTATTATAGAGTGTAACACTTCACATTTTTCAAATTCCAATTTAAAGAAGTGCCCCTACATCTGGTGTATTTTCCAGTCAGAGGAGTTAGTTGAGACTATTATGGCCTCCAGAAACTCATCACTGGCAAATGGGTTACAGGTACTGTCTTTCCTGGGAAAGTATTATAGAGTGTAACACTTCACATTTTTCAAATCCCAATTTAAAGAAGTGCCCCTACATCTGGTGTATTTTCCAACCAGAGGAGTTAGTTGAGACTATTATGGCCTCCAGAAACTCATCACTGGCAAAAGCGTTACAGGTACTGTCTTTCCTGGGAAAGTATTATAGAGTGTAACACTTCACATTTTTCAAATCCCAATTTAAAGAAGTGGCCCTACATCTGGTGTATTTTCCAGTCAGAGGAGTTAGTTGAGACTATTATGGCCTCCAGAAACTCATCACTGGCAAATGGGTTACAGGTACTGTCTTTCCTGGGAAAGTATTATAGAGTGTAACACTTCACATTTTTCAAAAGCGTTTCTTCAAATTTACTGCAAATATACAATAATGTACACTCACGTATTTCTATATTACAATGCCACCATTTAAACAGTTAATTTTAACATCCATTACTTTGTTATTCAGGCAGTAAAAAAGGAAATGCATCATCAGTCATCATTATTGACTGACTGTTGTATTTGATGAAGATACAAGAAGGTGATTCTTCTAGGTTCAGCAATTTGAAATGCATGACAGCCATGCCTCTCGGGGTGATGCTTGTTGGTAACTGTTCAACCAGTATAAAGCATTTGGCACCATGCAGGGCAGTCAGCCGCCAGCTATTCCCAGTGTTTTTACATCAATCTGCATCAATTTCAGGCCTCTTCTGTGCAGTCTTTATAGAAGTTTTTGACCACCTCGCTGTCACTTCCTGCCCTTTAGTTCATCATAGAGCAATTTTTGGCAGTTAAGAATTGTCCAAACCATAGACATACCCTGTCCATCATAATCTTATTTATTGCTGCTAGAATGGCTTCTACATTTAGCATGTTTGCTCTGGCAAGGACTTTGCTGTTAGGGGAGATTGTCTTTCCATGAGATATACATGATGTAGTGCAAATGTTGGTGTTTGATATCCCTGCAGTATAGTGGTGTAGATATCTGGGTGTGCATCAAGGTTGAAACGCAGAGCACTTGATAGGCGGCTTTGCACTACTGTGATGATTATAGCCAGGTTATTTAACTATTGGTTTAATTGATGTATTATTAGCAAGGAAAATACCAAAAACTTAAACAAAAGTTGATAATTATATAGTGTGCATCTAAATATATACCACCCACATAACGGTAAGACAATAGTGGCAATGGTGCCTTCATCTAACTAATGTCTTACCATTCATTATGTGGAAGGTATTTGTGGGAGGTATAACTGCCACACCCTTTGAAATTCTGTTGCTGTGTCAATACTAGTAAATCTTTTTCTCGTAATTTTAGTGATTAGCTGCTCCAATAATTAAATGTGTAAGGTTTCTTATGGGAACATTTTAGAGTACATGAAATGGTGGTGAAAAAGAGTACATGCACAAAATAAGAGACCAACTGATTTGAAATACAAGATAACATTTAATTTACACAAATTAACAACAGTTTCTTTTGTTAGATGTAAATTGTATATGAAATGTTCATCTCTATCTATAAAAGGCAGGATCTGTGTGTGTGTGTGTGTGTGTGTGTGTGTGTGTGTAACGAAAGCATGGCTGCAATTTTCGACAGATTTGCACCAAAATTTACATGCACATGCTCCAAGTTAGTGGGAAGGCCAAGATTGACTCAAACTCCCAACTCCCATCAATAGTGGAAATAATCAATGTTTTCATGCTTCTACGGCACTTTTCATGTAGTTTGCAGCCGTTCTCTACTGGCCAGAGTGAGAGCCTATAGCTGGCTACCACGAATAGGCAGGAAGATTCTATTGCTAGCATGAGATCCAACAGCTGACTGACATGAATGCTAACTAGCATGCTAGCATGCAAAAAAAATCGATAGCTGCATTCGTCACAAGTGGGAAAAATTTAAATCTGCATGGCACTTTACTCCAATTGGCTCATTCACTTGCTTAAACCCAACGTTGATTCTGATTCCGCAGAACTGGGTTGGGTGTGAAAAAGTATTTGTTGTTAACATTCTTTTTTCAATCGGTTTTTCCAGTTAAGAGTCCTTTTTTAAAGCTGATCGATTTGTGTTAATTTTGTTTAGTTCTTTTTTCGTAACAGATTTAATGTTTAGTATAGAGCTTAGAAAAAATTTGCAGTGTGAGATAGGCAAGAAGCAAGGCATGTAGCAAGATCAGCATGGCAAAGGGTATTCCTTTAAAGGCAAGGAAGGGCAAAAATATTTTAAGTCAAGTGATAGCGATTGCTGTATGAGTCGTATGATTTTTTAATCAAGCATGGGCAACGCCGGGCCATGCTGCTAGTATGTTATAATGGGGACTTACTGTGTTTGTGTGTAGCGTTCATAGCCCTTTTAGCTTCAGTGTGGAAAGTTCATGACACCAGTTTAGAAAAGAGAGAGTTACTTTAGGATTCACATGTTTTTATATTTGAGAGCTGCTGTTGGTATGAATTTTATTTTAGGGCTGCTTTACTGCTACTATCTAAGGTAACTACACAATTTACAGATGCCAGAAACTGCTTTGAGGAACATATATTCTGGTTCTTTTAATACCCAGACAGCAAAAATTGTTCAAAGGAACTTGGAAGTTGTAATGCTAACAGCTTTCATGTACTATTTCATTTTTTTCTGTAGAAATATATGATTTCTGACTTTTTTTCCCATGGTAATTGATTTGTTATTGCCAATATTAGAGAAGGGTGATAACAAAAATGGCAACGCTCTTGCTCTTCTTTTTGAGAGGAAGAAAAAAAATGTCTTCCTCTTTTTTTTTAAAACTTGATTTCTAGTGGAAATTTTCCAATTGTATGAAATAGAATGCTTTCCATTCTCCTGCAAGCAAGCAGACAAATATAAAATAAGATGCTGCAAATATATTTTCATAAAAGCAGATGTGCAAAGAGTGATCTTTCTTAGTCGGTGATGCAATGAACTGGTTCGTGAAAGATCAAAATGGAGTCTGTCTGGGCTGCTGGGTGATAGTTTAACAACTACCTTTTTATTAATAAGATAAATATGATTTACATATTGAAATATTAAAATCAAGCAGGTGTAGAAATTTAACAAGTTCAATAGTGTAATAATAGATAACAGAAAATGTGATTTTGAAAGTGTAACATATTTGGTTACTAGTTTCTTTATTGATGTCTGGGCAAATTAAACTTGTATTACTAAATTTAGTCTAACCATTTTACTTTGAGTTTTGACTTTGAACTATTTCTTTATTACTATAAATGTCATTTTTAGTGAATACATGTATCTAGGATGCTATGTTTGTATTTTTTTTTTAAATTAGAAATTAGTAACAATAAGCATGGTGGAGTAATAGATAGTGGCTCAGATTGAATGGGGGAGCTGAGTTTGAATTCCAGTTGAATCCATTACATTCACTTACGTGCTAATACCCTTGGGAAATGTATGAATCCTCTTCTTCTCCCTCCAGCTATGGGTAAATAGCAGGACAGACCAGGGTCTATAGCCTTGTATGGCAAATGATCTACTTCAGAAAGAAATGGCAACCAACTGCAGGAAAAAAAGTCTGCCTCATCAGTCATGTATCGAAAGATACATGATCGTCTACACGTGTATCACACATGGCACATAAGTGACTGATTGACTGAGAAGTCCAATGAAAGATTATAGCCAAAAAAATGGAAACCTGATGGAAAGGAGGATACAGGTTCGATTCCTATCAGAGGCACAATCTTTCTTTAATAGGATGCCTCAATCTGGAACAGGTGTTATTAGTTTCATTGTTTAAGAAAATAAATAGACAGGGATAGCAATTGAAATAAGTGTACCACTAAAAATAATATTTATAGTAATTGTGGTAATAAAATAAGCACATCCCATCTCCCCTCTCACTTGTAACCATCCACTATAATAAAATAAATGTTTCCAGCACTAAAGCTGAATTAGTCAAATAAAGTTTCATCAGCTTCTACTCAGAGCTGTTGCTATATTACAGTAATAAAGAAATAATATCAGATAAAAAATCTACTCAAAAATTACTTTGAACTATATGAACCTATGGAGTATGGCGACCTCAGCCTCAGCATTCTAGATGCCCTGGTTTCCAAAACATGGAGGGTTTCACAAGATGGAGTTGCTCACTTCATGCCCAATTGGTTTTGCATCTACAGTTGTCATTCTCTTAGACCAGTGGTTCTCAAATGGTGTGCCAGGGTGCACTGGTGCACTCTGGAAGATGTTTAGGTGTGCCCTGGCATTCCATAGAAATATGTGTCCAGATATAAGAAATAAATATATTTAGTTTATTCTACTGCCGAAGCTATCTTGATCATATTTATGTGAATTAGGCTTTTCCACAATTAAGTGCAAAAAAGAGGAACTCTTCAATGTATTGAGGAGAAAATGAGAGTTTGCCTATCAAATATATGCCCAAACGTTGAAGAAGTTGCTAAGACTCATGAGGCTGATATTTCTCATAAAGACAAGAATGAATAAACTTAAGGTATGTTTCATTTTATATTTTTTCACTGCATTATTTCTTTGTTGCAATATTTGACTTCATTGTAACATATTTTTCAGAAATTTGTATATAGTGTGCCTACAATTATTGGCAGGGTTTTTCAAGTGTGCCTCGACTTCAAAAGGTTTGAGAAACACAGTCTTAGACTGATTAGCAACCAAAGCTAAAGAAGAAAATCTGCTAAGGTATTAACTTCTAGCTGTAGGATGAATAAATGAATTTATAGCTTACTCAAGATTATTACTGCAAATGTGATGACCTTGGCAGGAATTTGGACTTGATACCCCAATCCTGCTTTCTATTCTGATATCTGACCATCCTTTCATATATAACAAAAATTATGCTTGTTTTAAATTATTTTTAGCATATTGTAATATAATGACAACTATAAGTAGAAGGTTATGAAGCTTTATTTGACTAATTCAGCTTTAGTAATAAAAACATTTATTTTATTAGAGTGGATGGTTATAAATGAGAGGGGAGATGGGATGTGCTTATTTTATTACCACACACATTATTTTTCTTATTTCTTATAATTTTTTCTTATATCTCTAATTCTGTTTTATGTTAAATCTACTTCCTTTGTCTTTGGGTTTCATGCCTTTTACCTCCCACCCACTAAAATTTCTTTTAGTTTAGAAGATTTAAGAGGGTATTTCTTGTTTCCAACTAAAACTTCTTTTTAATTGAATACGTTTTTTTGTCTTGTACATATTTACCCTGGTCTCCCCACTGAAATGAGATCTGACAAAAGATCAGGTTTAAAGTGGAGAACCCGAGCACATACACTTCACCCACCCAAGGACAAAATTGCCCAGCCCCTACAACCATCAGTTTGACTACTGATCCCCACTCTTTAGTGCAAATAGAGACACAATTGATTTGCACTTTGCCCAAAGACAGAGACACAACTGAGAGATGATAAACCTTACCCAGCATGTGCCAGGTAAGTTTTTTTTTTCATGTAGCATCTTCTATTTCTGTCGTGACCCTTAACATAGGATGTGTAGTTAGTATAATGATTCTAGGCACAGAAAATGCCAAGCCAAATTCTTCCACTCCATTCGCTCTTACACTAATGCTCTTGGAAAAGTTAACAACCCACATCTCCTCCTCAAGCTATAGATTAAATAATAGTGTAGACTGAGCTCTTTCCCCCTGAGTGGTTGCCAGTCTGAGAGAAGGAAGATGTGAGGGTGGCATAATGGATAGTGGCTTGGAACGAGAAATCAGAGAACAGAGTTCAAATTCCAGTTGAATTTGTTACATTCATTTGCACACAAATAGCCTTGGTAAAGGTATGAATCCATCTCCTCCTCCCAGTTATAGGTTAAATAGTAGAACTTGTATCTGGGAAAATCACTGTTATTCTCAAAAGAATTGTTAATGCAATATTTACTAACAAAAAAAATATTGTTCATACAATCTAAAATATGTTTTGGTTGTAAATAATCCACAGAAAAATGTGATAAACCATGAAAACAAAGCAATTAATCATTATTTACAATCTTTATATTTGGACTATTGTCCTCACCTTTCGTGTTTTTATCACAAACATCAAAGTCTGATTATAATTATTATAAATAATAGTCTGATTATAAATACTATAATATTATTATATATTATAATATTATTATTATTATAGTCTGATTATAAATACTATAATATTATTATTTATTAAATATTATTATTATTATTATTATAATAGTCTGATTATAAATACTATAATATTATTATATATTATAATATTATTATTATTATAGTTTGATTATAAATACTATAATATTATTATTTATTAAATATTATTATAATAGTCTGATTATAAATACTATAATATTATTATATATTATAATATTATGATATATTATAATATTATTATTATTATTGTTATAATAGTCTGATTATAAATACTATAATATTATTATATATTATAATATTATTATTATTATTACTATTATTATAGTCTGATTATAAATAGTACAAATAACTTCTCATCCTAGAAATTCAGACAAAAGAAAATCAACCAATTAATTTATAAGGAAGACTACACTTAATTCAAAACCATGTCAAAGGCAATGGGAAACCACCCCACTATCTTTCCCAAGAAATCATGGCAATTTGCAAATCATAAAAAAGGAAACTGTGAAGAGACATGATTGCCTATATTCTGAAGGAACAAAGCATTTAAAAAACTGTGACCCTTAATAATCCGAGCTACATGTTATTAGACAGATTCATTTTGATCTATGTCTAATAGTATATTCATATTCAGGGTAGATCTCCAGCTAAGTAAAGAAATTGACACCACATTGAAATCTACACTGGCCTAACTTATTTCTCATGTTTAATAATCTAAGTTACATCTCATTAGAGGGATTCATTTTGATCAGTATCTAAAACAGCATCAAATAGCATCATATTTGGGAATTCTAGTTTCAATGTCAGCTGATTGAACCTACTAAACTCGCAGTTCAGTAAAATGATCGTGCTTATCACTGTTCTACAGGAAGTGAAGCGTTCTGGGAAACTATAAAGTTTCCACAACACAGGCTTTTCAATATTACCAAGATTATGGCTAGCCATCCTCTCTTGTTCTCTGGTAAATTTATCCTCTTTCTATAATATCTTCATCTTTTACTTTGAAAAGAGATTTAGAAAAATTAAAGTTGTTTAGTAGTTTAATCCTAATACTGTAAGCAGTTTTTAAGCAGAGGATTCATTTTAATGTTGCGGTGTGAGTAGACATGTTCAAATACAAAATAAATAACAGAACTGTCAAACAAATAGAATTTACAAAGTTTGCAATAAGCAATGACAAGAAAAAGAAAAGAAAAGAACAGGGCAAAAAATAATATAAAGCAAGCAAACAATATATGCAAGGCAAGAAAGAGTCACAAACTAAGACTTGGGGTTAACACACAAAAGCAAGTTTGGACAAGTGAATATTGCATTCTGATTTTAAGACAAGACAGACCAGGACTGATTCAGATGAAACTGAGAACTGGCCTATTTTATTTGCTAGAAAATATCCTAGCATGCATTTGTGTGTTTCTGCCTATAAATTGGGGAAGAGCAAGTGTTTTGCAGTCATTTTAAGCAAGATTGAAATCAACAAATGTCTTTCTTGGTTTCTTTCAAAGATAGTTCAGTTAAAAAGCAATAAACAAAAGATAACACACATACTAATTACAACAATTTTAGCTTGAAATTCTTAGTAAACAAAACTGTTTTGTGGCTCATTATCTACTGTATAACAACCAGCAAAACCTAATTTAGAAGGTGTTAATTATTATATCTAAAAAGGTATGATTAGCACAAGTGGAACTTGTCTTTATTTTAGCTTAAAACTCTTAATGACCACAGACAATTAAGAGCATGTTTTACAAGGTTAAGACAGTGAGAATTGGCAGGTAGGATGTTGGTTACAATCTTGTAAGGACACTATTATTAGCAAATAACATTAAAACTTGGGTTAAAATAAAATAAATAAAACCAAAATAATAAAAGTTTTCCCAGCATGCAACAGAAACTTTTCCTGTCTGAAAATGGATACTTCACACCAAAAAACATTATGTATGGCCAATTTTTCAAATGTGGTAGACCTATAGTGGTGTGGGACTTAGGGGTTAAAATGGACAGTTGATTTACCTACACCAAGAAGATTAATGAAGGATGGTAACAATGAGTAATTCTTTGCAGTGCCACTAGCAGGTTAGAGGCCAATAATATAATTAGTAAGTAATTTTACACTGGTGAGTACTTCCACACTGGGCACAAGTAAATGTAATGAAATGTAAATGAAATGTTTCACATAACTTAAGAGACCCTACTCATTAATTTAATTTTCCTCCTCATCTTATATAAAAAAGAATTTCAAGTAGGCTCACTACTTTCTTTCCTTCTTCTTAGCTGACCAGCTGATTGTTGTGAAGGCAAGGTTTTCATTGTTCAAAAAACTATCTCACATAGGCTTGCAAATTTCTTTCCTTCTTCTTACTCAATCCTCCAAATTTGAAGGGTGTGAGTAAAGGGAGTTATTATTTCACACTCACTACAGACTTACCTATCTTCAAATTCAGTACCTGAAGTCTCTGTTTTTATGAAGGCTTAAATAGGTGACCTCTGGTGTCCTTTGATATCTAAAAGTTAGTGATAGTTTTCTTTATTTCATGTTAAAACTGAAAGAGAGAAAATTGTGGCATATTTAATATTATTAGTGCTTTATTTGAAGTTAATTTAAAAGTAGTTATTATTTCATTCTTTGTTGCATTTTGACATTTTCTGGATATATAATAACCTTAATGGTTTGTCACAAGACAAAATGTTGATAAACTGGAAGAAGACCATTTTGATTTAAGCTGTCAATGTGATGTTTACTAAAAAATCTTGCACAAGCAGGTCCAACACCAGAGTGTTTTGAGAGGGACATGCTCTTTAAGTGTGTGGGGGACACAAGTAAAAGTGTTTTATGCTAATACACTTATGTGAATTCTAATATCAGTTTGAGGCAACAGTGACTGATTCCCAGATTTTAAAAAGTCATAAATAAAAAGCATTTTTTTATAATTTACAATAAAATATTTTTTCTTGACTAATATGCACTATGGTAAGCAAAAATTATTCCCACTTTTTCCATAACATGTTTTTGTCAGACCACCTTCTAGTAATGTGTGCTTATAGTTAGTGCTATTGTGATCAAAGTTTGAGATTGATGGCACCAGTTTTCTTACTGCTGATACAATGTAAACATGGCCACTCCACTCGCAGTGTGCACCAAGTAGGAATAAAGATCTAAATCTGCAGGGAAAATGCTACCTCATCAAAGATAACTTGCTATTACCAACTTTTTAGCTTGCTAAATCCTTTTGTCAGTGGTGGAGGTTGATGGACGTCCGGCTCTTTCATGCGTCACACTTGTCCAGTCACATTTAAACTTCTCAATCCACTTATACACACTTCTACATGGTACTGTTGCCATATTGTGTTAAAAGCCACTGATGAATTTCAGCCCCAGACACACCTTCCGACTACAGAAATCGTATCACTGCTCTTTGTTCCTACTTGGTGTATACTGCTATTCAATCAAATTGATCAAATGCATGCAACCCTGGGCCTCTCTGCCCTCTATGGTAGGTCACTATAGTATTACAGGACGGTATGAGGGTAAGTCAAATTACCCACATTTTTGCTATAACATATCTAAGTTTGTCACACTGCCTTCTGCTCAGGTGTGCTTATAGTTGGTACTATTGTGGCTACATGATCAAAGTTTGAGCTTGATTGCACCAGTTTTCTTGCTGCTGTTACAGTGTAAACATAGTCGCTCTGCTAGCAGTGTACATCAAAGAGAAACAAAGAGCAGGGATCTGAAGCTGTAGAGAACATGCTACCTCATTGATGATAACTCACCAGTTCGCCATTACCATCTCTGAAGCTTTGGCAAATCTTCTCATCAGTGGTGGTGGTTGATGGGCAACTGCTCCTTATTTATGTAACATGCTTGTCCAGCCACTTTTAAAGTTCTCAATCCATACTTCTAAGCAGTAGTACACTGTTGCCATATTGTGTTAAAAGCCACTGATGAATTTCAGCCCCTGACACACCTTCCGACCAGAGAAATCGTATCACTGCTCTTTGTTCCTATTTGGTGCATACTGCTATTCAATCATAATTGATCTAGAGAGACAAACTTGCTAGCCATTACACCGCATCAAAGTGCCCAAAATTATTTTTTAAGTTTAACTTAGATGTGGCACAAGGCTGAAAGTGTTGAGCACCCACTACTCAGTTGCAATTGATCTAGCAAGACAAACTTGCTAACCATTCTACCACATCAAAGTGCCCATGATTAATGGTTTATAATGTAAGAATTAGCACAGTAAAAATCAAAAATAATTTCCCATCATTTTGTCACATGGGAAGGACAAATGATTGGGGTGGGAAAGGGTTGTAGTATTTGTTCCTTCCTCATTTGAGATGGAAGAAAGCACTGGTCTCAGGGATTCCAACTTTGTGGCAGCACCTTCTTCACTATATTGAGAGAAGTGGATGTCAGTAAAATATCAATGCCAGTGTAACTGTATTCATGGGGACAGGACAGTTTTTGTCCTTGGCCCATAAGCATATGCATGTGTATGGGTGCCCCACATGAAAAAAAGATCTTGTGTCACATCCAGCTTTGTGCTAGACTGAACTAAACTTAGTTGTAAATACCAACAATACCACACTGGAACAGTGATTAGTCAGCTAGTATCGTGGTCTATAGCTACATAGTGAGTTCTCTCCTGGCATATTGCCAGAATGTTTGGAGTGTAGAGAGAGCTGTCCTTTAAGTCACATGGGACAATTTTTTTTTAAAGTGTTTTAATGCATTTATCATTTATGTGAATTCTAAAACTGACTTTGGGGAAATGGTGATTAGTTCTCAGATTGGAAAGGTTCATGAATAAAAAGCAACAATTTCTTTTTTATAATTTATAATAATTTTTTCTTGACCAAAATGTACAATTGAAACTGAAATAGTATCAATCATTGGAAATGTGTTTGATGAATTGTTTATGTTGTAAGAATTAGCAAACTAAAGTTCTTTCTCATTATTCGTTGTAGGAAGGAGTAATTTTCATGGGTGGGGGACAGCTCCAACCTATGAAAATATATATATATATATATATATATATATATATATATATATATATATATATATTAAATAAAAACAGACCACTTTAAGGTTCCATATAATAAATTATTTCACCACAGCCCTTTTAAAGGACTGCGGGTCATCAGATTTTACTTCCAAAGGTCCTTTGAAAGTAAAATCTGATGATCCGCGGCCCTTTAAAAGGGCTGTGATGAAATAATTTATTATATGGAGCCTTAAAGTGGTCTGTTTTTATTTAAATTATTAGCTCTGATTTACATTGAGCTCTCTGGATTTTATCCTCCTTGGGTCTACCCAAACGGATTACCTATTTTTTCGTAAACTAAATATATATATATATATATATATATATATATATATATATATATATATATAAAAGTGGACATGGAAGTCAGCACTTAGAGGTGACAGTCTGTTTCATGCTAGTGCAATCGTCACATAATACGATTGCACTAGCATGAAACAGACTGTCGCCTCTAAGTGCTGACTTCCATGTCCACTTTTATATTTACACACGCTCTATCTCTGATATTGAGCACTTTATCCCATAAATATAGCACACTTTAAGACTATATTTCTTCATATATATATATATGTATGTATGTGTATATGTATATTTATGTATGTATCTATTTATTTGTAGTGATGAATGTGAGTACACATATGTATGTATGTATTTTTATATATATTGTTATATATTTATGCTCATGTATGTGTACTCATGCGTATATAAGTATATATGAGATATTTATATATATTTGTGTGTTTATGTGTTTTCTTTTTATATATTAGCTGGTTTTATTTTATTTTAAGTGTTGCATGTTGCCTGGAAATTTGAAGTTGGTGTTCTTTTATTTATGTGTATGCATATATATATATTTTTTTTCTATCCATTTCTATATATTTTATTGTCTTTTTTCTTTGCGTTGTTCATTGACGAATATTTGTTTTTCTATTCTACCCCTCTTAAATTTTATTTATTGAACCCTCATTTTATCTATATATCTTTGTCCATGTAAGTAATATTTTAATAGTCTGTTTGAATTCGTTTACTAACACTTTGAAACTTAAATCTTTGTAGGTGTGTATATATATGTGTGTGTCTTTATTAATGTATGTGTGTATGATTGCTTATATATGCCTTTCACTGTATGTGTATGTTGTCTTTTTTTATAGGGTCGTGGACATCTATTTCCTGTTTTGTTTGTGTTTTTGCGTGTTTATATATCTAAATATGTCTACGTGTTTGTATATTATAATCTGATTGTGTATGTATCGTCTTTTGCAAGATTTTAACCTCCCCTGCTCATATCACCACTTCAAATGTATTTAAGTTGTAACAAAGCTTTACATCCCCATTAGATTAACGTTTATTCTGAGATTTTAGCCTTTGATTAAAAGAAAATAAATAATAAAATATATGTATATTTCCTCAGTTTCTTCTTTAGATAATTTTATAATATTTTAAATTTAATACAAATTAAATTTATAATTTAAAATTGGTAATTTTTAATTTTCACTTTTATAGTAAAATTTAATATTAATCAGTTAGAATGATTTCTATTTTAGTCTAACCCTAACGTTAAGGCATTAATAATTATAACCAAGGTTCGTTGTCAAGTTTTTTGAATTCTCATATACTTGTATTTTGATTGGTTATTGCAGCTTATGTAACAGCATTTCCCCTATTGAGAGGTGTTTGATTGATTTGAACCTTTTAAAACCCTTTATTCTGCATTCAACACCATCACTCGATAAGACACCAGAAGTGTTGAAACAAAATGGCTATTTTTGTAGTGATTCTATAACATATTTATGTTATAATTTTCGAATAAATTATATATATATATATATATATATATATATATATATATATATATATATATATATATATTAGGTGTGATCAGAAAGTATTAGGACTGTTGCTATGGTTACAGAGCTAAAGTAGACAGAGAGAAGCCACTTGGCACAGATTGACCTTGAACTCTGTTGCACATACACAATAAGTTATAACATTCTTGCTCACTTCTGTTGTTTATAGACGTGTTTGGAAGGAAAGTGTGTAGCATGTGGTTATCTCAACACACCAGAGAGGTTCCATCAGTGACCATGGCTTGTGCAGCAATTTATGGTAAAGCACAACATTCCCCAGGCCCAACAACCACCATATTCCTCAGACCCAACAACCACCATATTCCCCAGGCCCAACAACCACCACATTCCCCAGATTTCAGTCCTTGTGACTTTTCCTCTTTCCAAATTTAATTCAAAAGAAACAAGATTTCAAGACATCAAGGAAATCCCAGAGAATGTGACAAAAGAGTTCCAGCAATGCTTCCATCAATGGAAATGATGCTGGACAACGTGTGTGGCTTTAGAAAGGGGGACTATTTCAAAGGAGATTAAATGCTGAATTGATATGTATTGTAGTTTTGTATTTATAGCACTAACGTGGACTGCTTTTGTTAAGATCAAAGACTCCCTCATCAGCAGTGTCTCAGGTCTGAGTATCACATGGTTTTCACCATTTTAATGTTTATTTTTCACACTTATGTTAATTCTAAGTCTCAATTTTAAGTAAGTGATTGGTTCTCAGATTGGAAGATGTCATAAATATAAAGCCACAATTTTTTTTTATTTTTATTATAATTTACAATAAAACATTATTTTTTTATTTGCATTATTTACATTCAGATTAATGTCCTATTTGTTGTTATCATCACAACATTTCAACTGTTGTGCCCTTCAGCCTTCATCAGAATTTTTTATGGATCAATATGTATGATGGAAAGTTAAATAGTATTAAATGCTGAAAATGTGTTTGATTAATGATTCAAGTTGTAAAATTAGTTCACATCATGCAAGGGGTGGGATGGGGAGAGAGAGAGATTTTCTTACTATTTGATGCAGCAACAGGCCTGTGGACAAAACATGAAGAATGGACTAGATACTTTCCACTCAGTTCCATGGGATCCCCAGATCTTCTTCTAATTCTTGCACTGTCAATCACTGATTGTAGCCTGCACTTGTTCAACATTAGCAGATGTTCTGCTTGTTGAAGATTTTCCAGAATGTGGACTGCTTTCAATGGATTCCAGGCTAAGTTCAAAACATCGAGAACAAAATTTCATCTGGATTATCATGGAAAGCTGTTTTAATCATGCAAATAGTTTTCCCAGATCAATTTGATGCATATTTGCCAATCTATTTGTATGATCATTAAGAATGAATATGACAGTACACAGTAAACTGCAAGAAAGTTCTAAAACTTGCAAAGAGGAGCTCTGAAGTTATTTCATCCTTGGCATAAGGTTAAGCTCTTTGTAATGAGCTTTGCCTCTAACTGCATGTTAGATGACAAGGACCATACCTTACCTAACTTTCCTTCTCTCATGGTGCACAAACTTTGTGGTATCTCTATTATGTCAGGGAAAGTGTCCAAACTCATGAAAATTTTTCATACTTCAAAGGTCACTGGCCCAGATAAAAACATTGTGCTTGTTCTTAGGAACACTGACCCAGAGTTATCACCAATCTTGGAAAAGTTGTTTAGTAGCTGCCTGAAGGAAAAATGTTTCCTAAGTGTATGAAAAGTGTTATCAACTGTGTGTCCTGTCTTCATGAATGTGGGGGATTGCTTATCTCAATCTCAGGATTGATCCATCAGCCTCCTTAATGTCATCAGCAAACTCTTTGAGTATATGATCCGTTGGTTCCAATCCAAAATCGAATGACTGCAAAATACTTACCCCTCCCTAATTTATAGACAAAACCACACAAATGTATGTTGGGATTTCTTCCTAGCCAATAAGATAGGCCATATCTCAGTCTCATCTGACTCAGTCTTGGTCTGTCTTGTCTTGAAGCCAGAATGCTATTTTCATTTATCCGTATTCACTCTTATGTGTCAACCCCATTTCTTAGTTTGTGAACTTTTTGCCTTATTACTGTTGCTTTGTCTTGCATATATTGTTTGTTTACTCAATATTATTTTTTACTCTGTTCTTTTCTTTTTTTGTTATTGCTTATTGCAAACTTTGGCAATTTGTTTGTTGGGCATTTCTGCCAATTACATTTAACAATGGCCAATTACTCTACATGATCAAAAAGACAGTTGTTGATCACCTCAACAGAAACAACCTCTTGAGTAACAATCAGTGAGGATTTTGTTCTTCTAGGTTCCTTTCTAATGTCTCAACTGTCATAACACACAGAATTGGTGAGGCACTTAGTAATAAATTCATCACAAGAGCAATCAACTTAGATATCACAAAGGCTTTGAAAAGGTGCAGAATAGTGGGTTGCTACATACTCTTCAGATAGTCTTCACAATCAGTCTTCCTATCAGGTCCTTGGAGGTAGCTGACAATGGTCAGGGTTTTGAGGCCCATGAAATCATTGAAGGTATCTCCAAAACTCTCTACTTTGTTTTGTTTTGTTTTGTTTAACGGCATATCAACTATTTGTGGGCCATTTATTTCCGAAATTTAATTTTCTTGGGAACTTTGAAGTAATAAAAATATGATATGTTATTCTGCTTTCACAATTGAATACATGGTAAATGATACTCAGCTTTTGTGCATATACATGTTTGTGTGGACATGATTACTAGAGGCAGTGATGTGTGTGTTTTATGTTGTAGTTTTGATGAAGATATATTTTGGAATACAGTTTCATTTCTTTAAGAAATTGTAGGATATTATATGGATTAGTGTCATGAAAGAGTTCTTTCATGACAGTATGACATCTATGAGTTATTTAATGCAAATATCTAAATATTTTGAACACAATTGTGTCTTCAACTACAGATAAAATCTATTGCTGGTCATTTTACTATAAATAGGTATTGTTGGTAATTTTAAAAAATGCATTGCTGTTATATTTACTATAAAAATGTATTTTTATATTTTCATAGCGTTTTGTTTTTGATTGGGTGTCCACTATTTGCCCATAGCTACTAACCCAGGTCAAGGTTGACCTGGGAACAACAGCAATTAAGAGGTGGTCCCATGCTCCTCAAAACCTCCAATCTCCCGATTAGAAGCCTTGCTGGTGGATGTAGTTTATCAACATACCCACACGTCTTAGTGCAACCCACTTTCTGCATTGTATTAATGATCCGTCTAAGAACATTCGTAGATCATTAGTAAATATCTATGTAGATGATATCACAGTTTATGGATGTACCTCCCAATGTCTAGGTGACAAGAGTCTGACAACTGATCTCTCATCTGACCAAGCTCAACCTCAACCTCAACTTGTAACCTCCAAAACCAAGCTAGTAGATTTTCATCACCATAAAACTGACTCTTAATTTTCAGTCACAATCAGCAACAAGGACTCTGATCAGGAAACTGGATGGTTTGAGGAACATGGAACCACCTATTAATTTCTGTTGTTCCCAGGTCCACTCTAACCCAAGGTGGTAGTAACGGTTAGGGTCCCAGCTATGGGCACATAGTTAACCCATAAACTGGGGTGAAAAAATAATGAAAGTATGAAAATACATTTTTACAGTAAAAATACCAGCAATATATTTTCATAGTAAAAAAAAATTGCCATCAATACTTTTTGAAATTACCAGCAATACATTTTTATAAGGAAAAAGAAAATCGCAAAGCAATACATTTTTGTAAAGAAAAAAACATAGTACCAACAATTGATCTACAAACTGATTTCTTACGAAGAATACATATTCTATTAATACAAACAAATCCTAATAAGCTTGTCGACATTAAATAACCCATTGAGGTTGATATGCTGTAAAACAAAATAAACCAAACCAAACCTTAGTCACAATGAATGGATTCACTCTCAAAGAGGCTCCTTGCTTTGAGCATCTTTTGTGACTCAAGTTTACCCCAGACCTTGTGGAACTTATATATATGATCCTTGAGTGACTCTTGGCAGTTGTATTGGGTGAACAATAATGCAAATAAATAAATAAAAACAAGCTCACACAAGGGCATCTCATTGCCAACTGACTAACTCCATGGAAGACTATTATGTTCAAGACATGACTTTCAATACATTTCTGGACATGTTTCACAAATACATATCTTTAAATGTTGCTGGTCAAAAATACAATATATTTGTTTCTTTATGTTTATTGTTTGGAAAAACTAATATTAAAAATCAGGTCACTGAATCTGAAATAGTCCTGCTTCTGGAGAATAAGAAAAATGACAACAATATCTTCTTTGTTACATTCATTAGCAACTTGAATGACATGTGAAGTCAAACAAGAATACACTTTGAAAAAGGCAATTAAGATGAAGATCATTTGAAATGTTAGCAGAAAATCTTTTAATATTTGCTTCAACTTACAAAATAGTCTAAAAAAAAGAAACCCTGAATTTCACACACACATATGCATGGGCTGATATTATCGGTTTGAGGAGATGATCCCCTCAGGCAGCAATATCAGAAAAGTGCCTCAAAAATATATCACATTTTGACTGAAGTTGGATAGAAAGAAATTCAGAAGACAACGTATTATATACAAGGATTTTTCTTATGGGTCAGGAAAATTATATATATATATATATATATATATATATATATATTAAAAATATACCTGTTATTCCTCATCAGTAGTTTCATGCACAACACAATTTCTGAGTCATGTTACTGGTGGGGAATAAGTTGCAATTTTGTTTTGGCACTTCTGGTGTCTTGGTGTCTTGTCAGGTGATGATGTTGAATGAAAAATAAATGGTTTTAAAAGTTCAAAAGTGAACCAAACCCCCTCAGTAGGGGAAACAAATATATATGTATATATATATATATATATATATATATATATATATATATATATATATATATATATATATATATATACACACACACACATATATATATATATATATATATATATATATATATACACACACACACACACACACACAAACACACACATATATATATATATATATATATATATATATATATATATATATATATATATATATATTAGTACAAAATCACAGGTCATCATAATTGAGTGTTTGATGATACTGGTATTGTTCAAGCTGCTGATCATGATAGGTTATGCCCAGAAACTGTAACTAAGGTTTGCTCAGCATAGTAGCAGTATAAACCGCAGGTGGGCTCTGTAGTTGATGAACAAACACATATGTGCCTGAGAAGGTATCTGCGACAGGGATTGATTGGTTAGCCCACCACCCTCAGCAGGTGGGTATGCTTGGAAATTGAGAATAGTTGGTCATTATATATATATATATATATATATATATATATATATATATATATATATATATATAATGACTAGGATCCACTTGGATTATATACCAATAAATTTATTGCCTTTACTATATGTATATATATGTGTGTGTGTGTGTGTGTGTGTGTGTAAATAAAAGACAGAAAGTTGTGGAGGGCCTTGATCGGCCATTTTCTGAAAAATGCAGTTGAGATTTTAATGAGGAAAGGGTGCTTAGAAATTCTGATTGAAGGCAAGAGGGACAGATGAAAACAATGCATAACATAGTGAGCATGAGTAAATGGATGGCGGAACAGGGCTTAGAAGAAATAACAAAGACAAAATTTATTAAGAGCTGTAAAGAGACAGGAAGTTGTGGAGAGCCGTGATTGCCTACATCCTGTGGTGACACAGAACATAAAGAAGAAGAAGAAGAAGTCTGTTAAGGATCACAATTCAATATCTGCATATATATGGCTGATTAAATCTAACCAATCTTGATTGAAAATAAAAATAAAAACAACTTTAATTTCAAAACAGAACTAAAAGTTGACACACTAAACAAAAATTGTATCAATATCTGTCCTCTGGTGTAATTATCTGTTTAGTTTACCAGTTATGATTCTTATTTTAGATAAGAAAAAAGTTCAAGTATTTATTTTGTAAATAATGTGAAGGATGTATAGGGTGCAGCTGGTATTTGAGGACAGATTTTATGGATTAGGGAAAAAAAACTTGCTGAACAAATGAATATAATTATATTTGATTACAAACAAGTAAACATGAAATTTAGCTAACTATTATTTAATTTTATTCAATAAAACCACTACTAGCATCAATAATTGCCTCTACATGGGGTCAAAATCGGATGCAAACTTTGATTAATTGGTTCTTATTTATGTCAGACATTACTCGAACTATTGCAGCTTTAAGAGAGTCTTTGGTGTTATGAGGTTGTTTATTAACCTCCTTCTCAACAACGTTCCACACATAATAGTCTAGTGGATTGAGATCTGGAGAGTTAGGAGGCTAAATGTTGGGTGTAATGTGGTCGTACAATTGGTCAGCCATCCATTCTTGTGTTGGTAGAGCCTTGTGGGATAGAACCGAGTCTTGCTGGAATATGTAAGGCCTGCCGTTACATATGTTGTCAATCCAGGGCTTGACAACTTTTCTAGAACTTCAATGTAAGCAGCAGTATTTACTCTAAGACTTTGTGGAAAAAAGTGTGGTGGCATGATATGTCCTTCATTGCTAACAACACCTAATACCATAACACTTGAAGGAAATTTTATGTGCATCACTCTTGGCAATTGACCTCATTGATTGACCTCGGTTTTCATCAATTGTCTGCTTGACTTCCAGAATAAATTTGGATGTTCTCACTTTATCAGAAGATGCAGAATGTCTTTTACGCTTTGATACAGACATTGGGGAACTGTCAGCATCTTCTAACTCTTTTTGTATCTTGTGGACAAACGATCTTGCAATTCTGAGGAAACGTGCAATATCCAAATCGCTATGATCAGCCTTTAATACCACAATCACAGCATGCCTTTTCATTTCATTTGTTATCACAGGGTTTGCCATTTTTGATTTCTGAAAAATAAAAGCATTAGAAGTTAGTGGGAAGCAGTATTAATCTTAAATCTGTATGTCCTCAAATACCAGCCGCACCCTGTATAACAACAGCTCACAGGGTTACAGGTCAAATAACTCCCTTTGAAATCCTAAGAGTCTTCAATTCCTTTTTCATTTGAAATTGGCATTGAGTATTTTTTTTCTCTATTATCTGATTTTGTAATATTTCTATATTATTAACAGTGTAAAAATGTGGTTGACATAATTTAATAAACAAATATGGATGAATGGTTGGCGTCTAAACCCACGCCCCACTAGCATTTCTGCTGGTGAGGAGGGTGGCATATTACTCCACATGAGGATAACAAGACCTGTCAAAAGGCAGATGAGCTTATTAATAGAGTCAACAGCCATATATATACCATATGTGTATAAATTGTCATATAAATACATATGGTATATATTTGGCAATTTATAATGTGTATAATTCGCCATATATATGACGTGCATAAATTGCCATATATATATATATATATATATATATATATATATGTGTATAAATCACCATATATATATACCATATGTGTATAAATCACCATATATATATATATATATATATATATATATATATATATATATATATATATATATTATGCACATAAATTGTCAGTAAGTATAAGATGTAGTTAAAAATTAAATTTTCTCTTTTTTTCCTACCTTTCTTAATATATATTTTCTTTTTTCAAATTTCCAACCATGGTGATTGTAATTAATTTTTTTTTTTCTCCTTGTTTAATTTCATCTTTTTTTAAAAATAAATAATAGGAGTAGATATTTTTGCCTATCATCTGGTTCAGACTCCTTCCCAGTATTTTGAACAGGAGTACAGGTTTATCCCTTGTTTCCTGTTTAGGGGTGGGTTTCTGATTTCCCCTAAAGTGTACTTCAACTCAATACTTCTAATGTTTCCGTCTAAAACTCGGAACTTTTATTTACATTTTTTTCATCAATAGCAGTAGATACGTTTGCTTCTGGTCTGTTTCATACTTCTTCCTGGTCTTTTGAACAGGAGTAGAGGTTTATCCCTTTTTTTCTGTTTAGGATTAGGTCTCCTATCCCTTCTAAATTCTTTTCCCTCTCTTTCACTTAATGTGGTGGCATCATCATCGTGCTTGAATTATGCTTTTTGTACACTTAAAAAAATAAATAAATAAAAAAATTAAATAAAAAACAAAAATAAATAATATTAAAATAAATAATAAAATGAAAATAAATCATCATCATCAGGTTGAGCAAACATGGCATTCCTGTCATTCATTGCATTTGGAAGTTCATCCAGTCTGCATCCAATTTCTTCAATCAGACGGTCAATGTACATCTTCTTTGGTTGACCTCGGGTTCTTTTTTCATGGGATGGTATCCAGTGTAGAACATCTTCGGCTAGTTCTTCTTTGCTACATCAACAGTGACCATCAAATCTTAGTCTTTGTGGCATGTTAATTTGCTGATGGGAGGTATGTTGCCACAGAGCTCTTTCTTTGATGTGTGATCTTTCCAGGATTTGTTTAGTGCTGCTCAAAGCATTTGTGTGTAAGCATCATCTAACGACTTTTCCACTTTGGCAGTTAGTGTCCAGTTTAAGGAGGCATATACAAGGACAGACTCTAGCGTAGCTCTGAAAAAGTTTCTCTTCAGTTTGTCCAATAGATTTGATTTCCAGATTTTGTTCATTTCATTAAGCACTCCCCAGGCTTTTCCCAGTCTGTTGACATCATTCTCAGTGAAAGCAATATAGCTACCCAGTATTTGTGTATATTTCTGAGATGAGGTATTATGTACACTATTTAAACATAGCATGTGGAACTAGAACAGTCTACCCCAGTGAGCGAAATAAAGGGTTCAGTTCAACATCCCAACCACCTGAAGAAGGCTGGAGCATACAATGGCCGAAACGTTGTAATAAATATGGCGTCAAAGATGAGGACAGTAGTCCAAATAGTGTAAATAGTATAGCTACCTAGGTATTTGAAGTCATTTACTTGCTTGATGTTTTCTCTGTTCAGACTTTTCATGCCTGTTGATGTATCTTGATACAGGCAGATGAACCCTGTTTTACCAGCATTGACATACAGTCCAATCTCCTTGGCTACATTTTTGATATTGCGTAGGAGTGACGTTGCATCTTTTAGATGCTCAGCCAGTATTGCTAGGTTATCAGCATAGTCAGCATCAGTGATCTTCTCACCTGGATAGTACCTGCTTTTTCGTTCAGGGAGAGTGAAGCCAAGCTGCAAGTTCTTATCTAGGGCTTTTCTCAGCACATAGTCAAGACAGATGATGAAGAGAAAAGGTGCAAATGTGTCTCCTTGAAATGTTATTTTCTTTCTTTATGTCTTTGCCCTGTTTGAACCAGCCCAATATGAAGATACCTGACAACTCGATCTTGGCTGCCTTATGATCAAAGCAAATCACGTGGGATAGGGCAGGACCTGGATCGAAGTGATCACCTCATTGATCAGCCACAGTATTATATGTCTTAGATGACTGGAGAGGGTGTAGGGCGACACTTCAGTAATATCAAAAAACTGTGTGTCTCCATCAGGTAAGTGCACCATGGAACTGGTGTTCTGATGTAGTATCATGATGACATCTACAGTTTCCTTAATAAAATAAATAAATAAAAGAAAAAAAATAATACAAAAATAATAAAAAAATTAAAATAATTAAAAAATATTAAATAAAATAATTAAATGAATTAAATAAAAAATAAATAAATAAAATAAAAAATAATATAAAAATAATAAAAATATTAAAATAATTAAAAAATATTAAATAAAATAATTAAATAAAATAAAAAATAAATAAATAAAATAAAAAATGATATAAAAATAATAAAAATATTAAAATAATTAAAAAATATTAAATAAAATAATTAAATGAATAAAATAAAAAATAAATAAATAAAATAAAAAATAATATAAAAATAATAAAAATATTAAAATATTTAAAAAATATTAAATAAAATAATTAAATAAATAAAATAAAAAATAAATAAATAATAAAAAAAAAAAAATTCAGTGGCTAACTGAGGCAAGAAATGGCTTTTAAATTTTAATGTCTCCAAAACAAAACTGCTTTCATTTATCCATCAGAGAAAACTTTTTCTATCTGCCAAGACAGCAACACACTGTACCTTCTTATCCCCACATTTTCCACTGGCATGAAATGGAGTGACTATATCGAATCAATAGCTTCACCTACTGCAAGGAAAGTTGGGTCACTGTATTGTGCCAGAAAATTTTTCTCATCAATCTCCATCTTGCACATTTACAAATCTACCATTTGTCCGTGCATTGAATACTGCTGCTATATTTGGTCTGGTGCTCCTGCTGTTCATCTTGAGATTCTTGACAAAATCCAAAGAGGGATGTGTAATGTAATCAATCCTAACCAGGTATCTTGACCTCAGTCCCTTTCTCACCATAAAGTGGTTTCTTTCTGTCTTTTCTACAAATATTTTAATGGCAACTGCTCTGACAAGTTTTTTTTCCCTGCTGTCTTGAATACATGAATTTAAGCATGCTACTAGGTTGGCATCTAGGTCTCACCCTTTTACTGTTGAAATAGCTAAATGCAACAACCAATTCTATTTTCTTTTCTTGCACTTCCCTCCTGTGGAATTCTCTTCTGTTTACTTGCTTTCCTGATAACTACAATCTTCAAAAATTTAAATGCAATGTCAATCGTCATCTTCTGTCTTCTTGAACCATCCTTTGTCCATTCCTCAGTCCTCCCTATTCTCAGTCTTCTCTTTTACTTTCACTCCCTGTAAACTCCCTGTGTACCAGTGACATGCCTACCTTGCTTGAGGTGAAATGATTAAAAAAATTTTTTAAATTTCAAATCAGAGTGGATTAATTTCTGGTCTTGTCATTTCTTAAGTCTCAATGAAACTCTGTTTTGAAACCAGATCAAAAAACTTCCTTTCCATAGTTCGTCAAGTACTTGTAAAATCTATGATAGTCACAGGGTATTATAAATTTTCTTTATAGGCAAAATTTACCTACTAAATGAGTAAAAGAAAGTAATGTTGCATGAGATTTTTTTCCTCTGTTGTTGTTGAAATTCCTGGCGTTTCCTTATTCCTTTTCAGTACCATGACTGACTCAACAATGACCTTTCTGGGATCTCTTTTTTTTTAACCAAATGAGAGCCCAGTTGTTCCTTCCTTGTTCCTCTGCTACTGCCATCACCACCACCTCCTCTGCCTCTCTGAAATATAAGAGCATACAGCTGAATTAAATATAAGCATAAAAATAAAATAAAATGTGGGTAGAAGTTGGTGTTGGCACCACCAGTTCTTTAGAAATGCAGAGAGAAAAGAGGGTATAAGGACAGAGAGAGGGGGGTAGAGGGAGGGAGAGAAGGAGAGAGAGGGAGAGAAGGAGATAAGGAGAGAGAGAGAGAAGGTGTTTGCTGGGTGGGGCTTTTCTTTTCACTTTGATGTTTTTTTTTTTTAAATTGACTTTTTTTTATTTCCGTCACAGGTATTTTATCAAATATTGGGGAGTTCATGCAGTTGTATCTACTTAAAAAAGTTGTGATTCACATTACAAATTTTTCTCAATGTTTTACCTTAGGAACAACAATGCAATTGCTTTTCTTTCTTTTTTTCTTTGCTGTGTTCACGTCTTAAAAACAAAATAAAAACTTTTGTGTTTACTTTTAGAGACAACAATTGCAAAATTTTAAAATAAGAAAAATACTTGAATTTCTTCGTCAAAAAATTGGTATTAAAAGATTTTTTTTCCTTTTTCGTTGCACGATCTTGGCACATCAGCAGAGAATTTTTATGCTCTAATTAAAATTTACCTGTGCGCGTTGTGCGCATGCATGCGTGCATGATTTATTGTGAGTATGCATGCGTGTGTGTATGCATATGTGTGTGTTTCTGTGCATATGTGTGGGTATTTCTGACGACCTTGAATGACTATTAACGCTGTATGAAGTTTTTAATATTCCCAACAAGATAAATGATCATAGTTTCTTTTTTTAATATACGAAAAATTACACATGCGTTCATCAACCCTCAAAAAGTTCAAGTGAAAGAGGCAAACAGGAAAAGCACAACAGCTAGAGAGGATAGAAAGGGGGGGAGAGAAGGAGAGAGAGTGTATTACAGTGCATATGTGTGAGTGTGTTTGTCTTGGATTAAAAGATAAAAAGACAAAAAAAGCCAAATGTTAGCAAACAGAAATGTTGCAATCCCATTGAAATCTGGTTTCATAATAACATTTGAATCTTTCTCTGGCGATATAGGACAACTGTCCCCTGGACAATTTCCTTGATAGGGCAATTGCTCTCGAACAATGGAAAGGACGATTTTAGTCGTACAATTACGGTGATATAAAAATATAAATCTTCTTATTGGATAACGGATAATAAAACATGAAAATAAAACCATAATTAGTTTTATTAGTAAGGACATCTTTAGTGTGCATTTTCAGTGTCACAGATTTTAGTTTACTGTTATTTCAACTGATTTACATGTCAGTATGCACAGAAAGTATTTCTGGATGCATTTAGTTATTCTTGCTTAATTTAGTGTAGAGACCACAAGTCTGGGTCTATTCAGTGAGGACCGAATACATATTTGATACTATTTTAATAACTCTTGTGCCAAGGTGAGTCAACCTTTTTACCTGAGTTCGGAATTTGTGTTGATATTTTTGCAGCAACTTTCCATTTTGTAGGTATATAGGAAATAAACCCTATTTCCAACAAAAATGACATGCTCACAAATATATCATATTAAAACACGCCCAAACCTGATTTTCTACCCAATAACAGACAATATTTACAAACATGACAAAAAGAGTCCGCAATACAACACATACTGTTTAAATCAAAGTCTCTGTTGGTTAGAAATTAATATCACCACGTGAAATATTTGACCAATCAGAGAAAAATAAAACCCCATTTTTCTCAAGCCTAGTTTCAGGATTTTTTTTTATATAAAAACCCACAGATTTTAACTTTCAAGAGTAAAAAGATGCAACTGTCTCCATGTGTTCAAACAGAAGTAAAGACATGGCTATATAGCAACCCCTCAGTGCATGTTGAAAGAAATATGTATCAATGACTACAAATGAATCATCTTCAACAACAGCAGGAGTGGTCAGTGAATCTTCACTGACAATCAAAGTCTTTTCTAAGCCACATCTTTTTACTTTGGACAAAATAGTAAAAGTCTTTTCTCAACTTCAGCTTTTTACTGTCAACCAACTATTCAAAGACTAACTCGACTAAGGCCTACTTTTAGTACTTTTTTACTCTTTTGAATTCATGTACATGTGTTTGTAAAGACAAATGATTTATTTAACACGTATACCCATGTTTTCTTTATATTTATTTTATTATTGTCTGGAATTTGGACATTCAGATTTTCAATATAAAAATTACCTGGATGATAGAATTCTACAAGTATATATTCTCAATATTGGAAATCATCCCGATTTGAATCTGGATTAAATTGCTTCAATGACGAAGTAGATGCAATATAATTAAATATCATTAATGGTGTTTATAAGTCTCTGTTTTCAAACATTTTGCTGATTTACACACATTTAAAATGAATATGGAAAAAATTAAAAATCAAATAGCATTGTCTAGGATTGTCACTGGGAAAGTATGATGTGAGAAGCGAGGCCCATTAGAAGACCCTCATATTCCCCGTCGAGAAGAAAAAGCTTAAATGGTATGGACACGTCATAAGAACCAACAATAATTCCCCTGCCATCCTACAAGCTATCACCTCAGGCAAAAGAAGAAGAGTCTGACAGAAGAAAAATGGGTTGGAAACATTACTGAGTGGACTGGAAGATCATTCACAGAGACCCAGACATTGACATGCAACCAAGACATATGGAGGGAGCTGGTCAAGTACTAAACAGCACAGCAACCTTAGGACAAAACCCAGCCATGAGAATGATAAAGAGAAGGAGATAGAGGAGGATTTAGAGTTCAAGTTAAAACCTCTTCATGATGGTACCTAGACTTTATGAATTTAAGCACAGTACTACTTTGGCAACAGGATTTCATCAATTTACAGCTGAAGTGGCTAGATGTAACCATAAGTTATATGTTAGCAGTTTCTTTTCTCACACTTCTCGCTTGTGGAACTCTCTTCCAGTTACGTGCTTTCCAGTTAAATTCAAAGGCAATGTCAATCATTATTTACTGTCTTTCTGATTACTCTTTTATTGCTCTTGCTCCCCAGTAATGTTTCTGGTTTCTAATTCTTTCACACCCAGTAACCCACCCCCCTTTACTGCTTTGCTTGGGATAAATCTGATTAAAAAAAATTAACAACAGAATGATTTCTGTTAAACAACTACAGACTGACAGGCAAAACACCTGAAGCAATCCACTGCAAATGCTAAATAAGCTGTTGAGTTATATATATATATATATATATATATATATATAACTATGAACATAAAGAGCCAGGCAAACCTACCTAGGTTTCACCTACACGTGTCCATGTGACAAAATATATATATATATATATATATATATATATATATAAGATTATTACATATATATATATATATATATATATATATATATATATATATAGTCATCCACAGACAGGCTGTTTTGCTGTATCACAGCTCCGCAGTATGGGTAGCTGGGATCGAAACCCAACTGATTTGATAGATATCTTACCCCTAGGTCATCATCACATGGCAGAAAGGAAGGGACTTTTAATGTTTTTTCTCTATACAAAATACACCAGTGGCTTGGAGAACTTGAATTGTACTTGAAAAGTAGTGTGTGTGCGTGTGCATGTGTGTGTGTGTGTGTGTGTGTGTGTGTGTGTGTGTGTGTGGGAAGAGGAGGAAAAGACACTATTTGATTTCAGTGAAAAAATGAAAGAAAGAAAGAAAGAAGAGAAGACAGATGTGTTTAAATTCTGTTTCAATGAAATGGAAAAAAAATTGTCACTTTCAAATCTTTTTATTTGTATCCCCTAACTTCTTAAAATAATGACCAGGATTCATATTTATGATTGTCATTGTAATATTTTGTTAAAGTCGTTAAGCTCAAATATTTAACGACGTGATAGGGTAACTTCTGCAGATATTTTATTGTCATAGAACTCACCATGAGCTTATTCAATCATTAACTTAAGAGTTAGGAATTAAGATTAATCTGAAAATTCAAATAGGAAAACCCCGAAAATATTCATGTGTCTTTCTAGTTGATGTTATTGAGAGTTGGTTTCTTCTTTTTTATTGTTAATGCTTTTCATTATTTTTGCAAGCATTTACTTTGATAAAGTCCATCAGGGGATGAAATGTGTTGCTCAAGAATAGTTTTTACTTTTGTCTTTATTCATATTGTCTTTTTACAGATGTGTTTTTATTTATAGCTGATTTACACACACACACACACACACACACACATATATATATAAGTACATATGTGATTCTGTGAACATTCACATAGAAAAAGAAGATGTAGTTTTATCTCAATCTCAAGTGTTTCTGTTTAATATTAATATTCCATTTTGACTGCATGGAAAAACAAAATACATATCAGAGACACTACTTGGTTTCAGTGAGAAAATGAAAGAAAGAAAGAAAGGAATGAAGATAGAAGTTTTTAAGGCTGTTTCAATGAAATGGAAAAGTTGTCAATTTCAATTTTTTTTCATTTGTACCCCCTTATTTCTTAAAATAATGACCAGCATTCATATTTATGATTGTTATTGCAATATTTTGTTAAAATTGTTAAGCTCAAATATTTAATGATGTGATAGGAGAATTTCTACGGATATTTTATTGTCATGTAACTTGGCATGAGCTTACTCAGTAATTAACAGTAGAATTAAGATTTATCAGAAAATTCAAATAGAAAAACCATGAAATTTTCACGTGTCTTTCCAGTGAATAATAAATAAAAATAAAAGTGAAACATATTCGATTGATAAACGTTTCCTATTTGTTCTTTATCTTATCATTCTGTCAGATTTTGATCCATATTTGATCCATATTTGATCTATATTTGATCACAACTCATATATTTAATGTTGGCTGCTTCTCTTTTGTTTTTTTGTTTTTTATAGCAGGATAGAAATTGTCAACTCCATACCATGTCATGAATATTTCTTCATCCTTTCATAAATGATGCCCTTCACCCATTATCCTCTTTTATCTTTCCATGTTCTGATACCATTTCCTAGTCTTTTATAAAATTTTGGTGTTGTCAATTAAAATTTGTCTAATGCCAAAATTTTATACAAAAAAAATCTCCAAATTTTGGAGGCTGTTATAATAAAAGTGAAGGAGTCAACATTGAATAAGATGTCTTTCTCTACATGGAACCAGATAGATAGATAGATAAATATGCATATATATTACCTTTATGCCCACCAACCACTCCTTCAGCTTACAGAGAGATGGCTGGTAGGACTTAATGTACACTAATTCCAATACTTTAGTTTCAAGTGTTTGAAAATGTTGGAATCAGTGTACATTGTCTGACTTTTGTTCTTGAAGGAGTATTATTGACAATGTCAATGAAATATTAATTCAGAATTCTAAACACCAATGTTAAAAATGTTCTGTGTTTTTTTTTCCCTAGTTTAAATTTATTACTGCTACAGCTGGTCTAGTGCTTCTCCTATGTATCCAGAGATTGTTGACAGAATAAAAAAAAAGAATCTGCAATATTATTAGTCCTAGCCTAGCATCTCGGTTCAGTCATTTTCCCATCACCGTAACGCAGCTTCCCCGTGCCTTTTTTATAAATATTTTCATGATAATTGTTTTGTGAGCTTTCTTCTTTGGTACCTCGACTTCACGAATTTAAGCGCAGTACTAGAGTGGCAGCTAGGTCTTATCATTTTCTGTTGAAATGTCTAGATGTAACCATAAGTTCTATGCTAATAGTTTCTTCTCTCACACTTCTAACTTGTGAAACTCTCTTCTTTGCTTTCCTGTCAACATTTAAATGCAACCGTCTTCGTCTGTCTGCTAAATTCCTGTTCTTTCATTGTTCCCTCTCCTCAATTTTTTCCTCAGATTCTTTCACTCTCAGTAATAATCCTTTGCGTATTAGTGGCGTTATCCTCTGCTCAATATTAAAAAGTCAATGAAGATAGTTTTCTCTCGTTTTTTAGTCAGGAGATAAAAAAATATATATAAAAAAAATGAAATTATTACATTTTTTTTAGTTTTATTTTAACAGTTTAACACTTTCGATATTTATTTTTTTCGTGTCATTTTTCAAAGTTCATAACGAAGATTACCAGTTCGGCACCTGACATGTTACTTTTTAAATAAACGTTTATACTTATAGTTTCGTTAGTTTTCTCATAGAATCTCTTAAAATTAGCTTCTTCTTTTTTTTTTTAAGCCTTATTAAAAAATATATATATAAATAAATTTCGGATCAATATTTTATTTTAACCGGACACTTATTGACAAATATCCCATCACTTTGCAAGAGTTTAAAAAATACATCTTGTAAATAAAATAAAATATTTTTTAAAATACTTTTTAAAAGAATTTTAACGTCAGTGATCACCTGCCGTGTTCTCTTAAATGCTTATTGCTTGGTCTGCCAGGTTTTAGGTTTTTTGCGTGTAAAATGTGTATGATATGATAAAAAGCAAATACCACATGTGTGTTTGATTAAAAACCCATTTACAAGTAAAATCGTAGTCACTTTTTCCCTCTTTCTAAAAAGCTAAGAGCAGAGCAGAAAAAAAATTGGTGTGTGAACTGAGATTGGGAGTTGGTATCTCTCTAAAGTGAAGAAAAAAAAGGAAGAGAGAGAGAGGAAGATGGAGGAAAAGAGAAAGAAAAGAAAAAGATAGCTGCCGGGAAGGAACATGTTGAAGAATATACACACTCACTCTCTCTCTTTTTTTTTTTTTTTTTTGACTTTAACACACATACAAAGATGATACACTACAGTACAGTCTACACTAGTTTTATTATCGCCAGCTGTAAAGCCCCCCAAAGAAAGTAATGATGAAAGAGGTAAAAGTAAAACTAAGAAGTGGTTTAAACGATTCGACAACTAATAATAATAATGTGGATCTCTGACGTAAAATGTAGCAACCTGGAAAGACTATATTTGTCGGTGTCGTCGTTTTACTCTTCCTCCTCCTCATTTGTCAACTGAATTGTTTCCTTTTTCTGTGTCGCTGTGAGTGTGCTATGCTCATGATGTCATCAGAAGTTGATATTTTATTTCTCTCGCAGAGACACAGCGAGCAACAAGAAGAGAATGAATTTCAACCACTACTTCCAATGTCTTTCTTTGGCAGTTCGATAAAACTCTTTTTTGTCGTTGTCGTCGTCGTCGTCGATGTTGATTGAAATCACAGATTCTTGAACGAATATGAATAATACACAATACAGAATTTAAAGGCGATTCGAACAGATAATTAAACAGAAGTGAACTATTTTATTAAAAATTGCTATGGGGGTGGGGAAAGAAGCGCCCTATGCCAGAGATAGAGAGTTTTACAGCGTGGACACAGAAAACAACACTGCAATGCATAGTAACTGCCAGTTTCATGCCTCAATTAAATTGTCACTTCGGGCCAAGTGCCACTGCACACACACACACACACACACACACACACACACACACACACACATTATATACGTGTATGATCCTAGACGTAAATTTGCTGCAGAAGTTAGCACATTTTCAATCAACACATTTTCGTCTTAATACGTTTCTTTCTCTTTTACTTTTAAACTAAAAACCACGTTCTTTAAGTCTGTTCTGAAAAAAAGAAAAAAATTATTAAAAGCGAAAAAAAATTAATTTAAAAGGCGAAAAATATATTGAAAGTGCGCTAATTTCGGACTCTAAAAATATTTTAGTTTAGTTCAGCCGAGGATAAAAAAAGAAGGTCTGAGAAGCGCATTGAGACGTGAAACTGATACTCACCATACAGCGTTGATTCCTATGTCCACACACACGCACATATGTGTACTGGCGTGAGCGTGTGTGTGTGTGTGTATGTAGGGGCATAGAAAGAAATCAACACTGAATTGTGACTCAGTTATGACACCTCAATGCGATCCTCGGAACTTCCTTAAAAAGCGCTCTGACAATGAGCAGTCTTGCCCAAGCATATGATTGTCAGTAGAGCACGTGAGAGTTGAATGACACAAGAAGCGGAAGCCTTTTTGGTTTAAAAAGCCTTGCGCTTTTTCGGCCTTCAGTATATATTTTTGTTAGAAATGTTTTGCAGTCGAATCTACGTTTAAAACTTGGATTGGTTTCATTATTATTTATTTTTTAATTCATTTATTGCACAAGGAGAATTTTCTCATAACGATATTAAAAGTCGGTAAGAAAAGAGGGAGTTTTTTTTTTTTTTTTTTACAACTATCTTCCTTTGATGATCGGTATTTGATATTTTAACAAACTATCGTCAATCATTTTTATTATTTAATTATTCAATAGACGATGACATGAACTTTTATATTTTGTCTTGAAACCGGCATCATATCATCATCACGTTTTGATATTTATTTATTTCTTGTTGTCACTGTGCAATACACAATAAAATTGGACAGCAGCCCCAAGGTGCACCAACACACACACACACACACACACACACACACACGCACGCACGCATGCACGCGCGCGCGCGTGCGAGCAAGCACAACACAGAAACGGATGAAGAAAGAGAAAAACTAAAAAGTAAATGGTGTTTAAAAATAAAATTGTCAGCGTGCAGCAGAATTAATTTCGGTTGTTTAAAAGTGAAATGATTCGTGCCAAAAAAATAGTTTACGAAGTGTAATAGCTTGCAAAAAAAAAAAAAAATTAATAAACCCTAAATCCGAATATTCAAGTTGCATGTGCTTGGTAACTTACTACAGAACATTTCTAAAATAACGTGACTGATTTAAACGAAGAATTAGTATAAATTTTGTTAATTAATTGATGAGTTGCTCTCACCATGCCTCGGGCCATTGAGATAACAGAACATTACAGATTGGATGCATCCAGCTTCTGCTTCAATGTCTAAGTCGTTAAAGCACAACTCATTAATTTTGGTGGCCACATCGTCATGATGTTCTCGTTTTTTAAAAAAAAAATGGTTGTATCCTTGCAGGTACTAACGAGTGAGTTTGATTTTCACCGGGTGTCTCATACTTGCGGCCTTGTGCCAGAACTAAGCTACGTCTAAATAAATAACAATAACATTATCTTTAAAATAAAAAATAACTTTTTTTAAATAAAAAATCTGTATATAAAAAAATATCTTTATAAAAAAAGGTTGATAATTTAATTTGCGATTTTTTAATTTTTTTTCTTTTTTTTCCATTCCTGTCAGATAAATTATTTGCCAAAAACACCTACTCTCCAGGATTGAATCACAGATGTTAAAAAGGATGCATAAAAATTACAGAAATTTAGAGACATTTTTTTTTTAATTAGATTTTTTTTTTTCAGTTGTAGCGAAATAAAAATCAAATCTCGATGCTTTTTTTGTTTGAAACAGTCAGGCGAAACAAAATCGCTTTTTTTTTAATCATATGCATTATTATTTGCTATAAAATCTTAGTCTCATATTCACTATATTATAAATTAATTATTTTTCTCAACAATCTGCACTTAAACTTGCATCAATGAGGTCAGGAATTAAAATGAGTCACAGCATCTTGAATTTAACACATCTCAAAGACAAACTCTACAAACGACGTACACAGTGGCTGCTGGGTAGAGCTAGTATTCAATTCAAAAGAAGTCCTTTTTTTATCTCTCGCTTTCTCAAAATGATTTTGAATAAGTTTTTCACATTATTCATTCTCCGTCGATCGAGGTCAGAAAAATAAAAACAAGACAGTATTTAATAATTTTTTTTTACAGGTATGGAATTTTAAACAACTTTTATTTCCTTAAATTAAAATAAAATTCTATTATCTCCGTTTTTCATTTTTTAAAAACTTTTTAGTGACTAGATTAAAATTAATTTTTTTAACCAAAACTTGCGAATTTTGGTGGCAAATTCAGATTAAATTTGTAAAAGAAAAAAATAAATAATAAAAAACACGTCTGTCTTATCGCGTCACAAACTTGAAATGGTCTTTTTTTCTTAAAATTTTTAACGTAAATAAACGTTAGTTTTTTTTAGCTGCTATTATAATTATATTATTATTATTATTATTATTATTATCATCATTAGTAGTAGTAGTAGTAGTAATAATAATAATAATTTTTAGCAATAACGAAACAAAAAGCTAAAGAAAAACCTTTTTTTCTTCAGGCAATCAATGTGCAACTCTGGTTGTTTGAGATTTGAGATCTAAGAATAATTTCCTTACCACTTTCGGCTTTTTTTTCGCTTAAACTAAAAATTAAAATTATAGAGAACTACTAACTCCTTAGTTGTGATATTGAAACTAATAATTAATTGTTCTGAAGTATGGTAGTCAGAAATAAATAAATAAAATAAAAGTAGACACGTTAATTAAGCAGAGCCGGTATTTTTGCTAGACACACGCACAATCTTGGCTTACGTGCTTGCCTTGTGGTGTAAAGCAAAGAATGATAAGATTGTCCTAGAAGTCTGATGTAGAGGCAGTCAGATGAGGCCGGTTCTGTTTGTGTGGAGAAATTTAAGTTAGCTATCATCATTATCAGTCTTGTTAAGTAACACTCTAGCTAGAGAGAGAAAAAAAGAAATGTGTGTGCGCGCGTGAGTGTGTGTAAAGAAAAGAAGGGTATTTTAACAACTCTGGTTATAAAAGTAGCCTCTCTATCTTGTCCATGATCGTCATAGAGGGGGGGGGGTCACGTTGTTGTGCTGAAGATGTGTAGGGTATATTTTGAAATCAATATTTCTCAAGATGTGTAATAGTAGCAGCGAGTTTTGGGACTGAATTCAAGAGGAAAATAGATGAACGTTCGTTTTCGCAGTTGAGATAGTGAGAGATAGGTACCACACCACATCACTGATACGATAACTGGTATTAGCTAGCACGATACTTGTATGACTGGTTTTAAAAAGAGTAAGACTGACAGTTGGCGAATTTGTTTTGTTTGTTTTTTGTTTCTTGGCTAAACAAAGTGGAGAGACGGAAACATTAAACAGATTAGGAGACGAACTAATCGATCTTGAATAAGATCTGGAAAGACAGATCAGATCAGTCTGTAGACAAGCGAAGATAGAGATGGATTATAAAACTCATGTTGATTTTAGTGAAGATGAGGTCACAGCAAGAAAGAATAGTTGTTAGTTATCTTTGAAGAAATCAAATACTTTCTTTCTCTTTCTTTAACACATATACAGGAAAATAATAATAATATACAACTTTTAATGGAAGGAAAGTGCAAGAAACTGGTTATGAACATCTCCAAGCCCCGGTTACAGAGATAGGGCCTGTAACAATTTTATGGGAATTTACAATGCACACAAACAGAACAATCAAATCTAATCATCCAGACATTGTGATGAAAGACCAGAAGAACAGAATTTGCTTTCTTATTGACATGGACTCTCCTATAGATTGTAATGCCTCGTTGAAGATCTTCAAAACACTATCAAAATACAAGGATCTTGAAGTGGAAATCTCAAAGATGTGGCACATGAGGACATCAATAGTTACAGTTGTAGTTGGAGCACTCGGATTGATTGTAAAAGGATCCAATAGACTTGAAGGATTCCTTGTAGCCCATGCCTTGAAGAAAGACAAAAGACTTTACTCACAAATACAGCTCACATTACGAAGAGCTTATCTATGTAAAATATATGTGATCTTAGATTTGTTGTTTGTTTATTTTTGTTTTTTACATAAATGATCAGGGAAAGATGTCATGAAGCCATTTCTGACCTTGGGTCTCTGGTTGGGACCAGAAGGAAATAATAATAATAATAATCTGGATAAATGTGCTTAAGTAACAATTTTATGAGGATCACTACAACAAACCTCCTCTAATAGCTTAGACCCTGGGAAACAAGGATTTAGAGCAAGAAGAAGCTTATAAGTACCTCAGTGTAAATGAGAGTGAAGGATTTCAGCATAAAAAAATGAAAGAAATAGTGTGAAAAGAGGTACTATAGAAGGGTAAAAAGAGGTACTATAGAAGGGTGAAAAGAGGTACTATAGAAGGGTACGACTGATATTAAGAACTGAACTGAATTCTCAGAACAGAATTATGGGAATTAATAGCCTTGCCATCCAAGTGGTTCAATATAGTTTCAACACCGTGAACTGGACTCTAAATGATATCAGACGAATGGATTCTAAGACAAGAAATCTTCTTTCTAAGAATAACATGCATCATCCAAAGGCTGATATAGACCGTCTATACATACCCCCATAAGAGGAAGAGGTCTTATTCAGCTAGAATTGTCAACAAGACAACTATTGGCTTACTAACATACATGGAAACAACAAAGGACTGGATTATACAATTAGTCAAACAATACAAAAGCAGAAAGAAAAAATATTCAATTATGAAAAGTTGTAAATACAAATGAGATTTGTATCTAGTAGATCCTGTAGAAATCAAAAACAGAACCCAAGAACCAACTCTTTCAGCCAAAATTATGAAAAAGAAAGCCAAGGATAAAGCTCTTGAACAAATGAAACAATGCTAGCAAGACAAACCACTGCATAGCCAATATCCAGAAAAAGCTAATAAAGCCAATGTTGATAAAGTTAACACTCATTAATGGTTACGAGCATCTGGATTAAAGGCTGAAATGCATGGCTTTATTCTTGCAGTGCAAGACCAAAGTCTTTTCAGTAGAAACTTTCAGGCAAATATCATACATAATAGTGTGAATCCAAAATGCAGGCTCTGTGGCAAATATCAGGAAATAATAGACCATTTAATCTTAGGATTTTCTGTACTTGTGCCAAATCAATATACAGGAAGATTGAAGCAAATAGGCTGGACAAAATTGTCAAAAACTGAAAAGAAAGAACTTGATATGGCTTGCCTAGTGGACTGTAACATAGCAACTAAGGAATTTGAAAAATTATTGAAGTATAAAGACCTGAAAAACGAAATAGAAAAAAATGTGGAAATTGAAAAAAAAAGCA
>OZ038494.1:91810188-91895188 GCA_964036315.1 Acanthosepion esculentum | reverse complement strand
TCGGTACCTAAATGGGTGGCCACTTGAGAATACCATGTGCTGTAAGTTTGGATGTGCAGATGTAGTGTAGTGGATAAGGGCTCAGAATTAGAGATAGGAGAGCCAAGTTTCAATTCCAGTTGGGTTTGTTATATCCTATTATTATAGCTCTCCCGTCAAACTCGACGTATGAGGGTCAGACAGATCAGTTCCCAGAAACTGAAAGCCCGACAGCCACACAGGATTTGATTATAGTGGTGAAGGCCTTGTGCAGGGCCATCCACACTTTTTGGAGGGACAAATACAGGGACCTGGTGCAACGGATGCCACAAGGTCCCCAAACGACCCTCCGCAGGTTTTGAATTCAGAGTTGTCCTTCTCCTAGACCAGTTGCCATCCAAGGCTATAGAACCCAGTCTGTCCTGCTATTTACCCATAGTTGGAGGGAGAAGAGGAGGATTCACACCTTTCCCAAGGGTATTAGCACGTAAGTGAATGTAATGGAATCGACTGGAATTCGAACTCGGCTCTCCGATTCTTCAATCCAAGCCGTTATCCATTACTCCACCGTGCCTCCTGTTATATCCACTTACGCACAAATACCCTTGGATGAATCCATCTATCCTCCCCCAGTTGTAGTGAACCAACCCCATTCCTTTCATATACATTGGTGAGATGTAAGTTCCACTTGAGTAGCTACTACTTTGTGGAACTGACTCCCAAGTGGATGCTTCCTTGATCACTACAATCTTAACCTGTTCAAGTGTAAAGTTAACTGTTATCTTTCCCACATATTCACATAGACTGTGCCTCTTACTCTGCAGGCTTCTACCTCGAGTGGATTTCAAACCTTGTACAGGTGAACATCATTGTAAAAAAATTCCCACCTGTGGAAATCTATTTTGATTTCATGCTTCCCTGCCACCTATGATCTTCAAAAATTTAAATGCAACATTAATCACCATCTTCTGTCTTCCTGAAACATGTTCTTTTATTGTCCTTTCTCCTTAAAGTCTTCTCATTCTCTTTCACTCTCAGTAACCTCTTTCATTCTTAGAGGCATTATTGTCTCGCATAATGTGGAATAATTAAAAAATAAAAATAAATAAAAAAGAAACCTGAGAAATCAAAAGATACAATTATGAATTCTGTATCTCTCTATTCTCTATTCATTCTAATTGCCAGTGACTTATTATTATTACTTGCATAGTACCCATAAAAAATGATGGGATTATTTTTGTATGGATCAGCACTTTTGCCTAGGATCAATGTTGTATCTGTGCTCTCTGATTGTGTCACTGTCTGACTCTTCTGGTTTGGATCCGAGTGTTGCATCAGTTCACCTCCTTTCTGCCATGTTTCTACCTTTGGACAACTCAGAACAACAAAAAAAATGTGTGATGTCTGGTCCTGGCGATTCCAATCCTGTGGCAGAATCACCTTCATTGCCCTATAGAGGCTGGATGGGTGGAAACCAATGCCAGTGTGAAAGTGGTCAAAGGCACTGGACAATTTTTGTCATTTTGTTGTTTTGATAAACAATATATAGATAAAACATATGTCCAGTTTGCATGAGAGTCAAAAAGGTAGACATAGCTATTGCAAACATGTGGCCCCTTTTTTTAGTGTGTGTGTGGGAAGGGGAGCTTTGACTCTCAACCAACAGGGCATTGAGTATATAGAAGGAGAGTTGGATCTTTTTAATCTTGAAAAGGTAATCCATGATCTTGATAATTGTTTAATAATAAGTCAGTTAGCAGATTGTTTCTTGCAGCTAGTATCATATTACTCAGCATGACCTACCACATGTTACTGCCAAGTGACCCTCATTGCTTTGAGTGATATCATGAAAGGGAATTATTTA
Source organism: Acanthosepion esculentum (assembly GCA_964036315.1). Taxonomy (NCBI): domain Eukaryota; kingdom Metazoa; phylum Mollusca; class Cephalopoda; order Sepiida; family Sepiidae; genus Acanthosepion; species Acanthosepion esculentum. Next base: position 91,893,345 of record OZ038494.1, on the reverse strand, counting down.
GTATGGCACACTGAAATGCTGATGAGTCATTCTACCTAGAATATTGGCAAATCTGACAGACCCAACAAAGTAAACCTGGTAGCTGCTCTCAACAAGGACCTCCAATCAGTGGTTAACTGGGGCAAGGTATGGCTTGCAAATTTTAATGCCCTCAAAATAAAATTGCTTTCATTTAATCACAACAAAGAACCTTTTTTGCCTGCCATCAACATGGCTGATGGTAAACTTCAGGAGAGTAACATTCTATGCCTACTTGTCCTCACGTTTTCCTCTGACATGAAATGGAGTGACTATATCAAATCAATAACTTCATCTACTGCAAGGAAAGTTGGTTCACTGTGTCATGCCAGAAAAAGTTTCTCATCAGAATCCATCTTGAACATTTATCAATCTTTCATTTGTCTGTGCACTGGATTCAGCTGCCATATCTAGTCTGGTGCTCCTGCTGTATATCTTGACAAGATAATAGAAGGTATCTGTCTATATTTCTTAGATAAGGTATTATGTACACTAATTACATTATTTGGACTATTGTCCTCATCTTTGTCGCCATATTTATTACATCGTTTCAGCTGTAGTACACTCCGGCCTTCTTCAGGTGGTTGGATTGTCGAACTGAACTAAAATAACTGAAATAAAGGGTTCAGTTCAATATTCCAACCACCTGAAGAAGGCCAGAGCATACAACGGCTGAAACGTTGTAATAAATATGGCGACAAAGATGAGGAAAATAGTCCGAATAATGTAAATAGTGAAGATAATAGAAGGATCAGTAATATAATCGATCCTGACCTGGCATCTCAGCTTCAGTCTCTTTCTGACCTATGTGACATGGCCGCCCTCTGTCTTTTCTACAAATATTTTCATGGTAACTGCTCTAATGAGCTTTTTTTTTCTGATGCCCTGATCACATGAATGTAAGGATGCTACTAGAATGACCACAGGGTCTCACTGTTTTACTATTGAACTAGCTAGATGCAACCGTCATTTCTATTTTAACAGTTTCTTTTCTCACATGTCTCTGATAATTACAATCTTAAAATTTAAATGCAACATCAATCACCGTCTTCTGTCTTCTTGAACCCTGTTCCTTTTTTGTCTTTTCCACAATCCTCTCTATTCTCAGTCTTCCTATTCTCTTTCACTTTCTGTAACCCCCTGCGGTCTAGTGGCATTATTACCATGCAGGGGCAGGGTATCTGAAATGATTAAAAAAATAGATAAAAAAAATGACAGAAGATAATGATTGACATTGATTTGACCACATGAATTTAAGTGTGCTACTAGATTGGCAACTAGGTCCCATCCTTTTACTGTTGAACTAGCTAAACACAAACAGCACTTCTATTCCAATAGTTTCTTTTCTTGCACTTCCTACCTGTGGAACTTCCTTGTGAATTCTTGCTTCCCTGATAACTACAATCTTTAAAAGTTTAAATGCAGTGTCAATTGTCATTTCTGTCTTTTCGAACCCTCTTCCTCAATCCCTGCCATTTTCAGTCTTTTCATTTTAAATCAATTTCACACCCTGTAACCCCCTGCGGTCTAGTGGTATTATCGCTTTGCTTGCTTTGAAACAATTAAAAAATAATACAAAATAATAAAATAAAGGAGCAGTGAGATAAAGAAAGCAATTCAAGACATAATAATGAATATTCATCATTTCAGAATTCAAATGTCAGGTAGGTGATGTTCATTATCATCCCTCGTTCAAGACTTCAGAATTATCACTCCTTTTTTTAATCATTTCACCCCAAGCAAGGCAGTAATGCCACTAAGACACAAGAGGTTACTGAGTGTGAGAAAATAAAATTAAAGAGAGAACAGTAAAAGAACAAGAATGAAGACGACAGTAAATAACGATTGACATTGGATTTAAATTTTTGAAGATCAAAGTTGACTAGAAAGCAAGAAGCTGGGACAGAGTTCCAGAAGTGAGAAGTATGAGAGAAGAAAGTGTTAGCTTAGAAATTACAGTTACACCTAGTAGGTGAGATGCCAGGCCAGGATTGGTAACATTTCAGATTCTTCTTTGGGTTTTATTAAGAATCTCTAAATATTTAACAGGAGCACCAAACGTGGCAGTAGTATTCAAAGCAAGGATAAATGGTAGACTTATAAATATTTATAAAGGTAAAAGACAATAGGGAATTTGTATTATTAGCTGACGCGTTTCGTCCAATGTAGACTTTTTCAAGGCAAAAATGAAATTAATTTATTGAAAACAAAGTAACTATTAGCAACAAAACAAAATGTCCTTAGCAACTAGAAAAATTTAGAAAACACTATTGTATTCATATTGTCAACTGAAAATTACATCAAGTACTATCATGTGTGGAAATATTGTTTTCATTGCTGTGTTGACAGATTCAACCATTTTCTTTTGATTTCTTGATACAGATGTGTACGTAAATATGTATGATAAATTCTAGTGAGAAAAATTGTCTAGCATGGCACAAGGAACCAAATTTTCTAGCAGCAGATCTAGCAATTGTTTCAATTTTTCCTCTAATTCATCTATTATATTCCAGTGTTTAGGTCAAATTGCATGCATGAGTCCTGTAGACACACATTATGTATTGCAGCCATAGCAGCATTTGGTGTCTCTAGGGCAAGATAGCCTAACGGAGCCAGTCCCTCTTCAGAATGGATTTGGATTCAGAGTTTTACGTCTCTGAGACTGGTTACCACCAAAGGCTAGAAAGCTCAATCTGCTCTGCTATTTAATCCATAGCTGGTGGAAGAGAAAATGGATTCATGCCTTTTCGAAAGAGCATTTGTACAAAAGAGACCAGCTTAGAATTCGAACTTGGCTTTGCCACTTTCACTTTGCGTTAACCTACCAACACGTCCACGCATGCTTACATACAGTAAGAAAAATATTTAACAAAAATGGACAGTTTTTTACTTTTATACTTGTAAAATACACATGGCCATACATAAATACAAAGCCATGTTTTTTGTTAAAGCAGGACCGGGATGAATCTTGCACAAATCAAGGTCAGATGCTTTACCTGACACCAAACTCAGACACTCATGGTTGTCCAAATACCCTGAGTTTTTTATTAAGATACCATCCCTAGGAAGGATGCCATTCATGGCCTAAGACCTAGCCTTACACACACACACACACACACACACACACACACACACACACATATATATATATATATACATATATATATATATATATATATATATATATATATATAGTGATTTTCCAAGCGTAGCTTAGATGCGGCACAAGGCTGAATGTATGGGACACCCAGTGAGGATCAAACTCACTACTCAGTTGTAATTGTTCTAGCGAGACAAGCTTGCTAACCATTACACCCCCTCGAGGTGCCCAAATATATATATATATATATATATATATAACATATTTTATTGCTATACATTATTTATATAGACACAAATATTTAAGTAAATGCTCTGTTTATAATAAACAGTATTAACAAATCTTCATAGAATATATGTATCCTCTGACAGGAATCGAACCTGTATCCTACATGGAACCATCATATAGCCTGATGTGCTATACCTGGTTAACAAGGTTGATTTTATTGCTTTTAATCTACAATTTTCCGTGATTTCCCTCAAATGATTATATCTGCTTGAAGCATATCTAAACAAATGACATCACACATTATGAAATGGACAAAGTCCGACAATTATTTTTAACATATTTTATTGTTATACATTTTTATATAGACACAAATATTTAAGTAAATGCTCTATTTATAATAAACAGTATTAACAAGATTTACCAGTCGGAACATCTGAGAAATTTTGTTAATACTGTTTATTATAAACAGAGCATTTACTTAAATATTTGTGTCTATATAAAAAATGTATAACAATAAAATATGTTAAAAATAATTGTCAGACTTTGTCCATTTCATAATATATATATATATATATATATATATATATATATATATATATATATATATATATAATAATAATAATAATAATTATGTATTTGGGCAGAAATCTCTCTTTTATACAAGAAGGACTGCTGACCAAATACACAATTATTAAATTACATGACCTGGCAGACAACAAGGAAAGTAACACTACAATATATATATATATATATATATGTTTGTGTGTGTAGAGAGAGATAGAGAAAGATAGATAGATAGATAGATATCTCTCTATATATATATATACATATATATATGCAGAAATATAGTCTTAAAGTGTGCTATATTTATGGGGTAAAGTGCTCAATATCAGAGATAGAGCGTGTGTAAATATAAAAGTGGACATGGAAGTCAGCACTTAGAGGCGACAGTCTGTTTCATGCTAGTGCAATCGTCAGGCGACTAGTGCTGTTATTTTTCTCGGCTGTTTATATAAGGGTCAGTGGTGCATTATGGGTAGTATATTTTGGCGGGTATTTTTACCGGAAGTCGCTTATTTGTTTATTTATTTATGTCAAATTATTTTGCTTGTTTTTTTGTTTGTTTTTTTATTTTTATTTTTTATCTTATATATTTATTTATTTATTCTTTTATTTTGATCGGTGTTTTTGGTTAACGTAGTAAAAAAATTTGTTTATATAGCTTATTGTTGGTAGTCTATAATGGCCGCCATTTACCGGAAATCGCTTGTTCGCTTATTTATTTGGGTCAAATTGCTTTGCTTATTATTTTTATTTTTATTTGTATAACAGTTATAACTTTCGTCCGTTCTTTTGTTTTGATTTTATTTCGCATATTCTAACAGGTGTGGTTTTGTGATTTGTTTGGAGTAGTTTATTTTGCTTATTTTATTGTTGTTTGTTTATATATTTATTTTTCTATTTTAAGTTACGTAGTAAAAATTTGTTTTCATGTCTACATTTTGAGATTAGCTCGGATCTTTTATTTAATAATTTATTTTGATCTGGGAAGGTAATGATAGCTATTTTTTCCTCCAAGCAAAGTTTGCAAGTTTTTGATAGGTTGTTGTAGGCTGATGATTTTTTCCTTATTTTCCAAGATATTTTTGGTGTGGTGTGTGTTTTGTTTTTTATTTCCCAGATATACTTAGAAAGCATTGTGCTGTTCGCATATTTACTATTTGTGAAAGACATTTTGTGTACATAATTTCTTTGTTTCCATGGTCCTTCGGTTACTCCTATGTATACTTTTTCTTCATTATCTGCTGATTTTGTCGTGGCTTGGTAGATTACGTTGTTTTGTAAACAATTACCGTTTAAGGGACATTCGTTTTTTATTCTGCAGTTGCACGTGGGTTTAATTTGTTCGTGTGGTTTGTTAATAATTTTTCTGTTGTGCTTTTTTATTATTTGTGCCATGTTCTCGGTGCAACTGTAGCTGATTTTTACTGTGTTTTTGTTGAATATTTTGTGTAGTGTGCTTGATTCCGGGAAGTGTTTGTGTAAAAGCTTGAAGAATATTTTTCCTATGTTTGTTTTTACGTTTTTGCTGTACGGTGGGTTGAACCATATGATATTTCTTTTCCTATTGGTCTTTTTTGTGTTCTGTGGTGAGTATGTGAGTGTTGCTGGGAATCCGCTATCTTTTAGGGCTGTTTCGTAGTCTTTCTTGGCTTTGTTAAATATAGATTCATCGGAAGAATTGTCGGAAAGCCTGCGGTTAATCGATTTAGGTATCTGTTTGATTATAGAAGGCGGGTGGTTGGAGTATATATGTATGTACTGTGGTTTATCATTCGGTTTTCTGTATGGTTTGTGTGTGCCTTTTCTTAGGTTGAAGGTGACATCTAGAAAATCTACTTCGTTTAGGTTAGTTTTTATATCTATCTCGAATCCGTTATTTTTGAAGATTTTAATTATTGCTTTTCTAGTTTTATCTGTCTTTTGTTTGTTGCAGTTTCTTAAGATTATGAGACCGTCATTTCTGTAGAGCCCTGTGTCATTTCTATCTATTATTTTGCTTATTTCGTGTAGTAAATAAATACCTACGATTTCGCATGTCTCTGCACCGTCAAAGCTTCCCATTGTAGTGTCAAATATCCCATCTTTCTTTATCCATGCTTCTTCATGGTGAAATAATAATGATTTACGGGAGTGCTTAATGATGTCGATTTCGTTTGGTTTTATTATTATTTGTTCCTGAGCTAAGTTGATGGCCTTATCTAGTGTACGTTCTGTTATGGATGGGTAAAATTCTTTTATGTCTAATTGTAGGAAGTGGCAATTTTGTTTGTTATTTATGCTGTTGAACCAGTCAATGGTTGTTTTTGTGTTTTTCCACTGGTTTACTCCTAACTTCTTCCTAAGTTCAGAATTAATTCTTTCTAGTATTGTTTTACTTATTTTACCTAGTTCGCTTTTGGCTGGGTTTATGAGTCTGCATGCAGGGTTGGTTTTGAAATTTTCCTTGTGGTCTTTTAGTGTGATAAAGGCTTGCGTCTTGCTCATGCAACTTATTCGGTCATCTAGTTCTAATTTTTGAGCGATTGCTTTAGCTTCTTTATTTATATCGTGTTCTATTGTTTTGGGTGCCTTTTTGTATGTTTTGGTTATGTTGTTCTTTAGTAATTTATTGTGTGTGGGAGGGGTTAGTTTGTATAAATTTCTTTGTATAAATTTTGTCGGCTGCGATGAATACATTTGCTGAACTGTTTATTTTAGCTATATCTTCTTTTAGCTTTTTTTGGAATGCATCTTGATTTTTATGGAATTTTATGTTTCTAACTAGGTCAGTTAAGTCCTTCTCGAAGTCATCTAATTCTTTTTGTTGCGGGGGACATTTTTTTGTTTTGAACCCGTATTTTTCCTTGAGTGTATTATTATTATTGTGAAGATCTTGGTTTAAAAAATGTGCTTTCCATCTCATTCTTTTTATGAAACTTTCTGTTTTTTCAAATAATTTTAGTTTATATATGTAAGGGGAAGGGGTGGGTATATATATATATATCTTGGCCATCAGTTTCTATAAAAAGCTCATCTGTCCTTTGACAGGTCTTGTTTTTCATCCTATGGGGTGACATATGACCCTCCACATTAGCAGAAAAACTGCTGGTGGAGGAGCTGGTTTAGATGCCAACCACTTGCCCATGTGGCTGGTTGTACTGGGTTACATGTTACCAGTAGCAAGCCTAAGTTTGACCTGACATCCGAGATATGAAACAGATATCAGTAACAGAAATTATTCTAATTCTTTTAGATAGAAGTCTCATATGAGGTCTCCCTGAATGGCAGCAACTAATTGAGTAGTTGTTTTAATGAATAAAAATTAACAATGAGTCCATTTTTCTATTATTTTCTCTTCTTCTCACTTCTTCCTTCTTTATGTTTGTCACATCTTCTCATAATCTGTCTTTAAGAGTCTGTCGCAATTTTCCTTTTGGCGCTTGACTATTTTTAGAATAGTTTTACATGAAGAATCTCTTGCAGTCATAGCACAGCAAAATCATGTGTAAAAAAAAAAGCAAGTCATATTGCAACTGCATCTGCTGTATTCAGTATAAGGAGAGAACGATATATCCTATTTGATGGCTTTCTCAAAAAATTTGCTTAAAAACTATCTCTCTAGTCTTATACATCAATTTGAGGCATCTGGTAGGCACCATAGACTATCGGTTATTGTACTTTGAATACCTTTTCAGCTTCAGTCACTTTCTCACTACATCCAACAGCAAGGCCTCTGATCAGGAGGTTTTGAAGAGTGTAGAACCACTTCTTAATTGCTGGTGTTCCCAGGTCCACCCTGACCTGGGGTGGTAGCACCTGTTAGGGTCCCAGCTATGGGCAAACATTTAACCCCCAAACTGGGGTCAATACGTGTAAAAATAGGTTTCAATACCAGCAATAAAGTTTTGAAGAAAAAAATGATTACCAGCAATACATTTGTGAAGAAAAAAAAAATATTATCAGCAATACATTTTTGAAAAAATATTACCAGTAATAAAAATCTTGTCGGCATTAAATAACCCATTGAGGTTGATATGCCGTAAAAAAACAAAAAAAACAAACCAAACCTTTCTCATCACTATAATGTAGATTGTCTGTGCCTTTTCTATAAATATTTTCATAGTAATTGTTCTGATAAGCTTTCCTCTTTAGTACCTTGACAAATTTAAATGCAGTACTAGATTGGCAGTTAGGTCTTATCATTTTACTGTTGAAATTGCTAGATACAACCATAAGTTCTATGCTAATAGTTTCTTCTCCTGCACCTCTTGCTTGAACTCTTTCCCAATTTCTTGCTTTCAAATCAAATTTAATCTTCAAAGATTTAAAAGCAATGTCAATCATTATCATCTGTCTTCATTCTTTTATTGTCCTCTCTCCTTAATAATGTTTTTTTTCTCAGATTCTTTCACAATCAGTAACCCTTGGTGTCTTTGTGGTTTTATCACTTTGCTTCGGATGAAATAATTAAAAATAAAATAAAAACCTCCATAATGCTGTAATATTACAATGAAAATTGGTCTTATTCTTGAGTTACAATCCTCACCACTAGTTGAAGCCAGTGGATTATAATTTGCATAAGTGCAGTATTTACATAATTAGCCAATCATATTTTACTACATTGTTATATAAGCTTCTCTGTGGAGGAAGGTGGGGGATTTAGATGTGAAGCCATATTTGTTGAAGATGTGGTAAGTTAACACTTATAAATTGTTAAATACAGTATGATTTTTCAATATGTACTAAACTGAGTTTTAATATGGTTCAAAGATATAATTGCGAAACATATGTGAGAAACAAAATCATTAGGTTTGCAATGGTCAATGAGTTATTTCTATTTGAAAAATTATTCTTTTTCTAAAAATATTTATATTTTCGCTATTTTTAAAAAGTTCAGTTATAAGATTTTATAAAATCATATTTATGAAATGATATATTTACTCGACAATATAATTCTGAAAAGATGTGTTTGTATGTGTTTGTGATCAGATGTTGTTTATGGGTTTCCACAGTTTTCATTTGATTTCAATGAAATTTATTTTGTTTGATAGATAATTCTTCAGTGCAGGTTTTGAGTCCAAATTGGCTGGAAAAAATTACAACCTTGAAGGTGAAAAATTCAAAAAACTAATTTTTTACACTTTGTGCAAAAGTCAAAGGCAAAATTTAATGTCTGTAAAAAACAGCATACAATCAATTTAAAGAGTTGAAATCTAATGCAAAAGATTATTAGAATTATAAAAAAAAAATTATATTATAAATAAAAATTATCGTATATTATTATTATTACAATCCATGGAAGACTTCCTTCCTTGCAAGATTGAGAACACAAAAACAGCCCTTTTCAAGCCCCCCCCCCCCATTCAAATTGTTACAACTCCACTACTTCCTATCCTTTGTAGTTCTAAGCAATGTTTGTCCCCTTACCATCCTTCCTAGTCCCTGTTCTGTCATCCATTTACACAAGCTCATCAAGCAGACTGATCAAGGCTCTCCACTACTTCCTATCCTTTGTAGTTCTAAGCAATGTTTGTCCCCTTACTATCCTTCCTAGTCCCTGTTCTGTCATCCATTTACACAAGCTCATCAAGCAGACTGATCAAGGCTCTCCACTACTTCCTATCCTTTGTAGTTCTAAGCAATGTTTGTCCCCTTGCCATCCTTCCTAGTCCCTGTTCTGTCATCCATTTACACAAGCTCATCAAGCAGACTGATCAAGGCTCTCCACTACTTCCTATCCTTTGTAGTTCTAAGCAATGTTTGTCCCCTTACCATCCTTCCTAGTCCCTGTTCTGTCATCCATTTACACAAGCTCATCAAGCAGACTGATCAAGGCTCTCCACTACTTCCTATCCTTTGTAGTTCTAAGCAATGTTTGTCCCCTTGCCATCCTTCCTAGTCCCTGTTCTGTCATCCATTTACACAAGCTCATCAAGCAGACTGATCAAGGCTCTCCACTACTTCCTATCCTTTGTAGTTCTAAGCAATGTTTGTCCCCTTACCATCCTTCCTAGTCCCTGTTCTGTCATCCATTTACACAAGCTCATCAAGCAGACTGATCAAGGCTCTCCACTACTTCCTATCCTTTGTAGTTCTAAGCAATGTTTGTCCCCTTGCCATCCTTCCTAGTCCCTGTTCTGTCATCCATTTACACAAGCTCATCAAGCAGACTGATCAAGGCTCTCCACTACTTCCTATCCTTTGTAGTTCTAAGCAATGTTTGTCCCCTTACTATCCTTCCTAGTCCCTGTTCTGTCATCCATTTACACAAGCTCATCAAGCAGACTGATCAAGGCTCTCCACTACTTCCTATCCTTTGTAGTTCTAAGCAATGTTTGTCCCCTTACTATTCCTCCCAGTCCCTGTTCTGTTATCCATTTACATTTGTGGATCAGAGTGCTTTCGGTTAATCTAGCATTTGTCAAGGATGTTTTTTGTTTGAACATGCAGATATTTTTTATAGCAATAGGAATGTTTAAATTTTCAAACAGCCAGCGCACTTTGTGTCTCTGCTCATAATCCTATTATAATTGTGCATGTCCCCCCCTTTGTTAGTTTGTGCGCAGTTACGCCCTGCAATACCTTATAAATAATGGACTATTCTGCTTTTTGATTGCATGGAAAGAGGAGAAAAGACATTACTTGGTTTCAGTGAGAAAATGAAAGGCAGAAGGAAAGATAGAAGTAGGGGAAGAGAAGCTGATTAGAAACAGATACTACACTTTGATCTCAGCTAAAAGGCCAAGAAGTGTTTATTTTTCAGCATGCCCACGTTGCTACCGAGTGTGACACGAGGTCAAGGTTTAAAGTGGGTTTAATGGCAATATCATGGCAAAAATTACCCATGCCCCTTCAGCTCTTCCGCTTTTGGGGACACCTCAGGTGCCAGGCAAGAAACCTAACCCCCTCCCAAAGGAGAGGTACTGCCTGAGGAAAAGGCCCTTGATCTTAAAATTATTTGAATTTCTCTGAGTCAAAAGGCTGGGAAACAATGGCGCCTGCAATAAAATGTGCCACTTTTCAGACACACTGTATTGAATGACAGAAACCAAGTAAGGTAATCACCAAAAAAATCCAATTACCATAAATTAAATAAAATAATGTCGTCTGCTGAATTATTTTAAAATTATTATTAAGAGAAATGTTCATAAGATGGGGATTTGGCTAGAAAGAAAGAAAGAAAGAAAGAAAGAAATGAGGGAAGATAAAAGGGATTAAAGTCTCCTGCCAATACCTCATAAATAATGGACTATTCTGTTTTGATTACATGGAAAGAGGGGAAAAGGCATTACTTGATTTCAGTGAGAAAATGAAAGAAAGAAAGAAGGGAAAATAGAAGTGTTTAAGGCTGTTTCATTGAAATAGAAAAAGTTATCAATTTCAAATCTTTTTATTTGTATCCCCTTACTTCTTAAAATAATGACCAGGATTCATATTTATGATTGTCATTGTAATATTTTGTTAAAGTCGTTAAGCTCAAATATTTAACGACCTGATTGGGTAACTTCTGCAGATATTTTATTGTCATAGAACTCACCATGAGCTTATTCAATCATTAACTTAAGAGTTAGGAATTAAGATTAATCTGAAAATTCAAATAGGAAAACCCCGAAAATATTCATGTGTCTTTCTAGTTGATGTTATTGAGAGTTGGTTTCTTCTTTTTAATTGTTAATGCTTTTCATTATTTTTGCAAGCATTTACTTTGATAAAGTCCATCAGGGGATGAAATGTGTTGCTCAAGAATAGTTTTTACTTTTGTCTTTATTCATATTGTCTTTTTACAGATGTGTTTTTATTTATAGCTGATTTACACACACACACATATATATAAGTACATATGTGATTCTATGAACATTCACATAGAAAAAGAAGATGTAGTTTTATCTCAATCTCAAGTGTTTCTGTTTAATAGCCAGCAGGTAGTCCTTTTTTATGTTGAATTTTCTAAGTGGCATCCACTTTGATAGAAGTGGGATTGGAAGTAAAGGAATGGATGAGGGGCTTTGGAGATCAAGTGGTGACAAAACTGGAAATAGGGTATGTTTGGGTGTTGGTCTATGTTAGCAGCCATGCTTGAGATTGGGGAGAGTTCTGGTCTGCCCTTGATGGGAAACAGACCTGTCTGTCATATAGTTCCTGTACAGTCCATTCATATTTCCTGCCACATGTCAGGATGTGTAGATGGGTGAAAAGTTGGTAAAAGGGAAGAGCTGATGTAGCAGAAGTTATCCCATGTATCACCTACCTACCTAAGCCCTGAATAAAACAGCTACATGGGAAATATATGGGAATATGGAAAATAATATGGGAAACAGGGCTTGAATTCTTATTTCTCAACATGGCATTTGTCTTTCATCATGTAACATTGTGAGTGTGCAGCAGTCCCTTCCCCAGTTTTTGGTGCACATCAATAAGATCGAGAATCAGAATGCAATGTTGGGTAATCATTGGCTGGTTGGTAGAAAGCTTGAGTGAGGGTCATATTATATATTTACAAATACATATAAGTAAATATATATATATATATATATATATATATATATATATATATATATATATATATATATATATATATATATGTATGTATATAAAAGTGAACATTGAAGTCAACTCAAAGGCAACAGACTCTTTCATGCTAGATTTCAATGTTCAATTTTATATTTATATCTACATACACTCTATCTCTGATATTGAGCACTTCATCCCATAAATATAGCACACCTTAAAACTATATTTCTTCATATATATATATATATATATATATATATATATATATATATATATATATAAAAGTGAACATTGAAGTCAACACTCAGAAGCGACAGACTGTTTCATGTTAGACACAATCATGGCCTGACGATTGCATCTAGCATGAAGCAGTCTGTCACCTCTGAATGTTCACTTCAATGTTCACTTTTATATTTACATACACTCTATCTCAGATATTGAACACTCTCTATCATAAATATAGCACACCTTAAAACTATATTTCTTCATATATATATATATATAGAGAGAGAGAGAGAGAGAGAGAGAGAATGAATATGTAAATAAAAAGTGGTCACTGAGGTCAACACCAAGTGGTGACTGTTTCATAGCCTAATATATATATATATATATATATATATATATATATATATATATATATATATATATATATACATACATACATACAAGTATAGGATTGGTGTATATGGAATAAATTCCAATAACGAAAAAATACTATTCTTAAAAGAGTGCTCAATATAGAGTAGAGCAAATATAAGTTATTAAAAAATTATAACATAAATATGTTATGAAATCACTACAAAAATAGCCATTTTGTTTCAACACTTATCATAATAAATTGTTCTCCTTCCTCTAGCTGTGTTTAGGGATATCTTGTCTTGTTCATTTTTTACTACTGCCAATTTATTGCTAAAAAAAAACAAAGCATCCTTAGACATTAACAGAAGATTTAGACCAATAGATCTTCATATATTAAATAAAAGGTTCAGTTTAAAATTAGCTGAAATTTACCTGGATCGACAAACAATGATGTGATAATAACAACAAAGATGAAGATATTAGCCTGACTGTAAATAATGTAAATATTAAATATTGGCTTAGGTAGGTGAATATAAAATCTATTCCAAATGTATTCAACCATTTTGAATATCTTGATGATCAACTGTTTGACCTTAATGTAACCTGGTAAACAATGACATTCTCAATGACTGAGTGTGAAGATTCTTTGTGATATGTCACCATGTCACTGGTTTGTAACATTCAGTACTTCCAAAATCAAAGTGGTAATGTTTCATCATCACCAATCATATCCTGAGTGTTCTCCAGTCACAATAAATGATTGCACTCTCAATGAGCTGCCATGTTTTGAATGTCTTCTGGGACTCAAATTCACTCCAGACTTCAATTGAAACACATATATAGGATCCATAAAGAAGCTATAAAAATGGTCAGTTCATTCTATCACTTAATTACATGACTCATTTTTTTATACTAATAATGACATAAACAAGATGTTGACCTTCCACATTACTTCAAACAAAAGATTAGAAAGGAAATCCCCATCAATACTAGAAAGAGTGATAACAGCTACTGGACTTGAAAAACCTATTTTCCTGAAAAATTGGTTTAGAAGAAAGATTTTATAAATTTCAATTGAAAGTAGTACTTGCTGCTTGGTCAATGAATGCCAAATGTTTCCTTGTAGAGAAATGGCTAATATTACCTTTAACATTATCATTGTTCACCTAATAAAAGCCCAAAGAGCCACTCAAGGTAGAAGGCTACTGAATGATATTGTTGTAAGGGCATAAGATGAGGAAGTAAGAAGTGCAGATGATGAGGATATAGGGAATAGATAATGGTTAACCCAAGACTTGAACAGGCTAATATTGTAGTGATTGGGGAAGCATATCCTCAAGAGTCTGTTCCACAGTGTAATGGTTCTTGGGAAGAAGCTGTCTGAGTGGAACTTCCTCCTTACCAATGGAATATGAAGGGAATGAGGAAGATTTGACCTGGTGTATATAGCATGGTGGGTCGTAGCTGTAAAAGTCTGAACTAGTAGAATGAAGGAATGTAGCTCATCTGAAATAGTGATAAGCTTGCAATGTTTCCTCTGAGGGAAAGTGGTTGTAGCATAGAAAATAATTTCTCACCCACAGGGCTGCTTTTGAACTCCATCAAGGCTAGAGAGTAAATATTGGGTAGCTTCAGCCCAGATATGGTTACAATACTCGGTCTAATCTGACTTGTATAAAAATAGACCATGGCAAGTTTATGGATTGATTCATTCATTTTCTATAGTTTATCAACCCTCTGCAGGCTACTTAAAGCCAGAAAATATTTTTAACTTGCTTAAAAGGCACCCTATTGGGCGATATTTAAGCTAATTACTGCAGAGAGCTCCTGATTGGACCTTCAGCTTGTTCAGCAGTTTGAGAGTCCCTAAGTCTTTGCATATTCTCAACATTGGAAGTTCTCTTTGCTGCTGTTTGATCTGGGTTTTCATTTGTATGGGACTTTCTTTTTCTCACTGCAGCATTGGCTCTTTTGATTGCAATCTGGTCCTCTGTTAGCAGAGATTTCTTCTTGCAAGGAAATACTGCTGCCATATGCGATAAGCAACAATAAACTATAGAACTCAAAATTGATCACTGCATTTAAGTATTGCATTAATATTTAAGCTTACCTCTTAAAAGTTCAACGATTATTCTTCTGCCACCGCTTAATTTAAAGACAATTTGATGAACGTAGGTCCTTACATTCTGTACAATTATTTTTATTTCATGGTAACTTTTGCTGGATTTTGCAATTAATTTTTATTATTTCCAAATTTATTTCCAAGTTATAAAAATTGTTATCATACAAAAAATTTGTTACAAAAAATCATGTAAAAATTGCCAAAAACATTTGCAGTAATGAAAACTTGGGAATCAAAAATTTCAGTATTGTGGATCCGTATCCGGCCTTGTATGTTTTTAATTTGCTCGCGGAGTTGGCCTGATTCTAAAATGACATGATATGTTAGGCTACGGCCTCCAGGAGTAAAGTTGAAAAAGTGTGACACACTGACATTCGCATTTATTTATGTAGAAGTGTAAAAATTATTTCTTTTTTTTTTAGATGATAATGATTTAGTGATACAAGTCTTACTAATTAACTCATAGTTGGGGGGGAGAAGAGGTATATTCTTACCTTTCCCAAGAGGATTTGCACATAAGTGAATATAACAAACTAAGTTGGAAATGGATCTCAGCTCTCTGATTAACAATTCCGAGCCACCTTGCCCATCCAACCTTACGGGACGTGGTATTTACAAGTTGTCACCCATCTAACTGACTAGGCTGGACATTACTTAACATCAGTTGTTGTACAGGAATAGTTGCCATTTTGTGTAGAAAAGACTGATGGGAGCCACATCGTATCGCTGAGAAAGAGACTGAAGTTGAGATGCCAGGTCTGGATTGATTACATTGCAGATCCCTCTTTGAATTTTGTCAAGAATCTTTAGATGCACAGCAGAAGCACCTGACCAGATATAGCAGCAGTATTCAATAAACGAACAAATGATAGATTTATAATTGTGCAAGATGAATTCTGATGAGAAAATTTTCTGGCACGACACAATGAACCAACTTTCCTTGCAGTAGATGTAACAATTGATTTGATATAGTCATTCCACTTCATGTCAGTGGAAAACACAAGGTCAAGAAGGTGTAGAGTGTTTCTCTCCTAGAGATATCAGGTAGAAAAGGTTCTCTATGATGATTAAATGAAATCAGTTTCATAGTTGAGGAGATAAGTGGTTCCAAGTCCTGTACAAAGGCATTAGTGAGAATTAAAAGTAAACTGTCTCAGTCAGAGTTTGAACTCTGTTCGCTGACTCCATTCTCCATGTTATTAACCATTTGGTCACCTGCAACCTTCACTTCCCATGTCAATCTGACCAAAATTATAATTGTAGTTACTAACAATGACCTATGAGTTCATCATTGCTCTATATCTTAGTTGCAAGTTTGGCACAAGGTTACAATTGTAAGGCATCAAGTGGGGATTGAGCTCACTGTATTTGTAAATGAGTCTACAAGATGAACTTGCAAACCACTGTTATATAGGAGACATTGGATGGTTATTTACTAACCATACCTTAGTCTGGCACAAGACCACAACAGTGAAGCACCCAAGAAAGTCAAGAAAGAGAATATGATTTTGATTTGATTTTCTGAAGTAAAGAAATAGTTATGAGTTGCATTAAATTTAAATTTCTGTCTCAGACGGAATCTTAGAAATTTGACTCATTACCTTTCAATGTTAGAAAAAAAAGAAATAAAGAAAGAAAGGCTATAAAAATGATGAGAGAAAGAGAGTGGGATAAGTGAAGTAAGAGAAATTAAGAAAGAAAGATGGAAGGAAAACTAAAAAGAAAGCAGGAAAAGGGAAAATGAAAAAGAAAAAAACGAAAAATTGAATAATGAAATAAGAGGAAAAAAGAAAAGGTAAGAAAGAAAGGAATGAAAGGAGAAAAAAGTTACAAGATAAGAAAGAAAGAAAGAAAGAATTATAAAGAGAAAAGAAGGGAAAGAAAGCAAGAAGAAAAAAGAAAAATCTCAACATGATGCCTGTTTTTTTTCTTCTTTCTTACAGAAGAAAAAAAACAGAGAGAAAGAAAAGGAATGAAAATAATGAAAAAAAGGGAAAAAGAAAAGAAAGAAAGAAAGAAAGAACATGATAACCTATTTTTTTCTTCTTTGAAGAAAATAGCTAGATAGCTAGCTAGCTAGCTAGCTAACTAGATAGATAGATAGAAAGAAAGAAAAGAAATGAAAGATAATGAAAAGAAGGAAAAAGAAAAGAAAGTATTATAGAAAGAAAGAAAGGAAAATGGATCAGTAGTTGGGGAAATAGAAATGAAAGAAAGAAAACTCAACATGATAACCTGTTTCTTTTCGTCTTTCTTCTTGGAAGAAAATAGATAGATAGCTAGTTAAAGAAAGAAAGAAAAGGAATGAAAGATAATGAAAAGAAAAGAATTATAAAAAGAAAGACAGAAAGAAAAATGGATATGGTTATGGAAGAAATAAAAAGAGGGGAAACTCAACATAATAACATGTTTCTATTCTTCTTTCAAGGAGATAGATAGATAGATAGATAGATAGATAGATAGAAGAGTAACATTGCAACTATATTTATACTTCTCTTACCCTGTTACTCAGAATTCACTTCAGCAACTACTACTGTTCTGTTTCAGATTCTGCTCTACAAACTTGACTCATATTTTCAATTTTCTTCAACTCATAGCAATTTTAATATTACGAGTGTTACCAGTT
Organism: Acanthosepion esculentum; assembly: GCA_964036315.1. Lineage (NCBI taxonomy): Eukaryota > Metazoa > Mollusca > Cephalopoda > Sepiida > Sepiidae > Acanthosepion > Acanthosepion esculentum. The sequence continues at coordinate 91,875,618 of OZ038494.1, read as the reverse complement.
CAAAGTTTGGACAAGCCTTTTATCTCTCTGTTCAATATGGTCAATCCAGTTGTTTATTTGTAACAGATATTTGTTCCATGTAGTTATTGTGGATTTTACAAGAATTGAATTGATTACCCTTGATTGAAATATTTCTTTCTCTTTTGCTTTTGGTTTGCCAAAGAATACCACTTATCTGACCCTGCCACTAAGTCTTACCATTAAGTGCATTTATGGTAGTACAGTTGAACTTGCTGGTGGAAGTTAGTGCTAGAGCATTGCACTGAAGGGGGTGAGGTCTCTGTGTTTCAGTTTTGGGATCATTATAAAATAAGGATTGGTGACAATGAAAGTGGAAAGATTTTGATGTCCAATTTATTGCAATTTTGGATTTTGGTAATAATAGTATCTAAATTGTAGAAAATAACTATGTTGTTGATATGCACACCGACACACACACATATGATCTACATGCACTCATATATATAGAAATAAATTAAATTTCATATCATATATATAGAAATAAATTAAATTTATTTCTGACGAAAGATCGGGGCAGATCTGAAATATCAAATATATATATATATAAAAAAATATAAATAAATACTTTCACAAAGAAAACATTCAATTTTTTTTTAATTTGCAACTTTTCAGTTGTTTTCTCCATATTATATACATATCAAGAAAGTATACATGGGTTCTCATTATGCTATATATATATATATATATATATATATACATACACACCCTTGTGCAAATTAATGGAAACAAAACAAATAATTCTGTTATTATTTACTTTTTTTTGTATTTTTCCAATGAAACATGACCCAGTGCACATGTTAGTACTTCGTATGTACAGTCCACAAAGTTGTTTCTTGCAGATTGACCACAGATTCTTGATTGGATTTAATTCATGAAAGTTTCTGAGCCAGTCTATAGTACTTTGATTTGCTCACTGGTAAGGCTTGCCAGTGTGTTCCTGCAGTGTTACAATTTTTGTATGCTTGTTTGGAGCAACATCCATCGCAGACAATGGCCGTAGGACAACTAATCGACAGTCGAGACAATAGTGTCTGGGCGTGATAAAATCTGAGGCAATCATGGATGATGCAATATTTTTCAAGGCCAAACAAATTTCATCACATACCCCAAAAATAGATTCAAAATACTGCACACCACTGAAAATTACCTAATCTGAGGAAAAAATAGAAATCGATTACACCCTGTCACTCCAGTGGAACTAAAACTGACTGTATGGTAAAGAAAGGAAACTAAAGCAGTTGTTTCAATTAATTTGCACAAGGGTGGGCATGTGTGTGTGTGTGTGTGTGTGTGTGTGTGTGTGTGTGTGTGTGTGTGTGTGTGTGTGTGTGTGTGTGTGTGTATATATATATATATATATATATATATATCTGTGTGTGAGAGAGAGATTTTTGGCAGTATGAATAATAAGTAAAAAATGGAAAACTAAAACCGAACAAAATATGAACTTCTGAGAGTTTAGTCATAATTTTGATCATGATGTATAACATCTTACTCAAAAATTGGAAACATGCAATAAAAATTTAAACAAATAGTCCTTGTCAGTTGAATTTAACAAATCCTGTATACACACACACATAAATGTATGCACGTGTGCATACATTTATTTGCATGTGTGTGTGTGTGTGTGTATAGTTATATACCGTAGCTATGAACACTAATGGGTATGTCTCAATCCTCATAAATACATTGGACACTACTATAAGTGGGGGTAATATGCTGTTTAAGTAGTTCAAAACTAGCAGTGGTTTACCTACTTCATGCTGCTGGCGAGTATTGTATTTTGTTGATGTTATAAAGATTACCATTTCATTTCCAACCTCCCTGTTGGTTGTTTCTTATTCAGTAACCCTTTCTAGGTTACAACATATATATATCTATATCTATCTCTCTCTCTCTCTCTCTCTCTCTATATATATATATATATATATATATATGGGGAGGGGCATACCAGCAAATTGAGAATAGATTATAATATAAAAAAATTTAGTGTATTTTCAAATAAATTTGTACATATGTTCAACAGAAAATATTATTCATTAATGCCTAGTTAATGGCCTTACTGCAGCCTTAAGTGCAGCCTTAAGTGCAGCCTTAAGTGCAGCCTTAAGTGCAGCCTTACATGCCTAGATCAGGTGGTTGTCATGTCTATTGTTTATCATACCCATGATGACAGTCTTCAATATGCCCTTCGTATTATGGAGCTGGTGATAGATCTCCTTGAAGATGCCTCAAATATAGTAGTCCAGTGGATTCAAATCACAAGGTGAGTGTGAGAGGCTCCTGAACACTCTCAGCCAGTCACTCCTGTATCACATGAGACATGTGGGTGTAGCTGAGACCTGCTGGAACCTAGCCAGCCACCCCCACAATCCAGGGCTTCATCACATGCTTAACACCTCAATGTAGGCAGTTGCCTTGAATTGACAATTTGGCCTCGTGGAATAAATTGGGTAGCATAAAATTCACCCCCCACCATTTCCCTGCAACCCCCAGGACTACCATAGATGATGTAATCTTGATGTGTATCATTATGGGTAACTCTGTGGTATTTGGATAGAAATCACCTGTCATTCCTCATCTTTACCTGGCCACTTTCAAGAAGCTGGCTGTCTGACTGTGGTCAGCAGCTAGTGTCACAATTATGGCGTGGCTTTTCATTTCCGGTGTCAGATTGGAAATCGCCATGTTAATGCTCTCAATATGTCTGAAAAAGAAAGGAGAAAGTTGAACTTTGGCACATGCTATGTAGAATTTCATTAGGTTGTCTTTCATTTGTGACCTGCTAACACATTACATATCATTGGAACACAACTTTCATGGACTTGGTGATTAAACACAAGGCAGCAGAATAGCTAAATATTTAAACCTGCATCCTGCAAGGGGGTGTGAATTTACTACATGACAGTACATATCTTCATGTTGTGAATTTGCTCCATGATGGCAAATATCTTCATGTTATGAATTTACTACATGACAGTGCATATCTTCATGTTGTGAATTTGCTCCATGATGGCGAATATCTTCATGTTATGAATTTACTACATGACAGTGCATATTTTCATGTTGTGAATTTGTTACATGACAATGCCTAACCCCAACTCCATTCTGGAGGAGAGGTAATACTTGGGAAGATGGTGCTTATACTGATATTAATTCTGACCTCACCTGCCTGGGCCCTGGATGAAAGGTTTTCAAGCAAACTCAAAAACTATTAACAAGTTTCTTCCATTCTTCTTAGTTAAATAAAGGCACACTTCATGCTGATTCTTGTTGATTCAAGTTGATCCACTTGACAAGCGATGTCATTGTAAGAACTGGATTTACTAGTAACATTGTTTTTCAAGGAAGTTTTAAGGAAAATGGGATTAAAATGGTTAGTATACACTTAGTATCAGAGATTTTTTTGGTCACATAATGAGTAAAGAGAGTTTAGAAAATTTGACACTCATATAACATAATGAAGGCAAGAGAGCCAGAGGGAAACAGCAAGGAGCATACCTAATGAGTTTGTGTAAGGAGAAGCTGAGAACAACAGATATGTGTGCAATGTGTCATCTGTATGATTTCCCACTTTGTCTTATTATTTCCATTTCTGTTTTATACATTTTATACATCCTACACACATACACACATGCACACAAACACATAATAAATAAACTTAAATCAATAATAATAACAACTCATAATCCAGAAGCTAGGCAACAATCTGCTGATATATGAATAGAAAATGAACTCAGCAAATATAAAGAATAAAAAGGAGTGTAAGACAAGGATGTGTCAGCTCACCAGACTTTTTCAACATATACAGTAAAGTGATTATAAGAGAATTAGAAGTCCTACCAGGATTCATTATTGGTGGCCACAATCTTAACAGCATAAGATATGCAAATGACACAGTGTTGATAGCAGACGCAGAAAGGAAACTACAATAATTCCTACAGAAGGTAGTGAGGGAAAACAAGAAGAAAGGACTAAACATTAATTGCAAGAAGACAATGCATGGTTGTTAGTGAAAGGAACAGTACAACATGCAATTTACAAATTGAAGATGCCAAAATAAAAAAAGTACAACAATTTAAATATCTGGGAAGTGTTTTAAGAGAGATTGGAAAGTGTGACACTGAAATCCGAGGTTGCAGTAGGATAGCGAAAGATGGCTTCCAAAAGTTAAGCAAAGTATTAAGAAACGGGAAAATTTTGTTAGAAACAAAATAAGAGTATTGAACTGTTATGTAATATCAGTACTCCTATATATCAGTGAATACTGAACAATCTGCTCACAGATGCTGAAAATATAATGGATCGAACATTTTACAGAAAATAGGTACAAAAAGGATGCTTTTACCTAACACCACGAAGAGACAGTTGAAATTTCTAGGGCACGTAATAGGGAAAGAGGGCTTAGAAAATTTGATACCCCCAGAACAGATAGAAGGCAAGAGGGACAAAGGAAAACATTGCATAACGTACCTAGCGACATTGAATAAATGGACAGCAGAACAAGGTTGAGGAAAGATAACAAAAAGACAAAATTTATTAAGAGCTACAAAGAATAGGAATTTGTGGAGAGCAATAATTGTCAATGTCCTGAATGGAAATGGCATATAGAAAAATAATAATGAGAACACTTTCTCACCCGTTTTTTTTTTTTTTTTTTTTTTTTTTTTAAATGAATCATGATCACATGTCTCATAATCCCTGACGGTCATAGTGGTACCTGCATCTGTTGCAGACGTGGTGTATCTTGGGCAAGATAGCCTGACGGCGTCTAACCATTTCCAGGCTGGTTTGCATTCAGTTTCTTGCTAACTAAAACTAGGGCCTTGTCTGTCCTCTTATTCTTACCCATAGTTGTGAGGAAAAGAGAAAGATTCATATCTTTCCCAAGGGTTAGTGAATGTAATGAACTCAATAAGAATTCGAACTGGCCTCTCCTATTTTACATCTCGTGCCGCTAATACCACCGCGCGTACGCCTTTCTGAAAAAAAAACAGGTAACGACATTTTTACTTCCTTACAACAACATATGCACGTCTTCAAAGCTGAAGACAAGATAGTAGTAGTAGTAGTAGTAGTAGTAGTAGTAATTTAGTTAGAGAAGAAGGGGAAAAAGTTACTCATTTGCGATACACTCCAGTTATCAACAAGTCTTTACTGAATAAAAAAACTTTTCTTTTTTTATCTTTGCTATACGTGACGATCGTCGCGTTCTCTCTCACCATCTTTCTCCCTTTCTCTTTCTCTGAGAATGAGCAATATGTCAATTTCCGCCTCAAGTCGTATTTTTATTACATAATCATCTCATTCATAATTCAGATTTTTTTTAAATGGTCTCATCTTGTATCTACATTGGTCTTTTTTAAGAATTATTTTGACGACGCTGATGATTTGTCAAGGTTACATTTTAAAAGTGATTTATTTTTTAAACTTTAAAAAATATATAAAAAAATTAAAGAGTAAAAAAAGACTTTTGGCAAAAATCCATCGTATAGTTATTCCAAAAAAGGGGGGAAAAAGCCACGGGCAATAAGAGAACAATAACATAGATTTATTTCTCTTCTAACTTTTTTCAGCCGTAAGTTGTACTGTACAGAAACTGCTTAGGTCACTTTTAAGTTTTTTGGTGATTTGTAAAAAACTAAAAGTTTTCTTTCAAGATTTTTTTATTTTAAATTTAAATCCTTCTTTTTATTGATTTATATAACGTAATTGGCAATCTTGCACTTTCTCACGTTTATCACTGATTAATTTTGATCTATAAAGAAAGCATAAAACAATTATGTTTTATTTTTATTTTATTTAATAACTAAGAATTTAAAGTTTGATAGTTTTAACTTTTAATTTTTAGCTGAAGCTATTTTTAACAATTATTCAATAACTGTTTTTTTTTTTTATATTTTTTTTATTTTTACGTAAATTTAAATTTTCAAAATTCACATTAATCACATTTTATAATTAACGTTTTTTTATTCCATTATGGATGAAGTTGAAAGACCATATGGACCATTGAAAAAAAAAAATTGTAGATCATCAAAATAATTCCATAGATTATTTTTTAACCAATTTAAATACGGGAATGAAGAAGCTTGCTAACACAGGACAACCTTTCAATAAGAAGATGGTTAGCATATTGTTGAAAATGAAAAATAATCAAAATTACGAACATTGCAACACTGAAATGAATTTTCAAAAACGTGGTTTGAATTTTTTTGTAGATGTCTTTCTCTTTTTGTTGGCCATAAACGATGTTGATATCAGCGAAGCATTCGAAAAAAAAATACACGAGAAAGTGCAAGATTACAACGGAAGCCTATTTTTGAAAAATAAAACAAAATATCCTGTAATTTACTAATTTTTAGTTTTACTGTTTTTAATGTATTTTTTTTTTTTTTTGAATATGAAAATATTACATTTTTGTTTAAAAATGAATAGACACTTCATTTCACATCTTTTTGGCATTTAGGAAAATCAATAAGTCCGTAGATAATGATGAAAAAAAAAATGTACTTATTTTTGACACCCAATTTACCAGCATCTTTTTTATGTATACTGTTCATGGGAGGTATAGTGAAAAGATTCAGGGTATCTCTGGTGCATATAGCATCATCAAAAAAACAGTATTCAAAATCAGTTCAACTCTTCAGGGATATCTCTCCCAAAACAAGCCCCTGCCTTAGGGAAAAAGAAACATGGTTAAAGACAAACCTCTAGTAGTCCAGGAAGGGACATTGAAACCAAGTATAGCTGATCATATATGGAGAAAAAAAGGGTCATCAAACCCTGTGGAATGAAGTCAATATAATAGACAGAAGAACACTGTGTAGGATAACATGACGGAAAGAATCTATGCATATGTTAAGCTCTGACAACAGCTTCAGTAGACCTACTATAGAAAAAAACACCATATTGGAGTCTCTGATTAGGAAAGGACCCTAAAATATTCTTCCACCTTTTTTTACACTGTTGTTTACCCAATACAAGACCCAAGGGCCACTCAAGGTTGACAGTTACTGAATGAGGTTGTTTTATGGGCATATTGGATTACCACAGACAGCAAGGTTTTGAATTACTGGCCCCTGATCATAATTACAGGTAGCATGAAATTTGAAAGAATCCATCTCTTGGTAATTTTTCATAGTGAAAAGATGTATTCTTTCCACTCGTGCAAAAATGTAAGTACCTCAACTACAGACCCTGAAGGTTGCTTTGAACTCTTTACAAAAGGAAAAATGAGAAATGAAATTAAATATGAATATTTCTGTTTAAATTCTATATCTTATTTTTCTTTTAGATTCGCACATGAGTCCACCAAAAAATTGTTTGTGGGTCAAATGTGCCAGGAGCATAAAAATCTCATCAAAAGTGTTGAAGCTCACAACAGACATAAGAAGAAGGTGTACAAAGTACAGATGATTATTTAGAATAGATTATCGCAGCCGCTCACTAAAGGCGGTAGAGAACGGCATTATTTTTCAACCTTGACCTTTCCACCATGATCCCTGCACGCTTGTAATTTTGTTTGGAGATGAACTGATTACCTCTTTCGTTCACGGTTGTTACGAACCCAATCGTAATACCCCTCCAAGCATTTTTACACCGATAGTTTCACATAGAAATCTCCACTCAATTTTTAGTGAGATTCTTCACATTTCAGTTGCCATTTTCTGTTGTGGGGCACTCCGACTTAACACATCGACTAATTCCAGGTCGGAACTGGCTGGTCTGCTCTGATACTGTCGGTTACTGACCGGTTGGCTCTGACACGGTTGGTGCACAGGCACCTGGCCTCGACGCCAGGATGCCGCCCCGGCTGTGTATTAAGTTACGCTCCAATTTTTTTTCCGTCTGCCAACTGGACGCGAGTTGGAACACATACACACACACTCCACACTTCTGACTCTCGGCATGCCACTCCTACTGGCCACCCGCACGTCGTCCGCGACCTTTCCCCGTACACACTATTGTTAGTAATTTTTCTGGGAGGTTTCGATTGGACTCGCCCCGGCAGCGCCAACCACCACGACCAGCAATGATCACCAGCCGACCGACAGCGATCACCAGCCGACCAGCAGCAATAACCAGACTAGTCGACCAACAGTGCTACCCAAACCTGACAACCAGCAAATCCCACCTGCGACGACCAACAAACCTTTCCCGTACACTATTGATAGTAATTATTTACGGAAGGTTCTTTGGCACTCACTTCAACCTCCAACCGTCGACACGACCGGAGCAGCCACGCAATCGTCAACCTCCAACCGTCGACATGACCGGAGCAGCCACGCAATCATCAACCGTCGACACGACTGGAGCAGCCACGCAATCATCAACCTCCAACCGGAGCATCCGCATCAGCAACATCCGACCGCCGACAAATACCAATATACATCCTATTCTCCTTCATGTAATAAACCCCTGCTTAATTCATACACATCTTCGTTCTGTTGTCCATATTGTTTCGCCTGGTCAGATCACAAAGTAAAAATGTGGCGGGCTCCCTGTGATATCGTTCATCCTACGACATGGGGGGGGGGGCGTCCAGGCCATCGCACCCCCCTCTGGGGTGTCCGCAACAAGATAACAGTTGACCCTGAATTTGATGAGGTTAAGATTGTAGCAATCAGGGAAGCATCCTCTCGAGAATCTGTGTCACAAGGTAATAGCTCTTGGAAAGAAGCCGTCCAGATGGAACTTCCTTTGAAAACTTTATCTGAAGTTATACTACATCTTGGAACACTTGATCTGTCCAAGATCATTCTTGTACCAACTATGAATATTATGTCATCAGCATAATTTTCCTCATTGTCAGTAAATGGCCTCTAAAGGGACGTCAAGAGCACTGCTTTCTACCACTTGATTTGTTTGGGATTAGGTATGGAATATTTAAATATTCTATATCCATTTCTTTCCATACGCACTTACAAGCATACAAAGCAGAGTTTAAGAAAAGGTTGAACAGATTAGGGCACACATCCACCTTGTTGTACTTCTGATGAGTCTAGAAATGAGTCATTTTTTTAAAAAATACTATTCTGAAAAGGAAAGCATATAATAAACAAAAAAAATATTCAGTTGGATTTTTATCAAGGAAGAAAAGCCAGAAAAATCATTTTATTGTAAAAAAAAAGGAGAGAATAAATATTTTTAAGGAAAAATAGTAATTTCCTTTTTAAGAAATTCTTTATTTTTATGTTTGTTTATTTTTTATTTATTTATACTTTCTTTTACTATTTTTCACCCAATAAAAGGCCTAAGTGTCACTCAAGGTAGACGGTTACTAAATGGGGATGTTGTAAGGGCATATACTTAGGAAGCAAGAGTTGCATACTACAAGGATATGTGGGATAGATAATGGTTAACTCTCGAAGAGACGCATCCCCTAGGGTGTTCATTCCACATTGCAACAAAAAGCTGTTTGAATTGAACTTCTTCTTTACCAATGGAATATGAAGGGAATAAGGACAAGTCACCTCTCTGTATATGGCATAGCAGATTCTAGCTGTGAAGGTCTGAACTGGTAGAATCAAGGAATATATTTTGCCCAAACAACAGACATGAAAATAGTTGATAGAATAACGAGAGGTTAGCAATGTTTTGTCTGTGAGAAAAGGGCTGAATGGTAAAAAACAACTCATCACCCACAAGACAGCGCAAACACTTTCGAACTTGGTTGAGGCTGGAAATTGAGAATTAAGAGTCTCGGGCCCATACGTGGCAGCAATTCTCCATATTTGATCTCATTGCAATCTTGTAAAGATAGAGCATGCCAGAAAAAGTCAGGTACCTTCTGGGGTTGACAATTTTACCAGCATTCTTAGCAATGGGTCATATATATGAGTTCTGCTTGATTTGTACTTAAGCTTACCCCAGACCTCTAGTGGAATTCGTATATGCAATCCATCGATAAAGATGCTGGAAAAGTGGTCGGTACCCTGTGGCGCTCCAATAAGGACCTGACTCCTCCTGCTATGCTTTACATTTACAAGAGCCAGATCACGCTGAAAATGGAGTACTGCTACCATATATGAGCTGGAGCTCCACAGTCTTCACTTTTCAGTCTTGATAGTTCATCTACACATCTTTGTGGCTGATGAATTATTTTCCACCTTACAACCCCTTTGCCACATATGAAACATTGCAAGCCTCTTCAATTGTTATTTCAATGGGAAATGTTCACATTCATTACATTCCTAAGTTCTACTGACTCTAACCCTCTCAGCTAAGGCCCCCTATGTCATGTACACTGAGGCAAACCAACCTAACCACCTTTACATTCCATTAGTGAAAATTAAGTTCAGCTTATTTCACTGAATTGTTACTTTGTAGAACAGGCTACCATGAGGATGCTTTTCCAAACTTAACCAGTTCATTTTTAAGGTTAAATATTATCTTTCTCACATAAAACTGTGCCTCTTATTTCTTTCTCTTACCACTCACACAAAAACTTCCTTCAGTAACCCTCTACCTTGAGTGGCTCTTGAACCTTGTATAGGGTCAACATTAATTTAAAAAAGTAGTCTGGTGTGAGCTTGAGTCTTAATAGATGTTTCAGGCGAGAAGCTTCTTTGAGAATACATTCGTTCATCTTGACTGAAGAAAAAACAAGATCTTTATATACTACATTTAGTACCTCTGACACAATGTCAGTTACTTTCTATTTATAGAATTTTGATGATAATTATTTGCTAATCCTAAGCTTTAATTATTATTATTAATTATTATCAAAGTATTGTTATGAAAATGCTACTGTGGCTGATAAAGAAGAGTGCAGATGGATTAAGGATTCTTTGGTTATTCAACTTATTTTTTATTAAGAAAACTCAAGAAAATTACTTTATACTTAACAGTTAATAGGCTGAGGACAGATTTTAAAAATTATTTTCTTACTTAAAAGTTATTTAGAAATTAGTGGCCTAATTGAACTGGAAATTTCTTAATGTTCCACATAGTATTTTAATAGTATTGTGCTAACAAAAATTGCACTATGATGTGTCATTTTTGCTGTTTTACAGTAGCTTGCATGAAACAAAATATACAGAAATAGGATCATTCTAACAGATTAGATTTTATGCTAAAAAAATGACAGTTTTTAATTGATTGTAGACACCAGATAGCTAAATTTCCTTGGAAGGTGGACTTGAAAACTTAACTCTTACAGAGCATATTGATGGCAAGAGAGATAGGGAAAGACAATGAGTCACTTACCTGACAAGCTTGTGTGAAAGGATGAGCCTTAGCAAAGGGAGAAAACTGCTAAGGGGTACAAGGGATAGGAAGTTGTGGTGAGCCATAATCACCTATGACCTGAAGTGTAACAGCACATCGAAAAAGTAGTCAGCAAAAAATAAAAGAAACAAAAATCAATAAATATTTCTTGCAAATAATTTTTATTTTTATTTTTGAAGTTATCCAAGTAAGAATTCATTTAAATTTTGATTATCAAATTTCTTTATTGTTGCATTGTTTATATTAACTGAGTGATTTTTTTTGGTGGGTGGGGATTAAGATCAAAATTTTTCTGTATATTTCCTAATTGATCATGAATGGCTTCAACTGTCCTCTGACATTTATTGTCCTGTGGCAGCAAAACATAGACACTTTCTTGCATTTAAAAAGCTGTAGCAGACAGGCTTTTTTTTTATTTATTCAAAACATTTATTGAACACATTGTGTCTGACATGATACTTGAGTAAAGCATTTTAAAGAATCATTGTTGTATTTTTCCATTTTTTAAAATATATTTGATAAAACATTTTCATTGTTTACAATGGTTTTCAAGCTGAGAATCAGTGTTGTTCAAAATGCTTCATAAAATACTTTGCTATTATTCATAAAGAATTTTTATTTAATCCAATACATTTTTTCTATTTTTTATATTGAGCCCATTATTTTTTTTTTTAGCCAGGTGCAGTGGTTAGCAGCTTGGAATGAGGAATCTTCAAGCTGAGTTTGAATTCCGGTTGTGTTTATTACGTACATTTTCACACAAATGCATTGGGAAAAGTATGTTTCTATCTCTTTCTGTCTATATTTCTGAGATGAGGTAATATGTACATTATTTACATTATTCGAACTATTGTCCTCATCTTTGTCGCCATATTTATTACAAGGTTTCGGCCCTTCAGTATCTGTCTATATTTCTGAGATGAGGTATTATGTACATTATTTACATTATTCGGACTATTGTCCTCATCTTTGTCGCCATATTTATTACGTTTCGGCCCTTCAGTATCTGTCTATATTTCTGAGATGAGGTATTATGTACATTATTTACATTATTCGGACTATTGTCCTCATCTTTGTCGCCATATTTATTACAACGTTTCGGCCCTTCAGTATCTGTCTATATTTCTGAGATGAGGCAATATGTACACTATTTACATTATTCAGACTATTGTCCTCATCTTTGTCGCCATATTGATTACGTTTTGACAATTGTATGCTCCGGTCTTCTTCAGGTGGTTGGAATGTCAAACTGAACCCTTTATTTCACTCACTGGGGTAGACTGTTCTAGTTCCACGTGCCATGTTTTAATGGATGTCAGTTATCTGTTATCTCCTGTTAATTTCCCTCTGAAAGTTCTCCACTGTCTCAACCAGGTATTGAATTCACACTCTTTGGGTCCTGTCACTGGATCTAACTAATGCCTTTTATCCACTGTGCCATGTGTCCTCAAGCACATATATCACAGGACACATGGCACAGTGGATAAAGGTGTTGGTTAGATCCACTCAGGGGACCCAAAGAGTGTGAGTGGAGAACTTGGAGAGGGGAATTAACAGGAGATAACTGATAACTGACATCCATTAAAACATGGCACGTGGAACTAGAACAGTCTACCCCAGTGAGTGAAATAAAGGGTTCAGTTCGACATTCCAACCACCTGAAGCAGGCCGAAGCATACAACGACCGAAACGTTGTAATAAATATGGTGACAAAGATGAGGACAATAGTCCGAATAATGTATCTATCTCTTTCCTCAAAGCTATGAGTTAAATAGCAGGGCTCTTTAATCCTGGTTGTCAACCAATTCAGAAAGAAAGAAAACTCTAAATTCTGAGCCAGAGGGGTGCTGTTCAGAGATTTTGTGGCACATTGCACCAGTTCTCTGTTATCAGCTTTTCTTTTCTGAAAAGGTTGGGAATGCTTCATAAAATATTTTTGCTTTTCATTCATAAGGATTTTTTTTATTTAATTCAATACAATTTTTCTATTATTTATACTGAGTCCTTTATATTTTAGCCAGGTTTTTAGCCAGTTTGGAATAAAGAATTGTCAAGCTGAATTTAAATTGCTGCATTCACTTTCAGGCAAATTTTTAACCTTTGTGCCTTTGATAAATGAAAGAAAGTAAATATGAAAGTGAATTTATACATTTTCTTTGCTCTTGAGAATTTACAGCAAAAAATATTAAATTATATTTATTTATCATATTGCTTATTGAAATGGTTGGCAAAACATCGGCTCATTGCCAATTTATTCAAACTTTACAAAATGGTAAATAATAAGGATTTCCTTATAGTTGGTTCATGTATTTTAATAATTTAGCAAATGTTTATAAATTTATGAATAAAAAATTGTTTTCATATTTATTTCTTTATAAATTGGTAAATGATAAATGTTGCATTGTATTAGTTTTAAATGTATTATTTTCTAGAATGTTGTAAATATAAAAAGATTCTTGTAAATAAACACTTTAATAATTAAATAGTGTTTATTTACACTATTTACTTTCTTAGACTGTTGTCCTCATCTTTTTTGCCATATTCATGATGTTTCGGCCAATGTATGCTGCAGCCTTCTTCAGGTGATTGGAATTTTGAAGTGTAAAACAGTCTGAAGAATGTAAATAGTGTAAATAATTACAATACCTCATCTCAGAAATACAGACAGATTGTGAAGAAGGCCAAAGCATACAATGTTCAAAACATTGTGAATATGACAACTGTCTGAACAATGTAAATAGTGTAAATACGTACAATATATTTTTGCTGTAAATTCTCAAGAACAAAAAACAAATGTTTAAATTCATTTTCCTCATATGTTTAGGTTTTATTAAAAGTCTTATCATTTTTCAAAACAATAAACATTGCTGAGAAGTGAAAGTAATTAAAATAATAGTAGTTGTCAAGGTGGTCAGCAATTAATGCAAGCATTAATGATAGAAAATTATCTGTAAAATGAAAATATATTAGTCATGATTTTACTATAAAAATGCATTGCAAATCAGGAAGAATGGGATTGTCAGTGGTCAGGAATTTATGCAAGCTTTAATGACAAAATAGTGATATTATATGAGATCATAATGTGTAAATATCAGAATGTGTGCACTTGATATCACATAGTAATGACTGTCTATGATTCAAGAAATTACATTCAGACAGTTTGTTCTGCTTCTCAACAAACTTGTCTCATCAAAAATGTTGATGATATATATTAAATTCATCCGTCCATTTGATAACCCCTACTTAGCTATCTACTCATTTGCAACTTATTAATTCACTATTCATTAGAATGATCAAGATGGAAACGAGCTAAAACACCTAGTTATTGTCTAGAAAGCTTAGCATTCTATTTGTAAGCCCTATTTTCTACCGACAAACGTGAAGAATTTGGCAAAATGAATACCCAGTCCACTAACAAAGCAAAATCTACAAACGGCAATACGTGGTAAACGTTAGTATATTGAGATTCATTTTCTAGTAAAATACTTGATATCACTTTGGTTTTTAATATCACTAATAACATGAGAAAAACTGCAAGAACTCCTAGACAATCTAGTAAAAGGAAAGCAGGAAGAAAGAACTAACTATCAATTGTAAGAAGACAGAAGCAAGAGGAACAGCCTAAGATGTGAACCATGAATTAGAGATGTGAAAATACAGAAATTAAGCTATCTAGGAGAAGTTATAAGAGAAAGAAAATGTGACACTGAAATCTGAAGTGGAATTGGAATAGCAAAAGATGCCTTCCAAAAGCTAAACAAAGTATTAAGAAGCTGAAAAATTTTGTTATAGACAAAGAAATCATTGCAGAAATACTATGTAATATCAATTTTCCTATATGGCAGCAAATACTAGACAATTTTCTCACAGATGAAGAGGAGACGTGAAGCAAGAGATGTGGTTCTACAGAAGGAAGCTGAGAATGGAATATGTGAGAAAGTTTTAACGAAAATGGAAACAAAAAGGACACTTCTATTTAGGGCAAAAAATAGACAGTTGAAATTTCTGGAACACATAATGGAGAAAGAGGGTTTGGAGAAATTGACACTCTTAGGGTATATTGAAAGCAAGAGGGAAACAGAAAGTTACTTATCTAGCAAGCTTGTGTAAATGGATGGTAGAACAGTGACTGGGAGGCATAGTAAGGGGATAAATAGTGCTCAGAGTTACAAAGGATAGGAAGATGTAGAGAGTTATGATCGTTCACCTCCTAAAGGGACATTAAAGCACATTAAAGAAGAAAGCAAATAATGTAGCATTCAACAGTGTGGAAAAATGACAACAGATAATGAAAGATCTATCTTGTAGATTTTAACGAAGAAAGATATGATTCATGTGAAAAATATCCACTGGGAAATGGTTAATGGCAAGGTTCCTAAAACAGACATGAAGTCCTTGTCCAAAAGGATCCTTTTTTCCTTCATCATCTTCCTTTATCTATATCGAAATCATACAAGTTTTTGAATTTTTGCTTCAAGGGAAAAGAATTTTCTCTTGTATGAAACCAGAGTTTTCTCTCTGGGTATGTTATTGGAAATTAACCTTATCTATTATGGAAGATTGAACTAATACCTGACTAGCCTCCAGTCATTTGCTAGCAAATGGATATGACGTTATGAGAAAGCCTTAGGGATTTAAATGATTCTGTTTCAGAGTACCTGAGAGGAAGAATTAGAATCTATCAACGTTCTTCTGAGGAATCATTTGAAATTAGTATAATTCAGAACATTGGATATTTAAATCTGAATTTATATCTAAAAAGAAAAAAAAAAATGAAAACCCTTTTTTAATCATTTCACCCCAATTAAGGTAATAATGCCACTAGGATGCAGGGGTTTAGAGAGAGAGAAAGAATATAAGAAGTCTTAAGTGAGGAGAAGTAAGGAAAAGGACAATAAAAGAACAGGTTTCTGGAAGACAGAAGGTGGCAGTTGATGCTGCATTTTCGAATATTGTAGTTGGCAGGGAAACAAGAAATTGGAATGAAATTCCACAGGTGAGAAGTGTGAGAAAAGAAACTATTAGGATAGTACATACAATTACATCTAACTACTTCAACAGTAAAATGGTGAGACTTAGTTGCCAATCTAGTAGAACACTTAAATTCATGCAGTTGAGGCACTAAGGACATCTCATCCGAACAATAAAAATATCTGTAGAAAAGACAAAAGGAAGCCATGTCATGTCAGTGAGAAAGTGACTGAAGTCAAGATGCCAGGTCAGGATTGATTACATTACAGAATCTCGAGGTATATAGTAGGAGCACCAGAACAAGAAATTTAGGAATCTCTACACCTTCTTCTCCTATCATGATGAACCTGTTCAAGTCTAGGTTTAACATTTATCTTCCCCACATATCCCTATAAACTGTGCCTCTTACTCTTTAGCCCTCTACATCGAGTGGCTCTTGGGCCTTGTATAGGTTGAACATCATTCTAAAAAAAAAACACTTCAAAGCACGACTGATGCAAAATTATTCTATTTGATGCACATCCATCTTCAAACCTGATATTTATTGGCTGAAGACTGAGCAACAGCAAGTTTTTCCAAAACCTCAGCACTTTTCCCAGTATCCTGCAAACCCCAATGGGGCTGTCGTCAGGATGCATAGTCTCAATTCCTTCTCAAATTTCCAATTCTTCAGATCTTTATTCTACTGGCATAATAAATTGTATAGTAAATTGTATATAATAATTGGTATTGTCTTTGATTAGGATGATACCAGATCTTATGTCACTTTACAGACCCAGCAGATATTGGTACAGTTTATCTGGAAGGTCCTACTACACCCCCTTTGTACTTACTTGATCTTGCATCTTTGGATTAACACTTATTTTGATTACTACAAAATTCTCTTAATTGGAAGAATTTTAATTCTCTGTAAAAATCACTTAGGCCAGTTCATCACCAAGAAAGTGTTGGGAGGATGGAATCATGAAGCTCTCACAAAGATGGCAAAAGGTACAGTAACAAAATGGCTCATGTTTTTCATTAAATCTATGTGCAAATATGTTACATTTTCAGTTTGATCTGACTATTGTAAAGGTAGATGAAAGCAGGAGTCAGGTACAAGATGATAGCAAGAGTACTGGAACGGTATGGGGAACCGACTGTTTTTCCAGCATCTTTAGCAATGCTACATATGATCCACCATTAGAGATGCTGTAAAAATGGCCATTTCTCTGTACCATTCCAGTAAGTACTTCACTCTTCCTGCTATCTCCTACTTTTACAAGTGCAAGATCAGGCTGAAAATGGAGTATTATTGCCATATATGGGCAGGTACTGTCCAGTCTTTCCTTTCCCCTTTTGACAGAGTCCAAAAACATCTTCACATCCTTGTGGGTGATAAACTATTTCCCACCCTACATAGAGAGGCTTGTGATATCTCATCTGTGAGAAAGGAGATGTAAGCCACTCAATGCTCTATTGCTATTTCCATGGAAAGTCTTCAGATAAACTACACTCCTTTGTTCCACCAGCACATGCATAAGACCTTCCATGCTACACACATTATAGTGAACTACCCTCATTCCCTTTGTATTCCTATTCTGTAATGTAATCAAACCTGACCTGGCATCTTGACTTCAGTCACATTCTCATTGGCATGACGTGGCTTCCCCTTGTCTTTTATCCAAATATTTTTTTGTGAGTCCCTCACGAGCAGCTTCTTCCCATGAACCACTACCTTGTGGAACCGACTCCCAAGAAGATGCTTCCCCAATCACTACAATCTTAATCTGTTCAAGTCTAGGGTTAACCATTATCTTCCACACATATCCGCATAAGCTGTGCCTCTTACTCAGTAAGCCTCTACCTCAAGTGTCTCTCGAGCCTTGTACAGGATGAACATCATTGTAAAAAATATGTAAATATTGTTTGAAAATGCATTAGATAATGGGGTATCTAAATTATCAACACCCATGGAATTTCCGCAGATCAGGCAAGATTTAATGTTATGTGGTGAATATTACATTATTATTATAATTATTATTTTATTTTATTATTATTGCATTATTATTATTATTATTATTATTATTATTATTATTATTTTATTTCCTTTGATTTCTGGTGTATACTCATTTATTTCCGGATTCTGACCAGAGACCTAAGGTCAGAAATGTCATCATGACATTTTCCACTGAGCAGTTTTGAAAAAAAATCACACATATTTTACATAGATAAAGCCCTTTGTATGGTGTGGGCTGTACTTGTGAGAACAATTTTTTGTATTTCTTTAAGGCCTGGGATACCAGGAATCAACTTCAATAAATCTATTGGAATCTTTTCTAATCAATCTGAGGGCTCCAACTACAACTGGAATTGTTGATGTCCTGATGTGCCACATTTTTGAGATTTCAATTTCAAGGTCTTTGTATTTTAATAGTTTTTTTGAAGATCTCCAAAGATACATTACAGTCTGCAGAGACTGCCATGTCTATAAGAAGGCACATTTTGTCTTTGCACAATATCTGGGCAATTAACTTTGATTGTTTGGTCTGTGTGTATTGTAAAGTCTCATAAAATTTTTACATTCATATCTCCATAACCAGATCTTGGTGGTGTTCATACCAATTTCTTGCAGTTTCCTTTCCATAAAAGTTGCAGATTTTCCAGTGTAGATATTGGCCCACTATATCATGCCAAGTTTTATATTCAGTGGCTGCCAATACTACACAACCTGATACAATATGGTTAATTGTTTCTGGGTATTTATCACAGAATCTGAATTTTGGGCTAACACAGTTTTTCAGTGTATGGGCTTGGTAATTTCTAGTTAGCAAGCATTAGTCTTGTGCAGCAAGAATAAAAACTTGGGTTTCAGCTTTTAACCCTGCACTATATAGCCACTGATGGGTTCTGGATTTGTCTATATCAGCTTGTTTGGTTCGAGCAGAGTATTGACCGTGAAGCGGTTTATCTTGTCATCGTTTTCATATCTGGTTGGTTACATTTGTCTTTGTTTTCTTTTTTAAGTATTATTATTTTCATTATTGTTATTATTATTATTATTTTATTTTATTATTATTGCATTATTACATTATTTTATTATTATTATTATTATTTTATTATTATTGCATTATTACATTATTTTATTATTATTATTTTATTTTATTATTATTGCATTATTACATTATTTTATTATTATTATTTTATTTTATTATTATTGCATTATTACATTATTTTATTATTATTATTATTTTATTTTATTATTATTGCATTATTACATTATTTTATTATTATTATTATTATTATTTTATTTTATTATTATTGCATTATTACATTATTATTATTATTATTATTTTATTTTATTATTATTATTATCATTGTTGTTGTTATTTTATTACTATCACATGATTACATTATTTGATGTTATGCTCTATTTTATGGATATTTATTCAATTCCGAAATACTTTAACCTGAAGCTTCCGGCTTAGTTCTTGTTTATGAATTCAGATTTTATCACTGATTGAATCTTTCTTTTGGTTCTTTCATTGTTTTCAGTCTCTTTAACCATTGAGCTGTCGCTAAGAAAATGCTATTGTTCCTATTAAGCTTGTCTACTATTGAAAGCAAGCACGCTTACCTGTTAAAACTGACCCCAAAAGTGACATTTGACATTTAAGTCAAAGACTTCAGATACAAGAGTCGTTTGTTTTCTTACAATGGACATTGGTTTTACATTGGCAAAATATAAAATTAAAAGAATGATATAAAATTAAAAATAAATGGCCCCAAAAAATAATATCAACCAAATATATCAAAGATTCCTGTTCACAAGGTCTTCTATGTCTGCCATTATGATTCTCAGATTTTTAAAAAAATGATCAAACTTTGTAGCAATAGCAATCAATATGACTGAATGATTAAAATTGCTTCATTTGCCTTTCTCCTTTCATTTCATTTACCTTTCTCCTTTCATTTCATTTACCTTTCTCCTTTCATTTCATTTACCTTTTTCTTCTAACTTCTTTTTTCTACTTCCCACTTTTGTATTTCTCCTCCTACTTCTGTTACCTTTCTTCTCCTAATTCTTTTGCCTTTCTCCTTTCGTTTCATTTGTCATTCTCCTCCTACATCATTTGCCGTTTCTCCTCCTACTTCATTTCTCATTCTGCTCTTACTTTATTTGCCCTTCTCCTCCTACTTCTTAGGACTTTACTCTCTAACTTCATTTGCTTTTCTCCTCCCACTTTTACCTTCTTTCTACTCTTGTTACACTTATTTTCTTTTTTAACCCCCTCCTTATAATTTCCATTTCTGACTCATTCTCCTGCACTTTAGCTTTATTCTTTTTCTCCTCTCATTCTCCTCTTTCTTTCTCTCCCCCATTTCCTTTCTTGTTTCTCTCTACAGCTTTTTAACTCTTTTTCACCTACTCCCTCTCGACATAGTTTTCCTCTTTCTACACTTTTTATTATTATCTCTCTTTCTCAGTTTCTCATCTGCTTCTCCTTTTCTCATAATCTCCATTCTTCCATCTTATGCCTTTCAACTCCTCCTCTTCCTCCACCCACTTTCTGTTTTCTGTTTCCCTCTCTAATGTTTTTCTTTTTAATATCTCGGACAATTTAAGGTAGATAGATTGTGTTGCATTAATTTTCCCAGTGGAAGGTTGGGGTTTATCAGCTTTGAAAATAGTTTTTGAAATCCTAGCTTCTGGTACTAATTGGAAGTATGGAACTACCTTAGCTGCAAAACAACTCTCTCTTTCCTATATAATACTTCACATATTTCTTATACTACAAATTATTAATTCTCCTCCTACTTCCTCGTCCTACATCCTCCTCCCAACACCCCTTCTTTTAACTCTTTTTTATTCCCTATAAGCTGCCAGTCATTTTGCCTTAAACATTTCTGCCTTAATCTATAATTAAAAATAAATTAAGGTTATTAAACATTCAAGTAAAATTGTTAGTATATTCTTTTAATTTTTGGATAAACTATTTATGATTTTTATTAATTTATTATTAGTTTTTCTCAATCTAAATATTGTTCCTTTTTATCACAATAATTTGAGTCTATATGCTTGTTGCATAGTATTCTTTTATGACAGGTGATCAGTAGTCAACTCCCTGTTGTCTGACTCTTTATTCCACACTTTGTTTATCCTATAACCAACATATGCAAATATGTAAAATCCTATTTGCCAGTCCTACTACACCTCCCTGAACCAAAGAGGTTTAATGCATTTTTTTGTTCTTGAACTTCTCCAACCTCTTTCTTCCTCTCCTCCTTGCAGTTGATGTCCTGTCCTTTTTAATGGAGATCTTGGTCTCATTTCATCTTTTTCCATGTCTGGGTCACTCCCGCTATCATCCATAGGCTCATTTTCTATTACATTTTCCTGATCTGAAGAACTCATCATTTCTCACTTGAGAGGGGAATGAACAAAGCTTTTATCTCTGATTGAAAGTGAGCACAAAATAGTAGTATTTTGTGAGAAAAAAGTGGGGATTCCCAGTTAACAAAGTTCTTGAGTAGCTGTTTTGTAGAGAGAGATTTCTCTACTAGTTCTTCCGGGAGGAACAAGAAATCTGAGTATGAAACTGCTAGGACTGGTATGAGTCTTATGCAGCAAGGGTTGTGTGTAGTTTTTCCATTGGTAGGTGTCTTGAAGGGAGATTTCTCTGCATGTTCCCAGAGGAGGAATGAAAAATCTGAGTCAAGTTGCTAGGACAAGGCCACATGTCTTCTGCAGCAAGGGTTGAGTAGCCCTTCGAGCAAGGCTTGAATGTAGAGGTGGCTGTAAAGGAAAAGTGGAAAAGATCAAGTTACGAAGGTAGAGGTTGCTGAAAATGAAAAGTGGGAACGAGCCGAACAGGACTTGATCAGCATTTTTATAGGTTCTGGGACTTCTGGTTGTACCCTACTGATTACTTCCATTGCTGCTACTGCTGAATCGAGCAAAGTAAGGAAGCCACCACATGCCACAATAGCCAACAAGTGAGATAGCCTCTATAGATGGACAGTGATAATTATTTTGGCCTTTTTTCCTTAAAAACTAAAATCATTAATCCTACTTACCTTACTTGTCTGTATTATTCAAAATAAGTTGTATATATGTTTGTGTTTTTTCCCTGTCTGATATGAGAATTTTTGCATCAAAAAATGAAAGGGAAAATGAAAGCTAGAATTTTATAAGTTATGAATTTGTTGAGGTTGAATCACACTCAAATAAAAGAAAAGATGAGTCAACCTGCCCCTTTCTCAAGATTCCCAATTCCCCTTATTTAAATTTAAAGTTCAAATGTTAGTTACCATACCCACCCCACCTCCAGCTGATCAATGGATTCCAGTAATTGGCAGACTAAATTATTGTTAATAGTATATGAAGTTAATTAAATTTGTTTGGATGAACTTATTCAGTCAACTAGAAAATCAAGGGAAATTATTACAATTTCCTTTCAAACTGCAATCATTTTTTGTTTAGTTTATTTGCTTCTTGTTTTGTGCTTCATTAATTTATTAGAAGTGTGAACGACCGAACGATTAACAATAGAGAAAATGAAACTGATAAGTTGAGTTCAAATTCCAGTTGTGCTCATTTTAACTAATGCCTTTTTTTCAAAGGCATGACTCTATCTCTATGTCCCAATTCCCACTATGGTTAGAATATCACAGTAGACTAGACTCTCAGGACTTGGTTGCAAACCAGTCTAGGAGATATACAATTTTGAATTCAAACCAAAACTGGAGCCTACATCTTCTTTTGTAGGTTTTCTAGACATTTTTTATTTCATGATCTATGATCACCATGATATATTCAAGGAATTCATACAAGGAAATAATAGTTGTTTCACAGCATTTTATACTTGCCATTCTGAAGTCTTTCCATGTCATATGTCATGAAATTCTATCCTCTATGAGTTTAAGTCTTAGTTTGTTTAATCCCTTCCCTGCCAATTATTTTGGGAAAAATGTTTCATTTTCAGACAGATTTTTTTTATTTGTTTTTAATATAGTAACTAAGAAACTGAGGTACCTTCAAGTACCCAAGTGGTGGCTAACACCTCTACCACAGGTATGAGTTAACAATTGAACTTGTTTCAAGCTCAGAAGGGGATAAAAAAAAATCAGGGTTGTTTTATAAACATGTCTATAGTGTTTTTTGAACATTATGTTGAAAAAAGATATTTTAGTAAAAACATATATATATATATATATATATATATTATGTCATTCACAGACAGTACTGTTTCACTGTATCACAGCTCATCAGTGCAACTAGACAGCCGAATAATTCAAGCCCGGATCAAAACCCAAACGATCAGTAAGAGTTTCTACCACTGAACTATCTTCATTTGACAGAGAGAAACAACTAAATCTAACGTATTGTTTTTAGGATTGGTGTATATGGAATAAATTCCAATAACCAGAAAATACTATTCTTAAAAGAGTGCTCAATACAGAGTAGAGCAAATATAATTTATTTGAAAATTACAACAGAAATATGTTATAAAATTACTACAAAAAAAAGCCATTTTGTTTCAACACTTCAACACTATCACTTGATAAGACACCAGAAGTGTTGAAACAAAATGACTATTTTTGTAGTGGTTTTATAACATATTTATGTTGTAATTTTCAAATAAATTATATATATATATCTATACATATATATAGCATAATGAGAAGCCACGTATACTTTCTTAATATGTATATAATATAGAAAAAACAACTGAAAAGTTGCAAATTAAAAAAAATTGAATGTTTTTTTTTGGGAAAGTATTTATTTATATTTTTTATATATATATATTTGATATTTCAGATCGTCCCCAATCTTTCAAATTAGCAGAACATTTTAGTCATATAAGTTCATCAAGCTCGTCCTGCAAATGTCATATTTTATCTCTGGATATATTATGATTGCTATAGCATCAGAGAACAATGACAGCAACATCTGGATAAATTACAATGACTGCAGCATCAGGTAATTTCCCATATAGTTATATATACATCCATAAATCTACTTTTGAGAGGCTGCTCACTTCTCATAGGCTCACATGCCACTATAGGATATAAATTCTTATATTTTATGGCCAATATGTGAAGCACAAACAAGAGACGCCTACAAATAACTCTTACTAATTTCAGTAGATATAAAAAACTTCTTTTACAATTCTGTACAACATGGTTCCAAACTAAATAAATGATTTCTGGAACCTGATTGGATAGGGCAAGTCATGTGATGCGCTTTCTATGATGTCTGCACAGTTGAATGCCAAATGATCTGGAAATGTGCCGGGGCTTGGGTTACTGAGTACATTCCCACACAAAACTCAGATAGGATTCAGAGACAAGCACCAGCTCACCATAAGCCATAAAACCAGCTCACTGTTAACAGAAAATAGACAGTCAGTAAAGGACAGTCAAAGGAAGACCATCAATGAAAAGCAGTCAATGAAAGAGAGTCAGTGAACAAGGCCCACCCTCCACACATGTTACCATGACAACATATCAGTCAGTGAAAGAATAGTCAGCGAAGAACAGTGAAAAAAGCCCAGCCTCGATCAAAAAGTTTTGACAAATGTTACCATGAAAATGCGTCAGTCAGTGATGATTTTTTCTACATACAAAGCTGCAACAAAATCAGTCCTGTCTCCTTTCTCTTTGTTCACTATGTTAAACTTACTGCTATCATATGCAATAAGCAGTCACATGTGTTTCATTAGCATGTACTTCACACACACACATATTGGCATACATATCATTTTGAACTTTGCAGACTCACTTACAACAAAATCATTTTGAACTATCAAATTCTTGATCACTACATGGTGACAACAAAGAACATTTATTTTTATTATGTAAATATATATCAGTCAGTTATGTGCCATGCATGATGCATGCTTAGGCAATCATGTAACTTTCAATACATGACTGACGAGGCAGATTTTTTTTCCTGCAGTAGGTTGCCATTTCTGCGGTAGACCAATTGCTATCCAAGGCTATAGAACCCAGTCTTTCCTGCTATTTACCCATAGACCATTACCCATGGTAGGAGAAGAATAGGATTCATACCTTTCCCAAGGGTATTAGCACGTAAGTGAATGTAATATATTCAACTGGAATTCGAACTTGGCTCCCTGACCTGCCTGTATAAATGTTATTGTTATATTTAGTTTGGTCTTCTTTTTCTGTGAAGATTATTTCTTTGCATTGTTTATAATTTTGTGTTGTATTTGTCGGCATGACACTTGTATTTTATTTTTTCACTTCAAAGCCAAGTAGACTGACCCTACACCAGACAGAACAGACCAAGCTTGATCGTGTTTCTATGGCAATTACTTTGCTGTTATGCCACAAAAAGGTTCCATTCTTAGGCAGAAATGTTACAGGCAATTAAAATTGAATTGTTTACGATAGCGTTGGTGAAAATTGAGTTGGAAAGAAGCTTGTGCAGAACCCGTGGCTAAAGTGCTCTTGGATAATGGTGTTGCTCTTGAACTGGTGGGATTGCAGAGTGATAATTCACTTTATGTTCTTTTTAACTGGTGAAGCAATAACCGCAAAGAAGTATTGCAAACAACTCACCAATCTTAATGCAACTTTTAAAGAAAAACAGCTGTATTTTTTTTTGCAAATCAAATAGGTGTTGCTTTCCACCATGACAACACAAGACTGCATGTTACAAAACAAACCTTGCAGAAGCTTAAAGAGTCAAACCCTCTAGCAATCACCATGGCTTGGCTCCTTCAGATTTTCATTTGTTCTGGTCTCTGCAGAACAATTTAAATGACAACAATCAGTCGAAAAGTACTTCAAAACCTTCTTTCAGTAAAAAACACGAATCTTCCTCAAAGACACATGGCACAGTGGATAAAGGCATTAGCTAGATCCAGTGACAGGATGGAAAGAGTGTGAGTTCAATACCTGGTTAATGCAGTGGAGAACTTGGAGAGGAGAATTAACAGGAGATAATTGATAATTGACATCCATTAGACATGGCATGTGGAACTAGAACAGTCTACCCCAGCGAGCAAAATAAAGGGTTCAGTTCGACATTCCAACCACCTGGAGAAGGCCGGAGCATACAACGGCTGAAACATTGTGATAAATATGGCAACAAAGATGAGGATGATAGTCCAAACAATGTAAATAGTGTACATAATACCTCATCTCACAAATATAGAGATACTGAAAAAGCACGAAGCTTTTATTTTTTAATTTTCTAATTGGGCACAAATATTTGCAATGATATAATATATACGTGGTCTGATTAAAACGTAACTGAAGTGTTGCTATGGTAACATAGCTAAAGTACACAGTGAAGCTGCTTAGTACAGATTGGCCTTGAATTCTGTTGCACATGCATACTGTTATATTGTTTATTGCAGTACTTGGAAGGAAAGTGTGTAGAGTGTGGTCGTCTCACCATACCAGAGGTTCCATCAGTGACTATGGTTTTGGGCAGAAGCTTTTGGACAAACACAACATTCCCCAGATCTGATCACTATTTTCCCCAGATCTGATCACTATTTTCCCCAGATGTCACCCCTTGTGACTTTTTCCTCTTTAGAAATCAAATCCCACTTGAAAGGAAGAAAATTTCAAGATGTCAAGGGAATATAAGAGAATACGACAAGGCAGCTACTCACTATCCCCAAAAAGGAGTTCCAAGAATGCTTCCATCAATGGTAATGATGCTGGATAAAGTGTGTAGCTTCAGAAGTGGACTACTTCGAAGGTGATTAATGGTCAAATTGATGTGTTGTTGTTTTCTTTTTATAGCACCAGTCTCAATACTTTTTGATCAGACCTTGTATATATATATATATATATATATATATATATATATATATATATAATATAGAAAAAACAACTGAAAAGTTGCAAATTAAAAAAAAAATTGAATGTTTTTTTTGTGAAAGTATTTAGAGAGAGAGAGAGAGAGAGAAATTTCACTTGGTCTGAAGAAACTGACACTCATCATGCAATGTTTATTCTTATGTCCTCACTGTTTATCTATCTTTCTAGCTAGCAAGTGAAATATATATATATATATATATATATTAAGACATTTTTATGCTTATACATTCTTTTTATAGATACAATCGTCATATAGCCTGACATGCCTTAACCGTTTTGGCCACAGAGGAGTCGTATAGGATACAGGTTCGATTCCTGTCGGAGGACGAAAATTTTCTATGAAATTTCTCGGACATTCAGGCCAGAATATGTTGTTTAATACTGTTTATTATAAAACAGAGCATTTACTTAAATATTTGTATCTATAAAAAGAATGTATAAACATAAAAATGTCTTAAAATAATTGTCGGACTTTGTCCATTTCATAATATATATATATATATATATATATATATATATATATATATATATATATATATATATATATCTGTCTGCATTTCTTCTACTTATCTATCTATACACATGCACACATAGAATAGAACTGTATCCACACACACACACACACACACGCACACACACACAGAAGTAGGTATATACTCTTCTTCAGTGACTAATAGAAAGTGGGAGATGTTCATTTTTCAGAAGAAATTTTCACACCCTCCCTTAACATTACTCCATTTAATAATTTCACACTTTTTGACCCTTTGAATGATTTCCCAAACCCCATTTTTATTATAACCCCCTGTTAATTGCCTATTGAGAAACACCCCCTGTTTAGTATTAGACACCTAAGTATAGATATACATATACATAAAAAACAGGCACGCATAAAAGCAGACATACAGATTCATTAACATATCGAAGTAGATATACAAATATACATACCTACATCTGACACTGACAAAAATAGGCACACTTAGAGTCAGTCACACATGCACTTGTGGAACTAGGCACGTAGACATACACACAAAAGCAAACACATACAAGACCAGACACACTTCCTTGGTCACCCAGTGACAAAGAGGCTCTCTCACTACAAAACTCAAAACTAACTAGCACAACATAAGTACTCCAATTTACTTACAAACATATAATTCAACTTCCAAAGGAATAACCAAATTTTGGCATTAAATGACCTCATAAGTGTTGATATGCTGTTAAACCCAACAATCCAATCCACACACACACACACACATGAAAACAGGCATACTTATACACTTAAAACCACTTCAGATTGCATGGAAAAAAGTTTTAACCAAGTTCAATAGATCATGAATTACAATTAAACAACACTCAGATCAAGTGACTGGAAATACTTGCTGTGTTTTTTATGGACAATCAAAGTGAAATATGGGAAACAGAAGAAAGCCAAGAAAATATTTTTAATATCTTTCATCTGAAGATAAGAACTATAAATATGACAGTACCAATCTCCTACATCCACCCGACACCAAATGGCCTTGACTAAAAATCAAAGTTTCACATCTCTTTTCAGTTCAGTGAGAAAAACTTGTTGGTTGAGATTAGATTCTTATCTGAAGCTTATAAATCTAAAAAAGAAAAAAAAAAATTCATTTTTTATGTCCAGAAGTCTGCATAGTAAATTAAATGAGGACTAAGTGTGGAGTTTTTCGCTTACAGCTTCAAGCAAATATACACACATATGATTATCTATCATAATATTATTTTTGCGAACTATTAAATCATCATCATCATCATCAATAGTAGTAGTACTAAATTACTCTGGGCCAATAAACTCTTCATCATCATCATCATTATTTTTATCAATAGTAGTAGTAGTAGTAGTAGTCAGTTTAATTGTTGCTATCACAATATTCTGATCCAATAAAAACATCATCATCATCAGTAGTAGTCAATCTTATTGCTGGTATTGCAATATTCTGTACCAATAACCTCTTCTTCCTCATCATCATCATCATCATAAACATCAGCAGCAGCAGCAACAGTAGTAGTACTAGTAATAGTCAATCTTACATATTTAGGACCATATAAAACCATCATCAATAGTAGTAATAGTACTCAATCTTATTGTTGCTAACTATTAAATTACTCTGGCTGGACCAAGAAACTCTTCATCATCATCATCATCCTCATCATTATTATTATTATTATCATCAGTAGTTGTAGTAGTAGTAGTAGTAGTCAATCTTATTGTTGCAAACTCTCACAATATTCTGGGCCAATAAACTCTCCCCCCCTCCACCTCCTCTTCATCATAATCAGCAGCAGCTGCAGTAATAGTAGTAGTCAATCTTATTTCTGCTAACTGTCACAATATTTTGAACCAATAAAATCATTATCACCACCATCATTATCAACAGTAGTAGTAGTAGTATTCCTCAGTTTTATTGTTGCGATCTATCAACATATTCTTGGCGAATAAACATCTTCATTTTCACCATCATCGTCATTACTAGTAATGGCCAGCATTCATATTTATGATTGTTATTGCAATATTTTTTAAAGTTGTTAAGCTCAAATATTTAACAATGCAATCGGGGAATTTCTACAGATATTTTATTGTTGTAAAATTTTCTATGAGTTTATTCAATCATTAACTTAAGAATTAAGATTCATCAAAAAATTAAGATAGCAAAACCATGAAATTTTCACAGGTTAAAACCTTTTCTTCTTCTTCTTGGTGGTGTGGTGGTAGTAGTAGTAGTTTTATTCAATTTTATTATTATTCACTATTATAGAAATACCTAAAGTGGCCATAATAACCAAGTTTGAATAAATTAGCCAAACTCTTATTTTATAAATATTTATTTCGCTTCCTGTACTGACTATGACAAAATTAAAAAAGAAAAAATCATTTTGTTATGAATGTAATAGAAGATTGGGTGGAGGCATGATGGAGTAATGGATAGTGGCTCGAAGTGAGGAATCGAAGAGCCGAGTTCAAATTCCAGTTGGATCCCTTACATTCACTTACGTGCTAATACCCTTGGGAAAGGTATGAATCCTCTTCTCCCCCCCAGCTATGGGTAAATAGCAGGACAGACCGGGTTCTATAGCATTGAATGGCAACTGGTCTACCGCAGAAAGAAATGGTAACCTACTGTGGGGAAAAAAAATCTGCCCCGTCAGTCATGTATTGAAAGATACATGATTGCCTAAGCGTGTATCACACATGGCACATAACTGACTGAGAAGATTGCAATGAATCGAAAAACAAATGATATACTTAGCCTTATTATGATATTTACTGCATAAAGTACTGTATTTGCTGACCAGTTGCCATCCAAGGCTATAGAACCCAGTCTGTCCTGCTATTTACCCATAGCTGAAGGGGGGGGAGAAGAGGATTCATGCCTTTCCCAAGGGTATTAGCACATAAGTGAATGTGATGGCTTCAACTGGAATTTGAACTCAGCTCTCTGATTCCTCAATCCCAGCCACTTTCCAATACTCCATCGTGCCTCCCTGATGAAATGTACTAGTACATTTCATTAAAAAAAAAAAAATTATTTCCAAAAAATGTCCTGGTAATTAAACTTTCTATTAAAAAAAGTACCATTAGTATAATTTGTACTAATATTTGTACTAATAATTTGTACTAATATTGTAAGTATTTCTTCATGGTTAAAGAGAATGTCACATAAAGGTAACGTTATAATTTGTTTAGTTTTTTTTTTTGGTTGTTATATGTGTATATCTGTCTAAATAGTCCATGCCAAAATCTAGGTGTGAATCATGGTAAGTGTTAATTGTATCTCAATTTTTGGACACAGATTATCTCCCCTTACCGGAAGTAAGCATCATTAACATTATTTGTACCTTTATGAATCAATATTTCAGCATGTTGTGGAATGTTTATAACTAGGAGGGGGGATTCCTACATCATAAATGTCACTATTTCTGTTCTCATGTTATTATCTATGTACAGTGTAATGGCAAAAGTATGCACATGTAGGCTTTAAGAAAACTTTACTCAACTGAGAATACAATGTTCATGTATAGTGACCTTTTATAGTCCCAGTAAACAGAAATAGCTTCCTCAAAGAGGAGAGTAATAAAACAAGGGGATACCATTCTTGATTATTCATAACATATAGTTTGAATGAATTTGATATAAGTTAATATGGTCATTTCATTAAACTTTGTTTCTGACAATACAAAGCCAAATAATGAAAGTAGTAAAGAAGACTGCATTATGCCTGTCATTCAATTGAGAAGAGCTTGCCTGCCTAGATGTTGTATTGTGTTGTTCCATGACACATGATCAGTAGTCAACTTGTTGCTTGCCTCTCAGTTTACTGTACACTTTATATCACTTCTACTTAACAGATACAAATAGGTACAATCCTATTTACCAATCCACTACACTAGAACATTAGCATTAAAAATTCTGACCTTTTACCTGGTCTTGAACATTAATGTGATGCTTAATGCATGACACAGAGGAATTGGTGTCTAATCCAGAAATGACCTCAGTAAATGACCCTGGTGCAGATCAGGGGCTGATCTGGAAATGATCCATGCATTGTTCTGAAACACTAAGCAGGAAGCTATAGCATGGGTGTTGTATCGCAGATGCAGAGCAATATAAATTTGGGCTAATGAACCAACAAAAAGCCAGAGAGATAGAGAAATAGAGAACAGAGGAGAAAAGATCAGATTCAGACGTCGTGCTCCCTGATGCATGTACAGGGGAGACAAACCATTTGGAACATATGGGATCAAAAGGAGTTTTGGAATTGGAAGTTAACTGAGATTTTTTTCCATCTTCAGATCTGGAACACATGGCGATCATCTCATATCTCTAGTAAAAAATAAAATTTTATAAGGAAATAAAAAACTGTTAAAAATATTTGTGCTACTTTCATCCTTCACCCCCACAACACACATCCTCCTTACACAAACTTCTGGTACTAACCTGAAAAAAGAAACCAACCATCTCTACAATGAAGCAAATTCCTAGGTTTATTTTGTATGAGAGAATAAGCTAATTCTTCATTTAAAAAATGCCAAATTTATTTTCAAGACACTTTTAAATATTTTTTTTTGTTCAGTGAC
The DNA here is from genome assembly GCA_964036315.1 of Acanthosepion esculentum. Lineage (NCBI taxonomy): Eukaryota > Metazoa > Mollusca > Cephalopoda > Sepiida > Sepiidae > Acanthosepion > Acanthosepion esculentum. Next base: position 91,843,455 of record OZ038494.1, on the reverse strand, counting down.
AGTCAAAAGTATTTGATTAAATCAATCGCATGAACTTTAGGCAGTTTATCAATAATTTTGATTTTGGTGTGCAATAACATTTTAAAATTGGAAAAATATAATAAAAGTTTAAACAGACTTACTTTATCAGATGAATTTGATGTAGCTTTTTTAACTAAATATATATATATATATATATATATATATATATATATATATATATATATATATATATATATATATATATAGGATTAACAAATAAAATTTGTCACTTAACTGATTGATGTTATATTCATCACCTTGACTCTGGAGTTTTGTAGATGATCTGTTTTGTAATTGTTCTGTTCACTCATCAGGAGGTATCAGTAATTGACTGTGAAGTTTCTCATTTTCTATCACTATATATATATATATATATATATATATATATATATATATATATATATATATATATATATATAAAGAAATATACTCTTAAGGTGTGCTATATTTATGGGATAAAGTGCTCAATATCAGTGATAGACCATGTGTAAATATAAAAGTGGACATTGAAGTCAACACTTAGAGGCGACAGGCTGTTTCATGCTAGATGCACGAGTCTGGTCTTGTGGCGTGAGGATTGCGTCTAGCATGAAACAGCCTGTCACCTCTAAGCATTGACTTCAATGTTGACTTTTATATCTATATATATATATGAATAAATATAGTCTTAAAATGTGCTATTTTTATGGGATAAAGTGCTCAATATCAGAGATAGAGCATGTGCAAATATAAAAGTGAACATAGAAGTCAACACTTAGAGGCAACAGTCTGTCGCCTCTAAGTGTTGACTTCAATGTTCACTTTTATATTTATATATATATATATATAAATATATATGATTTTCTTTGTCGATGCAGTATTGAATATTCATCACCCACACCTAACATTATAGAGTGAAAAGATCAGATCATAATTCATTACTACAGTTAGGCTATTGACCCATTGATCCACAACAGAGGCTTGCAATGGCTTTTCATATTGCTCATGTGGCATTGGAGTTATTTTTGTAGTGAGGAGAGGGTTACTGTGTGGTGTTGTATTAGTGTGAGAAAGAGTAAGAAATTAAGTTCTTGGGACTATGCAGAAAAGATGACAGCTGACTCTAGACTTGAAGAGGTAAAGACTTAATTAGTGAATAGCATTTCAAAGTTTAGTTGAGACATTAGAAGTATAGTGCAAAAGTAGACTTTAGAAGGAACCAGAAACCCAATCCTAAACAGTAAACAAGTTATAAACCTTTACTCCTGTCTGAAAAACGGGGGAGGAGTGTGAACCGGGCAATGGGTGAACCTATCTACTCCTATTGGGGGGAAAAGAGAAAAATAAAATAAATAATTAGTGGATAAAAATATGTTACTTGAAATTAACCCTTTGCGCTCTGATTACCGCTTTACCAGTAGTAGAGAAAAATAATGTAACGCCCAGCCACCGGTTGAACAGTGATAGAGAAAAGTGACTTAATACCAACAAGTCCACGCCTTTTCATTGTGTTTTATGCATGTGTTTTGGATAAAAAAGATTGTTTTTACCATGAAGCATACAGAGTCTCAATCTGGACCGTCAGGGAAGTAATCAGGGACAAAACGTGCAAGAAAAGAACTCTATACAGCGCAGCAAGTAATTGATATGCTTGATGATTTATCAGAACTAGAGTATGACAATGATTACTCAGGAGCTCAGGCAGAAGGGTTAAAATTGTTCAGGAATGCAGGGCTCAAAGAGTGAAGATAAATGTTTTCATTTGTTAAATATTCTTGAAATGGTTCCAAAACTATTTCAGTAAAATCTATACTCAGTACCCAAAAGACTTTTATGAAATTCTTTTGAAAGCTGACAAAAGCAGAAGGAATGTTTTTTTCTGGTTAATGATAATCCATTTCAAAGTCAGAACGTGTGACTTAAGAAATGTATCTGAAAGGAAAGAATAAAGCGAGGAAAAAGTGTTGGTAGCATAGCATCTGCATTCTTATTCTACTTTCTGCATTTTCTTTGGAATGGATTCATTTAGATTCAGTCAGATGATTCTCCAAGTCAATCAATGGCTGATTCTTAAAATTAGTTTTTTGATTACATTGTAAATATTCTTGAATGATATTCTGATTTCTGTTACCAACCAAATAATAATCGTATTGATTCAGCATCTTATTGGGTAGGACAAGTGTGAGATGGTCATAATAAGAGAAAAAAAGGTCAAAATAAATAATACCATATATAATCAGGTAATACATAAAAGGTTTAAGTATATTTATAATGATTCTGAAATTATTGTTTATTGTTGGCAATGTGTTTATTTATCCAGAATATCTGTTATTGAAATTAAATGCTGTTATATAGCAACGACTCTAAGTAGAAACTTAGGAAGCTTTATTTGACTAATTCAGCTTTAGCACTGAAAACATTTATTTTATTAAAGTGGATGGTTACAAACGAGAGGGGAGATGGGATGTGCTTATTTTATTACCACATATGCAAGACTTCTGAATCGAAACCCAAATACTATACGGAACAATGCAAAATATTCTGTAGAATTTTTTATGTATTGGCAAAAGATGAATTTTATGAAATCAGCTATATACTGAACTCCATCTTCCATTAATTAATTTTTAAGTTTCATTTCTCCTTTTCATTCTTTTTTTCTTTCTTTCTCCTTTTCTCTTTTCTCTTTATCCTTATATTTCTGCTTTCTTCTTTAATTTTTATCTCTCTTTACTTTCTCTCTATTTTTCCTTTGCTCTCTCTCCTGTTTTCTCTTCTACCATATCGTTTATCTTTTTTGTTTATTTGTTTGTTTCTTTCTTAATTCTAAGCCCTTAACATCTTTCTTTCTTTCTTTCTTTCTTTCTTTCTCAACCTACCTTCCACTCTTTCTTTTTCTTCCCTTTTTTCTGCCTCTTTCCCATTCTTCATTCTTGAATGAGCTGCAAGAAAGGTTACCAAATGATACCTCCCCCCCACAACCACAGTTATTTGGAACTATTGGTTTCTTTCCTCTCCTGATCAAGTGTACATCTCTAATTGAGACACCATCGTAAAATAAACCATGAAAACAACTGGCCCCTCCCTACCTATCCTTATTATGTTCAGTTGGCTGATTGCAAAGATATCAGGAGGAGGTGAGCCAAAAGTGTTGTGACCAAAACATTATTCTTCTGTCTTGCTACTTTTGAATTACTCAAAATTTATTGAAGACACAAACAGAAAAACAATGGGAAAAAATTCAAAATATTCAGAAGTATCACTTCATAAGTAATAGTTTGGCTAATTTTATCATTCCCCCAACTACTTTTTAATCTAATGTTCACCCAATACAGGACTCAAGAGCCACTCAAGGTAGAGGGTTACTGCATGAAGTGTGTGATATGAATATAAGATCAGTAAGTAGGAAGTGAATATTATGATATGAAGGATAGTTAAATTTTTTTAAAGTATTTCACCCCAAGTAAGGCGGGAGTGCCACTAGCACGCGGGAGGTTACAGAGAGTGGGAGCAAGAATAAAGAGGTGTGATAGAAGAAAGGATGAAGACAAGAACAGGAAATAGATCAAGGCATCTGGAGATGTTGATTGACATTACATTTGAATAGTTGGAGATTATAGCTATCAGGGAAACAAGTAAGAGGAAGGGAGTTCCACAGACGGGAAGTGCAAGACATGAAGCTATTGGAGTAGAAGAGATGGCTACATTTAACCATTTTGACAGTGAAAGGATGGGGCTGAGATGCCACATAGCACCACATTTAAATTCATGCAGTTTGAGAACCAGCAAAAGTAGCTCGTTGGAGCAGTTACCATGAAAATATTTGTAGAAAAGACAGAGGGAAGTAACAGCACGTTAATGAATGACCCTTGAAGATTCCTCATGGGAGGCTGTTCCACAAAGCATGCATTCTTAAGCAGAGGCTATCTGAGTTGAACTTCCTCCTTACAATTGGAATACAGAAGGCATGAGGTTGATTTGATTTCATGGATATAATTTGGTCTGAACTGGTGGAACTAAAGAATGGAGTTCATCCAAACATTTGCCATGGAAATAGCCATAGAGTAGCTGTAGACTTGCAACATTGAACCTGTGGAGAAAGAGCTTGTAGAGTGGAAAATAAGTAATCTTTTACATGACTATGTAAAGATTTTAAATACTATCAAGGCTGGAAAGTAAGGATTCAGCAACTCCAGCCTATAGAAAGTAGCAATACTCCATTTTTCATATTATCTGGCTCTTGTAAGGATAGCTGAAGGAATCAGGAGCCAACTACATATAACTTTTTAAAGCCTGTGGATCTTAATATTTGATCAGTTGACTTGAGTTTGGTGAAAGACCAAATTGCTGGGAACTGGGGAAGATTGTACTGTATCATTGTTCAAAGTGAAGAGGATACCTACCTTCAAAATCAGCATTTCGTCGGTTTGAACACTGACTTCTGGTGTGAAATGCACAACTATTGTAACCACAAGGTATGTTCACACATATGATATGAACTGGTGATAATAGGAGAAAAAAAGATCAAAATTTACACTTTTAGATTCTTTTCTTGATCTTGTAGGGATTACACCCACCTAGTCTGCTAAGATGCCTGCTAGGTGGTACTGTTCAAAGCTATAAAAGGACTGGACAATAAACCTCTTCCTCTTCTGCTCCAGAATGTAATCACGAAAACAGGAGGACTTCTCTCCACTGGGGGTGTTTTTTTTTCCTAGTAGGCTGTCTTCTTAATTTTAGCCAGTCATGTGGCATTAGACATGAACATTTTCTAACAGCAAAGAATATAATGTTTTTCTAACAATGTTTAACTTTCATGCTTACAAAAAGATGAGTTTGTTAAAAGGACTGTTATTTCCTTGACACTGCTATTACTGTATTCACTTTTGGGGCCCTCAGCAATGTCTATATACAAGATTATAAAAACATGTGAACCAAGTACAATGAAATATTTATAATTTACCTTTAAAAAGATTTATTTACCATTTTATAAAAAAATAATTTTGAAAAGAAATCTTTTTATTTAAAAATTAAAACATTACAAAATTCTCAAAATATGCAAACCACCTACAATGCAATATTTATTATTTACCGTTTTATAAATAACTATTAAACAAGCTTTTTTTTTATTCAATCTAATAAATAGTGTTTTATATCTTTGTCATCAATTCTTATGACTAAAGAAAATATATAATTCCACTTTCATATGTTTGGGTTTTATTAAAATTCTGTTCCTCACTTTTTAAAACAATAAACATTGCCAAGAGAGTTAAGTGTACACAGTAATAGTGGTATCAAGGAAATAATGGTCCTTTTGACAAACCATATTTGGGGGGGGGGCCCAAAGTTTAAATATTGATGTTTTTCTTCCTTTACATACAAGTATATATTTTTCTATTCTTGAGTTGTTATTTTTTATATAAAAGTATGTATCTAAAATTTCTCTATGTGTCAAAAATTATTTGTTTTGAAAATTTTGAATTCAAATTTGTTGAAATTTTTCCACCTAAGCCATAGCAAATTGTAACTCCTCCTGCTACAGACTCGTGACCAATTGCAACTTTGCCCAATACAAAAATTTGCACCACATGTAACGGTCACCAAAGGGACTGGTACATGTGTTCCCAGATTTAGAGACTTTGCAACTTGGTAGTAGCATGGCAGTGGTGGGAAAATGAAACAAAATCAATGAATAAAATAATAATAATGAATAAAGAAAGAAAAAGAAATACATTTTCACGTGGTGCAAGTAATAAAGGAACCAGAAATATTATTGGCCCCACTTGGAAATGATACAGCCACTTAATAGGGAACCAAAATAGCTTATCTCAGTGGTATCTTGGTCCCTTCAAATTACTTTTAGAATTTCACACATATATCCTAACATCTCTTACACTTTTTAAAACAATCTACAATGTCCAATATCAGGATCACCACAAATTGAATTATTGTTTTTTTTAGTCTTTTTAATCTCATCCATAGTCATTTCAACAATGAGCTTAGCTTTGAGAATAGCCAGAATTGAGAAGGGAACTAAACTTGAACTCTAGATTGACAGATCAAGAGAATGCAATGTTTTGCTAAAAAATACCAGTGAATACAATGGTCATGCATTATGCAAGTTCATTCAATGGCATCTCACTGTCAGTTGAGTTAACCCATGGAAAGTGTCTGCTACTCAAGACATCTGTTGGTCACAGTAACTATTCAATCCAGTAGCACCTTCAAACAATTTTGATCCTTATTATAGCAACCAATTCAAACTGTAGCACTCTCCACACCATGTTGTGATCATTTAAGTATGAAAAAGTAACTCATCATCCAGATCAAAATATCGTAGCAACTACTGGCTTGCAGAATCACAGGATGAAAGACTGAATTGATATCACCCCATTGTAGCTTCACCAAAAGGATCTTGATATCAAGACTAATATTATCATGAGAAATGCGAGCTTGTTGGTGCTACAAATTATAAGTTCTACTTCAGTGGCAAGAAAGATTGCAGGTTTTTACAGCTGGTTTTTCTTTGGAATAAATGAGCTAACATTTGGCTAGGCTTAGGCACTTTCTCTCAGCAATAAATTTTGGGTTTAACTTTAAATTTCTTTCAGCATCAAGTTACAGGATCCAACTTAGGAGATTTCCCTCAGCTTCTAATTTCAGGATCTAGTATAGGCTATTTTTTGACACTCCTTCATTGCATTTGGCTCTCAACCCTGTGATATGGCTACAACTTCTCACAACTAACTTTACTATCACTGCACACCTGAATATATGGAGATTTTCAAGTAATTCGATTCAATTGGCTCACCTCATCACATGGTCCAAAAAGGTTTGGTTTGGTTTGTTTTATGGCATATCAACGTCAATGGGTTATTTAATGCCGACAAAATTCTTATTGCTGGTAATATGTTTTTCTTCAAAAATCTATTTCTGGGAATAGTTTTCCTTGAAGAAATCTATAGCTGGTCATATTTTTTTTCAAAGAATGTATAACTGTTTGTATTGCTGGTATTTTTTTTAAAGTATTGCTGATAATAATTTTTCCTTTAAAAATTATTGCTGGTAATAATTTTTTTTATTACAAAGTATTTCTGGTATTAAAACCTATTTTTACACAAGTTTGGGTGTTAACTATTTTCCCATAGCTGGGACCATAACAGGTGCTACCACCCCGGGTCAGGGTGGACCTGGGAACACCAGCAATTAAGAAGTGGTTCCACACTCCTCAAAACCTCCTGATCTGTGGCCTTGCTGCTGGATGTAGTTTATCCTCTTACCCAGGATGCGGATGTAGTTTATCGTCATACCCAGGACAGGTCCAAAAAAGGGCAGATTCTCTTTCTGTAATCCACCACCAATTCATCCCATTGATTAAAACTACCATATGATAAGAAAAGGGAAATTCCTTCTCATTATGTCGTGCAAACCTCATATTTGCATGCATGCAACAACTCCAGAATTTTGATTCAAAAATATTTCTTACTTCAGTCTGACCTAAGGTCATTTTCCCAATAGTCAGCACGTCTTGTTAAAACAGTACCTGGGTTTGTTTTTCTCAACATTTCCCCTCACTGTTCACTTCCATCATTTTCTATTTGAATAAAACAATTTTTATCTTTTCTCCAATTTTTTTGGTATCTATGGTAGCTTATAAGTTATACCAGGAAAGACAGACATAAAACCATAAGAAAAAAAAAATCATTTAAAAAATAAAAAAGTATTTAAAGCAGTCTTTTTATTCATAGAAACTACCAATTACCTTTTCAAAATTGCACTTGTTAAGATATTAAAACAATGCATGGGTTTAACAGGCTTGAAATTATGTCTCAAGTTGTAAATTAGTGTTAAAGGCAATTTATTGAAAACTTTAAAATTGCCATTTTAAAATCTTTTTAACAAAACTTCACAATATACCTGGAATTGAATTTTTCATTTAGAATTTTTCTTTAAGGACACTTCATCTCTTTCTGAATTTCTGCTAATATAAAAATCACACTCACAACAGGAATATGGTATGGACATGTCATATTGAAATGCCAGTTCTTGTCTGATCACTGAAGTTTAGCAGCATCTGGTCAGTACCTAGATGGGTTATTGCAGGGGAATACAAAGTGTTGTAATAGATAATGGCACAGAACTGGAAAACAGAGAGCTGAGTTCAAATTCCAGTCCGGTTTGTTATATTCACTTAGGCATAAATACCCTTGGAAAAAGCATGAATACACCTCTTCTCCCCTCGCTATGGGTTAATTATTAGGACTTGTATCATTAAATTATTATTATCTCCAAAAATTTCTTACAATCTAAAAATATTTTTTGGCTTTAAATAACCAGCAAAAGCTTGATAAGTCATAAAAAACAAATCACACTTAAAACACCAGTTCTCATTTGACCACTGAAGTTAAGTAACATCAAGCCTGCTCAGTACTTAGATGGAAGACCTGAATTTCTGGCATGAGGAATTATCATTATTTACATTCAGATTGTCTTTATTATTGTTGTTGTTGCCACATTTTGGTCATTTGACCCTATGACCTTCATCAGGTAATAATAAACCCGGGACAATAGTCCAGGTATAAATAATGACATTTCATCTATCAAACAATTTGAAAGTCTTTTAGTTAGAAAATAGTTCAGAAACTAGTTTTGGATCCCAGATCCAGGATCCAATTAATTGTTTAGTAATCCTATTTTAGTGAGTAGTGGTGAGATTGCAAGCTTCACCTTCGACTTTTTGTTATTTTATACCCATAGCTGATAGAGGGGAGGAATGGATTCACCTCATGGTTTTAAAATCAGAATTGGCTAAAAAGCCTACTCTACATTGCTATTTAAATCATAACTGGGGAGCAAGATTCTTGCTTTTCACAAGGGCATTAGTGTCAATTTAACACAAACTATCTCAGCTGGAATTTGAACTCTGATCCCTAATTCCATTTATCTCATTGTTAAGTGATGGCCATGCACACCTCTAAAGATTGATACATTTAAAGTTAATCTTTTTCTTTAAATTACATTTAAAAATACATGCTTTTTAGTTTATTCTTATTTCATGAAATATTTGTAGAATCAGTATTGACACTACAATTTTAAATTACTTTTTGATTCAGAAAAATTCAGAGAACTGAAAACTTTTTCGCTTCTGTTCCTGCTTTTAGGAAATGTTAGTAAAACAGACATTTTATTTAAGAGAAAAAACTCTTAAGTTCGGGGCCGATAAAGCATCTTATGGATAGTCTGCCACTTTGAAAATATTTCCTTTTACCAAAATATTTTGGGAGAGTCATTTCTATTTTTTTAAATCAATGAAGAATTGTTCCACTTTTATAAAAGTATGCGTAAAATAGGTTTTCTGTTATTGACAAATATATTTAGGATAGGTTTTTTAAAAGACTATTCAGCTAAGATACAGGGGCATAATAATTCAAGGTAGGCACAAACTATATGATTTGGTGGGTTCATCAACATTTTCAAGTTACAGTATTTTTAAATAACAATTTTGGCAGGGGGTAACTCATTAACTGCAGCAATCATCCTTATGTTGTATTTTTTGTGGTGGGTGTAGATGTAGAGGAGTGGAAAACTCAAGGGCTGCCCCAGGCAGCACACACTCTGCCCCAGGCAGCACACACTTTAGCTACACCAGTGCTCCACTTCATTCTCAGTATGTTTCCACAACTGGGGGGGGGGACCAAATGGCTGGAACATTCACTTTCCAACCAAAAGGCTCGGGTTTGAGTCTCACCGTAGACAATTTTTCATAAAAGTGACTACTTGATATTATCAGACTGGAAAGAAGATATCAAAATGTGGCACCTTTGGAAAGTTTTCTGAAAAACAAACCACCGGTTGATCCAAGTTTTATGAAGGAAATTAAGTAGACAAAACTATATGGAGGCTGTCAATAGTTGCGCTAGCACAAAGTCACAAGTCATCATGACAGAGTGTTTGAGTGCACTGGCCTTTTTCAAGCTGTTGATCATGCCAGAGTTTGTGCTCTCTTGCAGAAACTCTAACTAAGACTCACTCAGTATAGTTGCAGAAATAAACTACTGATGGGCTCTGTTGGTGTTGAACAAACACAAATGTGCCTGAGCAGGCATCAGCAACAGGGATTGGCTAGCCACTCAAGCAGACAGGTGAGCTTGTAAATAAGTAGCCGGCTACAGACCCTCCTACATCAACTACGGGGAATAATACAAATTTGATCATCATTTATAAATTTGTATAAGGCTAGATTTTGAAATTTTTGGAATTATTTTCCTATCAAACATTTGATAAAGTATGTCACAATCATTATTGGTAGCCACAATCTTAACAACATAAGTGTTGTGGTAGGATCCACCTAATCTGCATAGGTGACTACCGACTATATAAATAATGGTTGGTACCGGAAGACAAGGGAGCGAATACAGAGATCCAGCTAGAGACTCTGCCCGACTGCGACTTAGTCAACACATTCTCCAGGAACGTCTTCCCAGAAATATACAGAAATACTATATGTAAATATTGTGTACACTTTCTTGTTATAATACATTCTTGTTGTAAGTACATTTTGTGTTGCATTATTATTCCATGCATTAGTCGAGGTTCAACAATGAGTCAAGACTCAACAATAAGATATGCAGATGACACAGTGTTGTTAGCAGACACAGAAAGGAGACTACAAGAACTTAAGAAGACAGTGAAGGAAAGTGAGAAGAAAGGACTAAACATCAATCACAAGAAGACAAAATGCATGGTTGTCAGCAAAAGAAACAGCTTAACGTGCAAATTACAAATTAGAGATCCCAAAATTAATCCAGTACAACAATTTGAATATCTGGGATTTTTTTTTACCAGCGGACAGAAAATGCAACACTGAAATCTAACAGTGCATTGGGATAGTGAATGTTGCCTTTTAAAAGCTAAGCAAAATATTAAGAAACAAGAAAATTTTGTTAGAAACAAAAAAATGAATACTGAACTGTCATGTAATATCAGTTCTCCTATATGGCAGTGAATGCTGGATAATCTCTGCACAGATGAAGAAGAGACTTGAAGTAATAGAAATGTCGTTCTACAGGAGGATGCTGAGAATAACATGGACCAAGCATGAAAACAATGATGAAGTTTTAGAGAAAATGGAAACAAAATGTAAACTTTATACTTGACATCAGGAAGAGACAGATGAAATTCCAAGGTCACATGAGGAAGGAGGGCTTGGAAAATTTCATACATTCTTGAAAAAGTTGGTGGAGTGATTTTCTGTTGCCTTTCCATGCTCCTATGTTCTATTCCATGGTTTTCCTTCATTTAGACTGATTGCCACCCAAGGCTAGAGTAATCTGTCTACTTTGCTATTTAATCCATAGCTTCAAAGAATGTAACTAGTTGCACTTGACATATAAGCAGGATAGCACACATGGTACAACTGAATGACAAGAAGATATATAAGGGAGAAAAGACAGTCTCTCACATCCTTGCAAAGAAGATGTCTAAATTTGAAGAAAGACCCCTAAAGCTGCATACCTACTTGCTGATATTATTAATAATTTGGAAATTTTTGAGACTTCTTCTATATGCTGCGTCCCTTCAGGACATGGCCGATCAAGGCTCTCCACAACTTCGTATTCCTTGTAGCTCTTAGTAATGTTTATCTTTTTACCATCCTTTCCACCCACGTTCTGCCATCTATTCATACAAGCTCATCACTTAGATGGCAAACAGCCTCCCATTGTTCCTTTGATATGTCCTGTGAGTATCAAATTCTCCAAGTCCTCCTTCCACATTATATGTCGAAGAAATTTCATGTCTCTTTCTGATTCTGAGTATAAATGTCCTTTTTGTTTCCACTTTCCTTAAAACTTCTTTGTTGTTTGCATGCTCTGTTCATGATATTCTCAGCATCCTTCTGTAGAACCACATTTCTGTTGCCTCCAGTTTTCTTTTCATTTATGAAGAAATTTTCCAACATTTTTACTCTTACACTTTACATTGTTCATCTTTATTGCCATAGTCACAATGTTTTGGCCATTGTACGCTCCGAACTTCTTCAGGTGATAAATGTTGTAATTTTGAACTGAACCCTTTATTTAGTCCATGAGGATAGAGTGATCTAATTCCATGTGCTATGCCTCTTTTGTATATCTCAGTATCAGTTAATTCCCTTTAGTCACTGAACTCTGCAAGTTTTTTTTTCCCCTCTGCTGTGAACAGCTATTGAACTCACAACTCTTTTGTGACACACCCGGTGTGGTTTAGTGTCTTGTTTGCGGCACCAATATGTGCCTCACACCGATCGTCGCAGCAGCAATATGTGACACCCACTGGCAGTCGAATCCTGGTTTAACACGGCACTAATATGGGACGCCCACTAGTGTGGTCACGGTGCCAATATGTGATGTCCACTGGTCACGTCGCCAATATGTGACACTGTGCCATTGGTCCATGGTCAATTCCCAGTTGCGGCGCAAAGCTGTAAGGGTTCTTCCACCAGCATTTTGGGGTTGACTCTTTGTCGCTGCCACCAGCCTGCATCCCGGTCGATCTGGTCGTTTCCGGTTCGATATCAGCTTTGTCATTCCCAGCTTGCCTCCAACATCTGGTTGCTGAAGTAACTGCTTTGATCTCCAGTCTAACCTACCCACATTGTGATTTTGATCTTAGGTAGACGAAATCAATCAGGCGTCAGGCTGTAGTGCAAGCTGAATCCAGGGTAAAGGTGATACGGCACAAATGTAAGTAAAAGAAATGATAAAACAAAATCAAGAGGTTCAAATATATTGAAAAATAACAATTATCTTTATCTGTCTGTTGAATACAGGAGTGCATTTCTCTCCCAGCCCGTTTCTATGGATTCATGACACTTTTTGCGTTTCTTAAGCGAGTTTTGGTATCTTAAGTCGTTCTTCAATAAAACTTGCTTTTGATAGGAAAACTAAGTCGAAAGGCATGGAATCTTGGTCAGCTCCTGCGGGGCGCTATTTTCCAACCCGAATTCTCTCGTACTCAACTTGAACTAACTCTGGAACTCAACTCCCTCTGGAACTGACTGGAATGCCCGAGGACATTCATTTATATGGACACCGACCAAAACCCGGTGTGGGGCCGGACGTAGTTTGGGTTCCTCGATAATTCTCGATTCCCAACAAGAATTCTCTTTCTCCTCAGGACAGGAAAATTAATTACTTCCCATTTTTGGAAGATTATTCACCTTCCATTTCGAGGGGTTCTCCCTCGTCTGTGAGGAGAGGTCGGAGGAGACTTATCCTCCTAGACTCTTCCTTTCTCATATTGGAATCTCATACCAATCCTCTCAGTGGGTGTTAACAACTTCCCCGCCTTTCTCATACATTCACCTTCGTCTATCACTCATGCCACCACTTGGCCAATGATCGCTTGGCAGTGTGGGTGTGGCTAGACTGGCCCTCTTAAAATTATTACCAGAATCCTCTTTATCGGCCAAAATTTTTATGAATTCCACATTGCCATAATTAAATTTTTTTATCATATCTTCTCCTTTCCCTGAGCCACCCAAAATCCACTTAGCAGACCCGCTACCAACTCATTAATCACTGTCAAAACCCGACACCTGGTTTCTCCGCTAGTCAACTTTTAACTGGGTGGTCTTGTTTAACTGAGAATCAAATTCTTTATTTTTCTTGTGTCTTAAAATTCTCGTATCACCAGATGCTCACTTTCGGCGACGCTGTGTCTGTCGTCAACAGTTTGAATAAGTAATAATAATAATTTATTTTTACGTGATTCCCTTCTCATGCCAAGGTCCGTACATATAACAGATGGCTTTCTTTGTCGGGACCAGGAATTAAAATTAAATGGTATCTCTGAAAGATAACTAATATTGATTTTCTCTGCCTGTATGCAGTTGACCGGAGCCAAAATTTTTTTATGCCCGCTATGTGTGGTTGGCTTTGTCATTCTTTCCCGAATTGTTTCCCTTGGCGCGTCACTCTCTTATCATGATATTAATTAATTTTGACAGAATCTTAAATCTCGCTTTCTCTTACGGATTTCTGTCTTTTGCGAAACGTATCTTTCTTCGTAAATGAAATAAAATCTTTTTCCCATTTAAAAAAAAAAAAATGTCACTCAGTCTGTCTTTCGATATAGCTCTTTCTCGCCTTAAGTAATTCCCGTTTTTAATTTCTATGGTTAATTAGTTAGCCAATTACCATAGCTAAATAGTGTCACACTTTGGGTCAAGTCCCTTTTTGGATTACTCAACCAATGCTTTTATTCACTGAGCCATGTGTCCTTGGGGACATATGAAATTAGAACAATCTGCCTCTGTGAACTAAATAACAGGTTTGGTTCAAGATTCCAATGTATATCTCCTGAAGAAGGTCAGAGGATACAATGGCTGAAATGTGAATATGGCAATAAAGATGGGAACAACAGTCCAAATAATATAAATAGTGTAAATAGTTAGAATACCTCATCTCAAAAGTATAGGCAGATCTTCAAGAAAGTCAGAGCATACAATGGCTGAAATGTGGATATGGTAATAAAAATGAGAACAACAGTCTGAACGATGTAAATAGTTACAATACCTCATCTCAGAAACACAGGCAAGATATTCACTGCCATGTTGGAGGACTGGAAGTACATAGGAGTTCAGTACATTTTTGTTTGCTTCTAATGAAATTCTCTTGTTTTTGTTCCTGTTGAGTACAGAAAAAATACATTCAAGTAATGGTAAAGTAAATTTTTATTTGTTTGAACATATGAAAGTGGATATACCAAATATCACTAGAGAATTGTATTTTTTGTCATCTGAGTGAAAAGGTAGTTAAAAAAAATAGTGACTCAAAATGGAGGAAACTAATGATCATTACTTAGGTTTAAGCTTTCTAAAACCACTCACCCACTTGCTGACATTAATTGACAAAGTCTGGACAGGAATAAGCAATAATCTTATATAGGAAAGGTTTAGTCTTATGCTGTTATTAATCTTTATAATGATAATATCACATTATTTCTAAATGTTTTGTTGGCCATCATGGTAGAAGATTCTTGTTTACACATTGGATTTTAATCAATTCAGCCACTACTTGGAGTGAAATAGAATGAGAAGACTTTAGAAGGAACTGAAACCTAATCCTAAACTGGAAACAAGGGATAAACATCTACTCTTGTTCAAAAAACTGGGGAGGAGTGTAAACCGGACAATAGGTTGACATATCTATTCTTATTGGGTCTAAAAATATAGTAAATAAAATTTCAGAGTGTTATATTCCATGCGAAGGGAATAAACACATAACACCAGGTGGATACTAGAAGAAAGGTTTATTGTACACAACAAGTACAATATGAAATACGGTACAGTTATACACACAGGTCAATCTAGTTGAGAGAGCCACTAATTGGAAGGTCTGACGTGTTTGCGTCGTCTCGCTCACACTTCTCCTGTCTCTTGTAGACAGTGGACTTTATAGTTACTTACTACCTATAGTGTAATCATTCATGGGGGTGACTGGTTATTCCATTACATCACAGAGTTTAGATGTTAAAAGTATAGAGTTGAAGTAGACTTTAGAAGAAACCAGAAACCCAATCCTAAAAAGGATACAAGGGATAAACCTCTACTCCTGTTCAAAATACAGGGAAGGAGTGTGAACCAAATGGTAGGCAAACTTATCTACTCCTATTAAGATTTCATTGTTTTCACAGATATCTGAGATGATCATAGATGAATAAAGAGGGGATTACCTTACTTCCTGTATTGTATCAAGAAGGCTTACAGCCACATCACATTGAAACACCGGTTCCCATCTGATCACCAAAGTTAAGCAACATTGAAAATGATCAGTATCTAGATGGGAGACTATTTTGGAATACCAGGTGCCATAAGCTAGGATGTGTAGCTGGTGTAATGGATAATGGCTTGGAAATGTTATTGGAGAGCCAAGTTCCAATTCCCGTTGTTCTTGTTATATTCACTTATGTGCAAATACCCTTGAGAAAGGTATGAATTCACCTTTTCTCCCTGACTGCTATGGGTTAATTAGTAAGGGTCTTTTTGTAGACATCCACTGACCATCTCCTTCCATCTTCTGGATGCAATAAGATATCAGTTGCCATGAATGACCTGGAAGGATAGTGTCATGAAGTCAAGCAAATTCAATCAAGCTCAACATAATGGTGGTGGTGGTGGTGGTAGTATTTACCACTTGTTCTGTGATGATGAAATGCTAATAGCTTGGTTCTGGATATATTAAATATTACAAGCTAATTTTTCCCTTGTTGAGCTGTTAGAGCTAAGTCAGAGGAGAGATCAGCTGCCAGGTTCAGATGAACCTAGAGTTTTGGTGGTGCACCCATACCGTTGTATCATTTGCATAGATATTTGCTAATGATCTGTTAATGGCAGATCATTAAAGCACAAAGAGGGTCAGATCGAAAAAAAAAAAAGAACCTTGTGGCTGATCTCTCAGGCTTCAAAGGACTGACCATTAACAATGACTTTCGCAGATAGGAAGGACTTGATAATTCAGATGCCACACCTTGAGAAAGTCCTTTGAAATATTGTAGTGGAGATTTACCTCGACAAGCCAAAAGGGCCAGAGCTGTGTGTATGTTTTGCAATGGAGTGTGGAGACAGCAAATTGGCAAGCTTCAGAAAGTGAATCAGGCAGCACTTCATGTGGACGAAAGTGGTAGTGTTACTTGTAGCCATTTTTATTGACTGGTTCTGGGTGCTCATTGCCTGAGTGATGGCTGGGTCAGGTGCATAAAAGCATGGCATACTCATTCAAAAGGAGTCTCGTTTATGAGGATGAGTTGCATACTTGAGATTGAGGAACAGATGTAGTTTTTTTTTGTGTGTGATTCTGATCAATTCTTACACACACTTTTATCCACTAGGCCACAGATGCCATAGCTGGAGTTTGTGTAGCAGCCATCTATGCCACACCTTGAGAAAGTCCTTTGAAATATTGTAGTGGAGACTTACCTCAATGACCCAAAAGGGCCAGAGTCGCATATATGTTTTGCAATGGAGTGTGGAGATGGCAAATTGGCAAGCTTTGGACTGAAGGTAAATTGGGCAGCACTTTGTGTGGCCGGAAGTGGTGATGTTGCTTGTAGACATTTTTATTGGTTGTTTCTGGACACTCATTGGCTGAGTGATGGGAGTCTTATTTCTGAGGATGAGTTTCATATTGCAAATTGAGGAACAGAGATAATTGTGGAATTGAAAAAAAAAAACTACATACAAGTCTAATAGGTCCAATAGGTAAATACCTATTGGACCTATTAGACTTGTATGTAGTTTTTTTTTTTGCACGTGTGTGTGTGTGTGCTTCCAACCAATTCACACACAAATCTATTTGCTCTTTTGATGAATTTATTATTGAGCACTTCACTATTCGCTGGTGACACAAGTATTTAACATGAATAAAAACAACAGTAAATGTGCATTTTATATTCAGCCATATTGGGGAATGGTACACCAGAAATGAAGTAAATATAGAATAATAATTTTGTCAGAAAATGCTGGGGGCATTTGCATCAGTGTCACAATTAAAAAATAAAAAATATTGCTACATTTTAAAATCATTTTTACTCACTTTATAATTTTATTGCATAGTGAGATGATTAAAATCTTTATTCAGGCTTACAACCACGTCATGTTGATCACTGAAGGACCATCATGCCTGGGAGTACGTAGGTGGGGGACTGCTTGAGAATAAGCTTGGATGTGTGGATGGTGTAATGGATAATGGCTCAGAATTGTTAACTTGTGAGCTGAATTCCAATTCCTATTGTGCTTGTTATATTCACTTACACACAAATATCCTTGGGACAGATATGAATCCATCTCATTTCCCCCAACTATGTGTTAATTAGAAAGACTTGTACCTCTAAGCCATTATTTTCAAAAACAAAAATTCTTATAATCTAAAAAACAATCTTTTCTGGCTTTAAATAACCTTTAATAGGCCATAGAAAACAAATCAATTAAACAAAATTTTTATTTGTTTTGAATTTGAAAAAAGTTACAGAGATATCTCCATAGAAGAGGAAATAGAAACAAATATATTGTTTGAAAATTAATGTAGGAAGTATTTAAATGAAAAAAAAAATACAGTACTGAGGATACCATGGATAAACATGTGAGCAACAACAAAGTTTTGGAGAAAATGGAAACAAAAAGGAAACTAATACTTAACATCAGGAATAGACAGTTGAGGTTTCTGGGACATATAATGAGGAAGGAAAGCTTGGAAAATTTGATACTCACAGGACAGAGGGCAAGAGAGACTGAGGAAGATGACACATAACATACTTAGTGAGCTTGAGTAAATGGATGGCTGAACAGGGCTTAGCAGAAATAACAGGAATATAAAGTTTATTAAGAGCTACAAGTGACAGGAAGTTGTGGAGAACCATGATCACATACGTCCTAAGGGAACATGCCACATAAAGAAGAAGTCTTTTATTGACTCTGCAGTTTCAAAAAATTTCAGTTGATTGTCATTGGTTATTCCATTTCTCATTCCACCATAAAAAAAAAAATCTATACATTTTGATAGCGTCAACTCCCTGGGCTGTCTTTGATAGAATCAATGCCCGATGATGATTGATTCTATCAGTCAGAACCTAAAATTTGATTCCCTAACAGAACGAGAGAAAAATAAAGAACATATGAAGGAAACATTTTCTCTTTAATGAGAAATCATTAAATTTTATAGACTACACCAAAAAGAGTTTGTTTGTGCCATTAACATGGGTAAAGCATTTAAGCAGACACTCGAGAAAGAGTAACATATTTGATTGATTGGTTCATGCGATAAAATTGTTTTTTTAACAGTTAAATCTTTTTCTATATCTTGCAATCATTATAGACATAAATACAATACTTATTTCATACGAAAAGCTTAGTCTGACACAAGACTACCCTTGTAGAGCATTGGTAAGGATTGAACTAATGAACTATTATATAACCATATTATATATATAATATATATATTATATGTGTTAATTAGAAAGACTTATACATATAATATATATATATATATAGTTATATTATATATATATATATATATATATATATATATATATATATATATTTGTCATCCACAGACAGACTGTTTCGCTGTTTCACAACTCATCACTGTGGCTAGACGTCCGGTTGCCTCTAGCTAGGATCGAAACTCGACTGAATTTGCGTCAGTCGGAACTTCTCCCACTAAGCCATCAGCTTACGGTACGGGATGAAGGTGAATTTTAGCATGTTTATTTTTAGATTTAGATAAACACACAGTGACTGACAGTGACTCAATTCTGCCGAAGAGTCGTGGCTTCTCATTATGCTATATATATATATATATATATATATTAGCTAAGGATCGTTGATTAATTTGAAACTTTTAAAACCATTTATTCTATATTCTATATTATCACTTGACAAGACACAAGAAGTGTTGAAACAAAATGGCTACTTTTGTCGTGATTTTATAACATATTTATGTTGTAATATTCAAATAAATAATTATATATATATATATATATATATAGCATAATGCTATATATATATATATATATATATATATATATATAGCATAATGAGAAGCCACGTATACTTTCTTGATATGTATATAATATGGATAAAACAACAGAAAAGTTGCAAATGAAAAGAAAAAAAAAATTGGATGTTTTTTTGTGAAAGTATTTATTTATATGTTTTTATACATATATATAGTTGATATTTCAGATCGCCTCGATCTTTCCTCAGAAATTAATTAAATAACTGTATTCGGAAGTTTGTTTACAAGTAGCGTCCGTCGCGAGACGCGGACGTCACGTGATGTGGAATGCAACTGTGTTTGAATATTTCTAACGTAAATCTAACGATAATATTTTAGATGTTGTTTAAAAAGGTTTTTTAACTATATCTAAAGAAATTTTTTTTTCTTTTAATTTGCAACTTTTCAGTTGTTTTATCCATATTATATATATATATATATATATATATATATATATATATATATATAGTTATTATATATCTATATAATATAGTTGTGAAATTTTACATCTTGCAAAAAAGAAACACTAAATAAAATGTAAGACACATTTGCAGGAATATAACATTAAAGCTGATCAAAAGATCATCTAGTCTCTGTGCTCTTGCTATACAGGATGCGATGGGTAAATTGTTGCCATCTTATATTTTTAATTTTGCCTATGTGCATTGATTGTTTTTGATACTGTCATGTGCACAGTTTAGTAGGACAGTTGGACATCGTCTTTGTGAAAAAAAGCACAATAATGCAATTCGCTGTACCAGAAATTTGGAACAGCATGCTTGGCCTTTGCATCGGAAGCTACAATACGAACATTTCAGGGTGTTTGGATGTCAATCTAAGAACATTGCAGAGGATTCAGAAAGACTTGGATGAGTCTAACGGGGATTATGAAGGTATGGCAGCTTGTAAAGCTCACTCTGATAGTTTTGATAAGAAAAGAACTTCCAGATTTGTTGGTAAGGGCCTCAGAATCAACATGGAGACTTACATCAAGTGCCTTGAGGAGATAGTGCTGCCCTGGGTCAAGAGGGTGGCTGCTGGAAGACCCTATGTCTGGCAACAAGACTCTGCATCATGCCACACAAGCAAGAAAACCTAGTCATGGCTGCCAGACAATTTCTGCAACCACATAATCCCTTATATCTGGCCACCTAACTCCTCAGACTGGAACTCCCTTGATTATTATGTGTGAGACACAGTCGAGAGAGAGACCAACAAAACTCCTTGTAAGACCAAAGATGAACTGAAGGCAAGGATTATGGCAGCTTTCACCAACTTAAACAAGGAGAATGTCCAGAAGAGTTGCAGGAGATTCTGAAGTTGTAATTTTATTGAATAAATTTACTTTACTATTTCAAGATATTTTTGTGTAATTTTGGTGAATATATCTATTACAATGAGATGTCAGTCTTATTTTCATTTTTGTGTAATTTAGATGACAATTTATCCATTGCACCCTGTATATTTAGAAATTCCTGATAAAATAAAAAGAAGAATCTGCAGTGTTATTGGTCCTGGCCTGGCATCTCAACTTCGATCATTTTCCCACTGGCATAATATAGCTTAATATGTGCCTTTCCTATAAATACTTTGATGGTAATTGTTCGGATGAATTTTCTTCTATGGCACGTAGACTTTATGAATTCAAGTGTAGTACTAGATTATCAGCAACGTCTTATCATTTTACAGTTGAAATGGCTAGATATAACTGTAAGTTCTATGCTAACAATTTCTTCTATCACACTTCTCACTTGTGGAACTTTCTACTGGCTTCTTGCTTTCCAATCAACTTTGATCTTCAAAAATTGAAATGCAATATCAATCATTATCTTTTATCTTCTTAATTCTTATTCTTTTATTGTTGTCTCCTCATGTTTGTTATTTGTTCTATTACAAGTGTTGATTAATTGTTGATTTTATTGTTATTGAAGTAAAAAGTGATTCTGATTTTGCATAATAATTTCAGATTGCAGTTTTTATAATAAATCCAGTAACTTTAATAAAGCATGTTAAAACTACCTAAAAAATTAACTCAAGCTTTGTTTTGACATCTAAGTTAATTGTTTAAAATTTGAGAAAAATTTTTCAAAGCAATTTCAGGTTATTGAAATTTATATGATTTTCTTAATAATTTCAGACAGACTGTAGTTAACATTCTGGGGATGATAGTTCAGTGTATCAGTTGACCAATGACTATTATTGTAGTAGCAAATATAATACGAAAAAATAAGGAACATTCTACAAACCTCAAATATACTTCAAGGTTTCAGAGTAAAGTATGATAACTTCACCTGTACACTGTTTTGATTTGGGCTGCAATTAGAAAGAATGTGGTTTGATAATGAACTGTATTCAATCTGATGACTCTTGATAAATTCACAGCCGTATTGCAAGCAGGATTGTAAGAATGGTAAAAAAAGAAACCATGGATTATTCACACAGAGTTGGTAGAGCATCTCCAAGAATCAGGAATAACCATTACACCCCAAGCTGTCAGCAATACATTCCACCAGTACCGCAACTGAAGAAATCACATGTGGAGTTGTGTCTGAAATTTGCTAATGAGTATTTATATAAGCCAGATACCTACTGGGATAATAGTTTTTGGTCTGATGAAATCAATAATGACATCCCAAATTTCCAGGAACTGGTTCTATAAAGGCGGGTAATCTCTAAGAATCTATTTTGCTTATTTTCTTTTCAATCTGAGAATAGAAACAAATCACTTTATGGTATAAAAAAAAAATTAAAACATTTTGTTAATTTAATAGAATACATTTATTTATTAAGATATTTCCAGATCAAAATTCTGTTTTCATCATATTTCTGTTCAGAAATATGAGGCTTTTTGACTCTAATGCCATCAGCTGTGTTATGGTTTCTTAGCCATATTGGAACTAAATCGCTGCAGTTCAAAAAATCCAATGAAAGAACTATCAAAATTATGACTAGAAGATTTATCTCATTTTTAACTTCAAGACAATTTCTTTTGTCAGAATAAAACACCCATCCCCCAGCAGCCTGGCCACTTGTGGGATGTATCGACCTGAAAAACAAACAATGACAGATATTCTTAAAAGAATAAAAACGTGACTTTACAATCTGTCCCTGGGAAATGGTCAAATACTATTCTTTCACAGGAAATCAGAGAATATATTTTTTGATTCTCTACTACAGAAAAATTAACTGAAGTGATTTTTACTAACAAATTAAAAGTAGCTTTAAATTTTACTTTAATGATTATGTACATTAATTAATGTGCAAATTATAAACAGAATTAACAAAAACGTTAGACATACACCGAATGGTGGCATCCCAAATTTCAAGGAACTGATTCTATAAAGGCATGTAATCTTTAGGAATCTATTCTGCTTATTTTCTTTTCAATCTGAGAATGGAAATAAATCACTTTATAACATCAAAAAGAATTAAACCATTTTTTTAATTTAATAGAAAACATTTATTTATTAAGCTATTTCCAGATTGAAATTCTGTTCTCATCATATTTCTGTTCAGATGTATGATGCTTTTTGAATCTAGTTTCATCAGCTGTGTTATGGTTTCTTAGCCATATTGGAACTAAATCGCTCCAGTCCAAAAATCCAATGGAAGACCTATCAAAAATTATAACTAAAAGATTTGTCTCATTTTTAACTTCAAGACGATTTTTCTTTTGTCAGAATTAATTATGTTCATCACAGAAAACCCTCTTTCAACCTCCGCAGAACTTACAAGCAATGGTATTCATTATATATTTTTAGCTATTATATATCGACTATTAATATATAAGATTATTTTCAGATGATCCAACATTTGGTTCACTAAACTTTTATAATTTTAAGAATTGGTTTATGCGAATTGGTGCAAACCAATAGGATGCCATCACTGGATGAAACCAAGATTGAGACTGTAACAGGGTAGGTAACATTGGGTGTTGATGTATTATTTTCTACATTGTTATTATTTGTTGACTGTAATGGGGTTGATATTAAATGACAGAAATTAAAATAGATGAACATACGACGATAACAACAATAAAATGTTGAGACACATGTTGACATAAATAACAAGAATTTGTATTTTCTTTTTGTGATGTGAATTACAGATATATTGGTATGGTGTGTGTAAAAATGTTCTCAGTATCTCTTTTGTTTAAAAGTCAGTGCTTACTTGGTTTGGTTCCAAGAATTTCGTTTGTGAGGTTGCATTTGAAATCATCTATTTTCAATTTTCCTGGAGCACTGACAGACATGTGATTCTGTACTGCTACTTGTCTATTTATCTACTGACTATTGCTATGGGTACCCTAGTCTACACTACTGTACTCACTCTCTTGTGGTGGAAGGGTGGTTTTTATAATGACCAGGGTAGAATGATGAAATGTCCTTCTTTTCTATCATCATTGATGACAGGGTTATTTTTAGAATGATGACATATCATCATCATTCTGGACCATAACAAAACCTTCCAGTTTCACATTTTCAAGTTTAGGGGGGAAAAAAAAATATTCAGAGTATCATAAAAGTGAAGCATTTGTTTTTTTTTTGTTTTTTTTTTTTGCAGTAAGGTTCACTTTGGGGAAGGCCTGGGGGCTGCTCATGATAGAGGGTTATGTTAAGGCATAGTTTATTTGGATAGGAGGGGAAGATAAGGATTAACTCTAGATTTGAACAGGTTAAAATTGATCGGGGAAACATCCTCTTGGAAGTCTGTTTCACAAAGCAGTGGTTCACGAGAAGAAGCTGTTTGAGTGGAACTTACTACTCACTGATGGGATATGGAGGGAATGTGGGTTGTTTGCTACTATGTGGCATGGCATGACCTAGCCATGAAGGTTAGACATGGTGGAACCAAGGAATGTTGTTCAACCGAGCACTTTCTACAGAAGTAGTGATAGAGCAGTGAGAGGCTTGCCACATTACGTCTGTGAGAGAGTGGTTTGTGGATGGCAAATAATTCTTCTCCACCAATAATTTAGAGATGCTTTTGAACTCTATCAAAACTAGAAAGTGAGGATTAGGAAGCTTCAGGCCAAATATGGCAACAGTAATCCATTTCAGGCCTGATCTGGCTTTTATAAAGGCAGAGGATAGCCTGAGAAGTTAGGTACTTACTGGAGCGATACAGGAAGCTGATCATTTTACCTGCATCTTTAGTGATGAATTGTATAGAAGAGTTCCACTTGATGTCGGATGTGTGTTTGAGGCCCAGTATTTTCTCAAGGCATGGTTCCTCCTTGAGGGACATCCATTCATCATGTTGGCAATATATTTGTATGAGGCTGTTTTTCAACACATGGTACAGGAATATTTTCACAAAGAAGAATGAATGAGGCCATATATTGAGATATTGAAAACAAAAGAACCTCTTTATGTCAGTCAAAACTTTAAAAATGACGTGCAGTTGGATGTTTCAACTGGGCAAAGATGTTAAGCATACCACAAAATCAACCAAACACTGATTTGAAAACAAGAGAATCAATCTATTAAAGAAGCCCAGATGGATATTTGACATAAACCTGATTGAAAGTCTGCCATGGTGTTCTATACTACAGGCCTACTCATATTACAACTAAGAAAAATATTAAATTAACTTTAAGCAAAAATTTTTAATTAACTTCCAAGATTCCTAAATTACATTTTTTAGTGAATTTCGCATAAAAAGTTTATTTTTGCAACAAAAATAAAATAATATAGCAAGTGAGATGAAAATAAAATAAATAAATCTTATATTACTTTAATTAGCAATTCTGACAGATCTGATAAAATAAAATTGGCAACTGCTCTGAAAAAGGATCTCCAGTCACTGGATTACTGGGGCAAAGAATGGTTTGTAAATTTTAATTCCTCCAAGACAAAATTGCTTTCATTTAATCACCGTCAAAAATCTTATCTGCCTGCCCTGGCTGATACTAAACTTCAGGAGAGCAACACTGGCACCTTTTTCGGCTCATGTTTTCCACTGGCATGAAGTGGAGTGATTATATTGAATCAACCACTAGATCTACAGCTAGGAAAGTTGGTTCACTGTGTCAATCCAGACAATTCTTTTAGTCAGAATCCTTCTTGTACATTTATAAATCTACCATTCATCTGTGCTCTGAATATTGCTGCCATATCTGGTCTGGTGCTCCTACTATATATCTCGAGATTTGTGACAAAATTCAAACAAGGATCTGTAATATAATCAATCCTGACCTGGCATCTCAACTTCAGTCACTTTCTCATGATGTTATGTGGCTTCTCTCTATCTTATCTATAAAAATTTTCATGGCAATTGTTCTGAGGTGCTTTCCTCCTTCATATCTCAACTGCATGAAATTAAACATGTTACTAGATTGGCAACTAGGTCTCCCCATTTAACTGTTGAACTAGCTAGATGCAACCATCAGTTCTATTCTAATAATTTCCTTTCTTGCTTGTGGAACTCCCTTTCAATTTCTTGCTTCCTTACTGCCTACAATCTTTAAAAATTTAAATGCAACACCAATCACCATCTGTCAATCCCGAATCCTGTTCCTTTATTCTACTTTTCCTCACTTCTCCTCACAAAAGTTTTCTCATTCTATTTTTACTCCCTGTAACCCCCTGCATCCTAATGGCAACAGTCTGTTTCATACTTAAATGTAATCATCATACCCGAAGATTGTCTTTAAGCATGAAACAGACTGTTGCCTCTGGGTGTTGACCTCAATATCCACTTTTATATTTACATACACTCTATCACGGATATTGAGCAATTTAACGCATAGATATAGCATTGCTTAAAAGTATATTTTTATCATGTGTGTGTGTGTGTGTGTGTATGTGTGCTCTGTATTTTATGACATAATCCATCATCATTAGTGTAATGACTGGGTGAGTTTGTAGGGTTATTGTTTAGCTGGACACCTAACCAGCTCCCTCCATATAGTTCAGTTGCATGCCAATGCCTGAGTATTTGTGAATGATCTTTCACTGATGTTGTCAAACAAACTTTTAATAAGGGTTATACTCTACTTCAAATTAGACTTCTTTCTAGTTCACTCTACACTAAAACCTGTCAGCCAGATGTGAATGCTACGAAAGCAAAATTAAAAATAAAAAGGTTGCTCTCTTCACAGGAGCTCCAAGCATTGCATCTGTATCACAAAAAAAACAAAAAACTCCAAAAATATAAGATATTAAATGTCAGCCCCAATAACGAATCTTAATGCTGAAGCAAAAGCATGGTAAAAAAAAATGCAAAGTTATGTATCCACCTTGACTGCTTAAAAGGATCTGCTCAGCAACACTCAAAGCAAGTAGTTCGCAGAGTTCACAAGTGGCCTCCCAGTCAACCAACCAGTCACAAGTTTCAACACCAGGACTATACACAACCAACTCTCCCATCTTCCAGGTTGCCTCCTTCTACTGCAAAAGAGACATTCTGCCTTGATCCATTATAAATGGCAATATAGATAATTTTATTTTAACATATCCTGTCTCTTTTTCTTTCTGCCTCACTGGTAATGTATCATTATTTTTCGTTTTTTACTCTTGAAAACATACATAGTATGTAATATGAATAACAGTTTCTCTTTTACTTTGTAGTAACTATCAATGGACTGAATTGTTGGCAAATTCAGGTTGATGTTGTGCCTAAGATAATTAAGCAGTAGAAATGACTATGACGTATTTTATGCGTCAGTTCTTTATGTCTCACTGATTTGATCATTTTGGGCTATCATAAATGAATTTATAGCCTGTTGGGCTTCTATAAAATAATTTATAGCATGTTGGGCTTCCATAAATTAATTTATGACATGTTTGGCTTCCATATATGAATTTATAGCATGTTGAACTACCATAAATTAATTTATAGCATGTTGGGCTTCCATAAATTAATTTATAGCATGTTGGGTTTCCATAAATTAATTTATAGCATACTGGGCCTCCATATATGAATTTATAGCATGTTGGGCTTCCATAAATTAATTTATAGCATGTTGGGTTTCCATAAATTAATTTATAGCATACTGGGCCTCCATATATGAATTTATAGCATGTTGAACTACCATAAATTAATTTATAGCATGTTGGGTTTCCATAAATTAATTTATAGCATACTGGGCCTCTATATATGAATTTATAGCATGTTGGGCTTCCATAAATTAATTTATAGTATGAATTAACTCAAAATAAATGTTAGTGACTCATTCTTTTTTATTTTTCTTGTTTGTTTTTTTTTTTGTAATGATGACTAAAATATTTGTTCAAATTAATGCATAATTTCTATGGATTACATTTTGTGTGTGGGTAGGGTGAGATGCTTCTCCAGAACATTCCTTTCTGACAACAAAACTGAATGAATACGAAACAACATTTTTCTTCTTCGTAATCATCTGCTTTCCCCCAGCAATGAACTGAAGCTGTAACCCCACCCTTCCCACTTAACCTACTCACCCAACTAGACAGCCAAGAAATTATTGCTAACAGGTCTTACATCTTTTATTTCTGCTTCTGAAACAAGTGATTTTTACTATTATATATTGATTTGTTTAGACGAAATTTTTTACTTTTTTTACTTTATCATGACATTTCAGTATTTGTACTGTTCTGCTTTCTTCAGGAGATCATTTTATTCAGTAAATTTTAGTGAATGTTTAACAGAAGCTTGAAAGTGTTATTTTCATTTCTATATTTGTCACATCTGGTGTCCTTTCTGAAAACTTTCAGAACAGCTCGGTGTATATAATTTTGATAAACTGCTTGTTTTGAAACTTAAATTAAAATATCTAATGTCAAGGGGCCATCTCTAATGAAGAGGTTGTGCTTTTGAAAATCAAATAAAAATTAAAAATAAATAAAAATTGTGTTTGATTTTCAGGCCATAATGATGCCTTTAATTTACAAGATTTACAGGTGGACTATATTCCTCATTGTTGTTGTTATCACAATGTTTCAGCTATTGTGCTTCCATCAGATAAATGCTAATCTGGGTAACCTAGAAGGAATTCCAAACTCTTTATTTAATGTACAGGTGTAGACTGTTCTTGTTAGCCTCGTGGTTTAAATAAAGGGTGCAGTTTGAAATTCCATGTAGGTTACCTACATCAACATATATTTAATGAAGGCTGAAGAGTGCAACAGCTGATAACAAAAACAAAGACAAGGACAATAGATCACATGTAAATCATTTAAATAATTATAACTGTTATTTTTAACATTTGTTATTTCTTATGCTACTAATTACTATTACACAGTTACTGTACATGACCACTGTCACTGAAAATGAAGCTAGATGCAAGTGAATAATGACAATAACAAAGATATTATAAAATAGATATTTCTTCAGTATACATTTCATTTCTTTTAACTTGGTATTAAAAATTATGAGATTACTTTTCAAGGCTATATATATATATATATATATATATATATATAAAATGATCGTCAGATCTCTGAAAAAGGAAGACAATTTTTTCCAACGTGGGGGAATCCATCTTACTTGTTTTTCAACTGAAACATCTCCCAGCATTGGCATTTAAAGTCTTCTTGTCTTCTGTTCTTTTTATTTTTGACAAATTTAAACAAAATTACTATATATATATATATATATATATATATATATATATATATATATATATATTTGCTAATTAGTAGGGATAATTCCAAGGAGGATGGAAATCCAGAGAGAGCTCAATGTAAGAACAGAGCAATATAATAATAATAATAATAATAAGTACAGATGATCCTTAAAAATCCATTTCATTATAATTTATTCCATGCAAAAATATTTTCATTTTTAAGGAGCATCTGTACTTATTATTATTATATATATATATATATATATAGTAAAGGTAATAAATCCATTGTTATATAATCCAAGTGGATCCTAGTAATATAAAATATTAAAACTGATCCACAAAAAGAGTTCAATGTATTTATTATTACAAAGCAAATAATTACTACACAATAAAATCCAAATTTACCTAATATGAGGTAATTTTAAATTTTATTGTATACTAACTATATATATCTTAATAATAATAAATATACATTTTTTCCACACCATTGGCATGAATTTCATACTGGATGCAATCTTCAGTCTGTTCCATGCTTATACACAATTGTCAGGCCTGACAATTGCATTTAAGCATGAAACAGACTGTCACCTCTGGGTGTTGACTTCAATGTTCACTTTTATATTTACATATGCTCTGTCCCTGATATTGAGCACTTTAACCCATAAATATAACATACCTTACAACTCTATTTTATCATATATATATATATATATAAATAAACAAATAAGCCACTTCCGGTAAAAGTAACCGCCAAAATAGACTACCCATAATGCACCACTGACCCTTATATAAATAGCCGAGAAAAATAACAGCACTAGTCGCCTGACGATTGCACTAGCATGAAACAGACTGTCGCCTCTAAGTGCTGACTTCCATGTCCACTTTTATATTTACACACGCTCTATCTCTGATATTGAGCACTTTACCCCATAAATATAGCACACTTTAAGACTATATTTCTGCATATATATATATATATATATATATATATATATATATATATATATATATTCATACACACACACGCACACACACACACACACACAGAGTTGTGGACAGAATTAATACTCCCACCTTCCATAATTACAAATAAAGCTGTAATATTTCAAATTTTCATAAAAACTTTATGTGAATTTTTTCACAAATGATGAAATTATAGATTTGAAAGAATGTGCAGTGATGCCCACAACAAAATTTTTATTTTAATGTCAAACTATAAAATAAAGAAAAATACTCAAAAAACATTTAACATAGGAGAAAATTATTGGGCCTCTTGCCTTAATAATCAATTGTGTAACCTTTATTCCTGATTATTGCCTTTAATTATTATTGATAGTTCCTTACAAGATCACTAAACACACTGATTGGTATTTTGTTCCATTCTTCCTTGGCAATAGCTTCTAATTCCTCCAAATTCAAAGGACATCTTTCTCTTACTTTTTTCCTCAAATATGCCCATGAATTTTCAATGGGGTTTAGGTCAAGACATTGTGTGGGGCATGCCAATACCTTAATTTTGCTGTCATCTAAGTATTTTGTAACAATTTGTGCTATGTTTCAGGTCATTGTCATGTTGGAATGTCCAGTGATGCACTTAAAACAGCTTTCATGCACATTGTTTTATATTATTTTTAAGAATAGCCAAACACTGTTCTTTATCCAGGATCCCCTTTACTCTCACTAGTTCTCCTGGTCCAGAAGCAGCAAAACATCCCCAGAGTAGAATGCTCCCACCACTGTACTTAATTTTAGGGAGGATTTTTCTGGGGGTTTGTGAGCTTTATTCACTTTCCTCAAAACATAACAGGAGTTCACGTGACCAAATAATTCTAGTTTTGTTTCATCTGACCATCCATAAAGCTGAGTTCCAATATTTACTTCCATATTCTAGATGGCTTCTAGTTAATTTTATACTCTGCTGCAATTAGATCTCTTTCTGAGCATCATGTCCAGTTCACAGAGCAAGACCCCGCAATGAAAGTGACACTGGCCAATCATAAATGTTCCCTCCAAAAAGGAGATATACCTGGGGACTGCCAGATCAGCTTAAAAGCAAGCCCCTTGCAATGACCATCAGCAGTCACCAGCCTTCAGGCTACCTGCCAACACACAGGGTGCTGCCACTGTCACCATCATGACCGCTAATCTCAAATCAACTATTACTTAACTAATCACCAGACTCTTCACACATGAAAACCAACAGAAAACAACTTCGACATCACTATCAATCGTTGATCTAGGGACATTTAAACACTTGGAGAATGCTGTATAGCCATCACCTTGTTTGTATGCATGAACTATCTTCATTTGGAGCTTCTTGTCAAGTTCAGCCATCTTTGCCATGGTTACAGAATGGCATTCAGATATCATCTCTTTCACCACCTTTTAGAATGTTATAGAATTAGGTCAATACTATTTCATTTTCAAAAGGTGTTTGTATTAAATGTCAAATTAAGAAAAAACATTACAATTGTCATAGAGCAATAAGGGTGGGGCGAATAATTTTGAACTGCACCAATTTTTAGAAAAATCAATAACTATATAAATAATAGATTGAAACTTCTAAAAATTTCACGAATTATTCAAAACTAAATACGGAATCAACTATTTATAGAAAATTCAGTAAATACATCCAAATATGCACATTTCCTCAGAAAATATGCAAATATTTAATGGAGGTAAATAATTCTGTCCACAACTATATATATATTGTCATTGGCAGAACCTTCTTGCCAAGTATTGGGGTGTCCATTGACAATTCCTTCTGTACAAAATGAGTCCTAGGTTGGATTTGAAGAGATATCTGTAGCCACCGCATGGTAGGGTAGAAGGGTTCAGGGGTTGGAGAGATCTAGCTTTTCTTTGGGCTCTGTTCATCTCTTCTATTTGTCTTCTGATGTTTTCAAAGGACTTGAGAAGAAAAGTCTTTAAGTGCAAAAGTCTTGGCTGCGAATTGTTTGAGCTGGTCCATGGGTTACCAGACGATGGCACACACACTTCAGCTGACACCCTCCATTGTGGCAAACTTGGGCTTGACAGACAGGTTCATGATGACAGCCTGCATTAGGCTGCTGACTTGTTCCCATATGTAGAATGTCACCTTCATTGCCTACCCACCAGGTGTCGGATCATGCTTAGTCTGATCTTTTCCCTGAATTCTTACCACCATGGGTGGCCTTACTAGGAGATAAGTTCCTGACAGCATTACATTCCTTAAGATGATCCACGGAGATATATATATATATATATATATATATATATACTGGGCGTAACAGCAAAATTATCCAAATTGTGTAATAGCATAATTGTCCATTCCACAAAATGCTTAATATCTAAAAAAACACTAAATTAATTGAGTTTGTTTTTCCTGGATTTTAGATTAGACATTTAGCCATCTTGATAACATTTGTGATAAGAATCACTGAAATATCCCTTGAGTTATTCAGCTAGAAAGAGAACAGGTTAAAATCATTTTGTGTCAGCCCCAGTATCTTCCCAAATGAGCAATGGTGGGAGGAAAAAATCATTCAGGCCTTCAGTAATGGTACCAGCATTCATACTCTGGCTTCCATCTTCAAAGTCCATTCAACAACCACCAAGAGAATGATGAATAAGTTTTAAAAAAGAGGGAACAGGAAAGAGGTAAACTGGATCAGGTGGTCACAACAGGAAGAGGGATCATCATTTCAACTTAGAGCTAAAGAGATCAATTAAAAAAGATCCAACTCAATCCATAAGACATTTGGCACATGAGAGAGGAATTTCAGCTATGACAGTCCAAAGAGCACTGAAAAAAGACTTGAAAATGAAATTGTACGTGAAACCTGTGAGGCACCTTGTTACTCCAGGACAGAAAGCTAGAAGGTTAAAGAGGATTAAGATCATCTTGAATAAGTTGGAAAATCATCCTAGAATAATATATATATATATATATGTATTTGAACTTTATTTCAGTCCTTCATGAGCTTCTGATCTTTAGCTATGATTAATCAATTATGAACATATCATTTTTGTTTATGATCGATTTCATCATGATACTTCTGTTAAGCTTGGAAAGTAATTATACATTCTTATTGCTCCAATACTATTATAAAAACCTTGGAGAATTCCAGTAAGCTAACTTTAATCATTTCTAAGATACAACAGTTCAAAGCTTAATCTAAGAAATGCACAATTTTGCTTTTACACTTG
>OZ038494.1:91770188-91805188 GCA_964036315.1 Acanthosepion esculentum | reverse complement strand
TATATATATATATATATATATATATATATGCTCATGAAAAATTTATTTTGTTTGAGCTCTCTGGGGAGGAAGTGTGAGTTTGTAAACAGTGACTATTACTGCTAATAATGCAAGACTCTTTAGTAAAATGAATCAAGTTCTCTCAGTCACTGTGTGTTTATCTAAAAATACACTTAAATACACCTTCATCCCTGCCGTGCACAAACGGCTTAGGAGTAGAATCTCCAACTGACGCCAATTCAGCCAGGTTTCAATCCTAGCTATATATATATATATATATAAAGTTCCAAGAGGATAGAATCCCAGTAGAGCTCAATGTCCTGGACAGAGCAAGAATATAATTTTCTTTTTGAATTTATTGGATCGTGATTACAATTTCAATGTAATAAATTATAACCATGGAATATTAGTGTTTGAGCCTTTTATATTATATTATATTATATATATATATATATATATATATATATATATATATATATATATATATATATATACTTTTTGCACGTGTAAGAATTACCTATATCACAAATTCTTATGACTAGTTGTTTTGGTGATATAAAAACCATGGTCACTTAATGGTGAACAGAACATTTTTCCAGAAAATATTGAATATAAACAAGGAAATGCAAGAAAAGGTTTTGATATTTTACAAGTATAGTTGCAAATGTAAAATTAATTAAATATTGCTGTTGTTCTTTTGCCAGCATGAGTTAACTAGAAACATTATATTTTAGAAAGAAAGAATTTTAGAATTTTAAAAGTATGTTAATTCATTTATAATTACAATAATTTTATATATATATTTTATATATATATTAATATATTTTATATACATATTATGTATATATTTTAGATATATTTTCTGCACCAACCACATGATGCTGCTGCAGTTACAATTCCCTGGGAATCACCCAGCATATCCAAGAGGCCTGCAACATAACACAGACACTACTTTTCTTCTCGGACTTTTCTCAATGGAAAAACAGATATGATAATCTATTTTGAGCTGAAATGTGTGTCAGTACAGAATGAATACTCACGTGCAGTTGGCTTGCCCTGTTTCTCTCCAGCTTCCATTCATCCTTTTCTATATATGGAAATCAGACTGCACACCTGCACTATAAATAAATCAGACATGGCTATATAAGTACATGAATAAACTATGCACGCTTGCAAATTAATTCTTAATGTACGTACTCACAATGCTTAAAAACAAACACACACACACATACAGATATTTAAACACAAAAGAAAAAAACCTTAGAGAAACAGGCCTATATATATATATATATATATATATATATATATATATATATATATATATATATATATATAGATAGATAGATAGATATATAGATATAGATAGATAGCTAGATAGATCTACTATAAAAATTAATTGATTTTTCTCGTCAGTAATTATGGGAGAAGCCTTAAGGCTTTTCTCTATTTGACTAAAAACTTCTGAAATTTGATGAATTAGCTTCGGTCCAACTTTGAGTTAATTGATTTGATTTTGAATCTGATATCAATATGGACTTTTGGTGCATGAGTAGGGGTGTTTGGCTAGTTGGACCTTTTTTTTTAAATTTCTGGCTTTAATTTCTGCCCTTAGAGTCTGAAATGACACTAGCAATTTGCAACCAGAATTATAATTTTTTTCTTTCTTTCATCACTTTAAGACATTTATTACTTCATATATATATATATATATATATATATATATATATATATATATATATAATATCACTTGATGATTAGTATGGATAATTCCAAGGAGGATATAAATCCAAAGAGAGCTCAATGTAAGAACAGAGCAATATAATAATGAATACAATATAATAATGAATATGGTTTCACTGTTTAAAATGACTAGGCAATTTCAATATATCTATTTTGAATATGATCACTTCCTTCCCCAACCCTGTTTTTTAACTTTTCAAGACCCGACTTGCTTAATTGCTTCTTTCCTTTCTTTCCCTATCTTACTCTTTCTCTTTCCTCTCCCTATGTCTATCGCTTTTTATCCCCCCTAGAAAACCTTATATTGAAATCTCTGTCTTTCTTCCCCTTTTTCTTTCCCCTTTTAATATTAAAACTTTTTCCTTTTTCTCATTCTCTCTCTTCTTTCTTTTTTTTTCTTCTTTTCCTTGTGTCTGAATAAATTGAACTCCATTTATTTATATAAAGCTGGTCTGAAAAGATGGACGTTTGAGGTCCACAAAATAAATTATAACCTGAGCTGATGGATTTTTAAGGACTCTGTATTCATTATTGTTGAAACTTGACTAATGCATGGAATAATAATGCAACACAAAATGTACTTAGAACAAAATGTATTGAAACAAGAAAGTGTACACAATATTTACATATAGTCTTTTGTATATTCCTGGGAAGACCGTTCATGGAGAATGTGTTGACTGAGTCGCAGTCGGGCAGAGTCTCTGGTTGAATCTCCTGATTCTTTCTCCTCTCTTCCCGGTACCAACCATATTTATATGGTCGGTACTCCACTATGCAAATTAGGTGGATCCTACCACAACAATTATATATATATATATATATATATATATATATATATAAATGAACATTGAAGTCAACACTCAGAAGCGACAGGCTGTTTCATGCTAGATGCCTGATGATTGTGTCTAATATGAAACAGCCTGTCGCCTCTGAGTGTTGACTTCAATGTTCACTTTTATATTTATATTTACATATGCTCTATCTCTGATATTGAGCACTTTATCCCATAA
The DNA here is from genome assembly GCA_964036315.1 of Acanthosepion esculentum. NCBI lineage: Eukaryota > Metazoa > Mollusca > Cephalopoda > Sepiida > Sepiidae > Acanthosepion > Acanthosepion esculentum. The sequence continues at coordinate 91,802,438 of OZ038494.1, read as the reverse complement.
ATATAGCACACCTTAATTAAAACTATATTTCTTCATATATATATATATATATATATATATATATATATATATATATATATATATATATATATATATATATAAAAGTGCTTTAATTGCTAGATCATCCACACACACATATATATATATAAATATATAATATTACACATTGAGTGCTGGTGTTAATGGAGCTTGATGGAGTATAACAGAGCTATAAACTATGTGTCTGCCCAAAAAATGTATTCACACTTCAGGAAAGAAAAATTTTGGATAGATATCATAATACTAAGTTTATTCAAATATCACAAAATTAATATAAGTTACCTTTAGACTTTACAATTGCAAGAGATGCTCAAAATGGTGGCCTTTAGCTTTAAGACATTTATTAGTATGGCAAACTACTGCATGGACAATGCTGGCCTGAGTATCCAGCGTGGTTGCTGCACATGCATTTTCAATTCCTTGTCTAAGGGCGGTCATTGTAGTAGGTTTTCTGTGATGTACAACATCCTACAGTAAACAGTGTAATCACAATTTTCTAAAACTATGAAAGACAAGTTTTTTTTTCTATTCCTGAAGTGTGTATACATTTTTCGGTGGTCTCTGTATTAATAAGTATACATTATTTTCCTCACCAGTAATACATCTCAGAGTTTCATGCATAACACAATCTTCAGCAGAAGATTGTGTTGTGCATGAAACTTTGAGTTGTGCAACATGTGAGGAAAATAATGTATATTTATTAAAATATATATATATATATATATATATATATATATATATATATATAATATAATATAATATATATATATAATATATATATATAATATAATATAATATATATATATATAATATATATATATATATAATATAATATAATATATATATATATATATATATATATATATATATATATATATATATATATATATATATATATCCAGATATGATTATTTACTGGTTTCTTAAAGAAGCTATTTATTTATCAACTATAAAAATGATTTTTTGTAGGAAACTCCTAAAGCATATAACTTGTCTAGCATTTTGTTAGATTACCACTTAATTTTTCTTAGGAAATAACATCATCTAAATGTATATGTATCCCTCCACATCCACTCCTGTTTAATATCTGTTGCCATCATTGATTTCAAACCTACGGGTCATGACCCATTTATAGAAAATAATTTCTTAATTTTTGCTTCTTCACTTAGTTTAAATTTAACATAGGTCTTATTTGATTGGTTGATCTAAGCAAAGGCCACAAACCTTATAACTCGCCCCCACTTTCTTTTTTTGTAAAAAGAGCCTGTGTTTTGCTTTTAAATCTGATTAAATCATTCACTCACCAGTAATTTATAATCGCCTGATGAGATCCATTGTATACGCATCAAAACACAACTGCAACTCTGTAGTGATTTTAACATGTTTTCAATGTAATATCCTAAAATAAACTGTATATATATATATATATATATATATATATATATATATATATATATATATATATATATATATATATATTTATTGAGAAAGTGTTTAATCACTAGATCATCCACAGGAAATTTGTAGGCAGTTTCTAAAGACATTTCACCATTCTTGGCAGATCTAATATTATCAGAATGTGGGATAGTTAATGTTATAGCAACATAAACAGAAAGAAAAACAATCTAAGGGAAAAAAACTAGATTATAATATATCCAAAACACATATTAAAAGAAACGAATAGAACATTATTTTAAATTTTAAATTGTCAGCTTTTCTCTTTCCTACACATTGTAGCGGACCGTGCAGGTGAAGATGTGAAGAGATATCAGAAGGTTAAACTTTCCTGCTGGTGGGTCCAGCTACATGAGAATGTCGGACTTTAATTAAGCCCAAAGAAGACAAAGAAAACAAACAAGACCGATATACATGGGTAAACAAATATATGTTAATAACAAAACAAGTTAAACAAAGACATGGACTGTTACATTTTGTATGGAGAAATTATGTGTGTGTGTTGTAAGTGTTCGTATGTACGTGTATTGTTCTTAGCGCGTTCCCAGAATTTGGGAAACACTGTATCTGTGAGAGGTCACAAATTGGTGTAAGTGAAAAAGAGAGAGATTTTACCTCGCCTCCGCACGAGGTAGCGGCCCAAGGCCTAAGTCGAAAGAGAAAGAGAGAGAAGGGTCAGCCAGTATTTATAGCCAGGGGAGAGAGACCCCTGTTGAAGGATTAAGGAACTGAGGAGGAGCTAACTGCGACAACATCAACATATACCTAAACTTAGTCCAACAAACTCCTAAAAGAGAAAAAGCATCACAAAAAAATTAATTTTCACTCCTACTTCTTTCCCCTAAAATTGTTCTTCATATATAGAAATAATCTCCCCACTCTCTCTCTCTCTCTCTCTCTCTCTCTATATATATATATATATATATATATATGTATACTTATATACATACATACATATATATATATATATATATATATATATATATGAAGAAATATAGTCTTAAAGTGTGCTATATTTATGGGATAAAGTGCTCAATATCAGAGATAGAGTGTGTGTAAATACAAAAGTGAACATAGAAGTCAACACTTAGAGGCGACAGTCTGTTTCATGCTAGATGCAATCGTCAGGCCACGAGTGATGTTATTTTTCTCTGCTATTTATATATACGGGTCTGACCCGTATATATAAATAGCCGAGAAAAATAACAGCACTCGTGGCCTAACGATTGCATGTAGCATGAAACAGACTGTCGCCTCTAAGTGTTGACTTCTATGTTCACTTTTATATTTATATATATATATATATATATAGTGTATTTAGGCAGCAATTCTTTATTTATACATGTTTCATTAAAGACGACAGACAAGGTACTATGATTAAGCTTTTTATTTAATTTTTTATTGTTTTCAAACAAGTGTTTTCTATTTTATTGGGTGTATGGATTGTGAAGAAAAAGCCAATACTTAATAATATTAACTAAGAACATGGTTAAAATATGTTGTGTTTGGAATATATAACATCCCTATAACTCTAAAACATTCATACAACCCATACACCAAATTAAAAAGCAAAAATAAAATCATCCTTGATAACGACTAAAAGTATAGCCAAAAGGGCTCAGAATCATAGAACATTTGGACAGTTTCTATATATTCTGTGTCCAAAAAAAGAAAACACTTGTTCGAACACAAGAAAAATTAAATTAAAAGTTTAATCATAGTACCTTCTGTTAGTGTATTATAGAGGTGTTTTATTTTCAAACACGGTTAGCACATTGTGGCCTTGTTTGTAGTTAACATTGTTAAGAGTTGGCTTTTTTTTATTATTAGGGCTTCTATTATTTTTAATCTTAAAAATTATAACAATACAAGAAAATACCTTATGAATAGCAAATAATGCTCAACAAAAAAAATTGTAAAAATGTTGTCAATATTAAGTCAAAACAATCTACCATTAATAAAATCCTTTAGGTATTCTAAAATGCACTCAAATTCTCAGAATATCCTGGTCAGATGAAAGTACAGAATTTCAGTACTAAAAAGATTCACTTATTAATGCCCTTGGGAAGAGCATGAATCCATTTCTTCTCCCCTCAGCTATGGATTAAATAGTAGGATATACCGGACTCTTGAGTATTGGATGGTAATCAGTTTAGAAGAAAAACACTAAATTCAAAACCGTGGAGAAATCACTGGGAAAACACTCTACTAACTTTCCCAAGATGTCATGGCAAGTTACCGATAATAAAATGTATTTGTGGAAAGTCATGATCACCTACATCCTGAAGGGAGATGGCATTTAAAAAAATAGTAAAAATGACACAAAATTACATTAGATTATTTGGATGACTGCAATATGCCAAGTGGCAGACACTAAACAGCTCCTTTAGTAGGGATTTAAGCACCTAAGATGATTGTTCAATTTGCATAATATACAGTGTTAGTGTTAGCCAGGGTCGAAGTAATTACTAGAATCATGATAATGCTTCCTCTTCAGACAGTATACACATATGTACACATTGAAATGTATCGTTACAAGCAAAGATACAAATGTCTAGACAAAAATACAAATACATACACACTGTTAGATGATAAAATGACTGATATGTAATATAAAATTGCCATGTTTACATTTTATTTAAACATTATTCCTATGTACAAACCTCACGGGTTTGTTCCCAGATATTTATTTGAAATTTTGTTAATTGTTAAAAATTTCTAAAATTAACCACAGCATTTCTAAGTAGGAATATGTTTTTTCAATTCTTCCGATGATGTTCTTACATAGCAAAATGTTTGAACAGAATAAAAAATGTTAAACAGCCCACTGCTTTTCACATATTCCATCTAATATATATATATATATATATATATATATATATATATATATATATATATACAGTGTAACCCGGATATAAGAGAGTTGTCGGGACCGGAGAAGAAGTCTCTTATATCCGGTGTTTCTCTTATATCCGGGTTTGGTCTATTATATATACATTAACACAGGCTCTAATTTGGGACCAGAGAAAATCTATCTTATATCCGGGGTCTCTCTCTCTCTCTCTCTCTCTCTATATATATATATATATATATATATACAGTGTAACCCGGATATAAGAGAGTTGTCGGTACCGGAGAAGAAGTCTCTTATATCCGGGTTTCTCTTATATCCGGTTTGGTCTAATTTGCTTTATTAACACAGGCTCTAATTTGGGACCAGAGAAAACCTCTCTTATATCGGGTTTCTCTTATATCCGGGTTTCTCTTATATCCGGGTTACACTGTATATATACAGTTATGCCTCAGCTTAAGTCATTTCAGTTAAGTCATTTTCAAAGATACATTGGTTTTTCTTAAATATTATATGGAAAAATAAACTCGCCTTCGGTCGTTTTATTTGAGTTTATGTAAATTTAGAATTGATTTTTACTTAATTATTTTTAATTATTTTATTCAGAATACTGTATGTACATATCATAAATGCAGTAATAGACAATGAGGATTGCTTATTTGTGGTTTATAGTGTAGTTATATCGACTTAAGTCATTTTTCATTTATAGGATGACATCAATCAGCTAAGTGACAAACTTTTACTCACATTTATGTGTGTGCGTGTGTGTGTGTGTGTGTGTGTGTAATTGAAAAGCCAAATAATCAATTTTATAAATTTATTTCTAAAACCATGGCCTTGTGCCAGACTAAGCTAGAGTTGGTAAATACTTATGGGCACTACATATAAAGTCAGGGGTTAATTCATTGAGCAGTGAATTTACTTCCTCACAACGTGCCCTGATTATGTAGTCCTATATCAATAATAGCATAATTATAAGAAATATGTGTGTGTGTGTGTGAATAAGTTATATTTAGGCAGCAGGTATTCATCCAAACAAGTCTGATTAAAAAGAACTGACAATGTATGTTTATTTTTATTTTTTAGACCTTATTGGTTCTTTTTAATCAAATTGTTTGGATGGATACCTGCTGCCTAAATATAACTTATTCACACACACACACACACACACACACACACACATTTAATTATACATGCATAAAAGAAGAATTGCTACCCAAATATACAAAATATAGAAATAATACAATATTCTAAAGAATTAATTGATTTAATTTAATCTGACTTTTTTTATTATTTCAAACATTAATTTTAGTGGATACAAGTGTAGATGTTTTTTATTTTTTAAAAGGGAAAAATACAACCTTGCTGGACTGCAATGGTCTTTGTGGCTGAGTGGTTTAAAGCATACCAGACGAAACAGGGGTTTATCCTATAAAGGGAGATGAAGATATGAACCCTGGTGGAGAGCACATTTTCTTTATTAAGACTTCTCAAGTGCACATGTCATATGCACTAAATAAAAACGGGGTGTCTATTTGAAATACACTTATCTACTGAAAATAACATTTGAAGTAATAATACAATATGCGTGTGTGTGTGTGTGTGTGTGTGTGTGTGTGTGTATATATATATATATATATATATATATATATATATATGTATGTATGTATGTATATATATATATATATATATATGTATGTATGTATATATATATATATATATATATGTATGTATGTATATATATATATATATATATATATATATATATATATATATATATATATATATATATATATATGTATGTATGTATGTATATATATATATATATATGCAAGTTTCATTAAAAACGACAGACAAGGTACTACGGTTAAGTTTTTAATTTAATTTTTCTTGTGTACGAACAAGAGCTTTCTTTGCTGGACAAAGGGTGTGTAAGAACTGTCCAAATGTTTTATTTTTCCGAGCGCTTTCGGCTATACCTTTAGCCATTATCAAGGATGATTTGATTTTTCAGCTTAATTGAGTGTGTGCATTATGTATATGTCTTAGTGTGTAGTAGTGGTGTTTTAATTTCCAAATACGGTTAGCACATTGTGGCTTTGTTCGTAGTTAATATTGTTAAGGGTAGGCTTTTTCTTTTTTATTATTAAAGCCTCCATTATTTTTAACCTTTTTTTACGGGTGGAAGCAATTAATATATTTGTGTTTTCTACTAGTATATTTCTAATGGAGTTTGGTAAATTTTTGTGTGTGTTTAAATGGGTTCTAATGGAGCTATGATCAGATAGGTGTAACGTAAGACGTCTGGATAAGTATGTGGTTGTGTAACCGATGTAATTATTTATCAGTCCGGTTTTCCTTAAGGGGCATTTGAACTCATAAATAATGTTCATTCTTTGCAATTTTGACTTATCAGGCGTGTTGTTATTTTTGAGGATGAGGTTAGCTGTCTTAAATTTTTTATAATAGATAATTAATTTGATTTTTTTATTTGGGTCGATTGGGGTGGTGTATTTCTTTATAATATGTCTTAGTGAGCATTCATCTTGTTTGTAATTCTTATGCATTTGGTTTTTGTAATAAATGTGTATGTGATTTTTGACTGTGTTCACTTTCATTATTACTTACTTACTTTAGGGAGAAATAGTCTTATTTGTTGGTCTATAAGATGGTTAGGGAAGCCGTTGTTGATTAGGGTTTGTTTTACGTTATTAAGTTCTTTGAGGAAGAGTAGTCTAGAGGATGAATTTTGGTGTGCTCTTTCTAGAAAGTTTTTTATTATAGCTATTTTATACCTAAGTGGACATTCGCTTTTAAAGTTTAGGTGACAAGAGTTCTTGCTGGTGGGTTTTTTGTATAAGGATGTAATGAAAGTGTTATAGCTGTATTCAACGAGGACACTGAGGAATGGAAGTTTGTTTTTCTGGCTAAGTTCATAAGTGAAGTTAAGGACGGAGTATCTTCGGTCACTGGTGTGTTTGTCTAAAAATAAATACATCTAAACTCACCTTCATCCCTGCTGTGTGCCAATGGCTTAGGAGTAAAATCTCCGACTGATACCAAATCAGTTGGGTTTCCATCCCGGCTTCAAGCAATCTGATGTCTAGCCACACTGTGGATGACAACATATATATATATATGTGCAGGTGTCCCCATGTGTATGTAAATGTTTACATTGTAATTGATTCCTATGTCCATACTGTTTATTAATAATAATTATATATATATATATATATATATATATATATATATATATAGAGAGAGAGAGAGAGAGAGAGAGAGAGGCAGAGAGAAAGAATTAATAGAAGTAAAAGGTTTGCCGCTTAGCACTTAGCTGATTGATTTTACTTTCAGAATCATGACTCCAGAGTTTCATAGACAGACCGTCTGGGAATCACTACATCAGGTGGTATCAGATATGTATATATAATTGTGTTGGTAACAATCCCTGTTTTATATTACGATTAAGTGTATTATATTATTTTTCTTGCATTCAAACAAGTCATTTCTTCTCTAGATGTTAAGTGTGTAAAAACTCTTCAAACGATTTGTCGATGCAAGTGTTATGCTTCAACAACAGCAAAAAAAAAAAAAAAATGGACAACCAGCATATTTTTTTAAGATACCATTTTTAAGTAAAGCAATAATTATAATGCTTGATATCAAATGATAGAACATTAATAGTCATAAATAAAATTTAATATTCACATATCTTATCTCTATTCTGATTGTTATAAAGATTACATCCACTCATCAGGAGGCCTAATTCTAAAATTTCACAATCAATTCTCCAGATGAGTAGATAGAATCTCTGTTAATGTTAGAGTCGGACTAAGTTAAATATCACCCCACCAAAAAATAAAATAAACAAAAATCAAAATAGATAAACAAATTAAGTAAATAATAAACAAATTAACAAACTACAAATACACACATAAGCACAAGTAAATGTAATAAACAACAACAAATAATAACGTAATCAATACTAAATAATAAGTAGAAAGCTAAACAATATTATAAAATAGCTACTAATGATTGCATTCAGATCCACAGTTACTTCTATTCAATAGCCTCTAGAATAATTTGAGACATACCTGTTACTGTCCACTTAATAACATATTAGGATAATACGATAGACTTTACTACCCATAATGCACCATTGTTTAGCATATATAAATAGTTGAGCCAAAACACAATAACAAGGCCTGAAGATTGCATTCAAGCATGAAACACACAGTCAACACTGAATGTTCAGTTCATATACAGGGTGCGAATGATAAATTGTCATCTAAATTATACAAAAATGAAAATAACACTGACATCTTATTTTAACAGATACATTTACCAAAACTAGTCAAAAATATCTTGAAATACTAAAAAGTAAATTTATTCAATAAAATCACCATTGGCTTCAACTGCAGCCTCTAGATGACTTCGGAATTGCCTGCATCTCTTCTGGATGGCCTCCTTATTTAAGTTGGTAAATTCTGCCATAATCCTTGCCTTCAGTTCATTTTTAATGTTACAAGGAATTTTGTTGGTCTCTCGCACAACTGCGCCCCAACACATAATAATTGCAGTCTGGGAAGTTAAGTTATATATATATATATATATATATATATATATATATATATATATATATATATATATATGCAGAAATATAGTCTTAAAGTGTGCTATATTTATGGGATAAAGTGCTCAATATCAGAGATAGAGCGTGTGTAAATATAAAAGTGAACATAGAAGTCAACACTTAGAGGCAACGGTCTGTTTCATGCTAGATGCAATCATCGGGCCATTGATGATTGCATCTAGCATGAAACAGACTGTCGCCTCTAAGTGTTGACTTCTATGTTCACTTTTATATTATATATATATATATATATATATATATATATATATATATATATATATATATATATATATATAGTATCTGATGGGTAAATTGTCTGTGAGAAAAAGTGCCCAGTGAGACAATTTGATCTGCTGTAAATTTGGAAATGGCATGCTATACTGGTTGGCATTTGCACCAGAAGCTCCACTATAAACATTTCAGAGTGTTTGGGTATCGATCTGAGGACAGTACAGAGGATCTGGGAAGAGTTGGATGATTCTAATGGTGATTACGATTGTGTTTGGAGTGATCACTACTGATGGTGACATTATGCCGCCATTAATCTTCCCAAAGGGCCTCATACTTAACATGGAGGCCTATATCAAGTGCCTTGACGAGGTAGTGCTGTCTTGAGTTAAGAGGGTGGCTGCTGGAAGACCCTATGTCTGGCAACAGGACTCTGCACCATGCCACACAAGCAGTAAAACCCAGTCATGGTTGTCAGGCAATTTCTGCGACCACATCACTGCTTACACCTAACTCCTCAAACGGCAACTGCCTTGATTATTATGTGTGGGGTGCAATTAAGCAAGAGACCCAACAAAACACCTTGTAACACCTGTCATGCTCTGTTTTTAATTAAACAGTATCTGATTAAAAAACAGAGGATTTATTTAAATAAATTGTATCTATTAAAATAACATATAAACAGAAAATATATGTTGGACTTAATCCATTTCATAATTTGTTGTAAGTGTTTACATTAAGGTACATCTTTTTAGCAGATATAATCGTTCGGGAAAGATTGTCAAAGATTTGTTGTTTAAAAACATTAATTTGGATTTTGCTAACCAGATGCTTCACTATAGCTAAGCTGTATAGCACGTCAGATCAATTGACGGTTTCATGTAGGACACAGGTTCAATTCCTCTTGAAGAACACATATTTTCTACAAGATTTTTCAAACATTCAGGCCGGTAAATTAATACTATTTAATTAATTACTTGTATTTATTTAAATAACATATAAACAGAAAATATATTTTCTAAATATATATATATATATATATATATATATATATATATATATATATATATATATATACACAGTGTAACCCGGATATAAGAGACCCTGATATAAGAGAAACCCGGATATAAGAGAGATTTTCTCTGGTCCCAAATTAGAGCCATACTTACCTAAACAAAATAGACCAAACCCTGATATAAGAGAAAACCGGATATAAGAGACTTCTTCTCTGGTCCTGACAACTTTCTTATATCCGGGTTACACTATATATATATATATATATATATATATATATATATATAATTGTTTATTTCTATATATGCCATATCATATAGATATATTTTTACATATGCATAGGATTAATAATAAAAATAAAATGAACCTGCATATATTTCTGTCTAACTGTGTGTGTGTGCACGAGAGAGAGAGAGAGAGAGAGAGAGAGAGAGAGAGAGAGAGAGAGAGAGAGAGATTTGATGTTAGAATAACAGAATTAATCAAAAAATTTTGAGAATAAAATGGTGACAATTTTTCACTGGAGCGATCTTCCATGCCTGTTGACAACTGACCTACCAGCCAGCGATTCCAATGTCTAATTTTAGCCTTTCATGTGCTGCACACTTGAATGGAAAAATTCTCTCCTGCAGATCGATGCGAAAATGATAAAAGAAATGCCGGAGAGAGAAGGGGATGAATGAGAAGGAGCTTCAGTTTTCAAGGAGAAGGCTGTCGCCTGGCTGTTAGTGTGGTGGTGGGTGGGTCAGCGGGTGTGAGGTATAAGCTCTGACGTAAAAGCAGAAGAGTGAAGCGATTTGAGCTCAGTACAGAGTGTGGGGGGAAAGATGCTCAATTTTGTATTCATTTAGTCCTGAAAGCATTAATTGATGACGAGATTCACATGATAGTATGCAGAATGCATTCCTGGCAGTCTGACTTTAGCCTGCCTTACAACTCTGCCTTACAACTCTGCCTTACAACTCTGCCTTACAACTCTGCCTTAATTGTGTCTTCTTTTTGCTCCTCCCGTTTATTGGTTTCCACGCTTCAAGTTGATTCATTTAGTAATGACATCAGACAAACACAAACATACCCCTATATGCATACACATACCTAAAAATGTTATACACAATGCATACTAATACAGGCACTTAGCAAAAAATACATTTTTATCCACAAGGTAAGTAGGCATACACACATACATAACATTGCATATAACTGTTACTCACTCTTGTATGTATAGTGACATATACACACACACTCAATACATCACACTATCATTCAAGTATATGCATGATATATTTCATATAGTGTTACACACACTTTCATTCATACACACACACATACACAGACATCACACAATCACTCTTGCACACACAAGATATATTGTTATACACATGTTTTCATACACACAAGCATACACATATATTACACAATCAAGTAAACACAAAATGATATATTGCTACACACGCACACAGATGCACACATGTACCCAAACATCATATACGCGCATACACTTACATTGCGTGCACACACATAGATATACATCACACAATCACTCAGGCACACACAACATGATATATTGTTACACACACTCACATACAAATACACACACACTTTTGCACACAGACACAGACATACATCACACAATCTATCAAGCAAACACATGATATATTGTTATATACACTTGCATTCAAATACACACACATTCACACACACAGACATGTACACACACATCAACAGTCACTCAAGCACACATGTATATTGTTATATACACTTGCATTCACACACACACATTTTATATATACAATGCACACATCACACAATTAATTTAACACACAATATAAAATAGTTATTAAAACACTTGCATTTACACACATATACACACATGCAGATATGATATAAACATATCATAAATGTCTTTAAATAAATTGTCGGACTTTGTCCAATTCAAAAATAATATGATATCTACACAATATAATTTGTTACAGAACAGATAAATGGTATGGCATGAGGGTTGTAGGTAGAAAGATTGCATTGCATCGTATTTTCAATTAGAATGGGTTTGTCTGCCTTGAAAATCAACATTCATATTACTAGTTTATTCTTTTTTATTCAAGACTCTTCATGGGGTACAGAGCTAAAACCAAAAAAAACTAAAATACCACTGACTTATAGTTAAATAATGCTGTAACATTCGCTCTCATTTGATTACTGGAGTTAAGTAGTGCTGAGCTCGGTGAGTACCTAGATGGGGGACCACATTAGAACACCAGGTATTGTAAACTGAGTATAAAACCGGATGGAGCTAGCAACTTCATCCCATAAAAACTTAATTGCTATGGAAACGACAGAGATAGAACAAACAGCAAAAAACGTACGGTTACATCCAGCCATTTCAGTTGTAATTTATAGAAAAGGCACGGGGAAGGTATGTTACAGTGGTGGGAGCATGACTGAAGACAAGATGCCAGGTCAGGACCGATAATATTGCAGATTCTTTTTTGGATTTTATCAAGAATCTCTTAATATATAGCAAGATCACCAGTACAGATATGGCAGCAATATTCAAAGCAAGGACGCATGGTAGACTTATAAATATGATAATGATGATATTAATAAGTTAATATTTACAGGGCAGATTACAAGTCTGATGTCTAAGTTGAACTGCTTTACAGGTTTAAATAGCTCTAACTGTATTACTGTTAAGGAAGTGGATTCATCCTTTTTCCAAAGGCATTAGTGCATAACAAACACAAACTGTTGCAACTGGAGTTTGATCTGAGTTTGCAAACTCCCTTCTCCTTGCTGGTTAATCCACTTTTCATGTTTATTGTCCTTTGAAACTTGAATCCCTTATCAATGGAGTCTGGCTTTTGAAAGCGTTGATAATTTTGTTTATTATTTTTACTCACTGTTTCATATTGTAATAACACTTCTGGTTATTTCGTACAGGATTACAAGCATCAGGCCACTTTCTTGTGGATGCTCTATTCCTGTGGGGACAATTTGATTTTTATGGGGTGGGGGGCAATTTGAGAATGAATTATTAACAGTGAATTTTTTTTCTAGCGAGTCTGTATGAGTATGAGTGTGCATGTGAGTTATTATATATGGTACATGTACAGTATGCATACATAAAAATATTTGTGGGTATGTATGTACATGTGAAATTACTTATGTACTATATATAATATATATATATATATATTTATATTAGTAACACAATACTTTTATAAATATTGTAAAATTGTAAAATGAAATGATAATACTATTGCATATATGCAGACTCAAGTTCTTAAGGAAAGTTAATGGCCTTTTAGGCTTCCTCTATGCGAATAGGTGTTCACTTTTTGAGTAATAAAACTTATATGTATTCATCAGGATTTTAGAGATGTTTAGAAAGGTTGGGAACCAGTTCTTTATTCCAATCTGATTGTATACAATCTGAAAGTCTCCTTTTGAGGCATTTTATCAGACAAAACATCTGACCCAGTTGCTGAAAACCAGAAATACTTGAGGCGAATCATCTTTAAACCTTTCAAATTTCATGCTGTTAATGTTATTTAACAGGTGGGAGGGTAATAATTTTATTTATTATTATTTGTTATGCACTCTTCTGACTTGCAATGAAACTTTCTAAATTCAGTGTTGGACAATTAACATTATGGATGAAAAGTCTCTTGCTGATTTCTTGTGTGAAGTCTGTGAACTTTTTATATTACCAAAAAAAAACAATGTATGGGGGCATACTGAAAAGTTCTTGACATAACTAAGAAGCCCTTTAAAAAAAAAAAAGCAGCAAGAAATCAAATGTTTGTTCCTTTGATCAGATTTTGGAAAGTAGGTGGGGCTGAGAATTTTTTAGCAACCCCTAGTAGATTGTTGTTATATAGTGAATTTCTAAGTGTAGCTTAGATGTGGCCAAAAGTATGGGGCACCCAGTGAGGATCAAACTTGCTATTCAGTCATAATTGCTCTAGCAAGACAAGCTTGTTAACCATTACATCATGTCAAATTGCCCTAAAATGATTTCCTAATTGTAGCTTAGATATGGCACAAGGTCAAAAGTATGGGGCACCCAGTGAGGATTTAACTCACTATTCAGTCATAATTGATCTAGTGAGACAAGCTTGCAGACATTGAATTGCCTTAAAATGATTTTCTAAGCATAGCTTAGATATGGCACAAGGCCAAAAGTATGGGGTGCCCAGTGACGATCGAACTCACTATTCTGTCATAATTGATCTAGCAAGATGAGCTCGCTAACCATTACACAGCATCGAATTGTTCTAAAATGATTTTCTAAGCCTAGCTTGGATGTGGCACAAGGCTAAAAGTATGGGGCACCCACTGAGGGTCAGACTTACTATTCAGTTGTAATTGATCTAGAGAGACAAGTTTGCTAGCCATTACACCATGTTGAAGTGCCCTAAAATGATTTTCTAAGCATAGCTTAGATATGGCACAAGGCCAAAAGTATGTGGCAGCCAGTGAGGATCAAACTTACTATTCAGTCATAACCTGTTATATAGGAATAAAGTGCCACTGCTGGCACGTAACTTTGAACATAGGTCGTCAGTGAGCAAACACAGGCGATCCCATTATTGAATTAAGTAGACCACGTGACTATAGAGGAAACACATATATGGGAGGTAGTGTGTGTCTAATTGATCTTCATTCCTAGTCTATCCTCTATTACTATTCGGATCACTATTTCTAGTCTATCCTCTATTACTATATGAACTGCTATTCTCTACTCTATTCACTATACTATTTCTCTATTCGGATCACTATACAGATTACTGTTTGAGTGAGTATTATTGAGCAAGTACTATTAGTGCGAGTGTTATTTGAAGGCGTCTGACACTAGTATTTTTCAACAGTGTACTATAGTTTGTATCTGCAATTACAAAGTCTCTACTACAACGAGCATTACAAAAGTGACAATGAGTACTTGTTGGCATCACAAAAGGGGCAATAAATGTTTGTTTGAATCACAAAATAGGCATGTTGAAGTGCCCATAGATTGCTGTTATATGTATTGCCATGCTGCCCCATACAAACAATTATTTAATTTCCAATACCAATCAACTTATGGATGCTTTATTTCCATGTGGTTGTCTTTAATCTGGAAGTGTCCTTTTGGAGGCATCATGTCAGACAATCAATGTCTGACCCAGTTGCTGAAGAATCAGAAATGCTCAAGGTAAAACCTCTTTATAGCAATATTCATAATAGTTATGGACTGGAAACCAGTGTCACTTTAAGATTTAACACTTGCTGGTCATTTACATCCTAATTCCTGACAACATGAATGCATTAGATAGCAATGTGAGTCATGATGCGGATTCTAACCAAAGCAGAGGACAGAATGAGATAGAATCTGTTGATCCTGGGGATGAGTCATTAACTGCTTATACAAAGGTACTCATTTTTATAATTACCACAGATTTTAGTAGTATTTTGCTGTACTTGGCTGATTCTTTTTTTCACCTTCGATCAGCATGGCTGATGCTAATCTCCAGGTGAGTGACCCATTGAACCTTCTCAGACTAATGTTTTCAGCTGTCATGAAGTGAAAAGAGTATATTGAATCAATTGCTAAGTCTGCAGCTAAGACAATTGGTTCAATATGTCGTGCGAGACAATTTTTTCCCGCCAGAATCTATCTTACATATAAGTCTAGCATATGTCCTTGCTTTGAATATTGCTGCCACATCTGGTCTGGTGGTCCTGCTATATATTTAGAGTTTCTTGATAAAATCCAATTGGTCCTGACCTGGCATCTTGGCTTCAGTCACTTTCCCATTGCCATAATGTAGCTTCCCTGTGCCTTTTCTATAAATACTTTCTTGGTAATTGTTCTGAATTATCCTGTATTTTACCTAGACTTTATGAATTTAAGCACAGTACTAGATTGGCGGCAAAGTTTCATCATTTTACAGTCAAGATGGCTAGATGCCATTGAAAGTTCTATGCTAACAGTTTCTTTGATCACACTTCTCAGTTGTGGAACTCTCTTCTGGCTTGTTCCTTCCCAGTCAACTTTGATCTTCAAAAATTTAAATGCAATGTCAATTGTTATCTTCTGTTTTGTTAATTGTTATTCTTTTATTGTCCTCTCTCCTTAATAGTAGTTTTTCTCATATTCTCTAATACTCAGAAACTCTTGGGTCCTAGTGGCTTTATTACCTTGCTTGGGGTGAAATGATTAAAAATAGAGTGAGTTGAGATTTTGTCTTTCCCCTTTCATGTGGACAATTTCATTCGGAATGATATCACTCAGAATGAGAAATCAGAGATCTGAGTTCAAATTCCAGTTGGGTTTGTTACATTCACTTACTCAAAAATACTTTGGGAAACGTATGAATACATTTCTTCTCTTTCCAGCTACAGGTTGAATAGCAGGACTGATTGGATCCTGTAGCCTTGGTTGGCAACAATTCTACGAGGGAAAGAAACAGCAATGTACTGCAGAAAAATATTTTCAGATTGGCAACCTGTCTACCACAAAAAGAAATATCAGTCAACTGCGGGAAAATCTTCTGCCTAGTCAGTCATGAATCAAAAGAGGCATGATCGTCCAAGCGTATATCACGTATGGCACTTAACTGACTGAATACGTTCTGACTTGTTTCAATTCGTGTAATATTGAGGGTGGGCTCAGAATGCGAGAGTAGAGTTCAAATCCCAATGGGATTCGTCACATTCACTTACATGCAAATGCCCTTAAGAAAGATATGAATCCCTCTCTTCTCCTCCTCCCAGCAATGGGTTGAATAAACTACAAACAAGGGCTCCTTTGTTCCTTTAAAATACATCAGTAGTTTTGTTCACTGGGAAACCAGCCTATCATAGAAAGAAACGGCAGCCTGCTGCGGGAATACCTTCTGCCTAGTCAGTCAGGAATCGAAAGAGACATGATCACCTAAGTGTGTATCACGTATGACACTTAATTGTATTACTCCATCATAGCTGACAAGACGACATCTATACCGTGTTGTTTTTTTGTGTAAAATCAAAGCACTTTGTTTCTCAATGAAAAGCTATGTAGATTGCTGTCATATGTGATGCCATGTTCTTTATTTTACACAACCTTATGGGTGATGAATTGTTTTCCACCCTACAAACCCTTTCCTCATAATTAACATTGATAGCCTCTATTGCTATTTTCATAGCAAATGTTCAGGTAAGCTACATTCCTTAGTTCCACCAGTTGGGACCAACAGCTAGGACTCACCATGCCACATACAGTGTCGACATCCACATTCCCTTCATTGGTAAGGAGGAAGTTCCACTCCAACAGCTTCTTCTCAAGAACTACTTTGTGGAACAGATTCCCAAAAGGATGCTTCCTTGATCACTATAATCTTAACCTCTTCAAGTCTAAAGTTAACCATTATCTATCCTACATATCCTTCTTGCTTCCTCCCTTTATGCCCTTATAACAACTTCATTCAGGGACACTCTACTTTGAGTGGCTCTTGTGTTTTGTATTGGATGGACAATAGTATAAAAAGAAAATTAAAACATAAAACTGAGAAATAAACATAGGTCCTACCATAATCTGCAAAGACAAACCGATTTAGTCATTCCAATTTCACCATTTTAGCATTTATTCTTTTACCTGTCATTTTGCTAACTGCATGATGATCAAACTTCAAATCTAAATTTAATATAAAATATTATACTTATTAGAAAATATATTCAGTCTAAATACAAAGGAATTATAAAAATTACTTCAAAGGGCTGCAGATATAGAGCATGTTCAGAAAGTCATTATCCAATTATATTTTTATTAACAGACATGTTTCAATATAGAATACAGAAGGAGAATATTTTTTTTAAAGCAATTCACCCCAAGCAAGGTGGGAGTGCCACTAGCACGCAAGGGGTTACAGAGGATTGAGAACAAGAGTAAAGAGGCAGGTTTGGAGAAAGGATACAGAGAAGGACAGGGAACAAGCTCAGGGTGTCAGATGTCGATTGACATTACACTTGAATATTTGAAGATTATAGTCATCAGGGAAGCAAGTAAGGGGAAGGGAGTTTCACTGATGAGAAGTGCGGGAGAAGAAGCTGTTTGAGAAGAAGAGACGGTTATATTTAACCGTTTTGACAGTGAAAAGGTGAGACCGAGATGCCAGCCTGGTAGCTCGCTGAAATTCATATAGTCTGGGAACCAGCGAAAGTAGCTCGTCAGAACAGTTGTCATGAAAATACTTGTAGAAGAGACAGAGGGAAGCCATGGCATGTCTGTGAGATAGTGATTGTAGACTAGATGCCAGATCAGGACCTATCATCTTGCATATTCATCTCTGGATTTTGTCAAGGACCTTGAGACATACAGCAGAAGCACCAGACCGTATATGACAGCAATATTCCATGCAAGGATCGATGGTTGATTCATAGAATATGAATGAAAATTATAAACAATGTTGAAAGTGATGCCTGTTCAAATCAAGACAGGCTTGGATCATTCTTATTTTGTTTCTGAACACTGCGATCAATTGTTCACTTGACATAAACTGAATGAACATTGTTATCACTGCTTTTAAGTCATCCAGTGTATGTGGACAATCTCGATACACTACAGATTTTGTTGCTCTCCACAGATAAAAGTCTAGTGGATTTAGATCTGGCAAGAGTGGGGGGTCACACATCTTTGGAAATAATGTGGTTTGCAAAGATTTTATCCACAAACTGCATAGATCTGTGAGATATGTTGTCAACAGCAGCATCCTTTTCGAACCATGAGTCATTGATTTCCTCACTTGTCATCTGACCAATGTAAGGTGGGAAGAATTTCCGAACAATGGCACTTGTTGTTTATTGTGTTCATGAAGAAAATAAGGCCAACGTCTGGGAACCACAACCTACACTCCAACTTTGAGATCATGTAGGGGTGTTTCATGTAAACTGTGAGGATTATTAGAGGAACAAGATCTTATGGTTTGTAAATTAACATAGCCTGAAAGACAGAATCATACTTCATTGCGTAAAAGTGTCACATCCAATACATTAGCAGTATTCTTTTCAATAAATCAGTAAAACCATCTGTAGTTGCTTTCAGTTCTAGTACCGCCATTATTTAGTATGGGAAGAGCATTAATTTTTGTCTGATGGCCTTATGAGCAGTTCCAAGACAAATATCTTGCTGCTGCACCAACCTTCACAATGATTTTCTAGGACTCTGCTACATTCTGTCAGAAATATCTGACAGTTTCTCTGCTGATAACTTTGCTGGTCTCACACAATGTTTGGCATTGTCCACTGATCCTGTTAATCGAAATTTATCAACAAGCTTATGAACTGTAATGTGATATGGAACGGGTGTATCTGAAAATTTATCAGCAAAACGCTGTCACACCAAATCCATGTATCTACCACTGCCTTCTCGAAATACGTGTTCGATGAGAAATACATGTTCTTCAGTTGTTAAAACAATATTGGGGCGAAATCTGAAATATAAAAAATATGATTAGAAAAGTTTGTGGAAACTTTCCAAACAAGTGCAACATAAATTTCCAAACAAAATCAAAAGGTCAACATAATATTTTATATAGGCATGTGGCCAAGTGTTTAGAACACTCACTTTCTGACCATGAGACCTGGGTTTGAATCTCACGACTTGTCAGGAAGGAGACTTCCTGATGTCATAGGCAGGGAATCCAACTGTGCAGCACCTTTGGAAAGTGCCATCGATAGCTGTGCTAGCATGAAGCCACAAGTCATCGTGACCAAGAGCTTAAGCATGCTGGCCTTGTTCATATTGTTGATCACGCTAGATAACATGCTCTATCCCAGAAACTGTAACTAAGGTCTGCTCAGCATAGTTGCAGCATAAACCACAGGTGAGCTTTGTGGGTGTTGAGCAAACACAAATGTGCCTGAGCGAACGTCTACAATAGGGATTGGCTAGCCACCCTAGTAGACAGGTATCCTCGAATAAAAGTCACCAGCTATTATATATATATTCTGGTGTTGGGATGATGAAGGTAACATCAATCAGCTGTGACAAATTTTATATATATATATATATATATATATATATATATATAATTATTGTTATCCACAGACAGACTGTTTCACTGTATCACAGCTCTTCAGTGTGGATAGATGTCCGGTTGCCTCTAGCTAGGATCGAAACCCGACTGAATTGGTGTCAGTTGGAAATTCTACCACTAAGCCGTCGATGCTCGACAGGGATGAACGTGAATTTTAGCGTATTTATTTTTAGATAAACACACAGTGACCGACAGGACTCAATTTACTTTACTGAAGAGTCTTGCTATATCAGCCTTAATAGTCACTGTTTACAAACCCACACTTTCTTCCCCAGAGAGTTCAACTGAAATTAATTTTTCAGGAGCCTATATGTGTAACTGCTATATATATATATATATATATATATATATATATATAAACAACAATATATGTGTTATGTGCAACTGCTATATATATATATATATATATATATATATATATACAAACAACTTTGATTAAATAGAACCAACAAAGTCTGTCAGTTTCATTTTTTATTTTACTTTTACAACATCTGGATAAAATGTTGAGTATTGTGGATAATCTGTCTGAAGTTCATATTTTGTTTATTTTTTGTCCTAGTACTTTTGACTTTCCAGTCATTATCAAGAACTGGTGTGGTGTCCGTCTGGTAGTTTTAACTCTTGTCTGCATCTTTGTATTCATTAGGATGCTGGACATTTGAAATGATCTAAAATGATGTTATGTGTAACTGCTGTTCTGAATGTGGTACCAAAATGACTCAATATATAAATTTATTGCCTTTAAACCTTGACCTTATTGAAGGTTTGAGATTCTACTGACCTTACCCAGAAACCATTCCAAGCAATTAATGGCCCTGATATTTTAAAATATTTTTTTTCTTTTTTTTTTTTTGCTTGAGTGTTTTTATTTCATAAATATGACCGTAAAAGTGTAAAAAATGTTAAGTGGATTCTTATAATATTTCTTTGTGCTTTCCTTTGACTCTGTTCTTAAATGTGGAATTTCTAATCTTTCAATCTGATGATGAATTTGATAGGGAAGAACCTTTCTCTGTTTTTCTTTTGGCATTTAATAATATCATACAATCTAATTTCACCGTCTGATTATTTCCAAAACTTGTATGTTATTATTTGTTTTCTTGAAAGTCAAATTTTCAACATATCACTTTTTCACTGACTCTCTTTGAATTTTATTAGTTGACTTTCATTAGATTTTTTTGGTTAAATTTTGTTGGGTCTTTTGGTTGTCATTGGGTGAGCCCAAATGCAAAAAAATATGAAAATAAAATATAAAAAAGTATTCAAATTAAACTAAGTCATTTGCTTTCCTTTAAAACCCACATCTCTTTTCTCTGTCTCTCTTTCTACTCTTCTATCTATATGCTTCTCTCTCAGCTAATGAGAAGCCAACCCTTAAGTAAAAAAGAGGGAGAAGGAGAAAAAACTGAACAACTGCTGCAAAATGGAAGTTCACTAGTTCAGGGTATAGTTATTGTGACTAGAAATCTACCAAAATATGAGCGGCTTCATACATCACTCCCACTATAAAAAAAAAGAAAGGGATACCGAAAAATAAAAGAATTTTGGCCAATCAAAAGAACAAAAAACTTTTGGTGTTAACTAAAAACCAAGCTTTGTGCCTAATAGTCTGGAGCCTTTCTTAAGTTTATATAAAGAGACAACCAACAGAGAGTAGCAGAGAGGAGTCAGTCAGAGAAACCAGCCAAGTGTGTCACATGAAGAAACTAAGTGGTCATTTGCTTAAGACATTTTTCCACTTCTTGTGACGGCTGAGAAAACACAACATTTGGCATCCACAACATGTCCCTAAAGTAAACACACTCCTTACTACTTCCAAAGTCTGACTCATAAACTATCAACTACCCAGCAAATAAACTTTCACTAAACCAAATTTCAAAGGACTGACTCCAATCACAGTCAACTAAATAAACATATATTATGTTTTTATACCTTTGATTCTGTTTCTTTATGCTGAAGTTCCGAAGAAATATTGCTAAGAGCCTTTGGCACTTCTCTATAGTCATACATCAGATCTTTTTGGTTAACTTTTATTGAATCTCTTTGTTCAACTTTCATTGGATATTTTTGGTTAACTTTCATTAAAATCTCTTTGTTCAGCTTTCATTAAATCTTTTTGGTTAATTTTCATTGAATCTCTTTGTTCAACTTTCATTGGATATTTTTTATTAACTTTCATTGAACCTCTTTGGTCAGCTTTCATTGGATATTTTTGGTTAACTTTCATTAAAATCTCTTTGGTCAGCTTTCATTAAATCTTTTTGGTTAACTTTCATTGGGTCTTTTTACTCTGGTTTGATTTATATTGTACTTTCTTCAGTTTGCTTCATTTCCTATTCTAAGATCTGTGAATGCTTGTGTGTATATGTGTGTGTGTGTGTGCACTTACATACTTAGCTTAGCTTTAGCTGAGGAGAAAGCCACAAATGTAAGACACCTAGTGAGGAACAGATTCACTACTCAGTAATAATAACTTACTAGACAAGCTCATTCCACATTACATCCATGGAGAGGTTGAAACCATTAAATATTGTTTTGATTTTAATAAGCTTAGCCTCAGTATCTGTCTATATTTCTGAGATGAGGTATTATGTACACTATCTACATTATTCAGACTATTGTCCTCATCTTTGTTGCCATATTTATTACAACGTTTCAGTCGTTGTACGCTCTGGCCTTCTTCAACCACCTGAAGAAGGCCGGAGCATATAAAGGTCAAAATGTTGTAATAAATAAGTTCATGTATCAGTGAATTTATATGTATATTTATATATTTTCATGTGAATGTGTGTATTAATATTGATGATGTACAGTGGAAGGAAACAAATATTTGTGCACATACAAATTTTTAATTTATTGTATTTCCAACAAATGGATAAACATACTTTTCATATGATTAACTGTACACAGATGTATAATAACTAAATATGCATAGAAAACAAAAAAATTTTTAATTTGATAAAAATAACTCCCATTTATCCGTTTTAATGGTTGAAAAAATTATTCATACAATTTAATACTTTGTAGAATCGCCATTATTTACTTTACAGCAACCAACCTCTTCTTGTAGTTCTCAATGATTTGCAAATTTTAGTTGCTATTTTGTTCCATTCTTCTTTGCATATGGTCTTCAAATCCAGGATGTTTATTGGAGCTCTTGGTTGGATTTGAATTTTCAAATAACAACACAGATTCTCGATTGGGTTTAAATTTGGGGACTGACTTGGCATTTCAGAATATTTAGATTATTTTCAGCAAGCCATTTCTTTGTAGCTTTTGCAGTGTGCTTAGGATCATTATCTTGTTGAAAGATCCAATCAGGAGGAAGTTCAAGATTTTCAAACGAAATCATTAAATTTGCTTTGAAAATATTTTGATATGCTGCGGCATTCAATCTACCATCTATTACTGATATGTTGCCAGTACCTTTTACAGTAAAACTTTCCCAAACCATGATGCTGCCATCACCAAATTGGAACTGTTTTCTTTTGTTGGAAGTTATCACCATCTTTCCTCCATACATGATTTCTAGAATTATGTCCAAACAACTCTTTTATTTTTGTCTGTGCATAATACTCTTTCCCAATGATTTTTCCTTATCCTTATGTTCATGAATGAATTTCAACCTGGCATCTCTGTGTCTTTTCAATAGCAGTGGAGTTTTCTGAGGAGAGTGTGACTTTAGATTGTTCTTATGGATTTCATTGCTGAGTGTCCATTTAGTGACACAGGTTCCTGATGAAAGTAAATCATCCTGCAACTCTTGACAAGTAACCATTGGATTTTATTTAATTTGACACATTAATTTCTTTGAATATCATGAAGAAATCTTTGGTGTTCAACAGTTTTGAGTTTTTTATAATGTTGCATTGAATGAACTAATGGTAGTAAATGAAATATTCAGGTTGTCTAAGATTTTCTTGTAACTTTTACCTTCTTTCCAGAGCTTAACAATCAGTTCTTTTTGCAAATTTGTTCATTTTTTACCTCTTGTCATGATGATAATCTTCTTGCATGAATATCAATTACAGAATGTTTTGTTTGAATTTTTGAGGCTAGAAATAACTACTGATAACATTATTAGAACATTCTAGAATATTCCACTTGAATAATCTACAGTGTTAAAGAAATTTAAAAGTTTTAAAATCTGAAATTTTCATTGTACGAATACTTTTTCACACATTAAAATGAATAAATGGGATTTATTTCTATTAAATCAAATTTTTTTCTGTTTTCTATGCATATTTATTATGCATCTGTGTACAGTTAATTATATGAAAAGTATATTTATTCATTAGTTGGAAATACAATAAATTAAAAATTTGTATGTGTATGAATATTTGTTTCCCCATACTGTATGTATATATTTTTGCATATGTATAATAAATTAGTCCAAACAAATAAATAAGTAAATAATTAACAAACCATGTCTACCAAAATAGAATAATATAACAGACTACCCACAATGCAATAGACTACTCACAATACATCGCTGACCTATATATATAAAAAGTTGAGCAAAAACACAATGTACATGGCCCAATGATTGCATTTAGCATGAAACAGACTGTCACCTCTGGGTGGTGACTTCACTGTCCACTTTCATTCATATATATATATATATATATATATATATATATATATATATATATATATATATATATATATATTTATAGATATATATTTTTATTTATAGATATATATAAAGGGTGTTCCAATAACTTGGACTGATTTTAAATGTGAATTAAGTTTAAGTGTCTGATGATTTTTTTCTTTTTCTTTCAGATTTGGTAGACATTTGGGTGATATTATTTTTCACACATAATTGCCATGACTTAAATAACATGATTCAATAGAGAAATAAATAAATTTTCACCAATAATAGTGATTTATTTACTGCTGACTTTGATCCATCTTAATGAAACACTCTTAATTATAATCCATCTTAATGAAACACCCTTTATATATACTTACCCATGCACTTTTATTTTTGTATCTGACGTGTCTGAATCACTTCAGTTTTGCTACACTTTTGTTTTTGATTTTATCATTGTTGTTTTAAATATCCTACATTCTGAAAACAGAACATCTGTCAAGAAAGGTGAAACATCTGCCAAGAAAAGTGAAATGTTGTAAGAACATGGATGTAAATTTACCATGAATGGTTGCACAGTCAGTGCATTTTCTATATATTTTCATCTTAGTAAATTGCTTTGTCTTTTAATTACTAAGGCAAACATTTATAGACCATGGTGAGAATTGAACACTCAGCCATGTGCCTATATATATATATATATATATATATATATATATATATATATATATATGCATAAGCAGTAAAAATGAACAGCTAAAATGTTTTGAATTTACATAAACACATATACATACTCACAGACAACTTAACTCCCATGGTCACAGATGAGATTGAAAGTACTTGGGAAAATAAGAACTATTTGAAAGAAAATTTTGGTATTTTTCTTAATCAATTTTCTAAGGCTACCAAGAAATTAATCTGCAAACTTGAAAGGATCACAATGAAAACTAATCAACATGATATGTCTAAATTATTTAACCAAACCTGTGTGTGTGTGTGTGTGTGTGTGTGTGTGTGTGTGTGTGTGTGTGTGTGTGTGTGTGTGTGTGTGTGTGTGATGTTTTAATATGATAGTGCATGGAATTAAAAAAAATCAGTGATCCAAATCTGAATACCAGTCAAATTCATCATATACTCCTTTGTGTAAATACCCTTGGGAAAGGTATGAGTCTGTTTGCTCTCCCTCCACGTATGGGTGAATAGCAGGACAGACTGGGCTCTGTAGTTTTGTTTGGCAACCAGTCTAGGCGAAGGAAAACACTGAATTAAAAAACTAATCAAATTTTACATGAGGGTAGTCTGGGTCCATTATTTCAATTCTCAGAACAAAAAAGCCAAATCTGATGCTTCAGGGATGAAGAAAACTGTTATCAATAAGAGGGAAAATCTTTTAGGAGATGGAACAACTTCTTTCTCTTTGAATTGATAGGTTGAATCATCAGTGTGCTGCTATTAGTCAAGAAATCATTCAAGCAAAAGCATTGTCTTTGAAGACCTGAACAAAAAATACCCAGATGAGTATGATGTAGAGTTTAAAGCAAGTAAAGAATGAAGAAATTATCACTCGATTAAGAAGCAAGGTGAAAGTGCATCAGCTGATGAACATGCAGCAGCCATTTTCCTAGAGCATTGGCTAAGATCACTGAACAGGTTTTTAACATTGACAAAACTGGATTATATTGGGAAAAAAATTGCCAGACCGTTCTTTCATTTCCAAAGAAGAAAAATCAATTCCAGGCTACAAGGTCTGAAAAGAACGTGTGACCATTATGTTAGGAGGTAATTGTGCTAGAGATTTTAAATTAAAACCATTTCTGATGTATCATGCACACAACCCCCGTGTTCTGAAGAATGTAATCAAGGCATCTCTTCCTGTTATCTGGATGGCTAATCCAAAAGCATAGCTGACTGTTGTTATTTTTGAAGATTAGTTCTTTAAACATTTTATCCCGGGCGCATAAAAACTATTGCAAGAAGAGGATTCTTTTTAAGATATTATTAATAATTTATAATGCTCCTGGCCACCTGCAAAACATTGTAGATTTTCACCCCAATATTACCGTCGTGTACCTTCCTCCAAATACCATGTCTCTTATACAACCAATGGACAGGGTGTCACTGCAATCTTCAAGCCTTACTATATGAAGTGTATGTTGCAACGAGCAAAAGCTGCAACTGATCTTGATGAGTCATGCACACCTCGTGACTTTTGGAAGAAGTATGACATATGCAAGGCTGTACAGAACATAGCAGCAGCATAGAATGATGTTTAGAACACAGCTATAAATTGTGTGTGGAAAAAAACTATGCCTGAAATTCATGAATGATTTCAAGGGGTTTGATAATGTTGAAATCAACAAAACATTGGTGACAATGAGCAAAGAGCTGGAAATGGATTAGGAGGAAGAAGATTTTATAGATTTATTTTAAAAAAGACAAGCAGCCCCTAACGGACAAAGATTTGATAGAGCTCAATGAGCAGCAAAAAAA
This sequence comes from Acanthosepion esculentum, assembly GCA_964036315.1. Taxonomy (NCBI): domain Eukaryota; kingdom Metazoa; phylum Mollusca; class Cephalopoda; order Sepiida; family Sepiidae; genus Acanthosepion; species Acanthosepion esculentum. Next base: position 91,775,082 of record OZ038494.1, on the reverse strand, counting down.
AAAGAAGTTAAAACTGAGCCATGTCACCTTTCCCTAAAAAAAATGCAGGAAGCATTTGTTTTTATTAAAAAAGGACTTCAAATCTTTGAGGATATGGACCCAGATGGTCAACGCTTTTCAAAGGTCATGCACGCTTGTCACAAAGCTTTTTGATCCTTAATCCTTGAAAAAAAGAAGAACAACACAGTTCAAGGAAATCTCAACCAGATTCTTATTAAAAAGCATATCGAACAACAACAACAGCCAGAATCAGCTGCTGATGCTGGCAATCCACAGCCATCTACGTCCGCGATGTAAATAAACAAATTGAATGTAAATGTTGGTAAATTTAACATAAATTAGTTTATTTTCTACTATCACAAAATAATTTTAATAACTGTATTTGTTATTTAACCTTACAAAATTATTTTATTTTATAATCTCTTAGAGCAAACCACATTCACAAATAAAGAGTCTGCGATGTACTGTGAAGATCACCAAATTGTAAACATCTACATTTACAAGTTCATCCTGGGTAAGACAATAAACTACGTCCAGCAGCAAGGCCTCTGAACAGGAGGTTTTGAGGAGCATGGAACCACCTCTTAATTGCTGGTGTTCCCAGGTCCACCTTGACCCGGGGTGGTAGCACCTGTTAGGGTCCCAGCTATGGGCAAATAGTTAACTATTACCAGCAATACTTTTTGAAAAAAATTATTACCAGCAATACAATTTTGAAGGAAAAAGAGGATAGCTGCTAAAAGACCCTATGTCTGGCAACAGGACTCTGCACCATGTCACACAAGCAGGAGAACCCAATCATGACTGTCAGAGAATTTCTGTGACCACATCACCACTTACATCTGGCTATCTAACTCCTCAGACTGCAACCCCCTTGATTATTATGTGTGGGGTACAGTTGAGGGAGAGACCAACAACACTCAATGTAACACCAAAGATGAACTGAGGGCAAGGATTATGGCAGTATTCATCCACTTAAACAAGGAGACCATCTAAAAGAGTTACAGGAGATTCCGAAGTCGTATTGAGGCCAAGATTGAAGCCAATGGAGATTTTATTGAATAAATTTACTCTTTAGTATTTCATGATATTTTAGTGTAATTTTGGTAAATATATCTGTTAAAATAAGATGTCAGTGTTATTTTCATTTTTGCATAACGTGTGTGTGTGTGTGTCTGTACACATACGTATTATATACACAGACAATGCATAAATTTCATATTTGTGTGTGTCTGTACACATACGTATTATATACACAGACAATGCATAAATTTCATATGTGTGTGTGTCTGTACACATACGTATTATATACACAGACAATGCATAAATTTCATATGTGTGTGTCTGTACACATACGTATTATATACACAGACAATGCATAAATTTCATATGAGTGTGTGTGTGTGTGTGTGTGTCTGTACACATACGTATTATATACACAGACAATGCATAAATTTCATATGTGTGTGTGTGTGTGTGTATGTCTGTACACGTACGTATTATATACACAGACAATGCATAAATTTCATGTGTGTGTCTGTACACATACATATTATATACACAGACAATGCATAAATTTCATATGTGTGTGTGTGTGTGTGTGTATGTCTGTACACATACGTATTATATACACAGACAATGCATAAATTTCATATGTGTGTGTGTGTGTGCGCGCGCGTGTTATTCTACCAGAAGTCCAACACATCTCAGCAAATATCTTAATCTAAATCCCAACACACCTTACCCACTTGTCCTTGGTTATCTAACATTAACATGTACAATGGTGACATGAGTGAATCTGAAAGCATTCTACACACGTCGAGGTGTTCTTTGTTGAGCTGCTCTGTTGTGAGCCACTCTCAAAGGTAGCAGATAGGAGGGGGTTGAGCAGACAATAGTAGAGATGCGTGAATGGAGTCATTGAAGTAGACGTGTGGCATTTAGCTGTGTATTTCTACACAGCTGGATGAGTGCATACATTAAATATCGTTAGGAGGAAACCGAACTAAGTAAAGAAGGAGAAAAAGAAACGAGGTTCATGCCTTTGTGTATCCACTCCCCACTCTCCCTTGAATCTGGATTTTGTCTTCTTCTAGGTTTACAATCTTTGTCATTTTCTGTGCCTAAAGTTTAAGGATGAATTGTTTCGGCATTTATATATACAAAATGAAACATACGTCTAAATTATATTTATACATATATGATAGCTATCAACTCATTGGAAGTGTGACTATCATCAACAAGATAAATCTATAGTTACATTTTTTAAATTCAGTGTTGTCCTTCTTCTAGACTGGTTGCCAACCATGACTAGAAAAGCCCAGTCTGCTTTGCTATTTAACCCATTGCTAGAGGGTGAAGAGATGGATTCATACCTTTGCCAAGAATATTTGCACAAAAAGGAATGAATTGAATTCAACTGAAATTTAAAATTTGCTCTTCAATTTCTCATTCTGAAGCAATATTAATTACATTACCTGCACATATATTTTATGAATATATGTCTAGATTTTATTTATTGGTTTTGACATCATGGTGATATATAGTACATGATGCTGAAGAGAACAGGAGAGTAGTTAGAACACACAATTGGTAGGCACTGATACTAGTATCCATTGAGATGTCCCTGTCTTTAGTTGAATCCTGTAACCATACTGTCTACAAATATATATATATATATATATATATATATATATATATATATATATATATATATATATATATATATATGATGAACTCTCCCGTCGAACTTGACGTATGAGGGTCAGACAGATCAGTTCCCAGAAACTGAAAGCCCGACACCCACACAGGATTTGATTATAGTGGCGAAGGCTTTGTGCAGGGCCATCCACACTTTTTGGGGGGATGAATACAGGGACCTGGTGCAGCGAATGCCACAAGGTCCCCAAATGACCCTCCGCAGGTTTTGAATTCAGAGTTGTCCTTCTCCTAGACCAGTTGCCATCCAAGGCTATAGAACCCAGTCTGTCCTGCTATTTACCCATAGTTGGAGGGAGAAGAAGAGGATTCACACCTTTCCCAATATATATGTGTGTGTGTGTGTGCGCGCATAGGATGTACAATAATATCCCAAATAAAAGTGAAGATGATGAAACAGTGGAAAAGCTTTTCCACTTTGTCTCATTATCTTCACCCCCTCCACACAAACACACACACATATATACGAGGGTCATTCAATAAATAAGGTGAATTTTTCGGTATAAGGACTTCTAATACAGATAGAAGCTTACTCTTTTTTATTTTTTTTGTTTTACTTCTTTTTCACATGGATTTAATTTCTTTTGCAGATTAAAAAAAAATTTTTTTAAAAAGTAAGCTTCTATCCGTATTAGAAGTCCTTATCCCAAAAAATTCACCTTATTTATTGAATGACCCTTGTATATATATATATATTGATGCATGTTAATTAAATTAACGTAATTTTTTTGCTAGCAAAAAAATTACGTTAATCATATACTACACTAAATCTAGCATATCCAACTTAATTATTCGCAATGATTCTTCCCCACTCCCTGTTAGTGATTTGCAAAAAAACAACATAGTTTACAAATTTAAGTGCCTTTTGGGAGATTGTATCTCCAATGGATAATAATATTTATGTTGGCCACACCACAAACTTGCTTTCACGACATTTGACTCTACATTTGAATCATAACTAACATTTTTAGGCATTTAAAACAACATGCCTGACCTATACATATATATATATCTATATATATATATATATATATATATACATATATATATATATATATATATATATATATGTGTATGTATATATGTATGTATATATATATATATATATATATATATATATATATAAATACATTTCTGCAAGTTTCCCCAATGTATTGTGAGGAGCAGTTCTGGCACTTTATTTTATATATACCTGCTTCATTATTATTATTATTCATGGGTATTTTAAGTTCTGATCATATCCATAATAGTTTTGGATGTGGTTGTAATTATTTTGATGTTGTTTAGATTGGATTGTTTTGGATAGTAGATGTTACGGAGTCAGTAGGTAGTATTATATGTCTGTTTTTATCTGGTTTATTGCTATTGTTGTTGATAATGTTATCTTTTCGTGTTTGTATATTTTGTATGCCTTTCTCTTAGTATCATTGGTAAAATAATGAAGATATTGGAGGTTTTTGAAAGTATTTTCTATGTATATTTCTTCTTTGGGCACGTATTGGGGGCTGCAGATTCTTAGTGCTCTTAAATAGAATCCTATAATTATTCCAGATTTGATCTTGTTACAGTGGTGGAAATAAAAATCAATAGGGTCATTCTTGTTGGTAGATTTTTTGTAAACCTCAAACTGAAGTTCGTTATTACTTCTATGCAGCATGATATCTAGGAAGGTTAATGTGTTGTTAGACACAGACTCAATGGTAAAGTCTATTGTGGGTTCAGTGTTATTAAGTTTGTTGACAAGATCAGGTAAAATTATGTTTTGTGGATATATTAATAGAGAATCATTTGTATATCTGAAATAAGAAGAATTTTGCGATAAAATATTTTTGAAAGGATCACTTTCCAGAAATTCCAAAAACAGATAAGCCATAATACCACTAAGAGTAAACCCTATCAGTAAACCAAATTTTTGTCTATAAAAATTGTTATCAAAGGTGAAAAACATTGATTAGTAAATACATGGCACATTTTTATGATGTGTAGGAATAGGTAATTCTATTTATATTTTAGTTAAGTGTGTTTTTAGTAAATTTAGACATTTATTTACAGCATATAAGATTTTATATCTACACTAGTTATTTATTTTTTTATGATGTCTATGTTTTTTAAATTATTTAAAAGACCATCAGAGGTTTTATATGCAAGAAACTACTTGTGCCGAGAAGTGGGTCTC
>OZ038494.1:91727688-91765188 GCA_964036315.1 Acanthosepion esculentum | reverse complement strand
TTAAGCTTTTTATTTAATTTTTCTTGTGTTCGAACAAGAGCTTTCTACTGTTTCCTACTAGTATATTTCTAATGGAGTCTGGTATAAAAAAATCAAATTATCTATTACAAAAAATTTAAGACAGCTAACCTTATCCTCAAAAGTAACAACACACCAGTTAAGTCAAAATTACAAAGAACGAACATTATCTATGAGTTCAAATGCCCCTTAAGTAATTGTGTTCCCGATCAAACTGGACTCATAAATAATTACATCGGTTACACAACTACATGCTTATCCAGACGCCTTACGTTACACCTATCTGATCATAGCTCCATTAGAACCCACTTAAACACACACACAAACTTACCAGACTCTATTAGAAACATACTAGTAGAAAACACAAATATAATAACTTCATCCACTTGCAAAAAAAAGATTAAAAATAATGGAAGCTTTAATAATAAAAAAGAAAAGGCCAACTCTTAACAATATTAACTACGAACAAGGTCACAATGTGCTAACCGTTTTAGGAATTAAAAACATGCCTACAACACACTAAAACATACACATAATGCACACACCCAATTAAGCTGAAAAATTGAATCATCCTTGATAATGGCTAAAGGTATAGCCAAAAGTGCTTGGAAATATAAAACATTTTGACAGTTTTTACACACTCTTTGTCTAGAAAAGAAATCTCTTGTTCGAACATAAAAAAAAAAAAATAAAAAGCTTAACCGTAGTACCTTGTCTGTCGTTTTTAATGAAATATGCATATATATATATATATATATATATATATATATATATATATATATATATATATATATATATACAAATATTTATGCATATATATGAGTATGTGGCTGAGTCGTTAGAACGTTCACATTCTGAAACCGGGTTCGATCCCATCATGGTCGATTTGTCAATAAGGAGACTTTCCGATGTTATTGGACTGGAGGGGGTCGATCTTAGCATGTGGCACCTTTGTAAAATGCCTGAAAACCACACCACAAGTTGACCCAAGCCTTGTGTGTGAAATTGGGTAGATGAAACCCTTGGGGGCCGTCGATAGCTGTGCTAGCACAAAGTCACAAGTCATTGTGGCCGAGGACTTGAGTGTGCAAATTGTTGATCACGCTAGGTAACACACTCTTTCCCAGAAACTGTAACTACGGTCTGCTCTGCATAGTTGCAGTATAAACCACAGGTGGGCTCTGTGGGTGTTGAACAAACACAAAATGTGCCTGAGCAAGCGTCTGCAATAGGGACTGGCTAGCCGTCCTGGGAGACAGTGGCCAGCTATACTCATACGCAGGGGGTTACAGAGAGTGGAGGTGAGAAAAAAACTGGGTATAGTGTGAATGAGGAAAGGATAAATGATGAACGGGATTTAAAAAGATAAAAGATGATGATTGATGTTGCATTTAAATTTTTGGACATTGTAGTTTTCAGGGAAACAAGGAAATGGAAAGGAGTTCCATGGGCGAGAAGTGTGAGAAAAGAAACTGATGAAGTAGAAGTTGTGGTTACATTTAAATATTTCAACAGTAAAAGGGTAGGACATAGATGCCAATCCAGTAGCATATTTATATTCACATAGTCAGGGCACCAGAGAAAAAACTCATCAGAGAAGTTGCCATGAAAATATTTGTAGAAAAGACAGAGGGAAGCCAAGACATGTCGGTGAGAAAGTAACGGAAGTCGAGATGCCAAGTTAGGATTGATTACATTACAGAACCTTGAGATGAATAGCAGTAGCACCAGACCAGATATAGCAACAGTGTTCTATGCATGGACGAATGGTAGATTTGTAAATGTGCAAGATGGACTCTGTCATAACACAGTGACCCAACTTAAAAATAAAGACACTGCAAACTTTTGCACACACTTCTGTATCTGTGTGCTTTTTTTTAATGTAAATGTTCAGCGTTCAAATTAGGACTATAATTTTTATACTTTAAATGTGCTAAGAAAGAAAGAAACAAACAAAAAACAAAGAGTGCATGTGTATGTATGTGTTTGATGGGTATTGACATCTAAAAAGAAGCATTCATATTAGCACATGGATAACTACGTGGGCCAAACAAGATGCAGAATATTTATTCACTTTTATGCTTGTATGACAAAATAAAAATATGTTTACATATGACATGTGTGGAGCTGGTGCAACATGATGTTCCTAGAAATCCATTTTGTACATTTATTTACTTGTAAAATTTGCTATACCTTCATCTGAAATGATTTTTTAAATTTTATTTCATTGAGAGCATGTGTGCACACACACGTACACAGGTTTCAAACTGATGACATTTGTAACAAATAAAAAAAAACATCATTATAAGACAGTGCTGAAAAGTTCTCATCCTGATCAAGAAGATTTTAACTGCTAAAACTGATGTTTAATCATATTTTGGTCATTGAAGTTTGTTTGGTCATGTTTAGTAATTAAATAATATTATGCTTTCTTTGGCGAGGTTTGAACTTATCGTTTCCTAGTCTGTACACATCTGTCTCTGTTTATAAACAAGAAGTAATCTACTTCAATATGTGAGTTTAAATACATAGGCACATCTTAATGAACGCAACTTAGCAATTTATGTTCACACATACACACATGTGCTTTAATGTACGTGTGCAAATAAATAAATATGCTACATTACATTGTGGAAGTCAATTCATGATTGAGTAAGACCACCGCTAGGACTCATAACTCTCAAACATACATACAAAATACATTCTTCTAGACAATTCTTGACCTGACACCAGTTCCTTTTTACAAATTAGGTTTTTCAGGTTTAGGCTTCTTGGTTGGAATGAGAACTTTTCAGCACTTTCTTATGATGTGTATATATGTGTATTTTGTTACAAATATTAATGTTAATATAACAATTATAATTTGAAGTGTGTGTGTGTGTGTGTGTGTGTGTGTGTGTGTGTGTGTGTGTGTGTGTGTGTGTGTGTGTGTGTGTGTGTGTGTGTGTGCGATCTCTCAGTAAAAGAAAAATCATTTGAGATAGTAGATATTGCACACTTTGCAAGTAAATAAATGTACTGAAATGACTGCTAGGAAGATCATGTTGCATCAGAATCAGCAGTCCAAGTGATCTAGATTTTGTTGCCTAAAAAGAGAAAATAAAATCATGTTTAGAATTCTGATTTTCACCTGTGCCAGAACGCCAACTACCAAAACGGCATATAAGTATGCACAACTACCTCATTCACTGTGTAATCCCTTAGATAGATAGATAGATAGATAGATAGATATAGAGAGAGAGACTGCAACAGATAGATAGAAAATACACCATGATAGATAGATAGATAGATAGATAGATAGATAGATAGATAGAGAGAGACTGCAACAGATAGATAGAAAATACACCAAGATAGATAGATAGATATATAGAGAGAGACTGCAACAGATAGTTAGAAAATACACCATGATAGATAGATAGATAGATAGATAATGAGCCATAATAGATAGATAGATAAAGAGCCATGATAGATAGATAGATTGATAGATAGATAAAACTAGATAATGAACTATAATAGATAATGAATCATAATAGATAGATTGATAGATAGACGGATAGATAATAAACTGTGATAGATAGATAAACAGATAATGAACCTAGATAGATTGATAGATAATGAGCCTTTATAGATTGATAGATAATGAACCATTATAGATAGATATATAAATAGATAATGAACCATTATAGATAGATATATAAATAGATAATGAACCTTTATAAATAGATAACGAACTCTGATAGATAATGAACCTTGATAGATTGCTAATAAATCGTAATAGATAGAAAGATAAGTAGATGGACAGATAATGAACCATAATAGATAGATATATAATTAGATAATGAACCATTATAGATAGATATATAAATAGATAATGAACCTTTATAAATAGATAACAAACTCTGATAGATAATGAACCTTGATAGATTGCTAATAAATCGTAATAGATAGAAAGATAAGTAGATGGATCGATAATGAACCATTATAGATAGATATATAAATAGATAATGAACCATAATAGATAGATAATGAAGTGTGATAGATTGACAGATAATGAACCTTGATATATAGATAGATAAATAAAACACTAGATAGATTGCTAATAAACCATAATAGATAAATAGATTGATAGATAGATAGATAATGAACTGTAATATATAATGAGTCATAATAGATAGATAAATAGATAATGAATCATAATAGATAGATAGATATTAAAGTATAATTGATAGATAGATAATAAACCATAATAGATGGATAATGAATCATAATAGATATATAGATGGACAGATAATGAACTGTGATAGATAGACAGACAGACAATGAACCTTTATAGATAGATAGATAACGAAATCAACAGATTGCTAATAAACTGTAATAGATATATAAGTAGATAGATAATGAACCATAATAATAGGCAGATAGATAAATAATGAACCCTAATAGATAGATAAAGAGATAATGAACCATGATAGATAGATAATGAACCGTGATAAATAGACAGTTAGATAGATAGCTATATTATGAACTGTGATAGATACATACTGAACCAAGATAGAGAGATAGAAAATGAACAGTAATAGATTGATAGATAATAAACCTTGATAGATAGATAGATAGATAATGAATCTTGACAGATGCACATGCAAACACATGTGAAGATTTGATGACTACTGTTGAAAAATGTGTAAAAAGGGTGAAATGTGATAAAGTGATGTTGGCTGTTCGCAGCATGTGTATTTAAATTAATATTTAGATCGATAAACAGACCAATAAAAATGGAGACAGACACCAGTGTCTGCACTGATATATAAGGATGTCTACATATGATAAAATAGATAAGTAAACGAATGCATCAAAATTGTCACCTCTTGTGAGTGGCTTATGATTTTGTGAGGAAGATGGTGTCACCTGACCTAAACGCATAGAGAGAGAAATGGCGATTGAAGATAGCAGCTGTCACTGTCACTTTCTTTCTTGCAAATAGATGACACAAGAAACAGAAGGGGAAAAATGTACTTGTTATAGCAGCACCAATATTGGTTTCTACTATTACTCAGCTTAGCTTAGTCTGACACAAGGCCACCTAGTGAGGATCGAACTCATTACAACAGTCTGCAAGACAAACTATGAAACTGGAACCACGACTGAATAATCATAATGATAATGCAATAAATGACAATAAGTAGTGGGAAGGGGAGGAGGACTCTTCTCGTTTCATTCTTTCCTTTTTAATATATTGTAGTTGACGTAGTAGAAATGTTTTGTTTTTTTTCCTATTATTAATAGAAATAAAGTAAAGAGCGAGTGACCCAATGGTTACCAACTCAGAACACGGGAACCAAGTTCGGTTTTCAACAGAGACTATCGTCTCTCGGCACTGGGAAAAAAATGAAGCATGAATCCGCTTTTCTTTGCGTTGTCTTCCCTTGCCAGAGATCTTAACAAAATATGACATTTTCAAAATGATCTCATCATTGTTATGATATCATTTTTAGTGAGTGTCAGTGAGCACTTGGATAAACGGTAAACCACTCACCCATGTCTACCGTTGCCTGCTCCGGCGTTATAGCAAGAAAATGCCACATCGTCTATTGTCGAAATAGCAACAATTAGTCGAAGTCGTTTTAAAAGAAGGTAGTTGCCGTCACCACAACAAAGTAGCATTTATTATTTTAGTTCAAGTACGAATAGTTAAAAATTAGTAATGTTTAGTTTTAGTTAGTAGCGGTATAAGAGTTATTATTTACAATGGTAGAGAGAAAATGTAGTAGCAGTTGTTTTTAACATTAAAAAGATAACCCGGCAACATGTGGGTGGTGTTTTGTTTTAACTTCTCTCGGTTACCTTACATATCATGGTCACTCTGCTCCTGATAACCTTTAACCTTTTTCCCCTTTGACCCTTTATTACATTGTGATGGTTTTACCAACAAATCGTGAGTTAAGAATTCGTTTAAGAATCTGTTGAGAGAACAAATGAATGGTTCCGTTAATTTGAACTTTTTAAAAGAATTTTTTTTTTAGGTTGAATATTAAGATATATAATCATTTTCTTTTATTAAAAAAAAAGAATTTTCTTGCCGATTTTTAAATTAGCCTTTTTATAAAAAATAAAAAATAAAATTTCGTTTTACTTCGTACTGACCAATTCAGATTTGCATACGACCATAAAAAATGTAATAAAATCACAAATTAACATATGTCATATCAGCAACAGAAAATTATATGCAAAATTTTAAAAAGTACCATGTTTTTTTTAGCATCAACAGATTTTTTTGTCTGACAATTACAGAAAAATTGTGGTTTGAAAGAACTTTTTTTTTGTCTATTCAGCAAAAGAAGAAAGTGACTGAACATTAATAATAAAAATAACATTAATATTCGATTAAATGTGTGATTTTGCTTATTTTGATGCCGATTCTTGTGTCCTTCCTTCCTTCCTATCGTCTGCCTTCTTGATTTTTTTTTTACTTTCCTTTTATGTTCACTATAAAATTAAATTAAATTAAAAATGCTAATCTTGTATGTAATTGAAATTGTAACTCTTCTTGTGGTTTTATTACTTTTTTATATTTTAGGTTGGGTTCATTTTCATAAATCAGCAAAACAAACACTTAATGATGTGAATAAACATTGAAATATTTTTTTTTTTAAATGTTTTTTGTTTAGTTTTTTTAGTTTTTTTTTAAAAATTGGCCACTGTTTCGGCGGTTTTTAATGTCGTGTAACTGTTTTTCTTTCTTTTTTCTTTTTTTTTCTTTCTTGATTGTCAGTTTTTTACTTTCAACTTCTGGTGTGCAAAAAACAGAATTTATTCTATACTCCAAGAGTGGAAAATTTCGAAGCAAAAAAAAAGAAAAGGCCCAAAACATCATAAAACAAAAACAAAAAACTGAAAGAGACATTGTCAGGTGGCAGTAGGTGGGGGACACTATTTGAAACATCATAAAAAATTAAAAATGCAATGTCGAAAATATGACGACAAAAAAATGACGGCTGAGTTTTAAAAAAATCAAAATTCACAACAGCTGAAGAAGAAAAACTACAAACAAACAAAACTACATACCTGAAATAAAAAGGTAATTTTAATTTATTGTAGAGTGTTATTCAAGGTACTTTATCTTAGGATAGTACAAGGGTTAAAAAAGCAGGAAATTCTGCCTAGCTGCTAAATGAGGAGGATTGACTTGCCTTGAAAATCAGTATTCAAAATCATGGCATTTACTTGGGTTTGAACACTATGCATGTATGCCTGTAGTGTAGAAAATATACTATCTGGCCCACCCAATGAATATAATGGTCAAAATGAAACACAGAAAAACAACTGCAGTTACAAGGTAGTAAAGGAAAGCAAGAAGAAAGGACTAACAATCACTTGTAAGAAGACAATGTATGGCTGTCAGCAAAATGTGAAATGAAGCAAATACAGAAATTGAACTACCTTGGGAATTCTTTTAACAGACAACAGAAAATGTGGCACTGAAATCCAATGGCACATTGGAAGAATGAAAGATGCCTTTCAAAAGCTAAACAAAGTATTAAGAAACAAGAAATTTTCATTAGAAAAGCATGCTATATTTCTGTATAATACAGTGTAACCCAGATATAAGAGAGTTGTCGGGACCGGAGAAGAAGTATCTTATATCCGGTTTTCTCTTATATCCGGGTTTGGTCTATTATATATACATTAACACAGGCTCTAATTTGGGACCAGATAAAATCTCTTTTATATCCGGGTTTCTCTTATATCCGGGTCTCTTATATCCGGGTTACACTGTATCAATCCTCCTGTATGCCAGTGAATACTGGACAATTTCATCACAGAAGAGGAGACTCAAGGTAACAGAGACATGGTTCTACAGAAAGATGCTGAGAATACCATAAAGCATGTGAGCAACGAGGAAGTTTTAAACACAATGTAAGCAAAAAGGATACTTATACTTAGAATCAGAAAGAGATAGTTGATTCTTTTAGGACGGATGATGAGGAAAGAAGGCTTACAGAACTTGATACTCACAGGACATATTTAAAGCATGAAGGGAAACATTGAGTAACATACCCAATGAGTTTCTGTAAATTTATAACAGAATGTGGATTAGGAGAGATAATAAAGTGACAAACATTTCTTAGATGCTTAGAATATTGCTGCCACATATGGCCCAGTACTCCTGCTATTTACCTTGAGCTCCTTGATAAGATCCAAAAAAGAATCTGCAATATTATTGGTCCTGATCTGGTGGCTCAGCTCCAGTCACTTCCCAAACTGCTATAAGGTTGCCTCTCTATATCTTTTCTATAAGTACTTTCATAGTAATTGTTCAAATGAGCTCTTCACTATAGTACCTAGACTTTTTTAATTTAAGTGCACCACTAGACTGGTGTTGAGATCTCATCAATTCACAGTTGTGCTGGCTAGATGTAGCCGTAAATTCTATGCTAAGTTTCTTTTCTTACAGTTCTCATTTGTGGAACTCCCTTCCAGCTCCATGCTTACCAACCAACTTTAATCTACAAAAATTTAAATGCAATGTCAATCACTATCTAATGTCCACCTGATTGAAGGTAAAATAAAGAGTTCTCTTTATTCTAGATTCAACACCATCACTTGATAAGACACCAGAGGTGTTAAAACAAAATGTCTATTTTTGTAGTGATTTTATAACATATTTATGTTATAATTTTCAAATAAATTATATATATATACATATATATATATCTATATCTATCTATCTATTTATCTATATATATATATATATATATATATATATATATATATATATATATATATATATATATATATACACACACACAAATATATCATCCACCAAGTAGACCAGTATTCACTTTATCAGTCATTTACTAAATTTTGGAAAAATGGGGGTGGGAGTAAGAGTAGGAGGATCCACCAACCTTGAAAATCAGCATATCATGTCCTATTTTTTACCTGGATGAAAGTCAGAAAATGTTTAAATATCCAGCCCATCAATATTGAATGGGATAAGGGAGAGAATGAGAAGATACAAAAGGAGAGAGAAAAACAGAGGCTAGAAATAATGTATAATATTATTTATCAAAATCAGTAGAATTTCTATGGGGCCATTTTAGTGTTGTTGTTCTTACTGCTGCTACTAGAATGACAACAAGTAGTAACTGAAGATGTAGTTAGACTATAAACTTATTTGTAGATTCAGTTGTCATATGAATTACTATTGTTTTAAATGCAACATATATAAATAAATTCTAATTCCAACAAGTAGAACCTAGAAAAATATAAGGCCTAGGTAGGTAATGGGGAGTTGAAATGTATTTTGATATTTGGTCATTGAAACAGTGATTTTGGGAAGTGGGTTGATCATGAATCCTTGCCTCATATTCCCTCGAATTCTTTTCTATTTGTACTTTTCTGTGCATCCACTCAAATGGAATATGTGAGAAGGTTCTGTTTAAAATGAGAGACCCACGCATACACAAAACCAAAGGCCAAAAATAGCCCTGTTCCTTCAGCACTTCACACTTGGGATGCCTGCATCAAGAATGAACCCGGACACGTCTGTTTTTTAATAAAATAGGAGATGCACTGGTTTGGTCAACTTCTTGGACGTAGGTGGATAATTTTTGCTGCAGAACTCAAAATTGATGAATGAGGTATGCATTCTTTCTAAGTAGGAATTTAACTGCACATCTACTTGAGTATAATGTGACACCAAGTGAGTTTATAAGTATGTAGACTAAGAGCAAAAATTGCTCAAGGCCATTTGCCACTTACTCTTTTATGAATGGCCTAGATACGAGGTTATGAGCCTGACTCTCTCTTGAAGAAGAGATATTGCCTTGGGCAGGCCTACACAAAATACAGCTTGTGAACCGCATTTGGCCGGCAAGACTACACAGGATGGCCCACAAGGGTTTTTCAAAATAGTAATTTTTTATGTTCATTAGAATAAATTCGGTAATTGATTATGAATGAAAAATTCAGTTTTGTGGGAACTTGTCTTTAGGCAAGCAATATTTCACTCTTTGTATCTAATAATATCTTTTAACTCTCCTGAGAAAAAGATGTTTTCTTACCATCCGTCTCTCTATATACAATGTAACCCGGATATAAGAGACCCGGATATAAGAGAAACTCGGATATAAGAGAGATTTTCTCTGGTCCCAAATTAGAGCCATACTTACCTAAACAAAATAGACCAAACCCGGATATAAGAGAAACCTGGATATAAGAGACTTCTTCTCCGGTCCTGACAACTCTCTTATATCCGGGTTACATTGTATCTATATCTGTTTCTACTGCAGTAATTTACTCTAAAAATTAACTCTTGCAGTCTCTAACTAGTTTTTTGTAATCAATGTCCTTTCACATTTTTTTAATCGTATCAGCCTGGCCTTGGGTATGAATACCTGAGGCCTGAGCACATACTGTTAAATTCAAATTTTTTCTTTCCCTTAGTGATTTACTAACTGTTGTAGCATACCTATGGATGATAATGGGGATGTCCCTATTCACAATAAATACAATAGTAAATACTGCATGTTGGTCTGCAGTTGGAGATTCGTCTCCAGCTCTGTTGGTCAAACTCTCTGTCTCCAGCCAGAGAAGATCCCCAGACTAGGCTATGTCAAAAGGCAGAGTCTTGTCTCAGGAAACAGCTACATGACCCCGTTTCATACGGGGTCTACAGGGAATTTTTGTCCGAGCTTACAGGCTTGGATACCCCACATTAAATTCGGCCTTGTGTCACATCTGAGCGCATGGGGTGATTGGTAGATATCCTGCAGTTGGAGATTCATTGTGGAATTCACTTGACTCAATTCTAGCAGTTGACTACTTCTTCTATGCACCGCTGCGAATCTTTTATGTGTTATTCTTGTCTTAAGTATTATCATTTATTACCAACCTTCGTGTGATTATTCTATTCAGTAACCTTCCCTAGGTTACAACACTATCACTTATTTTGTTAAAATAAGCTAATCTTCTATGTAAGTAATATTGGCTTCACTATGAGAAAAACTATTGGACATAGTTCATTTGAATAATCTACTGTTTGCAAAAATTATCCTCTAAAGATTTTATCAGATTTTACAGAAGTTTTCTTTACCATCAGAAGTAAATATATACAGTGTAACCTGGATATAAGAGAGTTGTCGGGACCGGAGAAGAAGTATCTTATATCCGGTTTTCTCTTATATCCGGGTTTGGTCTATTATATATACATTAACACAGGTTCTAATTTGGGACCAGAGAAAATCTCTCTTGTATCCGGGTTTCTCTTATATCAGGGTCTCTTATATCCGGGTTACACTGTATTTTACAATTTGGATTCTACAAAACTTTTCAGACCTTTCCCCACCAAAAAAAAATGACAGCTTGAAAAATATCTTCCACATCTTAAATGCAAAGTTGAGGTATCTGCTAAGGCAATGTTTATCCATATGCTGTCTTCTTTTATTTGCTGTGTCCCTTCAATATTATAGAGTGATCATGCCCTCCACAACTTCCCATCCTTTGTAGCTTTTAGCTTTAGTTCTTTATCAAGATTAGTCTTGTTGATCATTAATACTGAATCGTGAGTTTGATTCTTACTGGTTGTCCCATACAAATTCAACATTAAATAATGAAAGACTTGATGTATTGCAAAATTAACTAATCAGTCTCTTCATTTTTATGCATATTAAGAACACTAAAATTAATCAAATCGTACAGATATTTTTTTTATTCTTCTTTCAAAATTAAACAATCAATTACAAAAAAAAAAATCAGAAGTGCTTTTGTTATTTATTTATAAACTAAAGTGCCAAACAATAAGTAATCCATTGCAGAAATGTTCTTAGCCTGATGACATGTGCATGATATAATAGGTAAAGAGGTTGTGTAGCTGTGGCAGGTATGTGATGTAGAGAGGATTTAAAATCATTTGACTGAAGAAGGATTATTGAAGCCAAAAAAATAGGGCACTATCTCTGAGGTAGTAATTTCTCCCAGTTTTTTTTTACACTCCTCCCCAGTTTTTGGAACAGGAATAGAGGTTTATCCCTTGTTTCCTGTTTAGGATTGGGTTTCTGATTCTTTCTAAAATCTACTTCAACTATATACTTCTAACATCTCTGCCTAAACTCTGAAATTTTATTTACTATTTATTTATTTTTTCTCAATAGTAGCAGATAGGTTTACTATCATCTGATTCACACTCCTCCCTAATCTTTTGAACAGCAATAGTGGTTTATCCCTCATCTCCTGTTTCGGATTGGGTTTCCAGTTCCTATTAAAGTCTGTTCATTCTCTTTCACTCCCAGTAGTTCTATATTTTGAATAAGAACTTTTAAGATACAGGAACAAAAAATTTACCTGGGAAAAAAAATGGTTCCCTTTAACAATCTCCTTTCAGACGGCAGAGATGACTGTACCTTAAAATTTCTGTCCAGCCACTTTTGGCTGTAACTTTTTTTGAACATACCGTTAAGGAAAAGGTAAATGGTTTTGTTTTTGCTCTTTGATTTTTATACAATAAAAATAGATAAAATTAAAAAACAAGCAAACAAAAAAAAACACTTTGCTAGATACATATGTATGTATATATATATATATATATATATATATATATATATATATATATATATATGTGTGTGTACACACACACACACACACACATATGATATTATAAAAATTTAGTTTTAAGGTATGCTATATTTATGGGTTAAAGTACTTAATATCAGGGCTACAGAATATGTAAATATAAAAGTGAACATTAAGTTCAACAATCAGTGACAATATAAACATTACAACAATGATTGCAACATCTGCAACTTTTGTCAACAAGAAAAATTAGCATTAATAACATTTCCAGACCGAAAAAACTTTTGAATCAGACATCAGAAATTATGACCTGTTGTATACATACTAAAATGTTCATTTTAAGTTCATTTGAAGTGGGATGAAAAGAACATATGTGTATTTCATTTAATCCCCCACCAATACATTTCTAATACACCTGATTTCTCCTCCTTTGCATCCTCCTACCATACCTCTCATCGTGTGCCTATTTATTTTTTAAAAAATATAACATTTATAAATTTTTATTTAAAAAAATAAAGTGTTAGAAAATCAATTGACTGAAATCATCTGAAGATATCAAAAGGTTGAAACCAAGGTAGTGGAATCGGCTGATTTCCTAATTTTCTATACTTAAGAGCTCTTCATGTTAAATTTATATTTTTTATATGTGTATTAAGCACCTTTTTTAAATACTACTGTTTCTTGGTCTAATTCAACTCTGACCATTTATGTTTATATATATATATATATATATATATATATATATATATATATATATATATATATATATATTACAAAGAGTTAATCATACCTTGAATCAATCAGTTACAAATAATTTGTAATGTAAAATATATGTTGCCTATTTTATTATATATATATATATATAATAAAATAGGCAGCATATATTTTACATATATATTATTATTATATATATATATATAATAAAATAGGCAGCATATATTTTACATTACAAATTATTTGTAACTGATTGATTCAAGGTATGATTAACTCTTTGTAATATATATATATATATATATATATATATATATACTAAAAATATAGTAGAGTGTCATAGATAATCTAGATGTATAAATCTCAACACCTTCCTTTCACTTCATTTACCATTGAACTGTCCTGTTCGACTAAGAATCGTCTCTTTGCTATTTCTACTTGTATAAGCCATTTAGTAGGCTTTCTCTAGCAAGGGAAATTCTTTATTTATTCATGCTGTATTTTGACAGTCATTCAGTTGTGACAGTGTCAGAGCTGCTTATACACCTGTGCTGCCATTGATGCTACTATTAGAAAAAAAACAGATCGAGCTTAACAATAACATAGTCAGAAACTTAGCATATGATTTGTTATCAATTGAATTGTTTGTCATCTACTCTCACTACTACAGCTGCCTCTACTACGTCACTATATCTTAACCAATAACTAGTAGGAACAATTAATAATGAATAATGTCTGGTGGCTTGTTTCTGAGATCACCCATTTATTAGGGTGGCTAGCTAATCCCTGTTTCAGACACCGTCTCAGGCATATTTGTGTTTCTTCAATATCCACAGAGCCCACCTGTTGCCTATACTGCAACTATA
Organism: Acanthosepion esculentum; assembly: GCA_964036315.1. Classification (NCBI taxonomy): domain Eukaryota; kingdom Metazoa; phylum Mollusca; class Cephalopoda; order Sepiida; family Sepiidae; genus Acanthosepion; species Acanthosepion esculentum. The sequence continues at coordinate 91,751,020 of OZ038494.1, read as the reverse complement.
CTGAGAAGAACTTAGTTACAGTTTCTCAAGAGAACACATAATCTGGCATGATCAGTAATTGAGCAAGGACAGTATGCTCAAAACCTTGGCCACGATGACTTGTGACTTCATGCTAGAATAACCATTGATGGCTTGTGAACATTTTTGTCTCCCTTTTTACACTCAATACCTTGGTTTCCTTTTCTTTGCCAGTTTCATTTGTTAGTTCTATTCTGAAGGTAATATGACAGAAAATAACATGATTCTGTACAGAGTTTTCAGGCCTAACACCAAGATCCACAGAAACAACCCTCTCTTTATACAGCAACTGTGCTGAACAGACCTCATTTAGAGTTTCTAGATGTGATTGCATAATCTGGCATGATCAGTAGTTGAACAAGGCCAGTATGCTCAAACCCTCAGTCACGATGACTTGTGACTTCATGCAACAATAACCATCAATGGCTTCTGAACATTTATTCCCCTTTTACACTCAATACCTCAGTTACAGTTTCTAGAAGAGAGCGTATAATCTGGCATGATCATTAGTTGAACAAGGACATTATACACAATCCCTCAGTTATGATGACTTGTAACCTCATGCCAGAATAGCCATTAAGTTAACCAGTGGTATGGTTTACATGCATTTCCAAATCGTGTTGCATACTGTGATCACTTTCTCAGCCTTATATTATCAAGAAGTCATCTCCTTAACAAATTGACCATAGTGAGATTTGAACACAGATCTTATAGTAGGAACGTTTACATTATAACTACTTGGCTACATGCCCATTTGCTAGTAGAAATACCGATGATATAAACCCCAGCATTAATTCAGATCTAATTCTGTAAAGGCATTAGACAGTTTGTTGTTGCATTGACCATTTTGTTGAAAAGCAAGATTTTCATGTTGGAAGGAGTTATATATTTATATGATAGGTTATAGTGAAGATATAATGGTTGCATGTAGTTTCTTTAAACAGGAGACAATGTAGTGATATTATTGTGTTATATGCAACATGCGGTTCACTGGGTCTAAGAAGTCCCCCAGAAGGAAAAGCAAGCTGTTTTATTCCTACAGTATTTTGTGTTTGAGGAGGCAACAAAGAAAGTGAGAAAGGGTTTGTACCATTCCCTTTTCTTTACTGCTTTATACAATGCCACCTAGCAGATGTTAGAATACCTTGGCAGACAAAGTGGGGTAATCAAACAAAGAATAAAATAAATATTTCCATGGCAGTTGTTCTGATGATCTCTCCACCTTGATACTTTGACAGCATGAATTTAAGCATACTACTTGATTGGCTACCAAGTCTCATCATTTTACTGTTGACCTAGCTAAATGGAACCATAAGTTCTTTTCTAATAGATTTTTTTCTTCGACTTCTCACCTGTGGAACTTTCTTCTGAGTTCTTGCTTCCCTGTTACCTAAAATTTTCAAAAATTTAAATGCAATGACAATTGCCATCATCTGTCTTCCTGAAACTTGATCTTTTATTGTCCTTTCTCTTTTCTAAAATTTTCTTGTTCTCATTCCCAGTAATCCCTTGCATCTTAGTGGCATTAACACCTTCCTTGGGGTGGGGGATGAATATAGAGCACTGATCTGGGGTGTCATTTTTGTTTCCATTTTCCTTACGACCTCTTTATTGTTTATGCACTCTGTCTATGGTATTCTCAGCATCCTTCTGTAGAACAACATTTCTGTTGACTCAGGTCTCCTTTTCAACTGTAAGGAAATCGTCCAGAACAATTCTTATTTTATATTTTCTTTTTAAATAGCAAAATTACTATATAAATGTAAGTTATAAATACCGTGAACAGATTTATTCACTAAAAAAGGTTGGTGAGAGCACTGATTAATTGGTAAAAAATCTGATAAAGTCTGAGAAAGACTATTGAAGATATATGATTAAGTTAACGTGCCGCTAATGTTACAATCTTTAATCCCTTTTTTTAACTCAAACATCTTTAACTCATGCAGTATTTTATCTCCTACAGGTTTTGAAGAATATTTGCTATTACTTATATTAGAGATTCCTTATATAGAATACCACAGAGCTTGTCTCATGAGACCTTTTACCAGATCAATATTAATAAAAATCAAAATAATGTGATACCTTATGGTGCAGTGGTTAGTAAGTTAGTATCAAAGACCATTAGTACTGTAATAAATTTATTATTAAATAAGTATAACAAATAAACCTAGTCACCTGAAGCTGTACAAAGATGGTTGATATAGACTACTATATCTGTAAAACAAAAAACAATGGATTTCGGCAATTATGGATGATCTGACTGGAGAGACCTTCAGCAATATCATACTGAAACACCAGTTTTTGTACAGTCAGCAACATTGAGCCTGGTCAGTACTCAGATGGCTGGCTGCTTGGGAATACCAGGTGCTATAAGCTTGGATGTGCAGGTGGTGCAATGAATGACAACCCATAATTGCATACTGAAGAGCTGAGTTCCAATTCTAGTCAGGTTTATTATATTCACATACATGCATAAATACCTTTGGGAAAGGTATGAATCCACCCCTTCTTCTCACCGATGGGTTAATTAGTAGGACTTGTATCAGTAAATTATTATTATCTCCCAAAAAATTCTTAGAATCTAAAATTATTTTCTGGCTTTAAATAACCTGCAAGAGATTGATAAAGCATAAAAAAACAAATCAATCAATCAAACCCACTGGAGAATGACTATTCAGATACTGTTGACACCAATGGACACTGAACCCAAGGAAGGATGGATAGATAGAATTAATTTAATCTTCTTGGTTGTCCTACTTTTGTGGCCTTGTACCAGACTAAGCTAAGTTTAGTAAGTCCTATAGAGTAATGGTTAACAAGCTAATGTAACAAACCATTATTGCTGAAGTGAATTTGATACCCACTGAGTGCCTTGTAATTGTGACCTTGTACCAGACTAAGCTCTAGCTAAATAAATAACGATATTCATTTTGGAAATGCTCCTAATGCTCCCCTCCTCCACTATGTGTGACGGATAGAAGAAGAGTAAGACAAAATAGGTTTTATTTAAAATCCTGCTTAACAAGGCATTTGACATCATGTCCCAAATTTTCAAGGTCACATAACTGTTGACCAGAAGCTGACGTTATCATATTTATTGCTCAGGCCTTAACCTATTTGTTGTGAAAGTAGAAAAAAAAGAGTCAATGCTTTTATGACGTTCCGAGCAAAAAGACTGTGCCTACCGCTAGCATCAAAAGCACATTTTTCAATTTTACAAGTGTAAATTTGGAGAATCACAGATGCAAAAATTCATCAAGCAAATAACAAAAAACCACAACAAGAAAAATTTAGCTGACTTAAACAGCCTCAGTGGGAGAGTTCATTCACAAAAGAGGAAGGGCAGCATCTAGCTAGTCTTGGCGGAAGAGTTAGTTAAAAAATGAAAGGAGGTGAAATTTTATTTTTGGAAGGTTCCATTATCTTTTTCTTCTGCATGTCATGTCCCTTCAGGACTTGAGTGATAATGGCTCTCCACAACTTCCTATTCTTATTAGCTCTTTGTAACATTTGTCTTTTTACTATACCTCCTACCCACCCTCATTCCACCATTCTTTCAGACAAGCTTGTCAGGTAGGTTGCCCAATGACTAAAACTGCCCCTCTTGCTCTTGATATGCCATGTGAGTGTCAAATTCTTCAAGCCTTTCTTCCTCATTATGTGTCCAAGAAATTTCAGCTATCTCTTTTTGATTTTGAGTAGCACTGTCATTTTTGTTTCCATTTTCCTTAAGACCTTCATTGTTTATGCACTCTATGGTATTCTCAGCATCCTTCTGTAGAACAACATTTCTGGTGACTCAAGTCTCCTTTTCAACTCTAAGGAATTCGTCCAGAACCATTCTTATTTTATATTTTCTTTTCAAATACCAAAATTACTATATAAACATAAGTTATAAATAGCGTGAACAGATTTATTCGCAGTGGGTAATTCTAGCATAAAAAAACACAATCTTTTATTTTACAAAAGTAAATTTGTAGAACAGCAGTTGCAAAGATTTATCTGGCAAATAGGGCTTATGGTCACTTCCCACTGGGACACCAGTTCCTATACAATCACTGAAGTTAAGCAACATTGAGCCTGGTCAGTACCTAGATGGGTGACCACTTGGGAATACAAGTTACTGTAAGGTTGGATGTGTAGGTGGTGTAATGAATAATGGGTCAGAATTATTAATTGGAGAGCCAAGTTCCAATTCCTATTGGGTTTGTCATATTTAATTATGTGCAAATACCCTTGGGAATGGTATGAATCCACCACTTCTCCCCCTAGCTATGGGTTAAATAGTAAGACCTGTATCACTACAACTGTTACAATCTAAAAATATTTTCTGGCTTTAAATAACCGCCAATGGGTTGATAAACTATAAAAAATGAATGCATCAATCAATCAATCAGGGAGATAAAAAGTAAAAAAAACATTAAGAAAGATCTTGTCCACTTAAAGAGTCTCAGTGGAAGAGTCCATTCACAAAGATGAAAAGTGAAATTTTATTTCTGGAAAATTCCATTATACAGATAATATTTTATATTTGTTGTCAAAGATAACAAAGTGTATATTATGGTGATTTTCTAAGCATAGTTTAGATGTGGCACAAGGCCAATAGTATAGAGTACCCAGCAAAGATCGAACTCATTACTCAGTCATAATTGATGTAGCAAGACAAGTTTGCTAGCCATTACACCATCTTGAGGAACCCAAAGAAAGCATATCTTATGATTCTTCTTCTATTTGCTGTCTCTCTTTAGGAAGTGGCCAATCATAGCTCTTTACAACATACGATCTTTCATAGCTCTGAGCAATGTTTACACCCTTACTAACCCTCCCAGTATATGTTTTGCACTCTATATATACAAGATCATTAGGTTACTCACTCATCATTTAGAGGGCCTACTAACTCCTCCTGCCCCTCTTGCCTTAAGTATGTCCTGTGAATATCAAATTCTCCAAGCCCTTTTTCCTCATTATGTGTTTCAGAAATTTCACCAGGCTTTTTTCTGATCCTGTTGTACATAATTGTGAATATGGGATCAAATGATAGATCATCTTGCGCCATCAACTACACATACTTGAATACTTTTACATCAACATGGTGGCAAACGTGATGCTAAGTTGTTTGACATAATTGTAAATTACGAAAATAAGAACGTATTTCTTACTTTATATATATATATCTATATCTATATCTATATCTATATATATATATATATATATATATATATATATATGATAATCAGCTATTTTGACAGGATCCTAATCTATAATCAATCTGTACGAGAGTTAGTGAGAGACATCACTTCCAGGTTTGCTTAGAACGTCTCATTGAAAACTTGTTGACCTCACATTATCTTAACAAGGTCAAGTGAACAGACATGTGCCTTGATGGGTGGGGACACAAATATTTTGCAAAAGGAAAAACAAAAACAAACACCCAGATGAATTACAATCAATAACATTGAAACAATTGAAGATTGAAAGCAAATCTTCAGTTTGGAAATCATGATTTGCTACACGCCAAGCAGGTGTGTCAATAATAAAGCCAAGAATAGGCATGATAATCTTAATCTGTAGTTTATCTGCTAAGGAGATTAGACTGATTGATGGATAATCCATTTAAGCCAGCCCACCAATCTGACCAATCAAATTTTTACTTGAATTCTTACAGTTCAGTACTTTTAGGTTTTACTCTGTTGGCTTTGAGTCAAATTTAGAATTAAAATGTTTGATTTGAGCATGAAATATAGTTTATTCATTCTTAGGTTGTACATTATTATTTTTATCATTAGTTTTCCTCTGTTTTATTATTGTTGCCTTTTAAATTAATTATTTTAATTTGATTGATAGTTTTATGCTATCTCATCACTCTGAAGTGGTCAAGTCAGCATCCAAGTTGTGAAATGCAAGGTCAAGTCTCAGTGGAGACTGCAGTTTTATTTTTGATTTGCTTTGGCAGTCAAAGAGTTTATCCACCCAAAGAGGAATAATTGAAAACTTTTAGTGCTAACCACAAAGCCATTCTACTGAACAATGAGAATAATATGAAGTGAGTGTTGATGGAGTTGTTCAAGTTTGAATGGGCAATGGTGCAAGCTGATACATGCATAAGTAAAGATAGTATGGCTTGCTTTGATCAGCAAGGAGGGAAATAGAGGGCATCCCCATATATAAACTGGAATCACTTTTGTGACATAGGTTACTGACAATCGGTGTAGCTTATGTTATCAAATCATTCAATATATTAGCTATGATTTCTTTTCACTTTGCCATCTCTTTCTGTCGAAAAGAGATTCCTCCCTTTTCTTAAAGAGAGTAAATCTGAAGAATCCAGTAGAATAAACTGGTCGAACATCTACTGCAAGGAATCCAATCTTTTACTTATTTACTTTCTGTCTAAATTTCTGAGATGAGGAATTATCATTATTATACAGTAATTTACTGAAAATCTTATCCTTGGCTTGGTTGTTATAGTCAAGTTTCAGCTACTTCGGAAGTGAGAAATTATCATTATTGTACACTGATTTATTTGAACTGTTATCCTCATCTTGGTTGTTATAATCATAACCTTTCAGTCATTATGCTCCACAACCTTCTTCAGGTGTCAGTTATATCATGTTATGAGGATGCTTCCTTTGGTTTTTCCAACTCTGCATAAGGCTGACTTGAACCATGAATACAATACTTGAATATACCAAATAGACATTGAGAATTTTGTTTCACTCCAGTCACCATAAAAAGAATAATCGTCTGTCATAACATAAAATAAACATAGAATGCATGCAAACATGCAACTGTCGCAGTTAGCTCCTCCTCATTTCCTTAACCCGTCAACAGGGGTCTCTCTCTCCCGGGAGTATAAATATTGTCTAACCTTTCGCCTCTTTCTCTCTTTTTCTCTGCTTACGCGCACGTGTGAGCAACTATGTCGATTTCGGCCGCAGGCCAAAACCTCGCACGTGGGGCGAGGTACAAAAAACTTTCTCTAAAAATTTCCAATATGTGAACTCTTATACACAACCAGCGTTTCCCATATTCTGGGAACACGCTAAAACAAAATTCACCCATACAGACATTCAACTAAAAACAACACACACACAACTTTCCATACAGACACTGTAACATTTTATTCATGTCTTCAATGTATTGTAACTCGTGTTTTAATCTATTTGTAATTCACGTATTAATATATATTTGTTTTGTACATATCTATCGGTCTTGTTTGTTTAAAGTCCATTAAAGTCCAACATTCTTAAAGTAGCTGGACCGGCCAGCGGAAGCCTTAACCTATCTTCTCTTCTTCCATTCACACGCCGCATTGGTCCACTACACAACCTTGTTAACCTCCGAAGTTATGATTGATTGTAAATTAAAACAGTTTTTTCAATTGAAAATCATTTTATCAATTATTTTTATTTTTCAAACTAAATCTTATTTTTACTACAAAGTTTAATTGTGCCTGGAACACATTAAACCCTTTTCTCTCACATAAAATAAAGCTTATCTGCCTTGGTTATCCAATATAATAAGCACAAATAAATAGACTTTATTCCTTTTAAATTTTTCTTGAAGAAAGCAAAAAGATTACATATAAGTAAACTACAAAACATAAAACATTTCAACAACACAAGGCTGATTCAATGTAATATAATAATTATAATAATAATTTAATAACATCTCTACCCTGTATATTTCTACCTCCTGTATTAAAGAGGTCATCATTTATAAGAAGCAGATGTGGTAAATAAAAAGTGTAAATTATTATGTTTCAAGCATACTAATCTCTTATTTATCTATTAAAAACAAAGAACTTATTTCTATTTTCCATGGTCTAGCAAGCACTAAAATCTTTGTACAGCACATATATAACCATAAATATAGTCGTGTGCAAAATCACCAACTTGACATCTTGTTAATTGCAAATTGATATGGAGCAAGTATTCCTTTCTTTGTTCTCATACCTTTCAATTAGGACATATATAATCATAAAAAACAAGGATAGTTGCTACAAGTTAATATTAAAAAAAAGCTAAGTTGGTATTTACTGAGTTTAGTCTGGCAAAAAAAGCCTAAATGTTGGGACTGTGAAGTAGGTAGATTGTCCTGTGTCAATCTTTTCAGTGTGTAGGGCAGGCTTGCATGACTTAGAAATTAGCATTTGAAATCAGGGTTTTCAACTTGGGTTTCAGCACCAACCAATGGAACGCATGCAATCTAATTAAAAGAGCCATCGAGTAAACTGTTAAGATTTGGACAATATTAAAGTGTGATGAGTGATTTATAAAATATGACAAGATGGTCTGTCATCATATTGAGGAACAGACTAAGATATAAATTTTGTTTCTCCAATATTTCTTATTCGTAAGCATTAAAACAGACAGACATAGATAGATTTTTTAATCATTTCACCCAAAGCAAGGCAATAAAGCCACTAAGATGCAAACATTATTAAAGAGAGAGAACAATAAAAGGACAGAAATTAAGAAAACAGAACATGACAAATGACATTACATTTAAATATTTCAAGATCAAAGTTGACTGGAAAGCCAGAAGAGAGTTCCACAAGCAAGAAATGTGAGAGAAGAAACTGTTAGCATAGATGTTATGGTTACATCTAGCCATTTCAACTGTGAATTGATGAGACCTTTCCACCAATCTAGTCAGTCAGTTAAGTGCAATACGTGATACATGCTTGGACGATCATGTATCTTTTGATACATGACTGACGAGACAGATTTTTTCACGTAATAGGTTTCCATTTCTTTCTGCAATAGACTGCTTGCCAACCAAGGCTAAAGAACCCAGTCCATCCTGCTTTTCAACCAATAGCTTGGGGGAGAAGAGATGGGTTCATACCTTTTTTCCAAGAGTTTTTTCCAAGAGTTTGTGCATAAGTGAATCTAACAAACTCGACCGGAATTTAAATTTAGCTCTCTGAGTTCTCATACAATATCCATTAGATGACATACACAATCCAGTACTGCGCTTAAATTCATAAAGTCTACATACCACAGAGAAAAGTTCATCAGAACAATTACCATGAAAGTATTTATAGAAAAGACACAGGGAAGCTATGTTAAGGTGGAGAGAAAGTGACTGAAGCCAAGATTCCATAAAATTACAGATTCTTCTTTGAATTTTATCAAGAATCTTTAAATATATATAGCAGAAAGCACCAGACCAGATGTGGCAGCAATATTTAAAGCAAGGACGAATCAGAAGTAGACATATAGATAGATTCTGGCAAGAAAAATTGTCTAGCATGACACAGTGAACCAACTTTCTTAGCAGCTGACCTAGCAATGGATTCAGTATAATCTTTCCGCTTCATGTCAGTGGAGATTTGATAAAGCACAATTAGTCACTATCCTGGAGGTTAGCATCAGCCATGCTGATGGACGGTAAACTTGGTTCTCTCAGATGATTAAAAGAAAGCAGTTTTGCTTTGGAGTTGTTAAAATCAGCAATCCATTCCTTACCCCAGGTAACAACAGATTGTAGGTCATTTTTGAGATCAGCTGCCAATTTGACCTTATTGAACCAATCAAACTTACTATTAAGACAGGTGTAAATAGTTGTATCATCAGCATAGATACTGAGGTGAGAACTGATGGCATCAGGAAGGTTGTTGGTGATAATTAGGAGCTGGGGGAATGACAGCATTAATGCAAAAAGACCTAGAGGAGTGGTCATTCAAGACAACTTTTGCAAGTTGATAAGAAAGACTGAATCATTTCAAAAATTAATCCAGAAATACCATAACCTTTAAACTTGCGAAGATGACCACTATGCTAAATGTTGTTATATGACATTGAGATAACCAAATCAACAGCCCAAATTTCATCATTATCAGCTTGATAGACTTTTTCAGCAATAATTCTTAATACGAGGGTCATTCAATAAATAAGGTGAATTTTTCGGTATAAGGACTTCTAATACAGATAGAAGCTTACTCTTTTTTATTTTTTTTTTGTTTTACTTCTTTTTCACATGGATTTAATTTCTTTTGCAGATTAAAAAAAACTTTGAGAGTTTTGGCGGTTAACAAAGATGGCCGACCAAGAAGCATGCTCCAGGATTGAACAGCGGTCAGTTATCAAGTTTTTGGTTGCTGAAGGGTGCAAACCAGTTGAAATTCATAGGAGAATGTCAACTGTGTATGGTGCCACATGTTTCAGCCAAAAAATGTCTACAAGTGGGCTAAATTGTTTAAAGAAGGACAGAGCAGTGTTGAGGATGAAGACAGGCCTGGGAGGCCTACAGAAGTGAGGTCTCCTGTGGTGATCGAATCAGTCAATGACCTCATTCAGTCTGACAGAAGGGTGATAGTGGATGACATTGCAAGGAGTTTGAGCCTATCTGTTGGGACAAACGCAGGGGTCATCAGTCAGAAGGAGTCATTTTGCATCATGACAACGCAAGGCCTCACACAGCAGCCCAAACGGTGCAGACCATCAACAAGCTGGGCTGGGAACTGCTCCCTCATCCCACTTACAGCCCAGACCTTGCCCCTTCAGACTTTCACCTGTTTGGTCCCTTGAAAGCGTTCACAAGAGGCACGAAGTTTAAAAGTGACGATGAAGTCAAAAGTGTTGTGAGCGACTGGCTGAGACATCAGTCCAAAGATTTTTATGCTGAGGGAATACAGAAGCTTGTGCACAGATGGGAAAAGTGTGTGACAGTACTGGGAGACTACGTTGAAAAATAAAAAAAGTAAGCTTCTATCTGTATTAGAAGTCCTTATACCGAAAAATTCACCTTATTTATTGAATGACCCTCATACATCAATAGTTGATCTAGAAAAGCAAAAGCCATATTGCTTATCTGAAAGAAAAGCCTGTGAGTTAATTACACCCTCCAGTAGATAGATAGATAGATAGATAGATTATATGAAGAGACTAAGATAGATAGATAGATTATATGAAGAGACTAAGATAGATAGCTATCTAGCTAGATATGAAAAACTGTGATAGTCTGTGACAGATAATATCATTATAAGATATGAGCATATATAGATAGACTGTAACAGATTGATAGACTGCAACAGATAGATATATAGATATGAACAGGCTACGATAGATAGAGAGATAAGAACAGGCTGAGATAGATAGATAGATAGATAGATAGATATGAACAGGATAGATAGATAGATAGATATGAAGGGGCTGAGACAGATAAAAAGATATGAACAGGCTAAGATAGATGTGAACAGACTTAGATATGAACAGGCTGAGATAGATAAATAAATATGAGCAGGTTGAGATAGATAGATAATGAAGAGGCTTATATTATTGTTATCAAGCTAGTTTAATAAACTATAATACATTCAAATCTCAGTAGGGTGCTTCATATCCATGTTCTTGTGTCAGACCGAGCTTAAATTATTATACACACACCCACACACATACATATATATATATATATATATATATATATATATATATATATATATATATATCTATATATATATATCTATATATATATATATATATATATATATATATATATATCTATCTATATATATATATATATATATATATATATATATATATATATATATATATATATATATATATAATTATTTATTTGAGTATTACAACATAAATATGTTATAAAATCACGACAAAAGTAGCCATTTTGTTTCAACACTTCTTGTGTCTTATATATATATATATATATATATATATAGTACAGTGTATTTGTGTGTGTTTGTGCATGTGCATGTCCAAGCAACTTCTCTGCTCCCACTGGTTTGATTTCAATAATTCATAGCTCATTCAAAAGCCCTAGAAAAGTTGGCACAGGGAATGATTTTTGTGGACCTCAGATTCCGGGTTGCCAGATTATGCAAGTTTAAAAATATAAATTAATATATTATACTAGCCATTATCATTGCTTTCATGTTTCAAGTGGAGTAACTCTTGTTTTCCTTTTGTATCCAAAATTGCAGTGCACATTTATTATAAACTAGCTCCTGTGGAGGACTCTTGGTTTGGCCATCATCACAATACCTAGGGAGGAGTAGATGTGATAGGTATCAATAAACTACGGAAGAACTCAAAATTGATCACTGCACTTAAGTATTGAATTAATGTTAAGCTTACCTTTTAAAAGTTCAATGATAATTCTTCTGCTGTCACTCAATTTAAAAGATGATTTGATGTATGTAGATCCTTATTTTCCATACAAACAATAATTTTTATTTCATGGGTGACAAAACAGGGGACAATTTATAAGATAAAATTAATATAGTGTAAAGATGGGAAAATAGAAATTAGAATTAATTATTAATTCAACATTTGAAGAGTTAGAGAAACATAATAGCTAATTAAGTAAAACCTATATTACGGAATCTATATGAATAAATGTGAAATTGAAGCACAATTATACAACAAATTCTGGGGTTAAAAAAGTCCCAACTCTACTTCCAAGTAATTTACATATCATAAACTCAATATCTGTATTATATATTATCTACTTCTAGGTGATATCACTCTTCAGGTTTAACTAATTTGCATATTGATTTTAAAAAGTATATTTCATTAATTAACTGTCTTTCATTACTGTTCTCTTTTATTCAAGGATTGTTTTGATTTTCATATCAAAAATAATTCTGTTTAGTAATATTGTCTTATATAGTGCAGAAAAATGTTTGAAATTTGCATTTTACTTGGCCTTCAACAAGTTGGCATCTATTTGTAAAACTTCCCTTAACTATATAACAAGCCAATTTATGAATGAAATGTTCATTTAAAATTTTCTTTCAAATATTTCAAATAGTGAATATATCTTACATTGTGAAACGATAGCGAGTGGATGAAGCCTGCTAGTATATATATATATATGTACAAAACTGTAAAGTACACTGATATAAATCTGGCATAATGCCAATACAGAGCTAAACATGCAGACAGCTAAACAGACAGATTTACCTACAAAGAATTTGCCTGTGATTAATGTAGTAGAAATGTAAACTTTTCTACTGGTCACATGACATGACAAGTGTCTTGTCAGCTTTAATAAACTTGAATATGTAACCAAAATCCAATCAGCCTTTGCTATACAGAGAAGGCCATTGGTGTGGCTGGAGATTAAATAAAATCATACAAACTGTTTGAAGGCTGATAAGTAGCAAATATAAACAATTTTTATCATTAGGTAGGATTTCTATCAGTTTAGCACTATTCAATTGATTTTAGGTTCTGGGTTTGTCAATAAGAATGTAATTCTTGCATTTGCTTGTATAGTTTAGCAAGTAGAGCATCAGACAAGAACTATATATACTTGAGGTTTTAATTTTGAGGTGGTAATAGCACCCCATCTCCTGATCTAAGAAAAAATAGAAATCTCTTGAACCATTTTGCTTTCTAAAATTTGCATCATTCATCATATAACCCAGGGTTTCCCAGCCTGGGGGATATTGCCCACCAGAGGGCGATTTCAACTGTTTGGTGGGTGATAAGCAAGGAAAAAGAAAATGGTAGACAATTGGAAATTTTGGTGGGCAGTATAGCATTTTGAGTATTAAAAAGGTATTTCAACATTTCTACCTGAAAAAAAAATATTCAAAGGAGATTTGCAAAGAATGTGTTAAAAAAACAAAAACAAAATGCTAATTGGGAATAACTGAGTAACATTTCCCACAAACATTGAATATTTTGATAGTTTCCATAGTTTTGGCATTCAAATAGGTCTTAAGATGAAATAACATTTTTTTTTTATATAAATCAGATAAAGGTAGACCAAGAACAACAAAAATATTTGGTAAATTTTTATTCATTACTAGTAGTGTATATTCTTTTTAATTTTTGTTATGGTGACCTACCTACATGGGAATGAACTCTTCTTCCTTCATAAATACCAACCTGTGAGACTTCCTAGAGGACAGTTAAGACACAGTGTAACCTGACAGCCCCATGTGTGACTACATTATAAGTAGTAACTACCTTTAAGTATCTGTAAGTCAACGGACTACAGAGCCCAGCTGGAATCTTTTCCAGCTGCACTGGTCGAACTCTCTGCCTTCAGGCAAAGATGAACCCGGATGAGGCTATGCCAAAGGGCAGAGTCTCTTCCAGGGAGGTAGACAGACCTGATCGCATTTATGCAGGGTCTCCAGGGATTTTTTGGCCAAGCCTACTGGCTTGGGAACCCCACATTAAATTTGGCTTTGTGCCATATGTGACTGCATGGGACAGTTGCTAGATACCATCTAGCTGGAATCTTTTCTAGGTGTGTTGGTCAAACTCTCTGCTGCTGGGCAGAGAGGATCCCCAAATGAGTCTATGTAGAAGGGACGGGTTTCATCTCAGGAAACAGCTACCCGACCCCATTTTATACAAGGTCTATGGGGAATTTTTGGCCGAGCGTACAGGCTTGGATTACCCCACATTAAACTCGGCCTTTTGCCACATCCTACCTCATTGGGAGGCTGGTAAATATTGTCTAGCTGGGATCTGTTGAGTACAACTCAGATTTATGCGAGAACTACCAACCTTCCAATAGTAACACTCACTACTGGATTGACTTGCGATGAACTTGTGCATAACTGTTACCTTTATACTTATTGTACTGGTCTAACACTTTCGCTCCAGCCCCTCAACCTCTGATGTCTTACTCTCTGGGTTGAGGTGTCTACTCAGTCTTAACCGAACTTAATGGAGTGACTGTAGGTCCCCTGAGCATCCGTAGATCATTTGACCGGTCCACTGGTTTAATCCTGCTTCCTGCCCACGTCATGTTTGGTTTGATCCAGAAAGCAGAAGTGATGTTCATCCATTCATGGTCGACTGAAGATGTAGACACGGCTGGAGAATCTGAGCTAAGAAATTTAGAATGCACCAAAAAAAATATATATCTGCAGAAAGCCGGACAAACAACTATTCAATGGTTGAATTGTTAATGTCTTTTATATAGCAGAATAGAATAGTATAGAAAAGAAACAGATTACAGAAAAGAAAAATAATTGACGTAAAAACTTATACACTGGATTCTAGACACAGAGAGAGTGGGTTGTGATTAGCTTGTTGTGAAATCGTCTCAGAACGATATACGATTCTTGTGATGGAGAGATAAAGATTTCTGTGCGTGGCTTAAAATTTATAGTTGCGTTCCTCCTTGGCGGTAAATATGGTAGTAGTAGTAATCTTTGTGGTGGCAGAAGCATCGGTACTTATATTAACAGTACATGTTAGCAGGGGTTTTGTCCCAAATCCCTGACTTCACTTCCAGTCTCTGATATCTCTCCACTCAGCTCGAATGCACTCAACGAGACAAGCCCCAAAACAACCTTTTTGATTATTGTTGCTTGTTTGATGTTTCTGTTTCCAGCGGTAGTAATAATAGTAGCAGTAGCAGTCTTAGATTGTTGGAGGAGTAATTCGCTTCTTCATACTTATATCAACAAAATATGTTATATGTGGTTCCAATCTCTGACGTCACTTCCAGTCTCCAACCTCTCTCTACCCAGCTCGACTGCACTTGATGGCAGACGAGCCAACCACTCTGTCAACAGATTTCTGTGTGCGTTTATATAGATAAACCTGGCTGATCATAAATCAACCCTTGGCCCACACATGATTATCATGAGTGCTGCATTCAACCCAAAATCATGTGAATTTCAAAGTTCCTCATAGCATTAGTAAGCTCTATTTCAAATTTTAACCGATAAAAATTATCTCGATCATCTTCCATTGTCTTCCTAATGACCCAATTCCAAATGGGCTAGATCAGATTCCCATCAGTAAACAAAATTGTTCTGATCTAATTTCGCTAATAAAAAAATATATGTATGTGTTTTTGTGTGTGGTTCCCAAACTCTCTCTGTTACACTGGTTTTACAATAAACCTTTATTTATTCTATCCACCATGTTTGTCAAGTATATATTCCTATTAGCATGGAATATAACAACTTACTTAACCCACCCATGCCCACTGTTCCAAAAACTTCCAGATTACAACTATTAAATTTTCTTTTTTAATTATATAAAAATGAATAAGGAAGTTCAGTTTGCAATGGACATTCACGGTAAATTGATCTTCCTACAGAAGCAAAAACAAATTAAGCTTGTAGCACATGATTTATTACAATGTAAAATAAAAAAATTTAAAATTCATTTTTTTTTTGTATTTTGATTGATTAAGCACTCCAGATTCTTTTTGTTTGAGAGCTGTGTCCCTTCAGGATATAAGCCATTATGGCCCCCCATGTTTTCCTGTTTCTTGTAGCTCTTAATAAATTTTGTCTTTTTGCTATTTCTCCCAAACCCTATTCTGTCATCCATTTACTCAAGCCTATCAAGTATGTTTTTCTCTGTCCCTCTTGCTCTTCAATCAGTCCTTGTGAGTATCAGATTTTCTAAGCTCTCTTACCTCATTATGGGACCAAGAAATTTCAACTGCTTCTTAATTTTAAAAAATTATTTTTCATTTTTGTACATTTTAAGTAATTATATCATGAGCATGTTTTGTTTTGGCTTCCATAGGAGGACCAATGTACAATAAATTTACATGGCAAACTGGATGTCCCTTATTATTAACATTAATTAAAATTTAATAAAAAAATCCTTATTGATATTCATGATTTGGTGTGTTTAAACTATAGGAATAGAAAAAACAAATGTTGAAAAATATAATTTTTTTTCTGGTTGCAGTGCCTATTGTACAAACCAATTTCAACTTCTTTGAAGACATTTGATCGTTCATAAACTACACAAATATTTTTACATTCAAGTTATATTTTTGCCTTTTTTTTAAAAAGGTAAAATTATATATTGAAAATGTTCATTATCTTCTAGCTTTAGTATTAGAATAAAGAAAAATATCCTTGTAACATGGCTTAGAATAATGTATAAATTGCAGTGCAGTGAAACCTCCAATAATAACTTGCGTTATAGTAAAATTCACAATAATACCTTACAATTTAGTAAGATTAGCATAATACCTTGCATGCAGTAAGACTTCCAATAAAACCTTGCAGTAAAACCTGCAATGATAACTTATAGTGGGATAAGACCTCCAATAATAAATTGCCAGGCACTAAGACCTCCAATAATAAATTGCCAGGCACTAAGACCTCCAATAATAAATTGCCATGCAGTAAGACCTCCAATAATACCATGCAGTGGATGTAAGATCTCCAAAGCCACCTGCCAAGTAAATGTTTATAGGCTCAAGTATAAATGACCAATATTTATCTATTCCCAAACCAAGTAAGTGTTTATAGGCTCAAGTATAAATGAACAATATTTACTTATCACCAAACCAAGAAAGTGTTTATAGGCTCAAGTATAAATGACTGATATTTACCTATACCCAAACCAAGTGTTTATAGGCCCAAGTATAACTGATCAATATTTACTTATCACCAAACCAAGCAAGTGTTTATAGGCTCAAGTATAAATGACCAATATTTACCTATTCCTAAACCAAGTGTTTATAGGCTCAAGTATAAATGACCAATATTTACTAAACACAGTGCAGTAAAACTTATTCCTCTGGCAATCTTGTATTGTCAGAGAAATTGATCTTTTTTCAAACTTAATTTTACATTGATGAGAAGCTCTGGTTGAAGATTTGAACTGGTGATCAAAATATTTGTAGTCCTGTACAAGACCACTCAAGGTAGAGGGTTACAGAGTAAGGGGCACAATTTATGGAGATATGTGGGGAAGATAACGGTTTACCCTAGATATGAACAGGTTAAGATTGTAGTGATTGGGAACACGTTCTCTTGGCAGTCGGTTCCACAGAGCAGCTGTTCACGGGGAGAAACTGCTCAAGAGGAACTTACATCTCACCAACAGAATATGAAGGTGGTTTGCTACAATGTGCATAGCATGGTGGGTCTTAGTCATGAAGTTTAGAACTGGGGGAAGTAAAGAATGTAGTTCATCAGAACACTTTTCATGGAAATAGCGATAGAGCAGCGAAAGGCTTGCAACGTTTCGTCAGTAGGAAAGGAGTTGTAAGGTGGAAAATAGTTTATCACCAACACAGAGACGCTTTTGAACTCTATCAAGACTGGAAAGTGGAAACTGGTTAGCTCCTGCCTATATATAGCAGCTGTACTCCATTTTAGGACTGTTCTGGTATAAAATTTGAGTGCAATGTCTGGTGTCATGCTACAAGAATATGTAGCATCAATCTTCTATGTGGAACTCCCTGCCAAAAAAAAAAAAAAAAAAAGAAAAAAAAAAAGGTAAACATTTGAAATTCTGGTTTTTATTTAGGCTCAAATATGAACTACTTGCACTGGTGTCAGCAACGCAGCTATCTCAATCACTAAACAGAACTCATGAGCATTTAAAAAAAAAAAAATCACTCACTCAAGGAAATGTTACAGAATAGCAAGATTAAAATAGAAAGTGGAAAACATTTTAAACAACTCAAAGAAACTAATGATAAAAGGAACAAAAGAGGAGATTGAAGTCAGTACTGCTGATAATGATGTGGGCTACCTGTTCATTTTGTTTCATACAATTTGAAAATTATTTATGCCAGACCACTGCTGAGAGAAATGCATGCCGAAGACATTGTATTCTTTGCATCGCCATCTCACATCTCTCAGTACACTTAGAAAAATTACAGTTGTAAGTTGAGAAAGAGAAGAGAGAAAACTAGTGACTTGATTATATACGCCCAAAATGGCTCAAGAATTCACACAAAATTTGAAACATCAAGATTCAAATGAGGTAATTCAAAAGAAAATATTTTAAAATACTTTACATCAACAAAAGGATCAGAATTAATTTCAAGATTTTATAAACTCAAAATCACCTAAATAGATTAACAGAGTTGAAATAATGAGCATACCTCATTATGATTAACTTACAATGACAGTCATAAACTTTATGATAAATTACAAGATAAATAAGTAGATCCAGTCATAGCTTCTGAAATAAGCATATCTCAATTTCTGTTCAAGAAAATGGAATTTACTTGTTTCTCCAAAAGGAACGTTTCTCACTTTCAAAATGAATCTATGTTTAAGAACACTTCATCTTTTAAACAAAGACACTAATTTTTATTATGAACTACTACTCTTTCTTCTACTAATAACTCTCACATTCTTATATTCAATATTTCGATCCAATTCACAAAAATACTTTCCTTTGTAAAAATGTCTTTATAAAAACAAATTCTTCTTTTTGGCATTCCTTTGTCGTCTTCTTTTACCAAATCACTGAAATTAATTAAAATGCTTCAAATTTTCAAGTGAGAAGTGGAAGGCAAAGGTGGACGTAACTAATTTTCTCGTAATTTAAATTATAAATCCTGGTAGTCACAAATTTTGCACCTAGACTAACACCAGCACAATGCAATCATTGCGAGTCAAGAGATTATAGCGCAAAAAAAAAAAGTCTTTGGTTATGGATAACAATATAGCCGAAAGTACCCTGACATTATTAGCCAGTTTGTATTTATGTACCGGAAACACCCCCAAAATATAAATAAATTTATAAAAATCTTTAACAAAAAAAAAAACTTTCGTTAATTTTTAACTAACTTGTATAAATTAAAAATTACTGCTCAAATATATCAGTTCCACTTTAATTTCTTAAGGTGTGAGTATATGGTTGATTCAATTTTTTTGTTAATAATGAAACTAAAAACACATAACCATTAAAAAAAACAGCAGTCATAAATAAACTTGTTTACTTTGTTAAATCAAATAATTAATTTTTCTATGTTTTTACTTAGAGACAGTATTGAGTATAAAATCTGCTAAATAAATGTCTTCCACACAGAGTATTAATTCGTTTAAAGTGGTTGGAGAGCTGGTTACACTCAAACAATTACTAAGAGACTTGGCTAAGGTAAGTTACAAATAGCCTGGAGTTGATTTCTCCTGGGATCAGCTGCGTGTGACTTTCCCTTAACCTAAAGTGGAACCTATTTTCTGAAAGTATGAGAGACCTAGTCGTATTCATTAACTTGGTAGGCAAAAATAAAATAAAAACTAGTGGGCAGGTAGTTTATTTTAATTTAATCAATACTACGAAATAAATCTAAATACCTGAGTGTAGCAACAACCTGTAGGTAAATTAACATTTCGCTTTTTTCTTTTTTTTTTCTTTTTTTTTTTTTAAAAAAAAATACTTCTTAGCTGCATATCGACGTTTTAATAACCTCATTTTTTCCCCTTCCTGGTGGTGACATTTAAATAAAAATCTACATTATTTATTCCTTCCTTCAAATTCTTCAGAAAAAAAAATTAAAACAGTGGGTGTGAAAGCCCACAGGTATAGCATCAAATTTTAAAAGAAAAAGCATGGATAAAATTAAGGGCTTTAACCGGAGTAATTGGTAAGATTATTTTTTTGAGTCAAGAAGCAAGTATATAGTAGTACTTAGTAGAGACTCTGAACAATCGGAAAAAAGTCTATCGATGCTTCATTTTTTGTGCCATTTCTCTTCAGAACGCGGGTGATAAATTAACTCTCCCCATAAGTTTGCGTGTTTTGTTGGGTAAATTTTTAAAACTAAAAAGGGTGTTTTTGCTTTAATCTTATGACAACAATGTTTTTTTTTTTTTTTTTAAAGTGTTACTTCATTGACTGTTCTAAATATTTTTTTAATAAAACTGATTTTGCCAAATGAATTAAAAAGTATTGACTCAACAAATGTTTCTGTTGTCTCCAGTACCTTTCAGTAGTCTCTACCTTTATTTTTAGAAAGAAGCCATTGGTAATAATAAATTTAAATGTCATGTTATGACTTGTAATAACAAAGTAAAATGACTGGACCGATTAATAATGTCCATAGCAGATTATTGATCATTTTTCTTAGTCGATAAAGCAAAACCAAAAACTATTTAAAAAATGTGCCCAGGTTTTGTTTATTGAAAAAATATTTTTTTATATACCCATTAATCAAATGACCCTCGAAGAAAAATAATTTCTTGGAAAATGGGTGAGGCTCGTTGATCATATCCAGTACCAACAAAATATACATTTTATTTTTATGTTCTCTAGCAAAGCTAGTGAATGTTGGGATGGCAATACATTTTTTTAGACCCTCATTCTATTTCAGTCAACCGATCAAAATAAAATCCGATTAAAATGCGTCCTTTTTAAATACAGTAATTTATGGCAATGAGCATCATCAACCCAGTATCTAAGATGACGTTTCCACGTATGACGACTGCTTCTCTAACAAAAACACAGCGGCTGGTGCTACTTGTAAAAATGTAAATTAATGTTGATTACGATGAAGGTAACAAAACATTTTGATTTTTTTTACACTACGCTAGTTTAGTACATAACAGGCACTATTTAACTAATATAGTGTAACCCGGATATAAGAGAGATGGTCTCTGGTCTGTATATAATTACATGCGTGTTGTGAGGTGGCGTACTTTGAATTGAAAAGTAACACTAAAACAGGTTTGATAGTTCAAAAATGAAGCTAGTAGTAGTATAAAAAATAGAATAAAAATAGAAGCGAAACGAAACGCGGTTGTTGCCTTTCTTCATTTTTTTTTTTTTTTTTTTTACATGTATTTAAAAAAAAAAATGGAATAAAATAATTTAGTGATCGAAGCACCTTTTAGTTTGTTTGTTTTTTAAAATTAATATCCATTACTTGTGTGATTCATTTTTACATCGGGGAATGATGGATAAAACGAACCAAACAAGACACCGACTTTTTAAAAATTCATTTTTAAAGCACCACTACAATCGCATTAAACGTCGCGGTCAAAGTGCCGAAAAGAGGAGGAGGAGGAGGAGGAAGAGGAGGAGGAGGAAGAGGAGGAGGAAGAAGAAGAAGAAGAAGAAAAAGAAGGAGGAGGTGGAGCAGGATTCGATCACGTGACAATGCTACCGAAGGCAGCTTCGTTCATCAGCTGCTTGCTTATTTATTTCACGAGGCTTCCATCTCTTATTTGACACAATGTATTCAATGAAAAATAATCAGATATTTTTTTGAGTTACAAATATTGCCTCTATCTAAAGTGTACATTATTTATAATTTAATTAATTATTTTAAAAAATGATTTGTTAAATAAGAAAACTGATTGAACAGCCTGAAACTCATTCAATTTTTTTGTTCATTTACGTTTCATCAGAGACATTTTTTTAGTGACTAATTAATTCGAGTTTGAATTGAAAAACAGGTGTAAAATACCTGGGCAAAATCATTTTATTTTACAATTTTAGTACCGTGAGTTTAATTCGGCCATTGTCCACCTTTGTTTTTTTTTTGTTTTAAATGTTTTTTTTTAATTATCTAGAATCTACAGTGTAGTAAAAAAATAAATAATTAAAATTAAAAATGTTGAAATATTGTAAAATACTGAAATTTAATATTATAAAAATTAAATGGAGGAAAAAAAATCATTTGTAAAAATCAAAGAAAGGTGGACAATGGCCGAATTAAACTTTTACTTAGTACTGTATATATTTTTTTCTTTTCCCAGTTTTGACTCTTTGAGTCTTTTCTGGAAAACAGTTATATATTCTTTAAGTTTAGCTAGCACATACACTATTTAATGTAAACTTGTAAAATCAGTTAATAATTCTTAACCACTTCAACAAAGTGCATTGCACAGAGACAAATTCAGGTACTCCAAATGATAACTTCTCTAGATCTTTTTAAAAAAGTATTTTTAAAAATTAAATTCAAAATTAAAGTTACTTTACGTAAGTTCAAAATGGTAACAAAACATGAATATTTATTAAGCGAGTCTAGAAGACAAACTTTCACTTTCTTGATCTAACTCACTACTACTAAGTGAATCATTTTATTTTTTTTACTAAGTTTTTATGCTACGAAAACCTCATAGTAGTCAGGTAGTTGGAATAAAATCTCAAATGTTTGTTCTCGTCGACTGTGAACAAACATTTCCTTTATTTATTTTTTTTTTTTTTAGTGAGTCAATACTCAATATAGTCATGTACTTGATGTCCTGGAGTACCACGGCACTATCGAAGATTTGTCTTTTATACAAAAGTACTTTTTTTAAAAAAATACTTTTTGGGGTGACCAAATAAAGAATTACCACTCATTGCATTAATTAGCCTCATATTCTTCTTAAGAAGAATATTAGTTAATAATATTCTTCTTAAGAATATGAGGCTAGTTATTATTAACTTTCCATATGATAAAAAATAAATAAGAAGCTTCTATCTGGCACTGACAATGACAATAATGTAATTTTTTAATTTAAATTTTTTCTTAAATATTAGTAATTTATTAGATATCCCTTGTTTCAAATTCAAACCTATTTTTAAACTAGAGGTGCAAGGATATTTTTCAGTGTTATTTACTGTGATGAAGAAATATAGCCTGTTAATTTTTAAACCATTAGTTTTGCGCT
>OZ038494.1:91699739-91712239 GCA_964036315.1 Acanthosepion esculentum | reverse complement strand
TTTTTCAGCGAGTCCACGTCGCTACAGAATGTGACACAAGGCCGAGGTTTAAAGCGGGTTTAATGGCAATACCGTAGGAAAATTGTTTAAGCTCCCTCGGCATTTCACCTTTCTGGGGCCGCCTCAGACGCCGGGCAATAAACCCAGCCCCTTTCCGAAGAAGAGGTACCGCCTGGTGAGGAAGGAACCCTGGGGCTTGGGCTTAATATTTTTTATACTACATAATCAAGTTTTCTTTATGATTCATAAATAGATTTTACCAGACGTGTCAGTCGGGTGTGAACAGTAACAAAGCAAATCACGAAATAAAATTTTTAAAATTTTAAAAAAAATAGAAAAAAACGTCGTCTTCCGCGTAGGGGCTCCGGGCATCACATCCGTCCCACAAAACAAATCTTCGCAAAAATCCAAAAATGCAATAGCCAATCTCGAATATTCACACACCCTCTCACTCCCCCCCGCAAAAAAAAAAACGGATGTCCGTGGGAGTCTGCACCGGTTAAAACAAAAATATAAAAACGGCACCCCTCGCCAAAATTTCGGCCTCGTCACACGACCGTCAGCCCATTTTAAATACCTCACTGGTGTCAATTTCAAACCCGAAGAAAGGCATAGACTAATTTAGCTGGCAAGGAAGATTTTCCCACAATAGGTTGCCGTTTCTTTCTGCTGTAGAATGGTTACCAACCAAAGCTATAGGACCCACTTTGTCCTACTATTCAACTTATAGCTTTCAGAAGAGATAAATTAAATTTTTATATAATTAAATTTTTCGCAAGGATATTTGCGCGTGTATGAAACGAATCCGACTGGAATTCGAACTCCGATTTCTCATTCAAAGCCGATATTCATTACACAACACCTCACCACCACCCGCCGTCTTAACTTATTTACCTCAGTTACCGAAGCCTCGATATGAAAAAAATTATTATAGTCATTTTGCCGGCCATTTCTCTCAGATTATCTCTTTTTTTTATCGTTTCTCTCCGAACAAAGCGGTAATGCCACTGAAACGCAAGGAGTTACTGAGGGTGAAAGAAAATGAGAAAACTTTAGTGATGAGAAACGATAATAAAAGTAAGACATAGGATGGCGATTGATGTTGCATTCAAAACTTTTGAACATGGTAGGTGACAGGAAAGCAGGAAGTCGGAAGAGAGTTCCACAAGCGATAAGTACGAGAGAAGAAACTATTAGAATAGAACTTACGGTTACATCTCGCTCTTTCAACTGTAAAACAATACAACTTATTTGCCAGTTTAGTACCATGTTTAGATTCACGCGGTCAAGGTACCAAGAACGAAAGATCATTAGAATCATTGCCATGAAAATATTTATATTAAAGTCACAGGTAAGCCACGTTGCGGTGGTGGTGAATTGACAGAAGTCGAAATCTTGCATCTTTTTATATAACTAACCCATAATGCTTTGGGATTTTTATATCATTCACTCTCAATAACACATTTAAAAGATATTTAATTTCTGGCGGACCTGGAACCCAAAAAGGCAAAAGATTCACGTGTATTGTACGATGTTTTGGGGCCGCATTATCCATATGTCTATAGCTCTGTTTAACTACATTGATCACCGTTTTGTTTGCACCATAAATTAAATCTCACTAATAGCAAGATTGTCTTTCTTGTCTGCCGTATTTAATGAAATATATCGCTGAGCTGACCCGCCAAGTTGTATTATGAGTCACTAAAGTGGTGATAAAGAAAAAATTACGACAGATGAGGTTATGGTTAAGTAACTTAAGCTATATTTGGCCTTTTTTACGCTTTTTGTGTTCACGATGAAAATGATTAACCAACTCAGTGATTTGACTTGCATATTCGAAAATTTTCATGCGTTTTTTTATTTTATAAATATTTTTTCTACCTAGCAATTTCACAAAATAATTACGAGTATACATTAACGTTTATTTATGTAGGACTACTTTATTCTGGGTCATATTTGCGTCTCGAAGGTGTTGTCTCTTTTAGTACCCCCCTTCTAAAGTCGTTATTAAGACATTCTCTAAACAAACAACACAGGCATCCACACAAAAAACTTTAAAATTATTTACTAATCTGAGCTCACTTTTTTTGGAACAGATCACAAATATGGGTCAGCAACTTACTAGACAGTTATTTTTGTCTGAACGTCTGGGAAGAGATTTTATCATTATTTACATTCCACCTCATTTTTGTTATTATCGTAACATTTCAGCCACTGCGCCCCCCGGCTTTCTTCAGGGAATTTCGAATATAACCCATTATTTAATCTACGGGCCTATACTGTTCTTGTTGCATTGTTCATATCTCGTTTAATTCTCTTAAGAACTGCTCAGTTATTGCTCGCCTTGCTTCCACTGAGTCTAATTCCGGGATTGAACTCACAATTGTTATGTCACCGACGCTTTAGAAACACCGGTTCCCGTACGATCAGAGAAATTAAGCAACGTCCAGCCTGGTCAGTACCTAAATGGATGACCTCCTGGGAATACCAGATGCTATAATGGATAATGGCTCGGGATTGTTAATTGTTAACAATCCTGAACTATTATCCATTATAGCATCTGGAATACCAGATGCTATAATGGATAATGCTATACCAGATAATGGCTCGGGATTGTTAACAGACGAGTTCCAATTCCAGATGGAATCGTTACATTCCCTTACACACAAATATCCTTGGGAAAGATATGAATCCACTTGTTCTCCCCTCAGCTATTGGTTAATTAGTAAGACTCGTATCACTAAAACCATTATTATCTCCAAAATAAATAATAAAAATTGCGTACAAAATATTTAGATTTCGGCATTTAATAATAGCAGAGGTTGATATTCCACTAAACAAAAACAACCAACCAACGCTTTAATCAGCCATTGTAAGTGGTACAATCTTGAACCAAGAACTTGGGTCCTTAATGGAGCCATAAATCTTCAGTAGCAGAATTTTTTAAAAAATGGGACGGTGAAAGCGGTCAAGCGTGACAGCAACAGCTGGCATGGATGAAGAACAACAGCTTTAAGGCTGGAAGTTGTAGGTTCAGAAGTGAACCAAAGATGTAAACATTAGTCCGGATGTAAATAATTTCTACACAGTTCTTATCCTTACGCTGATTCGAATGGAGACATGACACGTGGCCGAGTTTAAAGTCGGAATCCCATGTGTAAGAAGTAGGATTAATAACAAAAATTGCTCAGCTCCCTCGACACTTTGCTATTGGGACGCTTCGTGCATCGGGGATTGAGCCTGACCCTCCCCATTTTAGTGTAATAGGAGAAGCTGTTACTCTGGAGACGAGCATAGTACAATGAAGAAGTGCGTATTTCTCATTTTTCACCTATTAAGTTTCGCTTAGTTTTGGTACAAGGCCACGAGTATGGATTACCTAGGGAAGATCGAACTTACTAGTAATGGTCGACTTGACTAGCTCGCTAACTCTTACCCGACAGCGTGGCGGCCCTCGAATCCTATATAAGAAAGTAAATGATTGATTTGTCCGTTTACAACGAAACAGACATGTAAAAAAAAACTCCATTGTTTCGTATCTACATTCGGAATATGTGTTAGTCGTCCATTATAATTAAATGTGTAAGGACATGGTACTTAAAATTATTTATTTTCTGAGCTTAGTTTAATCGAGTCTCGACCCGAATAAATCACTTCAACTTATACGCTATCGCTGACGTAGCCGATAGCGTATAAGTTGAAGTGATTTATTCGGGTCGAGATCGATTAAACTAAGCTCAGAAAATAAATAATTTTAAGTACCATGTCCCTTAACGATGTACATTATCATGGCTCTACACATATTCCTTTTCATTAATATCTGTGAATTTCATGACTGTTTGAGAAAGGTAGTAAAGTGGATCCCATTGCTTACTCCAGTTTTGAGGCATACGACCATAACACGTTGAAAGACCAATTCTTGTACGACTAGTTAAACGATGTCGATCCTGGTCAGTACCTAGATGGGTGATCGCTTGGGAATACCAAGTACTGTAAGCTTCGATCTGTGGGTGGTGTAATAGATAACGGATCGGAATAAGAAATCGGAGAGCCGAGTTCGAATTCCAGTCGGATTCGTTATATTCACTTACGCGCAAATGTCCTTGGGAAAAGGTATGAATTTACCCCTTCTCTCCTCCAGCTATGGGTTAATTAGTAGGACTTGTATCAATAAATCATTATCTCCAAACAATCTAAAAATATTTTCTGGCTTTAAATAACCATCAAAAGGTTGATAAGACGTAAAAAGTAAAACAATCAATCTTCACTGTTTTTAATTCATTGTTATCCTTCTCCAATACTGGTTGCCAAATAAAGGCTAGCGATCCCGGTCTTCTCGGCTATTTAAACCATAATTGGGAGAGGAAGACGTGGATTTGTGTCTTCTCCAAATGCATTAGTGTGAGGTGAATGCAACAGATTAACCAAAATCTGAATTCGGCTTACACGTACTTAATAAATAAATAAATAAATGATCATTTGTATTTATTTATGCATGTATGTCTGTCTGTCGATGTGCGTGAGAGGAAAGAAAATAGTCGCGAATCTGTCTGATCATAAGCTTTGTTTGTTTGTTTGTTTAATGGCATATCAACATCGTATGAGTCATTTAATGCCAAAATCTAATTTTCTTGGGAGCTTAAGTAGTTTTTTTTTTTTAATCTGCTGCTGGTATTGTTTTTACTATGAAAATGTATTCTTATACTTTCATATTTTTTTTTTTTTACCCCAAAAAACAAATGTGCTAACAAAGAATAAGCAAACAAGAAGAATAACATTCAAGAAGAGAAGTTGTATACAAAATAGGAATTTATATATGCATAACAACAATTCTACAGACAGTAATTCCGTTGTTTGAAATGCCGAAATTTACTTGATCTTGGAATTTTGAGTGAAGAAAATGTTCCTGTTGATAAACTAAGATGTGCATTAAAAAGTAAGTTTGGAGAACTTTAGTAAGATGCATTGTTACTTGTAAGAGAATTAAACAGATTGCTACTGACAATGTTATATTAAGTGTTTCTGTCCTTGAAGGAGTGAATGTCCGTAGATGTTCGTACATGCGTGTGTGCATGTCATGACGTTTCATAGCGTCATAAGGGAGAAAACGCGACCTCTCTACTGAACTACATTGCTGTGGGTCTGAGAATACAAGAAAGAAAAAGAATGAAGATGTGTCAAAGTATTTATAAGTAATGTGAATCACGTGATAGGCTCCAAATTGCAGTTTGGATCTTTTAGCGGGAGTCATTTTTACTGATCAATATATAGTTCATTTTATTTTGTTTAATACCGAAAACATGCGTCGAGCCATGATGCGCAGAGGCGCATTGAAATATTGAGAATGTATATTTGCTGGATGTATAAAAGAATAACATACTCACGGAATACACCGCGGATATTGAACCTAGTATCAGGTTTAGTTACTCACCGATAGTCACCTTGGCACAAGGTCAAATTTAATATTGGTGACCCTCATGCGTATGTATGTATAGAAAGCAAAACTGAAATGTACCTACCCTTTCCGTACGAGAGCAGGGTTGACACAAGGTCACAATTAACACTTATATATGGATGGTGCTAGAAATTGTCCAGCTCTTTCGGCACTTATGTGTGTGATACTTCAAGCATCAGGAATTGACTCTAACCCTACCTCTTTAAACTTACTGGGGAAGGTGCTGTTCTGAGTGCACGAGCCTCTGGAATTTGATATTAGATTCGTTTTGGTAGAACCCGTTTCTCGTTCATTCATACGCACGCATGCTGTTGGTATGGTATTTGATGTAGATGCGGTATCTGGCTGAAATTGTGTGGTGGTTTATTGCGCAAGTAACATAAAATATGATGTTGTTAACAAGAAAGATCTAAAATAATTGTCAGTGGCGATTGTCAGGTGTCAACTCATTCCTACTGCACAGTTTCAACAGAGATAATACAAGGTAGAAATATTAGATGCAAAGAGGAATGAATAAAAAGCAAAGCTTGAATTATAATTTGTGAGTGGTTTGTTGAATAAAGACACGAATGTTAAAACTTTGATGTAGATAAAAAGAAATATATATATATATATATATATATATAAGGGAGAGGTTATAGTTGTTCCAACGAGAGAAAAGTGTATATTTTAAAGAGAAGAGAACCGCAAACGTTTTTGATTTTAATGTGGATTTTTTAAATATATATTATACTTTATTTTCCATATTTTTACTACACGTGTTTCCGGTCGCGCTACTTTCAGCAGACAAAGAGTAGTTATTTCCACATATAATTAAAAGGAATTAATTTTCCTTATGTTTTCCGATGTTTGACCATTGTCTTTTGTGTGTAGTAGTAATCCAAATTTTTCTTGGAGTTGTGGCGAAAATATTCTTCTGCTTAAGGGGTAATATAACAATTAGGATTGGCCAAAGAAAGAGCGAATGGAGGATGTCTTTGTTCTTATCTTTTTATGACCCCTGTATCTGTAGGTCTATCTCAATTTCTGTGTATTGTGTGTGCGTGTGTGTTTTTGCTAGTATGTGTATACATATTCCTTCTCCATACATACATACATACATACATACATACATATATATATATATATATATATATATATATATATATATATATATATATATATATATATACACACACACTAATTCCTTATAACAAACTTTAAAATCGATAAAATTAGAAAGATATTATATAGAGAATTTAAATGCCTGAACTTAAAAATTGCTGTAAGCACTAAATTGAAAAAGGTGAACTTCCTTGATATAACATTAGATTTAATGAAAAATGTATACATACCTTATAAAAAACCCAATACTAATCCTTTGTATATACACCCTCATTCTAATCATCTTCCATCTATAATTAGGCATATACCTTTTATCTATCGAAAAAAGAATAAGTACAAATTCAGCAAATGAGAAAATTTTCTATGAACATATTAATTTCTGTAATAAAGCTCTTAAAGATAGTGGCTACAAAAGCCCAAATGAAAAATGGAAAGCATAGAAAAAATAGAAGTAGAAAAATAATTTGGTATACACCCCGATACAACCAAATGGTAAAGAACAAATTAGGACAAAAATTCCTTGCATTAATCGTTAAACATTTTACTAAAGATAATAAACTCAGTACTATTTCCAATAAAAATACCCTAAACTTAAGTTACAGTTGTACTGAAAACTTAGACAAAATTAAGAAACATAATGCAAATATCTTGAATAAATACTTAGACCAAGACCAAAGAAATTTTGACAGTATAATAATAAAAAGAGATGAAAGTAAACAAAAATTATCTAACTGCAGAAATCCTCATAACTGTCCTCTTAATAATAAATGTTGCACTGAATCATTAGTGTACTAATGCAATATGAAAAAAATCTTTATGTATACAGGTACAAATTTAACGGCGAAACAAAAGTGCCGAAAAACTTTTTGTCTTTGATAAAGACCAGACGACATTCCTTGAACGGGTGTCATCATTCGTTGAAAAAGGCACTCCTACCCTACCTTAATTTAACCTCTTTTCGAAAGTAACTCATATTTTGATACAATAGTTGTCAGTGAAAATGGATACCCTACCACACTTTGTCAAAATTATTGAATTTCCCCGTATCCTTAGAAACTAATATTATGAATGTATGTGCTTATAAAACTCAGTAAATTTCAAAATAAGTTATTCCAAAATTCGCTTGAAAATGAAACAGGACTACGGACTTTGTAAAAATTACACCTTTAAGTGCCGACTCTAGGTGCGTCATCAGTGTTGTTGCGCCCATATCACTAGAAGTTTCGGGTTTAAATAAACAACAGACTTCTTCGATGGGCGACCCGACCGAATATAATCAGTATTCTGCACGCATCCAGAGTAAATTTGCTACTAGCTTTAGGACGTGCTTTATATAAATTCCCCCAGAAAATGACAACTAATCAAGTCTACACTTGGGCTATTTGATGTTATAAATCGGGTATGCTTGTTTGTACAGATTTTCCTAAACGCGGCCTTTAATTTAATTCTATAATTGATTTTGAAGTTTTTAGTTTCTGTTTTTGAAACATGGTAATTCTTGTGTAGCGATAGAACCATATTTTTAGATTAGTAAATTTATAATATTTATGCTCTGTAGATTTGCATTGAGCACTGTTTTGTAAAAAATAAAAATAATTAATAAGAACGCCGGATTATATATCTTACTGTTCTTTCTCTTTATTTGTGAAAATGAACAGTCAGTTTTTTT
Organism: Acanthosepion esculentum; assembly: GCA_964036315.1. NCBI lineage: Eukaryota > Metazoa > Mollusca > Cephalopoda > Sepiida > Sepiidae > Acanthosepion > Acanthosepion esculentum. The sequence continues at coordinate 91,704,011 of OZ038494.1, read as the reverse complement.
AGTTGACTGACACCAACCTGTTGCATAAGAGCATAATCAAGATACTGCAAATCAGTGCGTTGTTGTTAACACCCACAGAGCTAACCTATGGTTTACGCTACAACTATGCTGACCGGATCTTAAAGTTGAAATATGTGCCCCGCAAGGGCCAGATACGGTTTTGAATTCTGAGTTGTCCTTCTACTATATCGGTTGACAACAACGGCTACAGAATTCAATCTGCTTTTCTCTTTAAACTACAGCTGGTGTGGTTGGATTCATACATTTCCCAAGAGTGTTCGTACGAGAGTGAATTCAACAATTTTGACAAGAATTCGAACTTGGGTCGCCGATTTCTCGTTCCGAACCTCTCACTATTGTACCATCTGTATATACTGTGACTTCTTAACTACTGACATATACAGTGTAACCCGGATATAAGAGAGTTGTCGGGACCGAAGAAGAAGTCTCTTATATCCGGGTTTATCTTATATCCGGGTTTGGTCTATTTTGTTTTATTAACACAGGCTCTAATTTGGGACCAGAGAAAATATATCTTATATCCGGGTTTCTCTTATATCCGAGTCTCTTATAACCGGGTTACACTGTAATTGGCATATATGTAACATAGTTGTAAAAAAATAGTTAAAAATTTTCGAATTTTCGACACAAAATCTACCTCTAATAATTTAACAACTAAAGTTTTACTCTCTGGAACACCCATATAGGAAATGATGCAATTTCCCGTCAAGGAAAGTTCGAGAAAAATCCGATCAACTCTAGCGCAATTCTTCTTAATATATAAAAAAAAATCTTATGCACGTTTTCTAAAAAAATAAAACACTCGACGACATTTATGGCCAATCGGGTGTACAAAAAAATATGCGGTCGCTTCGTAAGAAATTTGTGGAGCTAACGTGCGTGATCCCAACAGAACATTTTAAAATAATAATGTCAATGAGAATATTTTCAAAACGCATCAGAGCAGTTTACTTGTCCGGAAAGATGAAATACTTTGACCGCTGAATGAAGAGTATCAAATTACAATTCCCAACTTGGCGATCCTGCTTTTAAACGCCACGCGGTTACTGATACAGTGTAACCCGGATATAAGAGAGTTGTCGGGACCGGAGAAGAAGTCTCTTATATCCGGGTTACACTGTATTTCTCTCTGACTCTCGGAGACTTTAAAGAAAAACAAAACACGAACGATTTATTTTTGTCATCAGATATTTCTACAAGTCTTGTGTTGTAAAAAGAAAAGAAAAACTTCTCTATTTTTTTTGTAGTACTCATGTTATGTTTTCTAACATTCATTAGTTCCACTACACAATTACATCAAAGTAATTTTTTTAAAGTAGTTTTTAAAATTATTTTTTTATTCACTCTCGGACTATCATCCTCATCTTTGTTGCCATATTTATCACAACGTTTCGGCCGTTGTACGCTCCGGCCTTCTTCAGATGGTTGGAATGTCGAACTGAAACCTTTATTTCGCTGGCTGGGGTAGACTGTTCTAGTTCCACGTGCCATGTCTAATGGATGTCAGTTATCAGTTAATTCCCCTCTCCATTCCCCTCTCTAAATTCTCCACCACCCTAACCAGGTATTGAACTCACACTCTTTGGGTCCTGTCACTGGATCTAACTAAGGCCTTTATCCATGTGTCCTTGAGGACATCTGTGTATGAATTTCTAGGTATTATAATTATAAGAAGCCTAGTGTCTTCAGCGTCATTTTTTTACCAGTGCTCATGTTGCAGTCTATCCCAGCGAGCGAAATAAAGGGTTCAGTTCGACAGTCCAACCGCCTGAAGAAGGCTGGAGCATACAACGGCTGAAACGTTGTGATAAATATGGCAACAAAGATGAGGATGATAGTCCAAACAATGTAAATAGTGTAACTGTGTACATACCTCATCTCAGAAATATAGACAGATACTATTTTTTTTATTATTCAACTGGACCGAGATCGAACCAGTCAGCAAGAAAAAAAATTCTGAAGTATAAAAAAATAGATTTTGTACCGGAGAAAGAAGGAATAACCTTCGTTTACACTTTAATGAGTTAATGACTAATAATAAATAAATGTTAGTCAATTACTTTCGATCTTATCTCAGATTTTAAGGCTGATTTCGTGCAATCGCTCTCGCTTGGGAAAATGATTTTTTTTTTCATGGTTGTCACCTTTAAAAACATCACTAATCAGTGATAAATGTCTCCATTGAGAGTTTTTAAGCATCAATGAAGTTGCATAATGGCTTGAAATGTGTTTTTACTCTTTATTTGTTGTTCAACCAAAAACATTTTTTAAAAAAAAGAAAAAGTAAAAAACAAGAATATCAATATCATGTGAAAACAAAACTCGTCATCCGAGAACTCAATGTTCACTTTGTTTTTTTTTTCTGTCTTTTTTATTTTTTACGCACTCAAGTGAGTCAATAATCATGGTAATTTTTAAATAATCGAAATTAACTTCTTTTTTTTTTCTTTCTTTTTATTTTTAGAATTTATCATCCTTTATTTAAAAATGTATTTGATTTGATTTATATTTACTGCTTTTAAAATGGGGAAAATTACTTTTTATAACTAAAAAACACCTGAAATTAAAAAAAACAAAAAACAACACATCTTTTCTCTAATTTAAAAAAAGAATATTGTGGAATATTTACAAAAATATGAAAACAAAATTAGAATTTTGTTTCCTGCGATTATTTAAAAAAAAAAAAAAAAATTCTGGTTATGACTTTTTATACCCCTTTTAGTGGCGATCAGTCTTTGAGGGGAAAAGCATTTATTTATTTAGCAATCTTGTTTTGTTTCTTGACAAGAAGAAAGACTAAAAAAGAAATGCGATTTTTTAAAAAAAACTGAAAATAAAGATAAACTTTTAAAAAATAAAAAAACCTTGAAGCCTCCTACCCCACCTCCTCAAAAAATGAATGCTTTTTTTTCTATATCGCTCGTCTTTGATTGTGATCACGAAATAAGTCGGTTTTTAATTTTTATAAAAAAATATTTAAAAATAAATGGACAAAAATATGAAAAAACAAAAGACAAAATTTTTGTTTAATGCAGCTTTTCATTATTTCAGTCTCTAAACAGAAAAAGCAATCTTGGATTTTTCTGCCCTAAAAATAGATTCGATTTATATAAAAAAAAAACAACTAAAGCTTAAAATTATAATTTTAAAATTCTTCTTATTCATCTTCTTCATAACTACTTACTGAAAATTAAATCGCAATATAAATTCCTGTGTTGAACTTGTAAAGTTGCTCTACTAATATCATAAGTGAAGTGTGTATTTTCCACTGACTCCTTTCACCCTCGTTACAACAGCTGTGTCGACACCAGGCAGACTAACACGTGAAAAGCAACTTTCTTCAACAGAATTATTCGGTGAACACGTTTAGTGCAATAGCCGATGCGAAAACATGTTTTAGATCGTTTATGGTTGCGTGACTTATCAGTGATGCTATAGAGTTTGGCTAATTTATGTCAAACGAATATCGGCTATGAACTTGAACATTCAGGCTAGGCAACGTGATCAACTTAAGACGTTCAGCAAAAGCCAACAGCAAGCTGAAACTACGGGTGTCGAATCGGGAAATTACTTGTAGTTTCAGCAATTATCTTCGTACTGGAAATTTTAATCTAGGATTACATTTTACGAAAGGAATTGGGTACATTTAGGTTTGGTTCAAGTGATAAAATGGTTGTCATGAGCTTTAAAGCTCCATTACAGATATTTTAATTTTTACGAGGTATCCAACATGTTTTGCTGAAATCTTTCACTCAAATTAATAATAGCATCATTGTTCCAAACTATTTTTTCTGGCTTTCTGTGATGCTATATTCTTCATTTCTTTAGTCACTGGTTGTTATTGAATATTCTTTTATGTTGTAACCTCCAGAAATCTCAAAGCCAATTTTACAGATGCGGGACTTTTCTCAAGCATAACCTGGAATTGTACATCACTTGTCACTTAATTGATTGGGTTCTTTTTATCGACTTTTGAAGGTTATTTAAAACCAGAAAATATTTTTAGATTTTAAGAATGTTTTTGGAGATAATAATGATTTTTACCGATACACGTTCTACTTATTAACCCATAGCTGGAGGGATAAAAAGTGGATTCATACTTTTCCCAAGGGTATTTGCATGTAAGTGAATATAAGAAACCTGATTGGAATTGGAACTCAGAGATCCGAGTTCCAATTCCAAATTATCCATTGCACATCCAAGCTTACAGAGTCTGGTGTTCCCAAACAGCCACCCATCCAAGTACAAACC
>OZ038494.1:91459739-91692239 GCA_964036315.1 Acanthosepion esculentum | reverse complement strand
GATTTCTTGCTGCTTGCCCAAAGACTATTTGACAGTTTGGATATGGCACAATAAAACATTTCCTGCCAGAAGCAGTTTACTGAGCTGAGCATTGAGGGAAGTCATGGTAAATGATGAATGAAGAAAAGTGGATAGAAGATAGATTTCAATGATAACACCGAGAAATTGAAGTAGAAAGAAAACATGGCTCAGAGGAGTCTGGAGAAGCACAATAAACTGGGCTTCAAAAATGTCCAAATTTGTGCCAAACAAATAAAAAAAATGAGTGAATGACATTTAACCTCAACAATAAAATCTATAATAGAAAGTGACATTAAGTTGGTTTAGCCAAGAACTTTTCAGCACATTATAATCAGGTGCATGATCAGTGCCAAGCTTGCTGACAGTATGGTGTCATTGTCCTAACATCTGGACATTTCTCCTAAGGATTTTTTGCTTACCACCCAAAAACTAGAAGATATAACAATGAAACAATTCATGATTGATGCAGGGTACAGAATTGAGCACTTGTAGCAAAAGATGACTGAAGAACTCTTGCAGAGAAGTTGATTGATTAATTAGTATTTTACAGCTTATCAACCCTTTGTGGTTTATTTAAAGCCAAAACATTTTGGATTGTAAGAATAATTCTTTTTTTATGAATGGATATTGCATTCAGATTTTTTTGAAAATAACAATGATTTTTCCAGATAGAAGTCCTACTATTTAACCCATAGCTGGAGATACAGTTATACCTTTCCCAAAGATATTTGCATGTAAGTGAATGTAACAAACCCAACTGGAATTTGGATGTGGCTCTATTATTTCTCATTTTGAAAATAACAATGATTTTTCCAGATAGAAGTCCTACTATTTAACCCATAGCTGGAGATACAGTTATACCTTTCCCAAAGATATTTGCATGTAAGTGAATGTAACAAACCCAACTGGAATTTGGATGTGGCTCTATTATTTCTCATTCTGAGTCATTCTCCATTACACTGCATACACATAACAATGACTTCAAGATATAGAAATTGAAAGAAGATATGGCTATAGATAGAGTAGTTTGGAGAAGCACAGAGAAGTGAGCTTCCAAAATGTCCAGCTCTTGTGCCAAGGAAAGAAAATAATCCAGCGAACACAGAACATTCTTGCAATGTTGCAGATATATTGTATTTTGGTTTAGGAATATGTGGCATTATCGTAATGTTACCATAATGTTGATATCAACGATTTTCTTTGATCTCAAACTTACTACTCATCCCCAATGCTATCACAATTTTATGGCAACATTATAAAGTGTTCTTGCTGAAAAAATTGCTGCTCTAGTCAATTATAACAACTACTTTTTCTATAATTAACAATATGTATAGAAGGTATAAAATTTCTTTTCAATATTTTCTTTAAATCACTTTTAGAATCACTAATTTAGATGATGAATACACATTCTAATATCTTCTTGGAATTCATTATCCATTCTTTTATTAATGTAAATTACAGGTTAGGGATACTAAAATCAAGCAGGTACAGAAATTTAAATATCTGGGAAGTGTTCTAACAGAGACCGGAAAGTGCAGCACTGAGGTCTGAAGATGTTTTGGGGATGGCCAAAGATGCATTCCAAAAGCTAAGCGGAGTATTAAGAGACAGGAAAATTTCGTTAGAAACAAACATAAGAGTACTGAACTGCTATGTGATATCTGTCCTTGTGTATGACAGTAAATGCTGTATGATCTCCTGAAAGATGAAGAAGAGACTTGAAGCAACAGAAATGTGGTTTTACAGGAAGATGCTGCAGATATCATGGGCCAAACATGTGAGCAAGGTTTTGGAGGGAATGGATACAAAGAGGAAACTTATACTTAACATGAGGAAAGAGGGCTTGGAAAATCTGATATTCACATGACAGAGGAAAAGAAGGAAACAGTTCATGACATACTTGATGGGCTTGAGCAAATGGATGATGAAATGGTTTGGGAGAAATAACAAAAAGACAAAATTTATTAAGAGCTACAAGGTACGGGAAGATGTGGATCACCTTATCTCTTGAAAGGACATGGCACATAAAAGAAGAGTCTACAAGAAAGTTTTTTGCAACTTATATGTAACATTGTAGAAACAACATTTGTTTGCTGGGAATATACTGGGTAGTTAGCTTGGTGTATATGAGGAGGAGGTTGTAATGAATTATTCTCATCATGGAATGGATACCACTTTTTTGCTATGAATATATTTGTATCCAATTGATACATTAACAAAAACATTGAGTTATCTGGACCATGACACCTGTCTTCAACTATAGGCCATTCAAAATGACTGACTGGACTTATCGAATCAAACATGGTTGATGTCACTCAATTGTCAATTATTTATACATCCGGACTCTAAGCCAAACAGAGTGACATCATCATAGGAGTGAAAATAGTCTTTATTCAACCCTCCAACACATGACCTTATGCCATCTTTTAGAAGAATTGTAAAAAGAATGATTATGAATGAATTTTTTTATATAGTTAGCTTGTTGGAACTGATCAGTAAATAAGCAGTTTTACGGAGAACAAAACAATAGTCTGATGTTGACAAGTCTGGAAAATATCCAGCGTGTAGAAGAACTTATCATCCCAACTAAGTGATCATTTACTGCATCAACTTTGCAGCATGAGGATGAGTTGTCTTATAGTAAAATCATCAAATGGCTTCATTGCACTTGTTATGATGTATTTCTATAAAAAGAAAGTCTCAATGAGGTTAAAATTTATAGTAAGGGATTCTACTGAGTCCTACCTGTTAATACCAAAAAGTTTTCTGTCATGAAGCAGTGGCAAAATAGAGAAATTTGAAATAGAACGTTTGGAAGATTCTAGATCATTCCAGTATATTCTAGAAGAATCTAGATGATTCGAGAAACATCTAGAAATATGCAAATTAGGTGTTAGCCCCTATAAAATAGGTTTTTGGGTAAAGGGTTGTCAGTTGATGTGAGTCGATCCTTGACCCCGATATAGATCGTATAGGGCAAAAACCGGGTACTAACAACCGGGATGTGAAACCATTTCGGGACTTTATCGATGAGTTTGATCTTGTCGATAAGTACCGGAATGAACACCCTCGGGAGGTAGCATGGACTTGGACAAATAGTGGCAACTCGGTTCCTGGGACGCTTGCTAGCTACCTCGACCGAGTCTTAGGAGAGTCGATGTAGAGATCTTAGGGTGTTCAAGTTTCCATTAGTTTATACGGATCATAGGCCTGTCCGGGTTCGTGTAAACTTAGATAAGCCTAAGGCTAGGTTGGCTGGGTACTGGAAATTAAACTGATCACTATTTGGCGAGCAGGATTTCCGGGACCAGCTGCTACTAATGATACAAAGGGAATTGACGGGGGCCGTTGTTGGGAACTCCTGGTGGGATAAATTAAAATCGAAAATTAGAACGTTTTCTGCCGAATTTAACCGTCGACTCAATCTAGATAGATTAGCGGCGCAAACGGCTTTAGAACAAAAAGTTGATCGGGCAGTGAAATCCCGTAATAGTGGGGAAATAGCCTTAGCTAAGGCAGAGTTGTCCTCCTTGCTTATCAAGAAGGGTCAAGCTCTGGTAGTTAGGGCTAGGTTAAAAAGAATGTCCTCTGAGGCAACGAATATGGCCGCTGAATTGCGTGCAGAGGAAAATCGGAGCGCAGCTCGGTGACATATCGCGTGCGTCACATTGCCGGATAATCGGATCGTGACTACAAACGCGGGCATATGCGAGGCTTTTCGGGATTACTTTCAGGATCTTTTCACTAGGGAGCCCGGCCTGAGCCCTGCTCGTTCGACGCCTATTTGGCCGACTTTCCCTGCCTCGAGGCAGCTGAAGCGGCTGGGTGCGAGGGTTCCATCAGAGTCGGAAATCTGGGAAGCGCTGAAACAGATTCGCCTGGATAAATCTCCGGGACTAGATGGTCTTCTCTACGAAGTTTACTTGAGGCAGTCGCCCGTTTTTGTTCCTTTGCTGGAACTGGTCTTCAACAACTGGATGAAGCAGGGGTCTATACCCCAACGCTTCACCAAGGGTGTGATCAAGTTGCTGCGTAAGGCCAAGAACGGTGGGGATGGGTTAAATAACTTTCGCCCTTTGACTATGTTAAACACAGAGTTAAAGATTTTGGCGAAGATCTTAGCCAACCGTTTGCAGCTTGTCCTGTCTAGTCTGATTGGCTCCGAACAGTCTTGTGCTATGAAGGGCAGGACTATTCAGGATAACCTGCATATGGTACGCTTGATCTTAGAACAAGTCGACAATGAAGCCGCGCTGATCAATTTAGATCAGTCCAAAGCCTTCGATAGGGTTGACCATCGGTTTCTGGAGGCTGTCCTTTCGGTGGCCAGTTTCGGAGCCGACTTTCGCTCCTGGATCCGACTTTTGTATGCGACCCCCGGTGCGCTGGTGGAGGTGAATGGGGTAAGATCGAAGCCTTTCGTATTGTCTCGCTCCATTCGTCAAGGTTGTCCGCTTTCGCCTTTGCTTTACGTTCTTGCGTTGGAACCATTCCTTCGCAAGTTAAAGGCGAATCCGGTCCTGCGTGGAATTTCCCTGCCTGGGGCTACCACCTCAGCCAGGTATTCTCCCTATGTTGATGACGTTTCGGTTCTTGTGTCGAGCAGAGCCGAGATTGACGAAGTCAGCAAAGTGATCAGTTGTTATGAGATGGTGACAGGGGCCAAGATCAACCGCGATAAGTCTGTTGGCTTGCGGTTGGGTGCGTGGAAGGGAGTTTCTCTGCCCGGGCCTTTCCTCTGGACGGATGGGCCGATCAAGATTCTCGGCGACTGGTTCGATCCTCCAGTTGGTTGCCTAGCATTGAGATTCGTCAATATATGCTTCGAATTACCTTCCTAGATCAAATGTGTCGCGAATCGGATGAGGTGGGCACCTTCTGGAAGGAAGACGTTCGTAGAATCTTCCCATCCCTGAGAAGTGTGCACTCGTGCGAGGAGGAGGAGGCCGGCCGTACGTCCCGAGCCGAATACTCCTTCTACCGCGAATGTCGTCGTGCTCTGAAACGCCTCTTACGGGCGTCGGATGGCCTCCCCAACGCTCAGGCGTTGTCTCGTAGGGCATTATATCAATTTTTAGTTGGGGGAGGGCCGTTCAGGATGATCTGATTGACGATCTCGGTCTTACGAAGCAGGAGGCTCGCTCGATATGGCCTTGGGCGCCTGGGTTGAAATGCCTCAATAACCATGAGGCATCACTCACCTGACTGGTGATTCGTGGAACCCTCTGGGTCGCCAAAAGACTTTGTTCAGCGGGCTTGGAGAAATCTCCAAACTGCCGGCGCTGTATTGGGGAAGTCGAGAGCATTAGTCACGCCTTCTTTCATTGCAGGGTGGTAGTGCCGTTGGGCAAGTTTGTTGAAGGCCTCATGGTCCGCATGCTGCAGGGTAAGTTCTTTGTCCTTGAGGCCAGTTCTGTTTGTCGCAATGTGTTGCCGCAGATGACGATGGCTGAACATTATGTGTCCTGTTGCTTACTAGGTGTTATGAGAGTCGTGATTTGGACGACGCGTCAGAAGGGATTCTATGAGGGCGAGAGTTCACTTCTTCCCAACTGATCTTGTTCTTTAAGCATCAGCTTAAAGTCAAGATTAGAACGGAAAGGCGGCGGCTCACCTCATCAGAATTTGGCAAAAGGTGGGTGAATCTTGTGCGTTTGTGCCGAGTAAATGGGGTTGACCTGGAGTGGCATTTTGATGCCGGTTAGGCATCAGGATATTGTTTTCTTGAGTTGAACTTGGGCAACCCATCCCTGGATTTAGGCTAGAAGTAGGTTTTTGATACTTTAGTTTTTCTTTCCTTTTCCAGTAAACTTAGCTAGGGTGTGTTTGCTCATTGGCCCCTTTTATTTCTGTCCCCTTTTTTCCCTTTAGTTTAACTCCCCATCCCCTCCCTCGTTAGGCGGTCAGTGATTTCAGTTCTCTGGTGGATGCGGGGCGCCTTTCGTTTCGCGTGCGTGTTTTTCGTATTTGTTGTGTCAGAATGAGTGCATGTCTGTGTGAGTGCTTGGGATGGATGAATGGTTTTTTTCTATTTTCTTAAAGCCCCGCATCGATTTCGTCTAGTTAACTGATTTTTCTGCCACATTTAAGGTTTGTGGTTTTTTTTATTACTAACATGATTTTGTTTAGTTTCTTGTAAATAATTTATTACCATACTGTAAATATATCATTGGGGTGTTTTTATTCCCCTCCCCCACAGACAAGATTTGTAAATACGGGGTCTATTTAGGATGTTCATTGAGACAATGAGGTATTTTGGTGGATGTAGTAAGAAAGGTAAGTATGAATGTGTTGTTTTGGTGGTAGGATTATTGTTTTGTACGATTGAGTCAGTGGTTGTGGCTAGCTAAGTTATTAATTAAGACAGATGATGACCGTCTCTTTCCCCCATGCCTTTTTTCGGCCTTGTGCCACATTTGCTGTATTTTACAGTATAAATATTGTTGATGTGAGTCGTTGAAGGAGAATTTCTGCTGTTATCAACTCCGGCTTTTGATTCGAGGATTATTATATCCAGCCGAAAGAATCTCTATAAAAAGTTGCCAACCAACAAAAACCCAAAAGAGAATTTCATGGAACAAATCTGGTAAATAGAATTTTGACTATTTTCATTGACCAAACTAAAAATTTATCTTTATTTAAACACATTTGTGGATTTCCAGTAATAGCGACTAGATTACTTCGCTAGCCTTAACGTAGGAAAGACACGTGATTCTTCTCCCTTTCATCCTCGTAACACTTCGCCACTTCTGTGTTTTCAGTTTTGTATAGCTAAATATATATCTTGTATGTATTTTAAATTGTGTTTTTTTAGTAAATTAAATATTGTTTTGTGATTTAGCTCTGTGTTTTGGCAAATCATTCTTTTTCTTTTGTTACAATTATCAACACGTAACACCCTCCATAAAAAGATCAAAGTATTCAAACAAGCTAGTTGCTCACTGTAGTGTAACATTACATAGGAATAGCTTGTCCAGGTTCCAGCAATTTATAATAAAAAAAATTTCTTTGAAACATCAAAAACATTTTTTTCATTAGATTTCATTTTGGTTGAGATTTAAAAGGCAGTGCTGGGCTGAGCTATAATTTACTTCATTCTGGATTCTTATAATCCATTTTTAATTACTATTGATTATATCTTCTGAAAATGACATTTATTGAACAAGAAGAGAAATGCCAGTACCATATTTCTTCAAATAAATATCTCTCTTAAATACATACTCATCAAGAAGTAATTTTTAAATAAGCTTCCCCTTCAAATAAGTGCCTAAAATCTTTGTTCTTAATTTTAAATAAATGCACCCTCCCAACTATGTATAAGATTTGTTTATATCAACTTAAACATTTCCATTTTTTAGAAATCAAAAGAAAATTGATATTGTGAATAGCATCACCTGCTCTTGTTTATTTTGTAAATTTTATTTCAAATTCAAAATAAAACAATAGAATTCTCCTTCATTTTTCATTTTATTCCAACTTTGCACAAAATAAAATTAAAATTTCCCCCTTGTTAGTATTTCCCAAAATTTCATTTGACAAGATTCACAAAATCAATTTTACTTGGCCTAATCTTTCCAAAAGATTCATTGAATTTTCTTTTTTTTTTAAATTTCAGGTAATGTTCCTATCATTTGTCAGCACATCTCCATCACTAGCATTTGTGCCAAATGTTTTGGAATCATATTATGGTCTAATCGATATATAATATGCCATATTTACATTTTGTATTTTGTGAGTAACAATTGAGGGGTAGTCCGCAAAATAATGATGACCCACCCAGTGCAGTGCTAACTTGGTCTCGTTGACATGTACAGATATCGCTATCCAAGAGGGTTCATATATATAATACACCACATATATCTTCAAGAATGCTTTGTTCATTTTTATAAATCAATTTTAAACTTAAAAATTATAATTAAAAGAAAAGCAGGTGGGAACAATTCTTGTAATAATTCATTAGTCATCAAAAGATTTTTTTTTATTCACACTACATCTGTAGCGGACCGTGGGGGTGATGATGTGAAGAGATATCAGAAGGTTAAAATTTTGTGCTGGCCGGTCCAGCTACATGGGAATGTCAGACTTTAATTAAGTCCAAAGAAGACAAAGAAAACAAACAAGACCGATATACATGGGTAAACAAATATATATTAATAACAAAACAAGTTAAACAAAGACATGGACTGTTACATAGAGTTGTATGGAGAAATTATGTGCGTGTGTTGTAAGTGTTCGTACGTACGTGTAGTGTTCTTAGCGCGTTCCCGGAATTTGGGAAACGCTGTATCTGTGAGAGGTCACATATTGGTGTAAGTGGAAAAAGAAAGATTTTACCTCACCTCAAGACCTAAGTCGAAAAAGAGAGATTTTGCCTCATCTCCACGCAAGGTGGCGGCCCAAGGCCTGAGTCGGAAAAGAGAGAGAGAGAGGGTCAGCCAGTATTTATACTCAAGGGAAAGAGACCCTTGTTGAAGGATTAAAGAACACATCCGACACATCCTTCATTTGTATTATTTACAATAGCAATTAAAAGCTTATGCAATTATACAAGTTTCAATGCAGTTTTTATGTTATGATTCAGAGCATATCTTGTGTAATTTGGTAATAGCTTGAGAAAAAAAATAAATTAAAAAATATATATCTGATGATATGTTGCCCTTAGTAGGGCAAGAAATAAGCAGACTCTGAAATTACAGATTGATTCTACAGACTGTCAAGGATTACTCAGACCTTCCAAAGATTACACAAAAAATATTGTGTTTTGGGAACTTTTGTAGTAAACATAATTTTGATTGTAAATATGTAACATTTATTACACCATGCCACACAAGCAGGAGAACTCAGCCATGGCTGTCAGACAATTTCTGCAACCACATCACCCCTTACATCTGGCCACATAACTCCCCAGTCTGCAACGCCCTTGATTATTATGTGTGGGGCACAGTTGAGTGAGAGACCAACAAAACTCCTTGTAACACTAAAGGTGAACTGAATGCAAGGATTATGGCAGCATTCACCAATTTAAACAAGAAGAGTGTCCAGAAGAGTTGCAGGAGATTCCAAAGTAGTCTGGAGGCCGTGGTTGAAGCCAATAGTGATTTTATTGAATAAATTTACTCTTTAGTATTTCAAGATATTTTTGTGCAATTTCGGTAAATATATCTATTAAAATGAGATGTCAATGTTATTTTCATTTTTGTGGCATTTAGACGACAATTTATCCATCGCACCCTCTATATGAGACAAAAGGAAAAACTTTTCTTATCCTTTTGTCTCTTCTTTTTTCATATTGTCCTTTTATAGAGACGCTCTATCAGAAATGTTGACACACAAACGCACACACACACACACACACACACACACACACACATACATACATACATACACACACACACACACACATATATATATATATATATATATATATATATATGAATAGTAAGAATAAAAGCTAAAGCTTAAAATATGAACTAAACTGAGGACTGATGCCAAAGTGTCTAAACGTAATATAAATATGTTATAATAATATTAATATCAAAATCCACTACTGAGAATTTGATACAAAAAAAATCGTCAAGTGGATATAATATGACACCTGATAATTGTTTTTGCATGAAACTCTAAGTTGTGGATTTTGATATTATTGTATTAATATTATTATTATATATACTTGTGTGCACATTGCACTTTATATATTTGGATACTATTCTGTTATTTTTGTGTACAGACCTTTTGCCGACAGGACTGGACCCGATGACTTTTAGACAATTGACACTAGCACACATGTGAATGTCACTAGAATGTCTCGGCAATCTTATGTCTTAATATCTCTCTGTTCTTTTTTTTTTTACTTCTAACACTTCATTTATTTCAAGCAAAAAGATTGTATCATGATATAATGACAGTGTTTCAATTTCATATTGGTGTTGTCATGTCTTAGTATAGCAACCTTGACTGATATCAATTACAGGACAACTACAGTTAAGGGGTCTTGAAAAAGAACCATGTGGAAGGGCACCTTTGATTTCTGCAATAATTATTTGGATTTAGAGAAAAAAATCTACCCCAGATATTCTTATGCCACTCACTACTCTAATTCAATATTCAAATGAAATGCTTTGTTCTAGAATGCTTTCAGCCTAAATTAAGGAGAGGGGGGAACTTTCTTGAATAAAGGTGAATAAACATGTCCAGGGTGGATTTTTCTTCAAGAAAGAATTGTCCAGGCCCTTCTATTTGAAATGCAAAGGTACGTGATAATCATGAATAATACATCTGTTAAAAGTTAATATACTTCTTTCTTTTTTTTTCTATGTCTCTCTCTCTCGTTGTTTTATCTTTCTCTCTATCTCTCTTTCTCTTTTTGTCTCTCTTTCTCTTTTTGTCTCTCTCTCTCTTTCTTTTTCTCTCTCTCTTTCTCTCTTTCTCCCACTTTCTTTTGCTGTCTCTTTCTTTCTTTTTCTCTACCCTCATTCTTTTTTCTCTCTCGCTCTTTTCCTCTCTCTATCTTTTTTCTCTATCATTCTTTTTCTCTCTTACTTTTTTTCTCTCTCACTTTCTTTTTCTCTTCTTTCTTTTTCTCCCTCTCTCTCTTTTATTTCTTTAATTCTCTCTCTCTCTCTCTCTCTCTCTCTCTCTCTCTCTCTCTCTCTCTCTCTCTCTCTCTCTCTCTCTCTCTCTCTCTCTCTCTCTCTCTCTCTCAATTTCTTTTATTGATTTTTATCTCTGGAAATGAAGATTTTAAAAGTGTTTTTTTTTTAATCTCAAAATAATGCACTCAGCCTCAGTTGCAAAAATATATTTTTATATCAAAGTTTATTTCATTAATGAAAGTTAAGTCTTCCATGAAAATAATTGGCATCAGAAGGACCTTTTTAAGAATCAAAACATCTCTAAATCATTTTTTAGGTTAGAATAATAATTTAAACAATCTGACCTCATAAATTAATCAAAAGTCCCTCCCCACTTTTGTTTTTATTTATATTGAAAAGATATGTTGAAAATATTGACAAGGTATATATGCAGTGTGGGACAAATTAAAAAGTAAACCAACTTTAATATTAAAACAATATGGATTACTAACTATGAAATTTTTACAATGAGTATTTTCATTATTACTGTTTTATTACTAGTTACTAGTTCTACTCAGCACAGTAGCTATCAATGCAGAAAGTGAAACTAGAGATGGAATTCAAATTTTAACCATGCCTTTTGCCTTTGCTTTTGTTTAAATATTTTTTTTAATCAATTCACCCCAAGGAAGGTAATAATACCACTAAGATACAAGAGGCTACTGGAAGTGAAAGAGAATGAAAAAGACTTTAGAAGGAACTGGAAACCCAATCCCAAACAGGAAACAAGGGATAAACCTCTACACCTGTTTAAAAAGTGGGGAGGAGTGCAAAGTGGACGATAGGGAAATCTATCTACTCCTATTACCTTTGGAAAGATATGAATCCATTTCATTTCTCTCTAGCTTGGGGTTTAATGGCAGGGATGACTGGACTCTGCCAACTGTGGTTGGCAGTCAGTCTAGGAGAAGGACAACTCTGAATTCAAAACTGGTTGGGTTTGGGTCTAGTAACTCCACCCCCATAAAAACCTACTTGCTATGGAAATCACAGCAGCAACTCTCTAATTTGGTGAGGCAGTGGCCCTAGACCCTACAGGGAAGTCAACAGTGTTAACATACATACAATCTATAATTAGCAGTTAAATTTTATTTCTGTCATAAACAATCATGGGCCATATGTAATACATGCTCGGGAGCACCTCGACATGGTGTAATGGTTAGCAAGCATGTCTCACTAGAACAATTATAACTGAGTAGTGAGTTTGATTCTCACTGGGTGTTCCATACTTTTGGCTTTGAGCCACATCTAAGCCAAGCTTAGAAAATCACCATAATACATGCTTGGGCAATCATATTTCTTTTCTATTCATGACTGACATGACAGAAAATTTCTTACAGTAGGCTGCCATTTCTTTCTGCAGTAGACTGATTGACAACCAAGGCTATAGTACCCAGTCTACCCTGCTATTTAACCTACAGCTAGTGGAGAGAAGAGACAGATTTATACCTTTTCCGAATGTATTTGTGCATAAGTGAATGTAACAAATCTGACTGGAATTCAAACTCAACTCCCTGATTTCTTATTCCATTACAACATGCTACACATTCCTTTTTTCATAGCTTACAGCCATATCGAGTCTAGTCAATACCTTGATTAGTAACCACTTGGGAATACAAGGTGCTGTAAGCTTGGATGTGCAGGTGGTGTGATGAATAACACAAAGAATGAGAAACTGTCATGTAGCTTCGTTGCACCTTCCCCCCGCCAATTATTTATTTATTTAAATAATAAATAAAAAAAACATATCTCTTCAACAATTAATAATATCTGCTTTAGTCATCAAAAACTACACATCAAAACGCATTATGTAACCTTATATTAATTAATGGCAACGATATTCAGTTAGAATTTGCATCCATATTTGGTTTTGATTAAAATCTCATTCAATACTGAAACCAAAACAAGATATCATTTTGTTTTTGTTTTTTATTGATGTTATATATGTCTTTTTTAAGAATTAGCTGACAACTGACATTATCTGTGATGTCAGTTTTCCTAGTAAGGTGATAGAGGATTCACCATCCACCTACACAGAATAGAGATTTGTTTTGAGTTAGGAGTGGAGAAAATGAGAATGAAATAAGGAGCGGAGAAAACTGCTAAGGGTTCACACTTAACATTTCATTCAGAATCTAAATATATAGTTTACATTCTAAGCAATAAGAAGATATTAACCCTGCCCTGTCTTTGTCAAATGACCCTACCTACCATTATCCACAGTATCTTCAATCATCAAATTATTGTCATCATTTATTTATTTAAAATTTATTATATATATATATATATATATATATATATATATATATATATATATATATGTGTGTGTGCAAATATACAAAAAAATAGAAAAGAACACGTTAGGTAAATAATCCGAAGTTCTTTAGTATTTTTGTTTTTATTTTTAAAAAACAGTGCTCAATACATAAGTAGAGCCTAAATTATAATATATGAAAAGAGTGGACACTGAGTTCAGATGGAAGATTGTGTTCAGGCATGAAACAGACTGTGACTACTTGGTGTTGACCTTATATTTACACATGCTCTATCCTGGATATTGAGCCCATTTACCCATAAATATAGCATAACTTAAAACTGTATTTTATCTTTCATATATATATATATATATATATATATATATATATATAATATTTTTTGTTTTAAAAATATGATGCCTTCGCTACATAAGAGTTCTCATGTTTCAAAAGAGAGAGCTTGACGAGGAAACGTGACCAGACACCTTAACTCAACATAATTTCAAAAATTATATTAGGGGTCTCGGCTCTCGCTTTTGAAACATGAGAACTCTTATGTAGCGAAGGAATCATATTTTTAAAACAAAAAATATTATAATAAAAGCTCTACTTCTGTATGGAGCACTGTCTTTTTGAAAATAAAAGCAAAAATACTAAGGAACACTGGATTATTTACCTAACGTGTTCTTTCCTATTTTTCTGCATACCTGCACATATATATATATATATATATATATATATATATATATATATTTATACAGGCTGGACCAAAGGTAGATGGACAGTAAATGATTACTTTTATTTTGAGATTACATGCTAATACAATTAAATTTTGATAAGCAATTATAACTTATACAATTAAATTTTATTGTATACAATAATACAATACAAAAGTACTCAAAATTTTATCAACACAGGTGCTCAAACTGCTGTCCATCACAATTTACACAGCTTTGAAGTCTATCTTCCATGCTTCAAGAAACATATTTGTACAAGCATCTTTGTGTATTAATTTCTTGAAATGAATCTCAACCTACTGTCCACCTACTTTTCGTTCACCCATATATATTTATGTATAGGATACGATTAATAAATTGTTGCCATTTTATATTTTTAATTTTGTGCATGTGAATCGTTTGTCAACTGCACAGTAAAGTAGGGTCAGTTGGGCACTCTCTGTGAGAAAAAGAGCAGCATGACACAATTCACTCTGCCAGAAATTTGGAAGCGGTGTGCTGAATTGCTTGGCATTCATACTGAATACCAACATTTCAGGGTGTTTGAGTGTCAATATGAGGACATTGCAGTGGATTCAAAAAGAGTTGGAGGAGTCTAATGGTGATTACGAAGGTACAGCAGCTTGGAAAACTCACTCTGATCATTCTAATAAGAAAAGAACTCCCAAATTTGTTGGTGAGGGTCTCAGACTCAACACAGAGACCTACATCAAGTGCCGTGAGGAGGTAGTGCTGCCCTAAGTCAAGAGAGTGGCAGCTGAAAGACTTTGTCTAGCAACAGGACTCTGCACTATGCCACACAAGCAGGAGAACTCAGTCATGGCTGTTAGATAATTTATGCAACCACATCACCCCTTACATTTGGCCATCTAACTTCCCAGACTGCAACACCCTTGATTATTATGTATGGGGCACAGTTGAGTGAGAAAGATCAAAAAACTCCTTGTAACACAAACAATGAACTGAAAGTAAGGATTATTGCAGCATTCACCAACTTAAGCTAGGAGACCGTCCAGAAGAAATGCAGAAGATTCCAAAGTCATCTGGAGACTGTGGTCATTTTATTGAATAAATTTACTCTTTCATATTTTAAGATATTTTTGTGTAATTTTGGTAAATATATCTATTAAAATGAGATGTCACTGTTATTTTTATTTTTGCATCATTTAGACAACAATTTAGTCATTGAACCCTCTGTCTGTCTGTCTGTCTGTCTGTCTGTGTGTGTGTGTGTGTGTGTGTGTGTGTGTGTGTGTGTGTGTGTGTGTGTGTGTGTGTGTGTATATATATATATATATATATATATATATATATATATATTGTAGCCCTACCCAAAAGTTCCAGAAACTCAAACAACAGGCACAAATAAAATGCAATATAGTGGAACACAATGTTAGAGCAAGTTGTTTTTTTATTGCCAAATTTGCTGAAACAAAGCATGTTTACAAGGGCATGCTGAAAAGTTCTTGGTCTCACTAAAAAGCTCTTAAAAGATTTGTTTGTTTATTTGGTCAGATTTTGAGAAAAAGGCCAAATACATATATCTGATAGTAATTAGCCAGTCCTAGAAAAGCTTATAACGTAGTCATGTTTGTTGGTGGAGGCATATTTTAAATTGCACTTATCCTCAACAGACTCAATTAATTTGGCAAAATATCTTGGAAAAAACTTTTTTAATTATTCTTTAAGATTTTCACTCTGATTTTAACTTGGTCACTTGTCCACTTATGAGAAGTTTTTCTTGGTTTTGGTTTTGCAGTGTGACTTTATATGTCCTTTTTACCACACTTGTAACATTCTGCATTTTTAAATGGGAAGTCTTTTCCTAGATGTAATTTACTACATCTAAAACAAGGATTTATTCTCTTTTTGTACATTTGTCCTTTGCTTGTACCAATATACATTCTTTTTTCTGAATTTCTTCAGCATCGTGTTTCAGACTTAGAATTTTCTGGTAATTATCCACTATTTCTTGTAGTGTAATATTACTGTTTTGTTAAAATTTTGTGCTCATATTTCAGCATCTTTTTAGCTGTTAAACCTTGAATGAGAATACATATCTGTAAACTTTTCACATTCTTTATTGATGATACCAGCATATGTGACAAAATCTTTGTCCTCTTTTTTGGTTAGATTTATGCACCTTCAACAAGCATTAAACAGCTCTTCTCACTAAAGACTTTTGTCAGAATGTGTACCATGTCTTCAAACCTGATTTCACCTGTTTTTTTTTTCAGTAATATGTAGTTGCAGTATTTTTCATACTCTACTGGAGCTATTTTCCTAAAAAACAATCTTGTCTATCTCTCATATTCCCAGCAACTGCATTCCTGACTGGATATTTGTTCATATCTATGAAAATACACAGAAAAAGTCATTCCCTCATCAGGATTGTATACAAATTCTCATATGATGTTTCGAAAAGCATCTGGCATAAGAGACATTGAAGAATTTTTTGTTTTCTTCAGAATTAAATCCAACAACTTCTGTTGCTGTTTTTGTAGTTCTAGCAACTGTTGATTTTGTTGTTGTTACTATTTCTGTTGTTGAATTTCAAATATCAAAGCCAAAATTTGCTCATTATTCACAAAAATATGTTTTTTGTTGCCTACAACCCAAAAAACATTTTTTTATACCAACGTGGTTAACATTCTTGTTGTCACCTGTATCCTTGTTCCCAAAGCAACAAGTATATATTTTTTCCCATACTTGTTCATTCAGTATGTGTTTCCAGAATCCTTGTAACTCCAGTTACAATTCATATGCGGTTGTGCATCCTTGTTACTGTTATAAGTTATAAGAATTCCAAATCCTCATCATAACGGTTATAAATTGCCTGAATTTTGAATCCCTTGTTGCCACTGTTACAAGGCACTTCATAGTGCTTATAATATAAGTAATGATTTGGCTACTTGCCGTGACACCTGTATTAATTAATCTGAAGACTGAATCCAAACAGCTTCTCTTTCTCTTACCTCTGACCTGGAGATGTTTATTTATAGTTATGGACTAGTTCATATAGTCACCAGGGGTGTAATATTTACTCCACAGCACATAGACAAGAATGAACTTAGATAGATAGATAGACAAGAATGAATTGTGATAGAAGGATTGGCAAGAATGAACTGAGATAGACAAGAATGAACTGAGATAGATAGATAGATAGATAGATAGATAGATAGACAAGAATGAATTGTGATAGAAGGATTGGCAAGAATGAACTGAGATAGACAAGAATGAACTGAGATAGATAGATAGATAGACAAGAATGAATTGTGATAGAAGGATTGGCAAGAATGAACTGAGATAGACAGATAGATAGACAAGAATGAATTGTGATAGAAGGATTGGCAAGAATGAACTGAGATAGACAAGAATGAACTGAGATAGATAGATAGATAGATAGATAGACAAGAATGAATTGTGATAGAAGGTTTGGCAAGAATGAACTGAGATAGATAGACAAGAATGAACTGAGATAGATAGACCAGAATGAAATGAGATAGATAAAATAAAATGAACAGAGATAGACAGATAGGTGGACAAGAATGAATTGAGATACACAGATCAATAGACAAGAATGAATTGAGATAGACAAGATACATATGTAGACTAGAATGGACTGGGATAGATAGATAGATAGATAGATAGATAGATAGATAGATAGATGAGAATGAGATAAGTACTTTTGGGGCCTAATATAAGGAATGGGCTTCATAATTGAGAGGCTTGGAATTTTTCTCCATGAAACAACAAAAACTTTAAAGATACTAGTATAAATTATAGAATTAAAAAAGGTGCATGTTATTCTGCACATTATGTAAAGAAAAAGAATTTTGTTTATAATGCATAATATCATTTAAAATCCATTAAAATAATGCATTGTATAAGTAAGAATGCTTTATAATGATGTAATGCATAATATAATTAAGAATGTATTAAACAGGGTTGAACAGTACTTCAGTAAAAGATGAATAAGTCATGAAAGAAAAGATTTATTTGAGAAAAAATTGGCACGGATAATCTTGACTCTTCTTGGCGCATCTACTTAAGTCATCTGCTATAAGCACCAATGACTGCTTCACTATGAAATCTGAAATGCTGACATGCCCAAATCAGATGATCTTTATCTATTTGGGGAATTGTGCTAGTTATGGTGGACTTCAGAAATTTTATAGTGTTTTGAGGGTGTTGACTGACTTTCCTCTCGACTGTGCGCCATACGTAGTAGTCAACTGGATTCAAGTCTTGAGAGCTAGGAGGTCATATTTGGGGGTGGCAAAGTCATGGAGATTGTAACTCATCCATTTTTGGTTCATCTTAGTCTTATGATATGGCAGAAATAGGAATGAGGAAGCATGACTCCCCGTCATTGTTCACAACTTCCTGAACCATCACAGTTGCTTCAAACTTTATTTGCATAATGGTTGGAACGTCCTTAGGGTTCCTGTATAATGATCTGCCATTCCTTCAGTTGACTTTTTTGGTCCTGATCAAAGTTTTTCTCATCATAGAAAAACTAAAGCAACTTACCGGACAAGCACTTTGCATGGATCAGATGGTTATCTTTTGTTTTGGTAGTCATGAATTGGCCTCTCTACATCAAATATTACTTGTATCAAAGGTCCTAATGCACAATTCATCTGATAGTGTCTTGAGACCTTGAGCCCCTTAATAATGGCATTAACTGACTTTTTTGTGATAATTTTCTGTGCCTTTCATACTATTTTGGGTATTCTGATGGCATTAAAACCATGAGCAGGCATTTTACTCTGCTGTAGAATTCCCATCAGTAGCTTCCAGCACTTTGCAAACATTAACCACAATGGCCGAGTAACTTTCAGAAAGTAGCCAGTCTCTAAATCACCATGCTCTGCCTTTAAGGTAAATGATTACAGGGTACCTTTTCATTTACTGAGTTCACTTGATGTATGTCATCAGATGTTTGAAAAGAAATAATAATCAGAACTAATTAGTAAAAAGTTAGTTTTGTTTACAATGATGTTTCCACTGTACAAGGCCAGAGAGCCACTCGAGGTAGAGGGTTACAAAGTAAGAGGTATATAGTTTATGTGGATATGTGGGTAAGATAACAGTTAACCCAAGACTTGAACAGGTTAAGATTTTAATGATCAGGGAAGAATCCTCTCTGTGAGCCAGGTTCACAAAGCAGTGGCTTGAGGGAAGAAGCTACTTGAATGAATTTACATCTCACTAATGTAATATGAAGGGAAGGAGTGTGGTTCACTACAATGTGCATGGTATAATGGGTCTTAGCCATGAAGGTTAGAAATGGTGAAACTAAGGAATGTAGTTCATCTGAATATTTTCCATGGAAATAGCAACAGAGCAATGAGAGGTTTGTGACATTTCATCTTTGAGAAAGAGGTTGTAGAGTGGAAAATAATTTGTCAACTACAAGGATGCAAAGACGCTTTTGGACTCTATCAAGAGTGGAAAGTGAAGCCTGGGCTGCTCCAGCCCATATATGGCAGCAGTACTATGTTTTCTAACTCTTGTAAAGGTAGAGGATAGCAGGAGCAGTACAGGAAACCCACCATTTTTCCAACATCTTTAGTGATGGATCATATGTATGAGTTCCGCTTGAGGTCTGGTTGGTTGGTTGATTGATTGTTTTTACAGCTTATCAACCGTTTTCAGGGTTTTTTTTAAGATAATAATAGTTTAATGATACAAGTCTTACTAATTAACCCATAGCTGTGGATTCATATCTTTCCAAAGTGTATTGCAGATAAGTGACTATAATGAACCCAACTGGAACACAGCTCTCTGATTAACAATTCCAAGCCATTATCCATTACACCACCTGCACATCCAAGCTTACAGCACTTGTTATTCCCCAGCAGTCACCCATCTAGGTACTGACCAGACTTGATGTTGCTTAACTTTTGGTGATATTATGGGAATCGGTGTTTCAATGTGATGTGACTGTAAGCCTTGAGGCCTAGGTTGTTTAAATCCCAGTAGGCACTCAAGGCACTGGGTCTCCCTGAGAATTGTTAAAAGGTATGGGAGTAATGGATAGTGGCTCAGATTGAGAAATCAGATAGCCGAGTTCGAATTCCAGTCGAATCCATTACATTCACTTACATGGTAATACCCTTGGGAGAGGTATGAATCCTCTTCTTCTCCCCCCAGCTATGGGTAAATAGCAGGACAGACCGGGTTCTATAGCCTTGGATGTCAACTGGACTACCACAGAAAGTAATAGCAACCTAATGTAATGGCAATCTGCCTTGTCAGTCATGTATCGAAAGATACATGATCACCTAAGTGTGTATCACACATGGCACATAATTGATTGACTCAAAGAACAGAGAAAATCTGTATTTGCAAAATTATATCATAAATAGATTTTAATTTGCCTTTAGAAAATCTGCAAAATTTAAATTTACCTAAAATTTTCTATACAGTCATCAAAATTATAAAGTAATATTATCAAGGTAGTTATAAATTTGATTGATTCTTCAAAATAGAGATTTTATTTAAGGAATATATTTGTTTAGATGAAAATATATAAACTATTTACATTATTTGGACTATTGTCCTCAACTTTGTCGCCATATTTCTTACAATGTTTCGGCCGTTGTATGCTCTAGCCTTCTTCAGGTGGTTGGAATGTCCTCAAGGACACATGGCACAGTGGATAAAGGCATTAGTTAGATCCAGTGACAGGACCCAAAGAGAGTGAGTTCAGTACCCGGTTAAGGCAGTGGAGAACTTGGAGAAGAGAATTAACAGGAGATAACTGATAACTGACATACATAAAAACATACACGTGGAACTAGAACAGTCTACCCTAGTGAGTGAAATAAAGGGTTCAGTTCGACATTCCAACCACCTGAAGAAGGCCAGAGTGTACAATGGCCGAAACGTTGTAATAAATATGGCGACAAAGATGAGGACAATAGTCCGAATAATGTAAATAGTGTACATAATACCTCATCTCAGAAATATAGACAGATACTGAAAATATATAAGGTAGCATATTTCAGCATTTATAGTTGTTTTATAAGAAAGCGTTGTTTTATTCCTCATGAAAATACCACCATTCTGAGGAGTGCCCCTATTTTCTTATTTGAAGCCATAACCATCATATTATTAATAGAACAAACCTTGCCTCAGTATTTCTGTTCTTAAAAACCAAGCCTGCATATTTGATTGTCCATCCTTACCACTTCTTATTCATTGTAAGAGTGAAGCAGTCACTTAGAAATTGAGTGCATATCATTATTTGTTCATTTTTCTTCCTTAAATTCTATCTAATTACAATATGATCGGAAGCTATTTCATGTCCACGGAGAAAAAAGTTCTTTCAAAATGATAAAGCAAAGAGGTTATAATTTCTGCCAGAATGTCAGAGGTGAGAAGTTATTTACATTACTTGTAGCCATCTTTGTATTTATCAAAATGTTTTGCTGTTTTGCTCTTCAACTTTCTTTCTGTGTCTATCAGTCCGAGTAAACAATCGAGAAATTTTAAACTAGACTCTTTATTTAATCTATTGTACAATGGCTTAGAGGATAAAAGCGTTCGTTTGGGAATTTGTGGGCATAGTAATTGTGAGTTCAATCCTTGGGCTGGGTAGTGTAAAGTTAGATTTAGTGAAAACAGGATAACTAATATCAGAGCAATGCTTAAAAGAGAACAAGAGAATATGTCCCTAGACATGGACAATGGAATGAGAACAGTTTATCATCGTAGGTTAAATAAAGGGCTCTTTTCAAAATTCTCTGAATGTTACCCAGATCAACGGATATCTGAAGAAGGCTGGATAGCACAATTGCCAAAATGTTGTGATAATAACAACAAAGATGAAGACAATAGTCAGACTAAAAATAACGTTAATATGGTCATGATTTCTAATTCAAGTACAATGACAAGATTTATGGGATTTCCCCTTTAGAACTTTGCATTATTAATATTACTTCCCTTTCTACTACATTCTTTTTCAAAGCCTCTCAGTTGCAGTATCTTTATTGTTATTTTTGCTCAAAGTTGTTTTCTGTTGCCACAGTAGGATATGACAACACAACTATGAAATTCAAACATACTATTATTGTAGGTTAAACTTTTTTTACAGCAAAATGAAGTCATACACGGTGGTAAAGATTAAAGTTGCATGTTGGTGTATTGTAGGTGTATTCATATATAAACAATTAACCTATAACATGTGTGATTTTGCATGCAAAACAAAAATTTTATCCTGTCACTGCAAGTGACTCAGATGAATGAATAATAGAGCATTTGAATTTTGCAGTTGTGTTGTCATATCCTGCTATGGCAACAGAAAATAACCATGACTGAAATTAAGTAGTGAATTAGAGGAGCCTTAAAAAACAATGCAGTGGAAAGAAAAGTAGTGAATAATGCAGAGTTTAAAAGGTTAAGGACGCATACAAAAATTTGGGTTTCTACCAAGGACCATTTATTCTTTTTTTCATATAAACTGTAGAGGAACAAAGTTTTCAATGTTCCTTGGATACATCCTTCTTTTTCTGGTCCAGAAGTAAGTTAAGCTAAGTAATGGGTAAAAATAGTTGAGTTCAAGTCAGCCTTGTGCTGAGATGAAACGACCAAAGTAAAGTTTGTATTTACTTTATTGTTGGAGGTTTGGCAAAACACATCGAACACTATGCATTGGAAAGTGGAAGAGAGTTTCTTTTCATTACAAAGTGGGAAGGGAATTTCTTTTTCTGGTTCAGAAGTAAGTTAGGGTTAATTATGATAAGTATGGTTATATTGGTTGAGCTCAAGTCTGAACTGAGTTGGAACAACAAAAATACAGGTTGTACTTACTTCATCCATCATTCAACTAAGGAGACATTTCTCGGCAAGGATGTCTTCATCTTGAAGTAAGAGGAAGAAAAGCAGTAGGGGAAGGAAATGTTTGTCTTTTTATAGATCTTAAACAGCACCACCTAGTGGCATTTGGCGAAGCCAAGTGAAGTAAGAAAATTTCTTGTTTTTGTATTTTTTATTCATTATTTTTATTTTGTTTATTGATTTTATTTCATTTTCCCACAGTAAATTCTTTGAAAAAATAAACTTAAAAATAGAATCCTTTCACAGTATTTATCACACATAGCCACAAAATATAAAATGTCTTTTTTGATGTGAGTAAGAGGGGGAAAATAATACCTGGTTTCCCTAATCTCTCACACAATATCAGGTATTATCCTTGACCTGACTGGCTTACACTTAGAGAAACAGAGAAATGATATTTGAGGTGGGTATTTATTTTGTATACCCGCAGGTCTAAAATGTAACACAAGCTGTTTTCTTGTTGGTATATAAAAAATAACTACATCCCAGTTTTTTTTGTCACAAATAGCAAGGATTATCCTTGACCCTACATCATAGAAGATAGATCCCTTGTAACCAGATAAGAATTGTTTTGGAATCCAAACAATGTCTGACAGTTGTGGGTATTCAAAGATATAACTCTTTCACTTCCATTTTCAACTTAAATTGAATCTCCAGGTCAACTTATTTTATGTGCTGCATCCCTTCAACACATGGAGGGTCATGGCTCTCTACTACTTCCTATCCTTTGTAGCTCTAAACAATGTTTGTCCTTTTACTATCACTCCAGTCCCTGTTCTGCTGTCCATTTAAACAAGCTTGTTAGATAAATTACTTAATGTTTCCTTCTGCACCTCTTGCTTTCAGTATGTCTTGTGAGTGTCAAATTCTCCAAGCCCTATTACCTCATTATTTGTCCTAGTAATTGCTAATGGCCTTTCTGTTCCATTTTTACTTAAAACTTCCTCTTTGCTCATATACTCTGTCCATGATATTCTCAGCAATCCTTCTGTAGACACATATCTTTCATATCTGAAGCCTCCTCTTCATCAGTGAGAAATTGTCCAGCATTCACTGCTATATAGGAATATTGATATTGCATAGCATTTCAGCAATGTTTCCATACTGCTTAATAAATAAACAGAGCATCTACTCAAATAAGAGTATTCACTAAAAATAACGTTTACGTAATATATATATATATAGTCATCCACAGACAGACTGTTTTGCTGTATCACAGCTCATCAGTGTGGCTAGACTTCAAGCCAGGATCAAAACATCAGTTAGAGATTCTACCCCCAAGTTATCATCACACGGCAGAGTGGAAGGGAAATTTTAACATTCTTACTATGTGAAAAACGTCAGTAGCTAGGAGAGCTCGATTTGAGTAGAAGAGTATTGCATTAGCAGCAGCAGCCACTGTTTACTTTCTGGTTTCTGGTTGTTGGACCTGATAAGGTATTTTGATTTATAACTCCATCTTATCTTTGGTGATCCCAACACATTTTTCTTTACACAGTTTCGTCTTTCATTCTGACCTGAAGAAGCTGAAAGCAGAAGATGTTTGGCAAAATGTATCATTTATAGCTTTTCTACTTTGTTTCATAATCTTCCCTTTTGTTTTGGATACTATTATACATCCTACAAACACACATACTTCTATTATATATCATTGTTGTATTCCGCTTCGAATTAGATCTCCTTCTGATTCACGCTACATGTCATATGTGAATGCTAAGAATGCAAAACTAAAAATAAAAAGTCATCATCTGCACAGGGGCTCTGAGCATTGCATTTGGTCCACAAAACAAATCCCCTCAAAAAAAATATAAAATACAATTTGTGAGGAGCCAATCATGAACATTGCTGCTAAAACAAAAACATAAAAAACACAATGGGTCATCTGCTTTTAAGAACGTCACTCATGAAAATGTAGTAGAGATGTGGCAAATAGGCAAGCTGTCAATGTAACCACCAGTGACCTTAATCAACTGACCCAACACGTGTATCAACTCCAGGCCCTACCAACTCTACCTTTCCTCCAATTCATTTCCTTTGCCTACTAAGAGACATTCCTCATATCCTCTGTATCAGCTATAAAGAGTTTTATATTAACAATTCTTGTCTTCTCTTCTTTTCCCCTCACCGGCAGTTCTTGTTGTTTCATTTGTTCTATCATGCTACCATACATGTGTTTATAACATCATGTTTCCCTTTTGTTATGGTCCAGGTTCCTTGTACCACGGTGATGGTCCAAGGTAGAACCAATGAAGAATAACTCGAACACATGTATGGAATAACACAGATATATTACAAACAGAATATGTACAAAAGAAGTAGAAGTGTTAGTAATCACAATCAGGTTAGGATAGAGAGAACTATGTTGTCTCGACCAGTATCACTATTCCAATGTCTTACTGTAATCGTCTGACGCGACTCTGTCTCTGACTGACTGGCTGATTGCCTGACTCACTGACTCACACTGACTCTGTGTCGATGTTTAACAACACTCCCACGTGTGTCGAATGTGGCACAAGGCCGGTTTAATGTGGGCTTACCGAGCCCATAGGCTTGGCCAAAAATATGCCCATTAGAACCCGTATAAACAGGTTCAGGGACTGTCTACCTCCCCGGACGAAACTTTGCCCTGCAGCAAAGCTCCGTCCGAGTTCCTCTCCACCGAGGCAGAGAGTTCGACAGCAAAGAGCAGTCTGAACAGCTATTCCGACACTGACTCTGTGTCGATGTTTAACAACACTCCCATGTGTGTCGGATGTGGCACAAGGCCGGTTTAGTGTGGGCTTACTGAGCCCATAGGCTCGGGCAAAAATATACCCATTAGAACCCGTATACACGGGTTCAGGGACTGTCTACCTCTCCAGACGGCACTTTGCCCTGCAAACAGTCTGAACGGCTGTTCCGACACTGACTCTGTGTCTGCTGCTCCCTCTTGAGGTGCAGTATTTATGAGGTACGGAACAGTCTATTAATATTATAGGTAAGTTCCCATAACACCTTTTTATTTCAGTTAAGAGTAAAGAATAATCAAAGAGTAATTAAAGATTAATTAAAAATGAATCTTAGGAGTAAGGAATAATTAAAACCATTGTAGATTTTGTGTGTCTACAGATCTGTATTGGAATGAGATTGAGGTTGAGAACTTATGAAGAAATTTAATTCAAGAAAGAATAAAATAAACATGTGGAGGAATTTTACATATATTTTATATATAATTGTTCTGATGAACTTTCCTCAATGGTACCTAGACTTTATGAATTTAAATGCAGTACTAAATTGGCAGCAGAGTCTGATCATTTTACAGTTGGAATGGCTAGATGTCTAAGAGAAGGAATACTGTGAATTCCAAACAGTAGAGAAGGCAAGAGGAAATCACTCCACTATCTTTCCTAATAATTCATGGTAATTCACAGATAATAAAAAGGAAGATGAAGAGCCATGATCACTTGATGAGACGACATTTAAAAATGCTATAATTTAAATGTGACTTTTTCCTGTGACCATTTCCAGACCAAAATTGCTGAAAGTGATTTTTTTTTCTTTTTCCTGCAACTTCTTTGGATCTAGAATATAAAAAAATCTTTGAAAGTATTTTCTGTAGATCCCCTATTAGTGAACCCCTTTTTACTTAAAATATAATATCCAAATATTTAAAAATAATGGCAAACAGATTTTGATACATCTGGAAGACATGAAGGTGATTCATATCTGCAGGTTTGTATCAGAACAAGGTTGAGAACTTATAAAGAAATTGAATTCAGCATTTTCAGCAGGAGTAAATTTTGACACTTTGAGGAATTTAAAATATATACTTTATGTAAAGAGCAACAATACAAAGAGAGAGAAAATATAGTAGTATGTATACAACTGAAAAAGAAAAATGGAGCAAGAGAAAGGGAAAGGTTATGTCTATTTTTTTATAGTCCTGAAACAACACCATCTAGTGGGCATTTTGGTAAGTGAAAATATAGTAGTGTGTATACAACTGAAAAGGAATAAAAACATTTCAAACTTTGCTTTTAGAAACTGTGTGTCTGTGCAGGGACAAGGCCTATATTGATAATGCTACTTACAGTAAAGAATAATCAAAGTAAAATAGTAATTAAAGATTAATTAAGAATTAATCTTAGGAGTAAAGAATAATTAAAACCATTGTATAGGATGTGTGTCTACGTTTTTTTTAACAGAGGATAGAAAGTGGGACACTGAAATCCGAAGGAGCACTGAGATAGCAAAAAATAATGCTTTCCAAAAGCTAGGAGTATTCAGAAACAGAAAAATTTCATTAGAAACAAAAAGAGTACTAAACTCTTATGGCCTCCTATATGGCAGTGAATGCTGGACAATCTTCTTAAAGATGAAGAAGAGATTTGAAGCAACAGAAATATGGTTCTACAGAAGGATGCTGAGAATACTATGGACTAAACGTGAGCAATGACAAAGTTTTAGAGAAAGTGGAAACAAAAAGAACCTTTATACTTAACATCAGAGAGATTGTTGAAATTTCTAGGGTATATAATGAGGAAAGAGGGCTTTAGAAAATTTTATACTCACAAGACATATTGTAGGCAAGAGGGACAGAGGAAAACAACAAATAAACTACCTACCAAACTTGAGTAAATAGATGGGGAAGTAAGGTTTAGGAGAGATAACAAAGGACAAAATTGTGGAGAGCCATTATTGCCTGCGTCCTGAAGGGACTCGACACACAAAATAACTACAGGGTGGAATGGATAAATTGTCATCTAAATTATGAAAAAATGAAAATAACACTGACATCTCATTTTAACAGATAAATTTACCAAAATTATCTTAAAATACTAAATTTATTCAATAAAGTCACCATCGGCTTCAACCACAGCCTCCAGATGACTTCAGAATCTCCTGCAACACTTCTGGATCGTCTCCTTGTTTAAGTTAAAATATACTGCAATAATCCATCTTTTTAGTTCATCTTTGGTGTTACAAGGAGTTTTGTTGGTCTCTTGCTCAAATGCGCCCAACACATAATAATCAAATGAGTTAGGTGGTCAGATGTAAGTGGTGTTTTTGGATTCACAGAAATTGTCTGACAGCCGTGACTGAGTTCTCCTGCTTGTATAGAATGGTGCAGAGTCCTGTTGCTAGACATAGGGTCTTCCAGCAGCCATTCTTTTGACCCAGGGCAGCACTACCTCCACTTGATGTAGGCCTCTGTGTTGCATTTGAGGCCCTCACCAACAAAATCGGGAATTCTTTTCTTATCAGAATGATCAGAGTGAGTTTTCCAAGCTGCAGTAGCTTCATAATCACCATTAGATTCATCCAACTCTTTCCAAATCCTCTGCGCTGTCCTCAGATTCATACCCAAACACTGAAATGTTTTTTATTGGAGCTTCCAACATGAATGCAAAGCAGTAAAACATGGCATTTCCAAATTTATGGAAATTTGCATCATGGTTCTTTTTTTTCTCACAGACAGTGCCCAGCTGACCCTACTCTTCTGTGCAGTTGACAAAACCAAAAGCAAACAATGTGCATGCGTAAAATGAAAATTATAAAATGTTGACAATTTACCCATCTTATCCTGTAGTATGCTCAAATTATGTGATCAGCAGGTCAAGCATAGATACAAATCATATGTATATAGGCACTAGTGATCAGAAAAAAAATAGATTTGTGATTTCAAAAGTGGACAGAGATAATGGATGTGAAAGGAACTCACAAGACCCAACAGAACAAGGTTCAAATCTAAAAAAAATAAAAGAGCTAGCTGAGGAAGACACGAGTGTATGGCAATTAAAACATTATAAATAGAAACAACAATGACAAAAGATTTAGTCCAAACAAAAAGATGCAAACAGAAAGTTGTAATATCCAATGAAAGCATTCATATTTTGTTTAGCAAGTTCAGTTGATGGTTGTTCTATTAATTGCATTTACAAATGTTCAAAAGCCATAAGTTGGTTTGTTTTGAAAGTAAACATTAAAGCTGTTGTGTATTTTGCTTCTGACCTGTATAACACTGAGATACTTGCATTAAGAGCAGTGTGGCATTGAAAGAGTTCATGTTTACATAATCTAATTAGCTTCATTAAGTGACTATCATCTTCTTAAAATGGAATTCCACAAAGTAGACAAAAATAGTGAATGCTGGAGAATATCATCACAGATGAAGAAACTTGTTTTGTTTTGTTTTTTTTGTTGTTTTTTTATAAGCTTATCACCCCAAGCAAGGCTGGAAGCCACTAGCATGCAAGGGGTTACAGACGGTTTGGAGGAAGAGCAGATAGGAGTGGTAAAGGAGAGGATGTGGAGAAAGATAGTGGATCGATCAAGGCAAGGGGGTTACAGAAGATTTGGAGCGAGAGCAGATAGGAATTACAGGGGAAAGGATGTGGAGAAGGGAAGTGGATAGATCAAGGCAACTGGAGATGCCGATTGACATTACACTTAAATAGTTGGAGATTATATTTGTCAGGGAAACAGGAATAAGGAAGGGAGTTCCACAGGCGAGATGTGCGAGACATGAAGCTATTGGAGTAGAAGAGACATCTACATCTAACAGTTTCAACGGTGAAGGGGTGGGAACGGGATGCTAGCCTTGTAGGATGTTTAAATTCATGAGGCCTGGGAACCAGTGAAAGCAGCTCCTCGGAGCAATTACCGTGAAAGTATTTGTAAAAAAAAGACAGAGTGAGGCAACGTTGCGTCCGTGAGAGAGCGACTGCAGACGAGATGACAGATCAGGGCCAATTACATTGCATATCCGTCTCTGGATCTTATCAAGAACCCTGAGGCAAACAGCATATATGGCAGCAATACTCCATTGTTTGTTTGCTTAATATTATTTTTTCCCTGTTCTTTTCTTTCTTTTCTCTCGTTATTGTTTATTGCAAAATTTGTCAGTTCTATTAAGCCTTTCTGCCAATTACATTTAACTATGGCCAATTATGTTATACACCCATCCACACACACACACACACATATATATGAGTATTATATTTTAAATTCTTTTAAAAGAGCTTTTTGATATGCATAAAGAATAATATTTCTTGCTCTATTTACCTATTTACAGCAGTGTTTTCAGTGTCTAGCAATATTTCAAAATGGATGTCTCTATATTCAAATGAGTAGCTCTATATAGGCTCTATATAAGGTGCAAGTGACAACAAAGAGTTCAAGGAGGAGATGGTTTACATTAGAGCAACTGGAAAAGAATTCAAGTAAAGACATGCAAACCTTTTCCTATTATTCAAATCCAAAAGATATGATTGGCACTATGTTAACATAATATATATGAGAATTAAAAATGAAACAGAAAACCCCATTACTAGAATAGAACAGAATAAAAAAAGATGAAGAGAAACATAGGAAGAAATTGCAATCTATCCATGGATGAGAAACTACAAATTATAGAATTTACAAGTATGAAAATTAAAGGAATTAAATTGTTTCAAACTGTCAGTACGTTGACGTATTCCTTTTAAAAAATGTGAAAAGTACGATAGAATGGTATTAAAAAACAGTCACTTAGCTCAAAACAGTACTGTAAATGGGTAAATAAAACAAAAATGTTATTTTGTGTGTAATATATAAATATATATATATATATATATATATATATATATATATATATACATATATATATATATAAATAAATATAAAAGTGAACACAGAAGTCAACACTTAGAGGCAACAGTCTGTTTCCTGCTAGATGCAATCGTCGGGCCAACAATTACATCTAGCATGAAACAGATTGTCGCCTCTAAGTGTTGACTTCTATGTTCACTTTTATATTTACACATGCTCTATCTCTGATATTGAGCACTTTATCCCATAAATATAGCACACTTTAAGACTATATTTCTTCATATATATATATATATATATATATATATAAAGTGATTTGTACCTGCAGAAATAAAACATAGATTTAAACAAAACAGACATCATGTTATACCTTAGGTACCTTTCAACCAACACTTCTTCAAAGGTATACGTTGGCAAATTGGAAAACAATCAAAGACACAATCAGTATCATGAATGAGGAGGGAAAGTTGGAACGCATTTAAAAAGAGATAAATTTTAATTACTAATAATTAAAATTCAAAAATGGGTGAAAATAGCAAGTTCCACAAGAGTACAAAAAGGAAAAAAGACACTCACAGTCCCTCCAGCAAGCATAAGGAGCGTACAAAATGCTCCTTCTGTCTGCACAGTCTAGACTGATGAAATTTTATAAATACAGCCTCCAGGACTCGGAGATGATACACCCAGCAAGCACTGTGTAATATTAAAAACCAAGTGTCTTCATAATCGCGGCACAATCATACCTGTCGAGCAAATGCTGTCCAATAGACGAATCATGAACTGCTTGAGTAGTTCTTATAGATTGGCTCCGACTACTTGAATGCAGACAGGCGGGAACATGCTGCACAATCCGCATCTCCAACCTCAGATTGGTTTGTCCTATGTAAACCGCATCAGATTGGCATATATATATATATATATATATATATATATATATATTATAGTTCAATACACTCTTCCGTCTGTGTCTCAGAAGAATTTACATGCCTCATGTCTTTTGGAGCAAAAAGAAACGTGTGTTGTTCCAAAAGTCGAATATTGCACCACCTGTGATTATTATTTGGAGGCAGTAATCCAACAGCAGTAATGTAACACATATACAAAAAAATATTTGTGGAGTGACTCTTTGTAAATCTTATTGATGTTTGAGCAGTAATATATAAAAAGTCACCATGAAATTCTCTAAGGAAAACAACCTACTTTAAATAATAATCTTTTGAAGATGTTTGTTAAGTCTGACCCTCACCAAAAGATCAATGACTTATCAAAAAAGTGACAATGCTTCATGAACATTTCAAATTGCAAAGAAATCTAAGTTGGGAATTTTGATTCCTTATGCACTTTGATCAGAGAATCAATTACAATGTTCAGACTGCTAACCAAAAATGAAAACCTTTCTTTTGATCACTAGAATGTTCCAGAAGAATTGAATATTGTATATCAAATACAAAATACAAAAGGCTGTGCTTATCACCCTAACATTGAAACCAGCACTTCATCCATAAAAAAAAGACTTTGCACTGCATCTAGGGAAACATAACAAGTATTGTCCACCTTGAATTACTGGATTGTGGCAAAACCATCACCAGAGATATTGTCAGCAACTTAAGCATTTAGCAGTGCATTACATGAGAAATGGACAGCTTTGGTGAAAAGAAAAGGTGTCATTTCCCAATACAATAATGAAAGATCTCACTCAACAAGAACACCAAAGCAAATAAAAGAAAATTATTTTACCCTATGTGCTTAGAAAACTGAACTTTAAAAAGAACCATCTGCTGGTCTATCAAACAGAAACACTTGTGATCAAGATAAAACCACCTCTTCCCTTTCTACATGGGTGACCATAGTCTCACACCTTCTATATGAAGGATGACATCAAGAATGACAATGAATGTAACAGAGTTTCACTGTTATTACTGCTTGGGCAGTAAGATTAGGAAGAATGGTTTGTTCAATTTCTCACTCACTTGTGGCACAATAGAATCCATCTTGCACATTTATAAATCTACCATTTGCTGTGCATTGAATATTGCTGCCATAACTGGTCTGGAAATCCTGTAATATATCTAGAGATTCTCGACAAAATCCAAAGAAGGGTCTGTAATGTTATCCATCCTGACCTGGCATCTCAACTTCAGTTACTTTCCACTGCCATGATATGGCTTCTCTCTGTCTTTTCTATAAATATTTTCATAGGAGTTGTTCTAATGAGCTTTACCCTGACTGTATGAATTTAAGTGTACTACTAGATTGGCAACTAGTTCTTATCGTTTTACTCTTTAAAAAGCTACATGTAACTGTAAATTCTACTCTAATAGTTTCTTTTCTTGCACTTCTCACCTGTGGAACTCTCTTCCAGCTACTTGCTTCCCTGCCATCCATGATCTTCAAAAATTTAAATGCAATGTCAATCACCATCATCTGTCTTCCTGAAACCTGTTCTTTTATTTATTGTTTTTCTCCTCACTAAAGTTTTCTCATTCTCTTTCAATCCAAGTAACCACTGGCATCATTTTGGCATTAACACCTTGCTTGCAGTGAAATGATTAATAAAAAAAAAAGGGAGGGGGTGATAATGTAAGTAAATAAATTTCTTATTTGTGATATTCCAACATGACTATTTTTTTTTCTTTTTAACCATCCAGCTACAAATATTCTGAAACTTAATGTATGTACGCTTATGGCCATTCCATCTTAAATAAATCAACAATCTTTTGCAACAATTCTTAAAATCAACTTGACAGTTTTCTTGTTAAAATGTTGAATAATTTTAATACATTCAACATTATGAAAGAAAAATAATAAATTTTATATAATGTTCTTTTGGGTCTTAGCATGAGCAAAACAAATTCACAGATTTGGACAAAATAAATCCCAGAATGGCATCAAAATCTGCAAAATATTTTTTCAGTTATGCTTAGTTTAATTTGTGATGTATATAAATGTAGGTAGAAAAAAGAAAATGTTGATAAAATAGAAATCTCACAAAGCACTGCCTGGGGTCCCCAATCATGTTTATACCACCAGTTGGGGGATGGGTTAGTATGCACTGGTCTTGCTTAAGGTTCATATTCTACTTCTAGTCAAAGATATTCTAATTAAAAAAACAAAACAAAGCATACCAGACTCCATAGACAAACTAAATGTCTCATTATTGAAATATTTTTTCTCTTAGCCATGGATGAAATGTCCTTGGCTGTGGCCTCCAGCTCCTCTCTGCCACTTTCAAGAAGCTGCCTATTTCCAAGTCATTGTAGTTGACAGTGCCATGAACATGGTTTTCATTTCCTGTATCAGACTGAAAGCTGCCATATTTAAACCATAGCTTGGAGAAGAGATGGGTTCATACCGTTCCCAATGGTATCTGAGTCAAATGGATAGAACAAACACAGTTGGAATTCAAACTCAGTTCACCCCTCTCTCTTTCCAAGTCACTATGCATTAC
This sequence comes from Acanthosepion esculentum, assembly GCA_964036315.1. NCBI lineage: Eukaryota > Metazoa > Mollusca > Cephalopoda > Sepiida > Sepiidae > Acanthosepion > Acanthosepion esculentum. The sequence continues at coordinate 91,658,731 of OZ038494.1, read as the reverse complement.
ACTAACAACACATCTATATAGTAATTTACTAAGCATAGCTTAAATGTGGCACAAGGCTGAAAGTATGGAACACCCAGTGAGAAACAAACTCACTACTAAGTCATAATTGATCTAATATGACAAGCTTACTAACCATTACACCACACAGAAGTGCATATACAACACATTTATATAATTCAATACTTTTCTATAATTTGGCATTTTTAAACATTTATTAAATACTTTGACTTGTATTCTGCTTCAGTTATTATCATAGATATCATTTTGAGCACGTTTTTGTGTGTGTACATGCATGTATATATGTCTCAGTGAGGGAAACAAATCGTTACTTACCACTTCAAGCCGAACACACCACCATGTTTCTTACCAGATAAAAACTGTGGTTGTGTTTGCTTCCTTTTTTATGGAAGAGCACACATTGCTGGTGAACTGGAAGTTAATTGGGATTGGACTATAAATTGCCAAGAGAAATCACAGTGTGTAGTCAGAAGGATGGAAAAAATTGTAGCCAACGGAAGGTACACAAGTCAATACCCAATCAATATTGGCTAGGTCATCCTGGAGAGGGGGTATGATGTTGAAAGACCTGAAACCCCTAATGAACCTTGGCTAGAAACATCACTGATGATGTGTAGCAAAGCATCCAATAGATGTATTTTATAAGATAGATATCATCTTCAGTTATTATCATAGATATCATCTTCAGGTGTCTAATTTTTGACTGTTAGGAAATAACTTCTGTGAGCTGATTAGTATGTTGTTCTACAGATTATTTCTTTTCAAATCCAATGTAAAATCAGACAAAGAAAAGATACAGAAGTAAATGGTGTATGCATAATAATCATCAGCCTCATCAGTGGGTGTGGTTATAGGCTTGCTCCATAGCTAAACCCCTGACCAGCTTCATCCAAATGTCTCATCTGTGTGCCAATGCTTGAGTCCCTGTAAATGATCTTCGAGTCCCAGCATTAGAAATGACATGCATGCAAAACAACATCAGTGATGGAGGTCACACCATCAAAAACTGGTCTGCTTGGCAAAGAAGAGGAACTCATCAGTCTGGTGAAGAACGTGGAGTTATAACATGGAGATTAATGCTGAAAAAAAACAAAAAACAAAATCATAACTAACAATGAGAAAATACTTTCAAGTAAGATAAAAGTTGGTGGTCAGGAACTTGGGAGTGAGACAATTAAAATATTTTGATTTGATTATTAGCATAGAGCAAGGTTTTCCAATATGGAAGATATTGTCAACTGGTGGGCAGTTTCAATTGTTAGGTGGGCAATGACCAACTAAACAGTAGATGGTAGGTGATTGGAAATTTTGGAGGGCAATATAAGATTTTGAATATTTGTTTAAATTTTTGTTAGCACTTGCAGCACCATAAAGCTAAATTATATATATAGTTTACAATGGTCAAGTTTGTTTTCATTTCTTTTTTAATACAGTAGTAGCAGCAGCTGCCACATAAGTCAGTGTTATTTGTTACTCCCCTTTGGTAATTTTTTTACATAATAAAGTCAGTTTACAAACCAGTAGCAAACTTTTACCAAACAATTTTGGTACGCTTTTGAATATTTACTATACAGATGGACATTGGAAAATGTTTCCATGTGAAAGTGGGAAATCATGCAAAAAGGTTGAGAACACTTGGCATAGAGGGTTCCAGAATAAAAATAATTTCAAGAGCATCACAAGCAGTGGCAGCTGTTACAAAACTATTTGGAAAGACAAGAACATTTGCTTGAAATCAAAGATCAGATTATTGTTTTCATTGGCTTTCTTAATCTTTCTGCAAATCTTGGCCATTATCAACAGAATTACAGTGAAGAATCCAAGCATTAGAAATAAATTTCTATAAAATCATCCTCGGTATCTTCTATATAGACTGCATCACAAATGATGCAGTGCAAGAAACCATCAAAGAAACAGGCCCATTATAAGATGTCATGACCACTGTCAAGAAGAGGAAGTTGAAATGGTATGGACACACCATTAGAGTCAACAATCTTTTCACTGCTATCTTACAAGGTACCATCTTAAGTGAAAGAAGGAGAGACAGACATAGGAAAAAACTGGCTGACAATTTCATTGAGTGCATACACATATTTTGGTAAAAAAAAAATGAAAAATACCATTATAGGATTTAAACAAGATTTTGGCTTTTAACTTCTTCAGTTATGAAGTACGTGATGATTAAAGTATTTTCAAAATAAGCATATATGCTGAATTTCAACAACAAAAAAGAAAAAGAAAGGTGTGTTTTTCTCATCTTTGTTATTGTTATCGTAATAATGTTTTGGCTATTATACTCTCCAGCAATTTTGAACTGAACCTTTTATTTAATCTATGGGGATATATTGTTTTCATACGGCTCTCCATATCAAGGGATATCTCATCTTGTTCTTATTTAGTACAGTTTAACCCGGATATAAGAGAAACCCTGATATAAGAGAGATTTTCTCTGGTCCCAAATTAGAGCCTGTGTTAATGTATATATAATAGACCAAACCCGGATATAAGAGACTTCTTCTCCAGTCCCGACAACTCTCTTATATCCGGGTTACACTGTATTTAGTACTGAACTCACAATTACTGTTACCAATGTTATATACCAAAGTACTCCCAGTGAGACAGAAATAAAAAGAGACATCATATGCTAAAATTAAATTCTTTGTATTGTTGGCAGATTGTCTCTTTGTGGGCAAGGGAAACAGCCTGGAGGATGGTTGTGTATGGGCTTGGTGTGGAAACTTATGTCAAGTCATTTGACTGAGAGGCCATTGGTGAACTCTGTGACTGCTTGCTTGCCTCCTTGAATGTCATGAGCAAGTGCTTTTAAGCAATCAGGGTGGATACACGATACATCATTTTTGTCATGCTTTTGCTTTAGGGGCAACATTCATGATAGGCTGCAACATTTAAATTGTATCTTATATTTTGGGTAGATATGTTTTGTGAGTTGGATGCAATGCTTGGAACCGACTTGTTTATTTTTAATTTTGCTTTTGTGACATTCACATCTTGCTAACTAATAGGTTTTGATGTGGAATGAAACAGAAAGAGATATAATCTGAAGCAGAGTATAACACCAACTTAATGAACTAATGCCTTGATCCACTTGGCTATTGTCCTTAAATAAGGTGTACAGTTTGAAATTCCATGAAGTTTGTTATGATTAAAATGCACCTAATGAAAGTTGTAAGGTACAACAGCCAAAACATTGTGATAACAACAACAAAGATAAGGACAGTTGTCGAAGTGTAAATTCAAAGAGATATAAAAATAGACATAGTTATAAATTGCAATCTCTATCTAAACTTTTTGCATTTGAAATCTTGTTTAAAGCTTTCCAATCTGGTACTAATTCTTTTTCAATTATTAAATATAATTTTTCCTTTAATTGCTTTTTTTATATATACTCTTTGAATTATATATTTGGCTCGGCTAACGAAACAATATTTTTTTCCCGACATATCACGTGTCGGAAAAAAATTATTTTTAAAAAGCGTGCCGCCAATGCAAACAGTTTGGAAAGCTCTGGTTTATTTAATCTAACAAATAAGTTCTTGCAGCTGTGAGCATCCGTAATCAACAGTTAACATACTGCTCACCACAACAGAAAAATCTGTGCTGAGCAATATATGAAATTGACGCATGCGCTTTAGCCCTTTTCAATTCACGTGTATTTACACGGGCGTCGTAGATGAAAAAAGGGGGGCTGAGAGAGAAAGGAGGAGTAGAAGAATGCGTTGGTTGCTGTCTGACACCACATTTGTTTTTCCTACTCTAACCGCAACTTGAGCGCTCGCTTGCTGCCCCTACTATGGGACTATCTCTCACTACTTCCCAAGCTTTTACACCCACTTCGCCTTAGAACCTTTCTCTCACCACGACTAAGTCAATACTATGGCGATTGATTATGGTGGAATAGGGAATGTTTTACCGAAAACTCCGGTAGAAAAAACAAATCTGTATCACTGACAATCATTTTATAACAGTCAACATAAAAAAAATATATGCATCTGGATTAGTAAAATATTAATTAATTTTTGTTTAATTTGTAAAATCGGCTTGAAAGGAATTCTTTAACAGAAAACAGCCGATATTTTTTTGACAACACGAAAAATCGTGGAAAATAATTAATTATTTTTTTCTTGCAAAGGATAAATGGATATGAAATATATTCATTGAAACATTTGGATACGGTATTTATTTAATCTTTGGTACGGATTATAAATATCTGCTCTTGTAAACAGTTTGTGTTTGACACTAAACCTTTGTGGGTTTTTTTGCTCGATTTTCTCTCATGTATTGGATAATAATGTGTCACAGCATACGGAAAGACACGTTATTATAAAAAAAATAAAAATAAAATAAAATAGAAAGGAAGCAAAAAAGTAAGTATTTTCCTAATTTCGATCGTTCTTTTATTGTCTTTTTATTCTGGATGCAAATAAATTGTTGCAACCCAGTCTGAGTAAAAGAAAAAGGTTTGCTTTTTTTTTCTTCTTTTTGGTTCCTAATCATTTTCAAAATGTTTTTGTTGTTTTTTTTTTTTTTATCGTTACTTTTTTAAAATTTTAAATGCGATTTACCTTGATGTGTTGTTAAACGATTTAAAATTTTTGCTTAAAATATATTTTCCTGGAAAAGGCTGATGTTTTTTTGCTCGTATTAGTTTTGTAAAAAGATGGCTGCGCATCACGTTTTTTGTCGTCTATGCCTTTATTTATTATTGTAAAAGGTAAAACAACACGCAAAATATATTTTTCTAAATACAATTTTTTTTTCTCCATATTCGTTTTCTACCATTTTTGTGCTATTTGTAATAATTGAAGAAAAACTACGGTATGCATCGTTTAAGTAAGAAGTAAAAGAAAAAAAAACTTTTTAATGAAAACGCTTGGCTTAACATTAAAAAATACTGAATATTTATTTAAAAACCTGCAGTATGGCCTTATTTTTTTATTTTTGTAAGTACTTGTTTTGTTTTGATCACATACAATACTATTTGCTCCGACAGTTATCAGGTGGCATTGCACGGGTCTTACAGACGTACGACGATCGATCATTTTTAAATCCCGACTTCATAAAAGGTGCTGTTATTTATTATTGGTAATCTTTATTCATTTTCCTTTTGACTTACATAATGCGATGTTTAAAAATTAAAATTTACAAAAATACCCCGAAAATGACAATGCTAATAATTTTTCTTTGACTTCTTATAGTTACTCACACTAGAAAGAGTTTATAAACTTTATTTTATTTATTTATGGGCCATGGCTGATATGCAAAAATAAAAATATCTTTTGAATGATTATGGACAGGGAACCTGCCGATCGAAAGTGGAAAAACAAATAGTAAATATTTATTTTTTAGTAGTTAGTTTGACATTATGACACTAGTAATTCGTATCACCTGATGATTATCGGAAAACTAATCGACAATGATGCACCAGGTAAATATAAACAAAAATCTCTAATTTACCTGTTTTAAAATTTCTGATATTTTCTTTTGTTTCCACTTTTTTTATTTAGTTAATGTTTCTCCGATAAATTTTTTTAAAAGAAATGAAATCCTTGTTGTTATCATCTGATGGTGATTGGGCTCGTATCGATTTGCAATGATCTTGGGATTTTTCGACTAGTTTTTAGTAATTGCTTAGAAAAATCAATCAATATTATTTCTTTTAATTATGACACTTAACAAAAAAAATTAACGTTGATCGGAAGAAAAATGCAATTTTGAAATAAGTGACTTTCAGTTGTTGATTTTTTTTATTGTTGAGTGTTGAAGTAATGACATGTAAAAGTACATGAAAAAAACTGAAGAAAGTATTATGCAAAAGCAAAATCTTCAGTATAAATTTTCATAAGCAAAATAGTGCATAAAAAATAAAAATGTATTTGAATCTTAAAAAAAAACTGTCAGCTTTTATATGAGGTAATGCAGATAAAAAAACGTGGAGACGTGTTGTTCGATGCACACTTTAAATGAAAAAAAAAATGAATATCCTATTTGAAATTTCTTTATTTAAATTTTTTTCTTTGTTTAAAAGTTTATATTCTTTTTATTTTTTTTTAGAAAAATCAACTTAGAATATTTTATAAATATATTGTTTTTCAAGTTTGTAAATAACGTGACCACTTTGCTCTTTTTCTGTTTTGTTTACAATTACTTGTTCCGTGAAATTAACTCCGATCGTTATTGAGAAATTTGATAGGTGAATCACGAAGAAGAAAATAAAACCTCGAAAATTAAATAAAAATAAATAAGAAGTAAAGTGTAAATGTGTAAACAAAATTCGCAGATGAAATGGAATTTTTGACAATTTTCATTTTAACTTTTCTAGAAATAGTTTACTTTCTTAAAAACAACAAACAAAAAAACGTTTGTATAAAAGAGTGCATTATAATTGGGAGTTCGATATTTTTCTTCGTGATTTAAAAAAAAACAAAAAAAAACCCCACAAAAAACTAAAATAAAAACTACTTTCATAAAAAGTGAAATTGTTTCGGACACTTTTTTTAGTTTCGATTAAATGTCCGAAATAATTTTTTATTTGATGATTGTCTATGATATTTTCAAATAAAAAAAATGCCTTGTCATCTTTAACAAGGTTTTATACTTTTTAGAAATCTTTTTTAATATTCAACCTCGAAACTGCTGTTGTTTTTGTTTATCGTTTCGATAAATCTCTACTCACGTGTCAAAACAGGGGACTTCTCTACTCACGTCACGTCTCTGCAGTTTCTTTATGCTAGAAATGAAACCAATTTAGTTTTGTTGACACCAAAGCTCTTCTCTTTTTAGTTTTTAGTAACTGCATGTTTATTGTTTCTTTTTCTTTATTTTAACTTAAGTAATTAACATAGTTTTTCGGAAAGAAAAGGGTACAAGGTACTTTTCTTAGAGTTATGTAATTCAAATTCACAAAGTATTTATACTGTAGTAAGTTAAAGTAGTTTTACTTTTTCAATTTTGATTGTTTTGGTGACGCAAGAATTTAGAGATTTTTTAACCATTCATTAGCTTATCTAAAAAAATAGTTCGTTGCTTTCTTTAATATATTTTAACCGAAATAAGCTACAATAACAATTGTTTCATTTGTTTTTAATTTTGCCACTCGTTCCTATCGCAAACAAATGATCCATTTTCAATTATCGTGTTTACTTTTGATTTTAAAGTTAACAAATGAATGAATGCCTTTCTTTTTTTTAAACACAACGTCATAAATTGTCCGTAACAAATGAATGAGGAAGATACAGATAAAAAAAAGCAAATCATATTGGAAGTAGTAAAAAAAGGCTGAACGTGTTCTTAGAAACTGTAACAAAAATTAACTTTACAGTTGAGTACACGGTTTAAAAACATCTGCTTTACTCGCTCATTTATTTCAATTGTCACGGAAAAAATATAAACAAAAAAAAGTTAAAACTGAAAGAAATGATTGTGCGTCATCAATCAATAATGGTGAAACGTTCCTGTTTTTTTAGTGTTTTTGAAACTCGAGAACTGAACAATAAACTAAAAAGCCTAATGTTTGTTTTATTGATGGTTGTAGTGGTGGAGAAATCGCTATTTTCCCAGTAGGAAAAGAAGACTATCGTCCGTAGGTTCATTACTTTTTTTTTTAATCCGCATATATTGAACAAAAACGATTTAGTTAGCCATTTTAGTCTTTCCCAGTATTGTGTTTCTAGCTGTGGTTTGTTTTTTTTGCATTAGTAAACAACTGAATATCGTATTTTTTCTGATACTGTTCCAGGCGTCTAGTATTGAAAATTAAAACTTTCTAACATTCCCATGAAAAATGTTATCAACGTCATTTGTAAACATTTCTTTTTATTCGTCTTTATAAATGGAATTTCGAAACGAGGTCAATTATTTACCGATCAGTCTTTTTAATGTCTTGTTTATTCTCTGTGTGTGTGTGACCAATTTTTTGACACTATTTCAAATAATCAAAAAGAAAAAAAAAGTTTTGAAAAATTCTTGCTGTAAGGGTAATAAGCAGTGTGGTGTGTCCAAGCTGTGAATGTCTGGACTGGTGGAACCAAGAAATGTAGTTTGCCTGGACATCTGCCATTGCAAATTAGCAATATCACTTACAAGGCTGTGCAAACACGTTTGAACTATGTCAGGGATGGAAAGTGAGGATTGGACAGCTCTAGCCCTGATGTAGCAATAATACTCTCTTTGTTGGGCTGACCTGGTTCTTGTAAAGATAAAACATGGTAGAGGGAATCTGGTACTTCCTAGAGCACTACAAGGAACTGATCATTTGAGGAAAAATATAATGTAGATTTATTTACGTTACCTGATGATTTTATTTTTTTAACTATGAATGAACCACTTTTTCTTTTTTAACTTAGTAACTGATAAATAATCACAAATCACTTTTATTGGTTTTTAGTTGAATGAAATGCACACAATTGATAATCCATTTATTTGCAATATTGTTTCAATGACCAGAAGAATTAACTTTGGTTAAAAAACCCAGGAAATCTTCCAATCTCAGCCTCCTACAGACTTACTCACTGTACTATACTGGACTCTCATATCATTTTCGATTTATGAGGGTGCAGCAGTTCAGATCTTAGAACTAAACAGCCAAACTATGATTTGATTGTAGTGGTGAAGGCTTGTACAGAATCAACCACACTTTTTGGAAGAAGAAAATACAGAGAAGTGGTGCATATAGTGTGCCACAAGGTCTCCAAACAACTCTCTTCAGGTTTTGAAATAAGAATTGTCTTTCTCCTAGGCTGGGTACCAACTAAGGCCACAGGGCTCAGTCTGTCCTGCTATTTACTTGGGGGGGGGTTGCATGTAAGTGAATGTAATGAACTTGAATGGAATTCAAACTCAACTCTTTGATTTCTTAGTTCAAACCACTTACCCCACTATACATGCCATGAAAATAGTGACAAATCTTAGCTGATGCATTTCATCCTCTAATGGATTTTATCAAAGCAATTGTCCATCATAGGATGAAACATCGGCTCAGTTTAGTTTTGATTTTATCTTTCATATTTTCCTCTTACAAATATATTTTTAGTTGCATCTGTGTGTGTGTGTGAGAGAGAGAGAGAGATGCACCAAGTGGTTTATTTTTTTGTAGTTTTGCTGTGTGGAGTTATCTCCCTTGTACTAGCTCTACCATGTCGCAATGTCTTAATTGTTTGGAGATGTTTGTGAAGCAAAAATAAAAATACCAACTCCATGAAAGAGTGAAGTACAACAATAATAATTGGAAAATGTATATTTAAATAATTGGAAAATGTATATTTATTTATGTGTATTCAAAAGTGATGACAGTTGTTAGAAAGTTTTAATATTGCAAGATATATAGGAAAGAGATAAGTTTTATGTTGCTGATATTTTTTCTTTCAAAAGGTGTTTCTATTTTGAGTCACTATTATATTAAACCTATGAAATTTTTAACATGAAAAGATATTGAGCAACAAGCAATGTATATAATGCCAAGAGTAATCCATGAATCATAGATAAAATTGACCATCTCAAATTAAATAGCTTATAAAGACTGCTGGAAAAGTTCAGTTTCAAGTTAAGATTGATAAATATTTCTGGTTAAAAGAAATTCTATGTTTATGAGTATTGTTAATTTTGCACTGTCTAATAACTGAAAGCGTGACACGAAAGACGTGTGTGTGTGTGTGTGTGTGTGTGTGTGTGTGTATATATATATATATATATATATATATATATAAATGTACACGTGCTATCAAAAATGAAGCTGGTTTTGCAACAGTCTGATAAAGTTTCTCTTCTAATAAGCATTATAGGGCTGATGACATATTTTGTGCCATGTATGATATACACCAATCATTAAAGGGTTTATAATATATTTTGTTTCATATATGATATAATAGACATAAAAATTTAAAGACAGTATCATTGCTATGCCATGTTATGCTATTTTATTTAAAAGAAATCCCTTACGTTATTGAAGGAATTATAAACATTATTTTGTCCTATCTAATTACATAGAGTGTGACACAAAAGATATAAATGCACAATGATAATTATTATATAAGTATTGATATAAAAAGAATGTTCTTGGCCTAAAAAAAAAAATCTTGGAAACAAAAATAGTTTCAGCAGTTACCATTTAAATAGTATAAAATGCATACAGTTCATTGTTGGTTTCAAATGATTTATTAATTGATATCTGGAAATTTGACCAAGCCTAGCCAGCAATTATAATGTATAGATGGTTTTATATAAGGACATGTTTTGAAACATTGGAATTAATGCTTGGTTGTAAATTAACTAATGGATATCACTTGAATGTTATCAGACTAATAGTCTTTGCTTTTATCATAATGTATATTTGTAATTTTTCTCCAGTTGATCCTCTGAATATATACTGTTTTATATCTAATACTCTTTTGATTCTCTTTGGTTTTTCAATTGAATACAATCCACATCCATTATTGGATGAAACTGCATGTCCTGCTTGTTTTTGTTTAGTTTTTATTGATTTCAAAATCAATAAAAACAAAACAAAAACAAACATAGGACATGCAGACAATTGAAGATTTTTATCTCCTTTTTTTTTGTTGTCTTATTTAAAAAAAATAATACATTGAACAATTTCATTCAATTTAAATGTGAAATCTATTGTATAATGTAAAACTGAAATTTTTCAGAAACACATTTTTTCCATAGATTTTAAATGTCTCATATAAGTAGTGATGTGCCAACACTTCTAGTCTTGTATTTTCAACTTCTCAACATCTGTTAAAAAGGCTTGTTGTAATTTCTGCCAACCATCTACTTTCCACATTTCTCAAAACATTATTTTTAGGTTTATTGTAGCAGTAGTTTGCTATTGGCAACAAGTGGATTATTATGATTCAAGAGAAAAGTAATTAATTTACTTGGTTTGGAAATCCAACTTATTTGTGGATATTTGACCTTCCAGCCACTTTTACTGCTAAGAACACATACAACATCTTACATAAAATAAAAATATTTGTCAGTGTTGTTGATTTTATGTTGTTATGTTTTTGAATAATTTGACTAACTTTTTGACAATAAGACTTTTGTTTTGGGCAACCAATAGTTGGTTTGTGCTTCTGTACAGATGAATCGTGTTTGGTTTTGTTGAAATTACTTTCCCATTCTGTTTACTGTTCAGGTTTTTTTTTTTTTTTTTTTTACACTAGATACTTTCCATGATATATCTCTTCTTTTAGCAAAGCTTTCGAATGCAATCAATTTCTTCTTTAATATTTTGCAATTTGTTTTAATATGCTTTCTCACTATTGACAAAGAAGTTTTTTAGCTGATCATTGTTACTAATTTTCTATCAACTTTTCTTTTTGCTGATTACTCCTTCTCTAGTTTGCATATAATTTGATTGTTCTAAGTTAGAAAATTTAAAAATAATCAAAATATTATAAAAATTAATTTTTGTTTTTCCAGTTTGGATTACGGATGTGAAAACCTTACATGAGGCAAATTTAATGAATGTTAATATTGTATGAGATTAGATTTGAAAATCTAGGTCAACAGTATTAGTACAGTCAGAACATTTACTAGTGCTAAGTACTGGCCTCTGAAATTTAGGTCAATGCTTCATAAGGTTGGTCTAAATTTCAGAATTCTTGTTACAGTTACTATTATTGTAATAAAAAAAATATTTCAATGGCTGAATTTTGCATATTTTTATGAGCTCTGATAAAAAGGCAAAATAATCAAGGAAAGCTATTTTCTTTCTGGTATTGATGTAATTTGATATTATTAACAGCTAAATCATTTCAACAAGCAAAAATAATATGCCTCGCAATCAGCTTTCTTCATCTCTGGTTGAAGTTTCTCTACCTGTTTTCTAGCTGCTTCTTTTAAACTTTGTGCATTCCATTGCCATTTCCATATGTCTCTGTAATATCTCTTCTATTTATTTACCTGTCTACCATTCATTTTTATAACCAACCATTTCTACATTTTGTTTTGAGTTCACCAACTAACCAATTTGTAATTAATATATTTATAACAACCAGATACAATATTATTAATTTTATTTTATTTTTATTATTATTTTACAAACTTTCAGACATAAATCAGGTTAAGCAAGAGTCTGTTAGGCAAGAACTTGAATTCTCTCAGTTGCTTTCTATCTTCCTTGTATCTTTTAAGAATGTAAATATCATCTTTAAAAAAAAAAAAAGTTAGACATAGTTTCTATAACTCAAATTTCTCATGATAGTAAATGTATTTCTCAAATTTTATGAGGAAGTACTAAAAACTTCTTGATCTGGCCCACTTCCTGAAAGTTAACCAAATAGAATTTCTTTTGGAAGGGCTTTTTATTTTGGTTGAGAGCTTTTCAGCATGCCCTAATATTTGTGCAAGATTATAACCGTAAACTTGTTTTAATTACCATGCTCTAGTGGTACATAAATTGTTTTGCTTTAGTATTCTTTTCATACCAAAGTTTCTGTCTGTTAATATGAGTGGGTGATCAAAAGTTCTCTTCCAAAATCTGATAAAAACAATTTTTTTTCTCTTTGAAGTTCTTCTTGGTCAGTTCAGCACCCACTTCATATTTAAGAAAAGGGCTTTTACTTAATGTTCAGTGTTTCTTTATCTTATTGAAATACTTATCTGAGAAGTGAACCTCAGACTTGTACAATTTTGATAACAAAAGCACATCCAAATTCTTGCTTTTGTTGATTGGTGTTTCTGTTGTCTTAGATTTTATTCCAATTTTTGGAGAAGCTATCAAGGCTTTCATTATTTTTTTTTAATAACAATTTTAGTATATAATATAAAATCAATATAATTTTTTTTACCTTAATTTTTTACTATATCTCTCTCATTTATTCAATCCATTATACTCAGATAACATTTTAAGGTGTAAATTTACAAGAATATAAAATCTAATTTATTAAATTATTTCAGAAAGAATTAGACCACATAAACCAATTCACAATATTTCTCTTTTGTTCATAGTAACACTTTTCAATAACTATGACTTAAATATACCCCAAAATGCTGAATTAATTATTTTAGGTATTTTAATGGTTAAAATGTTGAACTAAATCTTTGTTAACTGTACTTTGTTACAGTGATCCTTTCCAGATATCCTACACCAAACTCCTTGACAAATAAACATGATAAAAGTTGTTTCTCTTCAATTATCTAAAATGTTTAAGAGGATAAAACAATTTGGAAGAAATTTTTTTAAAAGTGACTGTAAATAGCCATAAAAGAGAAAGATAGATCTTTAGTATCTAGACTTGAAGAGAGTGCTTGTAGGGTGGTCATTTCTTACTTTAGAAACATCATTTCTACCTAGATAGTTTAAGTTGATTAAAAATAATTTAGTAGCATAAAGCACAGGATACAAACATGAAATCACTGTTGAGGATCACTAATGAGTCATTAACATCTAACTGGCCTTGATCATAAGTTAGTATTTGGTATCAAAATCTTTCTTATTTATGTGGTGTTGGCTTATTTTTCTGATATAAGCCATCTTCAGATTAAGTGAATTAGTCCACTAATTTCTTTTTGGGGCTGTAAATAGAAGTTTTTGTTCTGCATTCTAATATTCTGATAAACTTGTTGTAATCACTTAATAAAATTTTAAGTCACATTTTTGTAGTGAATAATATTGTGTCTACTGCAAAGTGGGATAAATAAAAAAAGTAATGAAATATTGACCAAAAAGTTAAAGATGCTGCTGTTATTACATCAATAGCATACATATGAAAGAAACTTTTGTATTAATTTTTTTTTTTTTTTTAAATTATAAACTATCCCTAGGTTAAATAAAGGAGTAAATATGGCAATGAGGTGTTCTGAATAGCTAAATAACATAAAATGGCAACATGAAAATAAATATGCAGAAATTGACTGGATCTGGATGAAAAGAAAACTGCAATTGGAGGGAATAAATAATAGAAAATCATTTACATTTATGATTTGAAGTTCACAAATTTGGGGGGAAAATATTTATATTGGTGTAAAACAATATTTCAAATTTTTTTTTTTTTTTTTTATATCAAATAATGTTGTTTTAATTTATTGTCAAAATTTTCTATACTCAACTACAAAATTGATACCTACCTGTAGATTTTTTTTTTTTTTTTTTTTTTTTCATTGATGTGGGTTTTGAAATTCTTATAAATGCAAAAATTAATTCCTGATTTTAATGTTATGATAATGGAAAAATATATATATTTTAAGTCAGGTTTTAAAAGAAATAAATATTTTTAAAACTTTTTAATACTTCTGTTTGGATAGTGAAATTTTATATAGTGTTCTCTTTAAGTTTATAGTTTTCCAAAATTGCTGAGAAGTGATAAACATTCTCAGCTTATATTTACAAGTTAGGCTTTCTTTTTTTTATATTTTAATATTTTTTTACTTTCTTCCCTTCAGATTGACCACCTCATTCTGTGTTTTTTGCCATGGCGGAAACAGGTGAATTTTCTGATTCTGCATTTGGATCCTCATCAATAGTAATAAGGTAACTTATTCCTGTTTCTCTGTTTTTGTCTAGTTCTTTGAATTAAGTAAATATAATAATACAAATTTGTTACTCTCTTTACTGTAAAATATCCAGTGAATACCATGAAAAAGGATCTTGTGTTACTAATAATTCAAATAACCCATTTGAAATATTCCCAGTATCATTTAAGGCATTTTTTTTCTCTTTAGAATTTCTGCAGTTTACTTGTTAATAATACTAACATATTCTTTTGATATTCTTGGCTTGTAACATGTGTGGAGCTCAGTTATTTTTATTTATTCTTTAGTTTCAAATACAGTAAAACTTCAATGACGAGGACCTTACTATCCTTGGATCACCAACCACAGTTTCCCTCCTGTTCAATCAGCCTAATCATCCAAATATTTGTGTTTAAAACTAATATTATACTAGGATTATTTTGAAAAATGTATTTCAAAGGAGTAAAATAGAAACAACAAAAGCATAATTCTTTAATAATATTATTTTGAAAATGTAAAAAAATGAATCAACTTTAATGTCCTCAAATCCATCAGCGTCTGATTTATTAGATGATTATTAACTTGAGCATTTTTCACCCTCATAAAAAATGCTTGGAGATATGTATAAGTGATGGGACAATTAACCAATATCGGAACTTTTGTGGGTATTGGAATCAGAGAATTTTTAACCTAATTTCAGATTCCAAAAACTATTCTTTGGATTTTTTTTTTTTTGTTTCAAACTTAATTTTCCATTCTTGGTACTAATGATAAAAAGATATAAATATTTATTGATTTTAAACTATCAATAAAACTAAAATCTATAGATCATAATAATACCTAAGTATGATGTAAATTTATTTTACTTGTGTTAAAAAAAAAGGTAAAAATAATGAAATGTGCAAGTTTCTACTCAGTTCTTGAACTTTCCATAAAGTTTGCAAGTTTAAAGTCTGTTTCAGTTCAAAATAAAATTTTTATTTTTTACTTTCCTTTTGAACATTGTTAATTCACCCGTTTAATATTATAAATTATTAATTTAATAATTATAATCAAAATTATGTAATATAAACACAATGAATTCATGTTGTTCTGCCAAGTTCCCTTTTAAGACAATTTTTTTTTTTAATTTATGAAAAAGGAAAAAAGTGTCTGCATTTAAAAACTTAGAAAAAAAATTATATAAAATTTTATTTTAAAATTCAAATTTTCAATTATTCTTAACTAGAAATTAAAAATAAAATTCCATATAAGTAGTTTCAATCAACACTAAATCCAAAGAATTATAAGGGATATTGCTAGGCATTTACATTTCCTTTGGCAGGAATTAAATAAAATGGAGTGTTACTTTTCAATCATCCTGCATATATTGCATTAAAAAAATTTTTTTAAAATGATAACGTTTTTCAGTGGTGGAATTCAAATAAAAATGAATTTGCCATCATGACGCTTTTAGCCAGGAAATATCTATCAGTATCTCCCTCTTCTGTTGAGAGTGAACAGTTATTTAGTATTGGAGGCAATATTTACTTACTAAAAAGAAATCAGCTGAAAGGTAAAACAAGAAAGATGATAATGTTCTTACATTATAATTATAGGACTTAAATATGAGTAGCTAGGTGATTTAAGTGATTTACATAAATAAATTTTTTTTATTGTTTAAACTCTTACCCAATTTTTTTACATAAAAATGATATCTAACTTTATTTCATAAGATTTTATAGTCATTTTTCTACCAAATGTTTTATTAATAAATGTACTTTGTTCATTAAGGTTCCCAAACCAACGGTAGGGTCTGAAAATAATGAATTTTAATTATTGTAGGTATCAGAATTGGAAATTTAGAACAGTATCAGGAATTGTGTTAGAATCGGTAAAAATATTGGCATCGTTTCATCACTATAATATATAATGTTGATTGAGATTCACCACCTGTGTATTTTTTAAAATAGTCTGGTTTGTACTTATTAAATAAAATTTCCATGCATTTATTGCTAGTTAGTAGAAACAGACTCTCATTAATGTGAGTGACTGCTGTGTAACAGTTTAATGAATGTTAAGATTAAAATATACTGATAATTTGCATAATTTCAAATATATAATTTTAAAAATTACATGAAACAATTTTCATTTGTTTTCCTCAGAAATGATTTTTAAAAACTTTACTTTCTAACAAGTATCCTATATACCACAATGACTAATTACAGAATAAAAGGAGTTCAATACTCTGATATCAGAAAGGCAAAAACGGAGGCGGTGGGGTATAATTAGTTTTATCAAAGTAAGTAAAAGTCAATTTGATTAATTGATGATTTCATGAAGTTAATGTTTGATATTATTTTATAGTTTTTGGTAGAATCTGAAATTTACTTAGAAAATAGGATTTGAATTTCTTCTTCGCTTTTATAAAGATGAAGAAATGTCATTACTGTTACCTTTTGTTGGTTGGTAAGTAATTGGTTACAAATTACCAACATGTTAACATTGCAAAGAAAATTTTTTTTTTCCTGGCTCGGAACATTTTAATTAAATGTTCAAAGTGCAAGTTTCAATTTTGATGGTTGAAAATATTTTATTTCACGCATACACACACACACACACACACACATATATAGTGGACTCTCCCTTTGGTTTCAGTGTATGAGGGCCTAACAGTTCAGTCTGAACTGCCAGACTGCCCATACAGATGATTTTATTATAGTGGCGAAGGCTTGTCTAGAAGCAGCCACACAACTGCTAACAAAGAAAGTCTCCAAACAGCCCTCTTCAGGTTTGAATTCAGAGTTTTCACACACACACACATACTCTTTTTTTTCTTTTCTTTTTTTAAGTAGTAAATAGGTTATTATTTTCATTACTCCTGCAATCCACTTCACATGAAAAGTAATCATGCTGCATGTAATCAAATGAGAGACTGCAATTTATGTTGTTAAACTAGCTGTATGGCAGTGGCATTAATAACAACAGATAACTATTTCAATTATTAATAAGCCATATATAATCTGAGAGAATGAATTTGTAAAGTGATCAGTTATGTATTGATTGTATGTGAAGTAAATAAACCAATGATTTTATTTTCCATAGAGATATTAGTATGCTCCAAAATTGTAATATTTCAACTCTAATCACAAAAATATCATCACGGGAGAACAGGGAAAACAGATATATCACACTACAAAAAAATTCTTCTTTTTTCTTTTTTTTTAATATATGGGCAAGGTAAATGAATAATCATACTAATAAAAATGTTCTGTTTTAATTTACCTCTAAGAAAGCTTTTTTCATTATAGTCACATTTTTATATAGTATTAACTAATATGCATCTAAATTTGGAAACCTGAAGAAATAAAAAGTACATTTCATAAAAACAAATATAGTGATGACTTTGTTTTAATAATTTATGAGATGTTCATTTGTGGTGGTGATTTATCACAAATCAGTATTACTTTTATTATAAAACAAAACGCTCCTATATTGGGGACAATTTTAATCTCTTTTTTTCTTTTCTTTTTAATACTGAAAAAGAATTAAACTGATATAGCATTCTTTTCTGTTCATTTGATCTTGTCTTGCAAGGCTTGTTAAATTTTAAATCAAGGAAGTAACGAGATCAATTCGAGGCCCAATGATTATGAGTTGCTTCCCTTTATTAGTTAAATATTACTGTTAAAAAGATATTCCAGATTAGCTTTAACAGAGTTTAAAGTGCAGAATATATAACATAGATTAGTTTGGTTTTTGGTTTTTCTCCTATAAATAAGGAGTATTGAATGTTATATATATATAAATTTAATAAAGTATATTTCTGAAATAAATAAAAACAATGACTGAAGTGGTAACAAGAAAAGAGAGTAATGAATCTCTCTAGATTCTATCTGATTGCCTAAATTGCAGATATAATGAAATTGTTCACTACTATTCAAATAAACATTTGCACCACTGGCTTGTTTGATATATCCGGTTATTCAAAATTTTGCAAAACCCATTCTATAGACTTGAATGTCTATGCAATACATTTCTATATTTTAACTTTTTTGTGTATTTGAGTACAAGTTGTTTTTGTTATGGAAATTTCTTAGTAATATTTTATATCCATTTTTTCTCTGCATTTTTATACAGATTCTATTTTTCATTAGCTAAGAATATTCTTTCTTTATCTGAATATTAAAAATATCCTAAAGAAATTTATGAGGTACTTTGATATTTCTATATTCAGTATAATGATTTACTTTCCTAAAGATTTTCATATGGGGAATTGTTTGTCTGAAAATCTGAAGAGGTAGTTGATTCTCACTGGACTGGAGGAAAATTTTCAGTTTAAATAATACTTTGTTTAATTCTTGAAAGTATAACAGATAAGGGGATGTCAAAAAGTGCTTTGCTTCACCAAGAAGCTCTTCCCTCCAAAAAAAAAAATTTAGTGATTTGGCCAAATTTTGGGAAGTGAGTGAAGCCAAGAACTTTTCAGCACCTCTTCATTTTTTTTTTTTTTTTTTTTAATCTTTCTTTTTCTTTCATCCAATGAATTTTCTTTTCTCCACTATTTTTGTCATTTTACTCATAATATTTTTTCTTTTATTTTCTTCTTTTCAGTTATTTTTTTAGCTGGCCTTCTGCTTGGCTGGATTCTGGAACCTACCAAGTTCAGCTAATTACTTAAACATTCTCATTTGATTTCTTAGCTCCCTTGTCCTTTCTACTTGCTTCTCTTACAATATGGAAGATACTTTGAGGTAAGTCATGACTGACTTCACTTCAGATTAGTTTAATGAAATCTTTATACATACACACACACAATTGACTGTTTGGATTCTGTTATTCACTTGCATTTTGTTATCTTCTATTTACAGCATTCATTTTTTGTCCTATAATAACTCAATCAATTACATTTCCCTTAACTTTTAGAATAATTCTTCCAGGTTTTTGAAAACTGTTATTACTTACCAATATGTATTATTGTGATATTTATTTTCTTGGTTATTATTTCTTCCAGCATAAAAGAGGTCAGGTTTTTGTCCTTGTCTTAAAAGCTAATGACTGAGATGCTATAGGAATTGTTGTGCATTTTTGTATTTCTGATAAGGATAAGCAATGTTAGCAATGTCTCATTTTTTATTAATAGTAATTTCTGGTTGATAATTTGTTGGCAGAGGACAGCTTATTAAATTGTCACTTAATTTTCTGCTAATGCAGCAAGAGATTTAGCAGTACAGTATTTCACAATAGTAGGTAAATAAAAGAAATTCTTGTCAGTGCTTATTGTCATCTTGAAAAGAGCATAAAGAGAAAGCAAAATAACAAAGAATGTGTCAGGGAAAAATTATATTTGTTGTAATAGTTGTTCTTTTCTAAGTATAAGGATTAACTGGTTTGATTAGGTCACCATTTTATAAATTATCATAATAGTCTGAAGAAAAAAATTTCAAGTCAGTTGGTTGATTGTGACATAGAGAAATGGTTTTAAGGCTTTTTTTAGGTGGTGGTGGATGGTGAACAAAAGTGCAGTTGGATGAACTATAGCCTTGAATTGATTGGAGAAACTCAATTAAAAAAAAAAAGTAATATTGAAGTTATGACATTATTCACATTTGGGATGTTGCTTTATTAGTTTTCCAGCTTCTCTCTGAGATTTGCAAGTGATTCAAATTTATGATTCTAAATACTATATAGACTTCTTTGTAAGAATTTAACAAATGAGAAATATTACACAACTATTTAATTATAAAACAAGGAGATTAATAAATATTTCAATTTAATTTAGATTCTAGTTTTCATGACTGAATTTTGAAAAGGAAATGTCCATCTTCATGATAATCATACCAGTAAAGTGGTTGTCTTAATAGTGATGAAAGTTTCTTCAGGATAATTTTGGTTCATTGATATTTTGACCACTTTCAAGTATTTTAATGTTAACCATTTCCACCAATATTTAATTGTCAAATCCAGTGACCCCCCCCCCCCGCAAATAAGATATTTAAATGTCAATGGTATTGGGCCTATTTTTCTTCTATGTCTATTGTATTAGTAAAAAATAATGATATATGCAACACAGCTCAATGACTTACACAATATTTAGAGAAAATTGTAGGCTAACATGAAAATTTTAACTCATTAACTTTGAAATTTACATTTTTACTATCAATATATTTTTGATTCAGTATTTATTGTGATAATATTTTTTTGTGTTTAAATTTAGTTATTAATAGTTTTATATTAAAAGAAATTGGTTAAATTACTTAGTACAAGATATTCTTCAGTCTTGATCAAATGTTCTTTTCATTTGATAAACACTATTTCCCTATGAATAGAAGGTAAATGTGATATAGTCAATTATTTTTTCTTCACCTAATATTCCTTTGTAGTTTTTGACTGAAGACTTGTCCAGACATATTAGATTCTAAATCATTAATGGAAATTTATAATATTGCCAACTATGTTTTGAGTAGTTGCTGTATCTCAGACTGTCCCTCAAAACATTTTATTATTACTAATTCTATCTCTCCAGGTGGCACTGAAGCCTTCCCCCAAACATTTCATCTGAAAAACTATTTCTTCCTTCCCTGGACTTTGGGCCTTGAAGCAAACCAAAATTAACTGTAATCTAGGAACTGGGGACCCACTCCCTAGACATCATCTCCCCATTGATCTCAAAGAGGAAGGACCAAGGTCTCACCTTAATGTTTGTTGCAAAAATTCAGATATCCAGGTATATTTTTTGTAAAATCCCATATTAAAAATGGCTTTTTGTCAAATTTTGTATCAAATGGAGATGAAGAATAAAGGAAAGCACCTTAATAGCTTTTGTTTGGTAGTAAAAGTTAGAAAATAATTCTTCTACAAGGCATGTAATTTTCTTGAAGTCAATTCAAATGTAAACCTCAAATCTGCAATAGATTTAAATTCACAGCTGAAATTTAAAGGAAGACCAGTTTGTCATTTATATTCTGATATAACAAGCCACCAAGACAGATCAATAGAAATAAAACAGTTTTATCTTTGTGCAAATAATATTTCAAAGAGAATATGAGAAGAATTAGCTGAGATAGAGAGGCAGATTAAAAATTTTAAATACTGTCCTGTCCTGGCTGTAATCCATTATGTCTAGTTTCATTAGAGAGTGGAATATAGAGAAGTATGAAATGAGTTAGCAATTAAGAACAGCCAGGTGATATAAGTAAAACTTTCTCATGAATAAAAAGACAACTCATGTTTTTAAAAAAAACAACTTCAAATTATTTCCTTAATCACTTAATTGAACAAAAAAGAAGCAGCATTATCATTTACACTTCAGATGTCTAATGTATTTACAGACTACAAAATATAATTTTCTCTAAGTTAAACAGATTTTACAATCATAATTTATCATATTTTGATAAATTTATTTTTTGATGAGAACTTTTGAAATAGAAAAAATAGAAAGAAATATTAAAGTCTAAGGATCCATCTTTTGGCAGCTTTCTAGGTTTATTTTTTTTTATTCTCTTTTTACTTCAACAAAGTATGCATGAAATAGTTGTTAGGTTGATTCACAAAGTCTTAAATTATCCTTAAATATAATGGTTACTTTAGGAAATAAATCAGCTTTTCAATATTTATTATTAGAGATAGATTCTTACATGAGATAATGCATGATAAAGTAAGAATAAAAAGATTTTTTCATTGGTTTTTTTTTATGCTTAAATGTATTGTTTTTCATGTTTCTAATTATTTTTTTTACATCTTTTATATTGCAAATATATCTTATTTGAAATTTTTCATTGACAAAATTTATTAATTGTTTGAAATGTTAAGTTATCCCTTGCTTTGAGGTGGCCTACAATAATGGTACAATAACTTTTCTTCATTCATTGACATTATACCTCATATATGTCACTGTAAATAGAAGTTTTACCATTTATATTTTCATTGAATTTTATCAAAGTGATGTTTTTATCTAGGTTTTCATTTTATTAGAAATTTTGAATATAATATCTTTGCATGTACTATACTTAATTCTCGGTCACAGATTCAAAGGAAAGAAATATCTTTCATTGAATTCTGCAGATGTTTCCAGATAAAACATTACACTGCACAGTAAAAGTGTCAACAGTAAAATCCAAATAATTATGAGTAAAACTCCACTTCCAAACCCAAATATCAGTCAAAATTGTTTTAGAAAGAGATGTCTTTCATATTATGGTGATTCTCTTTTATTAATTAGTTGCATCAATGATCAGAATGATGTTAAGATCATGTATCCAAGGATAGTCAAATGATGCTTAGATTTATGAGCTAGTGAATAGTGAAATCTTAACTGATTGCATTGGATTTTAAAATGCTTTTTTTATATATTGAATATTTAAAATGGAAGATGTTGAGATCATGTATCCAAGAATAGTCAAATGATATTTAGATTTATGAGCTAGTAAATAGTGAAATCTTAACTGATTGCATTGGATTTTAAAATGCTTTTTTATATATTGAAATATTTAAAATGAACACACAGATGCAATTTTCTTTATTTTTTAATTGGATACTATAAGTTGATGATGGAAAATGGAAACTTGTCAGGTTGAAACCACCAAATAAATGTCCATTTTCAACCATCAACATCAAAACATAAGTTGGCATAAACAAAATTTTATTAGTCAAAGTAAATACTATTACAATCAAGTTTTGCAAATGATCCAGCAATGAATTTATTCCATCACAATAAAATGGAGCCAGAAGAATTTCAGAAAACAATTTATGAAATAGAAAAATAACTTGTAGGAGAATTTTCAAAAACTTCTTTTTACCTCTACTTCCACAGTGTGCAACAAGTAGTTCAGTGTTACATTAATGAAATTAAAACCTGTAACATATAAGCTTCCAAACTAATTTTATGCTTTTGAATTATTTCTCTTTTATAATATTCAACAAGCTCAAAAAAATAATTCTCTTACCAAAGACTATTTTCTTTGTAAGAAAAAAAAATGTCTTTTAGAATAATATTTAGTAGTCTGATAAAAAATATATTATCCAACAATAATGTCTGCTATATTTTTGATTGATTAGGACCATTCATATTTGCATTCAGATTCATTCTTTGTTCTCCAGAAAAAATATTGCTTTGCAAACCTTCAATCAATTTACAGGGTTGATGATTGTCAAAGAGGGCTTACTACTTGCTTATAACCAGCACTAAAATGTTTCACTGAGGGCCTACAAATATAATTGCACAATTTCTGTTGTACAGTTGTTTCAGAGGATTATCTTTTATGGCTAGGATTTCTATTTGTTGTGTAGTATTAATGTTTTAGAGCAGGTTAATAACATGTAAATACAGTTTATGTTGGCTACTTTCTTGAAGAAAATTGGTATGTATCTATCAATAATTAAGTGTCAGATAGTAATAATTATTCAATATTTGACAATACTTAAAAGAAAAGTTTTAACAAAATACAAAATAGTTGATATTTTCATTTATTTTTGCTCATGTCATATCCAAAAAAAAAGTTGTTATTCATATCTGTTTTCATTTGTTGAATATTTATAAAGTCTGAATTAGGTTTTGTATTTTGATTTTTCTCTTTCTCAAATTCTTTGCTTCTTTTCTTCACTTGTTTCACTCAAATTTTTGGTGTTCTTAAAAATTGAGTAATTTCCAAGCAAAATGAAAATATGACTAATAATCAACTGTCCTGTCAGAAGATAATAAAGAAAAAAATTACATTTAGTTAAAAAAAATATATTTATAATCAAAGAATTGATATATTTTTTAAACAATGCAATATTAATTGTGAGTGAAGAATAAAAAGCAGTTTGTGGTTTAAATACTTTAAAAAAAAAAAGACTAAATCTTATTAAACAACAAATGTACAATGCTTTATAGAAATAGTGAACATACAAGACAGGAATATCCAAATATGTAAATTTTTCTCTATCCAGAATGGTTTCATAGGCATTCCTATTCTTTGGATGAACATCCTTTTTGTAAACAAGCAGCAACACAGAGATATCTTGATATGGCTGCCATGGAGGCACCAGACCATATATGACAACAATATTCCATGCAAGGGCGAATGGTTGATTTATAGATTTGAAGGATGGACAAGCAAGAAAAACTTTCTGGCACTACATAGAGAACCAACTTTCCTTGCGGTAGATGAAGCTATTGATTCAATGTAACTGTTCCATCTCAGGTCAGCAGACAGTGTGAGACCAAGCAGTTGTAAAGAGGTGCTCTCATGCAGTTGAGCATCAGACATTCTAATGGGAGGTAGGGAGGGTTCTCTGTGGTAGGTAATAGAGAGCAGTCTGTTTGTTTTTTTGAGGCATTAAAGTTCACCAGCCATTTCCTGCCCCAGTCAACAACTGTTTGGAGGTCTTTTTTGAGATCAACGGCCAGGTTAGTTTTGTCAGCGATACCAGATTTGTTATTTAAGCAGGAGTAAATAGTGGTGTCGTCTGCATAGATGCCTACTTGTGAACTGATGACATCAGGAAGATCATTAATGAAGATAAGGGACAGTGTAGGACCCAGGATAGAGCCTTGGGGAACATCTGCGTTCTTGAGAATAGAACTGGAGGAGAATTCATTAAGGGCGACCTTCATTACGCCGTTTGACAGGAATAATTGTATTAAGTCAATTGTCCTGAAATACCATGTCCCTGAAGCTTACAAAGGAGGCCGGCATGCCAAACACTATCAAACCCTTTAGAGATATCTAGAGCCGCAACATGAGCTTCTCCGTTATTGTGAAGTGCTTGGTGAGCAAATTCAATTATGGCTGTGAGCACATCAGCTGTAGATCGAGCAAAGCAGAAACCATATTGCTTGTCAGAGAGCAGATCATGGGATGTAAGGTGCTTAACCACTATGGCATTGATTAAGGCTTAAAAGACTTTGCCAAAGAGTGGTAAGAGACTGATAGGATGGTAGTTAGATGGGTCAGAAGGGTCACCAGAGTTCTTAAAGACAGGTACAACAGATGAAAACTTCCAACAGGATGGAAAGCAGGAGTCGTTGAGGCTGTAGTTGTATAGTTTGGAGAGGACAGGAGCCAGTTCAGGAACACATTTCTTCAGGACAATGGCTGATATCCTGTCCCCACAGCTAGCCTTATGGGAGTTTAATTTAGAGATGATGCCCAACACCAACGATGGGGTTATGTGCAACTTGCTCAACACTTCTAGGGGGGAAATCAGGTATGGGTACACCAGACGAGTCAAGCGTTGAATTGGATGAGAATTTACAAGCAAAACACTCAGCCTTATCAGCTGAAGAAGTCAGGACCTCAAATTGGTTGAACAAATGGGGTATTGTGGGTTTGCTGTTGTTTAGTATGCTTTTGCAGAGACACCAATAATCTTTGGAGATGAATTTGCGAGATGCAATACATTATTTCATTCTATCAGCAAATAGTGACTTTGCTTCATTGAGGACAGGCTTGCACTCATTATGAGCTGAGACAAAGAGACGTCTGTTGTGATCTGACATGTGGCAAAAAAAGTGATTCCTATGGGAAATGGCAGCTAAGCAAGCAGCAGAGAACCAAGGAGATGAGCATGATTTAACCTTGTATTTCCTTGCAGGGATGAAATCCTTGATTCCAGCTTTTACCCAGGAGGAGACCTCAGAAGCACATTCTTGAACGGGGAGATTAAAGACCACATTCCAGGGGACGTCATGAAGGAAATCACGGAACAAGTCCCAGTCAGCTCGTTGATAACAGAAAGATGTTCTGTTGGTAGGAAGTTCTTTGCTGGGGGTGGAGTAGAAGATGTTGACAGACACTACAGCATGATCAGAGTTGCCAAGAGGGCAGAGCTGCATGGCATGACAAGACTCTGGGATAGGAGGTAAAACAGATCAACAAGGGAAGCTTAACTATCATGGTTATTGTGGAAACAGGTGGGAAAGTCAACCACTTGTGTGAGGGATTGAGTAATTGAGAAGTTAAGGGTTTGTATGTCAGCAAGGTCAGTTATAGAGTTTTTAAGCCATTTGACATGGTGGGTGTTAAAATCACCAAATATGAATATATGAGCAAACTGATGAAGAGAGATAGCCTTGTCTATATTGTCGGAAATGCTTTTGAGTACACCAGTCTTGGGAGGATGGAGAGCTAATAAAGGAAGAAGAGGTAGCTTACAGCATTGAAGAGAGATAGAGACATGTGTATGAGTGGTCTGGAGATTCAAGAACGAGCTCCCTAGCCAATGGGAAATGGTCCTTGACGTAAACTCCTAGGCTGTGCATGTGGGTTTGAGAGTTCTTTTCTAAGGAGAGGAAGGTAACCAGATATCGAGAAGTCAGAGGAGGGGATAAACAAGTTGAGGTTGGTTATGCAGAGAGCCAGTATATCAAGAGACTTCTCAATGAGAAATGATTCCACACTGCAGAAGTTGGTTCAAATGCCATGGATTATTTTAAATGATATGAATAAAATTAATGTCAAATGAAATAAAACTCTGCTTTATATATACAAGATATAACTAACAAGCCAGGCTATAAAATGTTTAAATAATTTTGTTTCTCTACTTGAAAGACATAATTTGTTAAATGATATTTGTAAAGATGTTGCTTTTCAGTTTGTTTCCTTAATTGTTGAGTATTTGATGGTGGCAATAATTTCTTCTTTTCTTTCTGTTTTCCATTGTTTGCAGTCACAGAATTTTACTTCTAATTAAAATGAAAATGATTATTAAATTTTGGGAATCATTCTCTAGACTTAATATTCCTCCAGTGAATCAACTAAATGAGCTCAAGTTACTGATTTAAAAAATGGTGAATTTCAATTTGATTTTTAGACAAACAATTGTAAAGACAACAAACCCTCTCAATGTCTTTCATTCCATGATTACAATTAAATCCAAACATAATCCAACAAATATTTATTAAATATATTTAAAATTATACAATTGTATGTGTGTATGTTTCATTCTGCATTAATGAATACATTTAAAAAAGTTTTATTTTTTATTTTTTTTAAATTTTTTATGTAAATGAAACTTTATTCCAATGTTTTGCTGTTTTCTGTTTCTTTCAGGCAAAGAGAAAAATATTAATTAGACAGTGAGGATAACTGAAAAATATATTCATGTAATTGGTTATATAATATTGGTTGTTTTGGAAAAACGACCTTTCCAGACAAAAGATTTTTATGATTGTAAAAGCATAATATTTGTTCTGAATATTGCTCAACTCATAGATTCTGTTATAAAAGTGTGAGCCTTAATTAAAATATCTTCATTGATAGTCATCATTATCAATATTTGCATGATGGTCTGCCAGTAATATTTTGCCTGTCAGGATAAAGACATGGCTGTGATTCTCTGTTCCGTTTTAGTTAACCCAATAAAAAATAATACTGGAATCATAATATGAGCAAAATTTGACATTAAAATAACACAAAATTTAAACACGTTTGAGAGTATAGCTAATTTCATCATTTCATACTTTAAGTTTAGTCTGTACCATGAAATTTGGTTCCCTTTTATTAATGAATTTTGGTAGAGAATTCTTTGTCATACGGAGAACTTTTCAGAACTCCATCATATAATCTTGAGAAAGTACTCTCATATTGATTTTCCTATATCATTAGACAAGGTAGTGGGTAATTGAGAAATGTTATGAATGCATTTGTTTAACCTGCTCCTTTTTTCTGTTTTTTATTTGCTCTAAATACGCACACGAACACCTCACGTTAACAAATTTTAACTGAAGGTTTTGTTTTCACATTATTGTGCACATATGTTTTATTCTTTCTTTTCAGATCTTCAAATCAGTGACCAGTTTAGAATTGAAAACCAGAAGGATTATTACAGTCTAGATGAGAAGTTAATTTTCAATCCTAGATCCCCAATAACAAGTGCCACTCATCCTAAGATACTAATAACTTGATATTAGTCACACACATTCTCTTGTCCTTTACTCTCTATTCTTTTATGTAGCTGATGATATTTACTTTTTATATTTTTTGTTAGTGTTTCTTTCTTGTAGATCTTCTACACTTGTACCAGGTTTTCAGTCATTAACAATAATTACATATGAGGACTAGATATTTGGTCTTTTAAATCTGTTATGTAAGTTTGGCATTTGTTACTGTCCCCCTCGTAAAAAATGTCAGGCAAAAGATCTATTTCTTCGACATCCTCCATTAATTCTCCTCAAGGGTAGGTATCATTCTCTCTCTCTTTCAGTATGATGCAAGCTTTTCTTTTTTACTTATTGTTTGAGTATCTTGTGGAGATTTGTATTTGATTTATAGTATGCTTAATAACTTGAGTGCATTCTGCTAAATGATGTCATCATGCAGTGAGCTTACCTTGTCTCTATATTGTATTTCTTTTCCAGTTTACCCTACTGCTTTTTCCTGCTTTTTATAATTAAGACGCAGTGTATTATCATTTGTTGTATGACAATAAGTCAATTCATTCACATACCTTATATATTAAGTTATTGTATTTGCAATTATGTGTTATCATTCAAATTCTTACCTAATCTCTTGTGTTCACTTTTGCACAAATACCTTTGTGGAGGCATGAATCAGTCTCTTCTCTTCCCTACCTATTGGTTGAATAGCAGGGTAGACTGTGATCTTTAACCTTGGGTAGCAACAAGTCTAGGAGAAGGACTACTCTGAATTCAAAATAGTGGAGAAGGCAGCTACTTTATTTCCCAAGAAGTCCTGGCAGTTCACAGATAGGTATCTGTGGAGCGCTAAGATCTCTTTATATATTATGTGGCATTATAAAAAATAAAAAATATCTAGTATAAACTTTTCCTTTAAATACAGAAATATCTACTTTTTGCTTTATTTCAGTTTGAGAAACTTTTTTTATATCTCAAAATTTGTGATTTCTTCTTTCAAATTACATTGTCATTTTGTTCAAAATAATCTCCTCTCCCCCCGCCGTTTGTATTTAAAAGAAAAATTGTCAAACAAGTGTTACTTCCCTTGAATTATTGGTAGACATTTGTTTACCGTTCTTTGTTGAAATAATTGTTTTGAAGATTGAATAAGGTGACTACATAAAACCACATAGAATTGAACAACAATGTATTTTCTGTTAATCATTTTGTTTTAATGTCTTGATCATTAATCAAATCCGGTTTTTTTAAATTGATATCAAAACTAATCTTATTTCTTACCTGCAAGCATAACTTGCACTTAAAATAGCTCGGCCTAGTTAAGGAAAAAGTTGAAGGTAAAACAGTTGTATTTACAACTTTATTACAAAAAATGCAGCAGCAATTGGACAAATGTCCTTCTTTGTTTTATTACAGTAGTAATGATAGAATGAACTGAGGAGATAAAATGATAATTTTAAAAAAAAAGCAGCAGATAATGACTACTCAACTGATTACTGTGGGTAATAAGATAAGCCAAAGTAATGAGAACTGATACTAATTCTGTTGCCAGATATACTAAAACAGACATCAATCTCAATAAAATCTTATTGATCTGACTAATTATCACCTGGAAGCTATTTTGCGATTATTTTTCATGTCAGGAGAGTTTTAATTACTCTTTGTATTTGATATCCAAATACGTCTTTTTTATCTGTTTATTCCCACTATCAATGGACACTTTCTGTATTCTTTATTAGTAGATCTCCTCTGACATCTCTGTTCCATACCACATTTTTACTATATCAATTTTAAATTATCACTGGGGCATAGATACATATAAATATTTTATTATCTGCATTTTGCAAAGAGATGAAATGAAGCTAGTGTACAAAACTAGATTATTTAGACGATTTTTTTTCAATTTTTTTTTCGTTATTTACAAGAGAAACTTCCTGGGAATATTTTTTTTTTTTTTCTGCATTAGAAAATTTTGTAATCTTTACCTAATCTATTGTTCCTTTTTGTTCTAATATTAAATTTATTTTACAAATTTGTAATTTTGAAAGATTTTAAAGTCTTACAGCAGAAGTTTTTATCTGAATAATATTGTATATTTCATACTTTATTAGCATTATGCAGTTATTGCACTATTTGTATATATTATAATGGAATATGCATTTATGTATACACTACATATTTCATTTTATAATTTGCATTTTTTATATTATAAGTACATTCAATAGTTAGAATTTTATGTCACTTATTAATGATTTAGTAGTTATTGTTATCTTGAGCAATGATTCGTATTAAAAAAACATTGAAAGAATATCAAGTTAACTATAATATCTCCCATTTTTGAGAGGCTAAAGGTGACTAAAGCAATGTTTACTTGTAAAATCTGAATAATAATTAAATATTACAAATAAGATGTATCATCCAGCTCCCCTGTTAAAGTAGTGTTGCTTTTTGTGGTTTTTTTTTTATT
Source organism: Acanthosepion esculentum (assembly GCA_964036315.1). NCBI lineage: Eukaryota > Metazoa > Mollusca > Cephalopoda > Sepiida > Sepiidae > Acanthosepion > Acanthosepion esculentum. Next base: position 91,627,934 of record OZ038494.1, on the reverse strand, counting down.
TTCAATCAAAACAATGATATAAGAATCAATTCAATAAAGCCTAACATAGACAAAGTACAAAGAAATAGCAAATGCAGAATGTGTGGAGAGAGATGAGACAATTATATAATAACCAAATACAGCAAGTTGGCTCACAAAGAATACAAAAAGGCACAACTGGGTGGAAAAGGTGATCCAATAGGAACATACTGACCAATGATAACTATATACAAACTAGAATCTATCTAAAAGAATTAAAAAGATATTTTCTGGGAATTTAAAATTTAAAAGGACCAACAAGATCAGGTCTAGTTATTGTAAACAAGGAGATTGTCAGATTATGGATTCTATTGTTTTTACAGACCACAGAATAAAATTGAAGAAAGTATGACAAGCTGGATAAATGTATAGACCTTACAACAGAACTGAAGAAATTTTGTAAAATGAAGACAACAGTTATGCCCATAATTGTTGGGGCACTTAGAACAGTTCCCAAGAACTTAACCAAATGATTAGAATTGAAAACATGAAGATGACTAAAAATCATCCTTAAGTTTTATTGAAAACAGAATACCTAGATTACTAGAGTATTGAGATTTGATGCCAAGTAATCTCTCATTGACCAGATACTACTTGAACATTCAACGAGTGTTATCATTATTATAACAACTATAATAATCTTCTTTTTAAAATATTTTTGTCAAATTAAAATCAACTTTGCTAATTTACTAATTACTCTTGATTGGGGTTCAATGTTATTTCATTACTAATAGCAAAAGATTTAAATAAGCTAAATCAGAAAATATTTATAGAACTTCAAACTTTATTCATTCCAGCAATTTACCTTTTATAACTTATGGAAACAGTAAATTGTTGACTTTTACTTCAGATCTCATAATGATCCTCTGCTAACATATGTAGCAATAAGCAATCACCAAAACACTGGAAATGCTCAGATGAGAAATAAAAGGACTGTCTTTTTTTGTTTTAAGAATTAAAAGAATTAGAAATGTATAATGTTCAGAATTTTTTTTATATTTTTTCTACAAAGAATAGCTAAGAAATGACTGCACTCAGAACAAAAATATTCATTAAGAAACAATAATAATGATAAAAGTAGATTTCTGATGTTAGACAATTTATTTTATGTTTTTGATATTTCATCTTTTCAAAATGTTTATAAATTTAAAATATGTATTTTTTTTTTTAATGTGTTTTATGTGATCTTGGAAAAATATTAACGCTCTAAAAGTTGCAAATGAAGCATTTCATTAAAAATTACAATTATTTTCCTGTAAGTTGAAAATTTAGATGTTGAATTGTTTGAATAAAGGGATACACATTTGTCTCACTACAAATTTGCATATATTTCAACTGTTCAGTGCTTATGAAGAAGTTCGAGAAAATATAGTTTCTTTATAAAGTGACAGATTTTCAGTATTTTTGCTATCAAATCAGTTTATTGGCTAATACATCATTATAAAACATCTGTTTACTTGTATTTTCTCAAAAAAATAGATTCACATTATACTGGATTTGGGGGGGAAGCATTCACATATCTTCATGCGTTTTATTTTTTAATCTTTTTAACATAATTAAAGATTGTTTCTCTGAAAACCCTTCATCTTGTATATATTTAATTCTTGAACTGTTTTACTTTCTTGCATTAATCAGGTGGCTTTATGTAACATTTCTCAAAGGCCTAATATCATACCCACATCATTTTGTCATGGTTCCAAACTATTTCTTAAAAGTTGATTTGTCAACTATGTATTTTTTTTCTATAAGGAATAAGAAATAATATATTCATCTGTTTAGTTTCATTATCAGGGTCATTAGAAATGGCAAAAATCTTTTCCTAGCTCTCATATGAAAAATTTGTTTTCTAAAGAAATGCTACTTGGTCAAAGTATTTGTAATTGTTCCCCAAAATATTACTACTCATTATATTTTGCTTCCTCTTTTTTATTAATTCCTATGTTCAATGTACATAAAAGCTAAAAGATCATCTTAGAAACTATTCTAACCATGTCAGCACTAGCAGATTTGACTACTAATTTATAGCAATGCTAAAGCTATATTTAGATAAATGAAGACCTAATTTTAAAAAAAATCTATATAAAAAAAAAAAAAGAAGCTATTTTTCTGATCCTTTATAGACATTTGTCTTCAACTGAATTCCTGATATTGATTCACTGTTTCATAACAAATGGTAAGGCAAATATCAAGTTTCAGAGAAATCTCATTTTTCCATTTAATTCTCAAATTTGCTTAATTTTCTTTTTCTTTTTTTGCAGGGGCAGTGCCAGTAGTGTGAGCATATCATTCAGCAGTGAAACTACTGATGACCACCCATCTACAAGTGGGTGCAGGTAAGCTGCTTCATGCCTTTCTATCTTGCTAGCCTTACCTTTACTAAGGACACTAATAATGCACAAATGTCATTTTATATCATTTAGCATCTAACAAGGAAAAAGAAATCCCTTCTACTCTAAAAGATTGATTTACTGTATATTTACTTAGTAATCATTATATGACCAAAATATATTGTCTTTGTAAAGATAAGATAACAGCAGTAGCTAATAAGCAGATTAACAGCTTTTGCTTAATAATATTCTTTGCATAGAATGTATGAATTTTTCTTTTGAAAGAAACTTTCAAGTTCCAAATAGACATTCACCCACACACATATGCTGGAAATTAATTTTTTTAAATATTTCCACTCAGAACATTCTTATTCCAACACTTGACCCTCAGCATATAAATATTAATATAAACACTTGTTCACATTTTTTTCTTGTGTGAATAACAATTGAGTAGAATATTCAGTATTAGCATTTCTTTCTTTCCACCCACTCCTCCAATCATTTCCCTATATTTGTGACTAGAGAGTAAATGCCAAAATAAAGATGGTTTTATACTGTATTACCTATATATTATTTACATTTCTACCTTAATCCTTTAATATATCTCAAAATAAAAGTTCTTATAGCTAATTTACAAATTCTTTGGACTAGAATCTGCTCCTTGTCTGTTTCTAACACACTGTTTCAGCCATTATGTTCACTGACCTTCCTCAGGTTTATATTACATCTGGTAATCTCTCTACTCCACCTTTTTAATAAGCGCATTTCACAAATCTAAGCACAATCCTTGCAAGCACACAAATTCTTAAGCCAAACTGAAATAAAATGAAACAGTACATTTTTTTTATATATATGAATGGCTTTTTTGTTTTGTTTTTTCTCTTGGGCAATAACTTTTCCTTTTCTATATTCTGAATATTTATATAGTCTTTAGAGAAATTCATATATTCCACTACTTTCACCTTTATATACTTGCCAATGTGGTTCCCTGTCCATTATTTTTGCCTTGTTCCAGAAAGGACAATGTGTAATTTTCACCTTATATATGATCTAATATATTTGATTTCATTCTCTCTTTAATTTAATATTATTTAATTATCTTCAACTCTAATTTGGAATAATAAAGAATAATAAAAATGCTTTATCTCAGTTTCAAACATTTGTCTTATGGCTTGTGTGCTTTTCTAAATGAAATCAACTATGAAATATTTAAATTAAGCTAAAGTGCCTGAGAAAAGTTTTTCTTTTCCAGTTATACTTCTGGATTAATACAGATGTTTTTAGCTAACAGTACAAATGGAAGATTTATCTGCCATGTTTATTAAGGCTAAAACACTTCTTCAATATTTTGTAAAAATGAGTCATGTGCACGTGAATACAGGATTCTATCCTTCTCTTTATATGTGGCAATTATTTAAAATGGTTTCATTTGATTTGTTTTTTCATTCTACAGTAGCATGCATGTTACTGGCCACGAATTTAGGAAACTCAAGAAAGAAAAAGTAAAAGCTTACATCCAACAAATAAAATCTATGGTACCTCCGTCCAAGGAGCGTGGAAAAAAGACTGGCACATTAAAAGCATTACAGCATGTCATTGATAAACTGAAGAATTTGAAAGGTCAGTCCTTTTGCCATCTTCTTTTCTTTTTAATGTCAACTGCTGCTTTGTTCTTTAACAGAAAGAAGACCTTATTGTTGATTTTTAACTAACATTATGTTGTATCAGCTGCTGTTAATGTTGATCTCATTCTCTAACTTTGGTCAACATGTATGTTTGGTTGATTACAAGCACTCTTCTTTTTTGATGTTGCTAGATTTTATGACCTAGAATTTAACAATTTTATTGGGAAATGATAGATAACCTGTCTTTAATTACAGAAGTTGAGATATTATCTTAATTGAAGTTTCAATCCTTAAATGATTAATAGATATGAAATATTTGAAAGAACCAAGTAATGGAACAAGGACTGTTTGAAATTCAGTCAATCCACTTCAATCACTTGTGTCAATCTTCTGTCCTATTATCACTTGTGTTTTTTAATCAGATAAAGGAAGAGGCAGAATGATGATCCTTCTAAGGATTAATTGATAATAAAAAAAAAAAAACACATTACAAAATTGTTTTTGTTAAAAGATACAGCTGTAATATTTAGTATTTTTTTGGTCCAATATACAATAAAGATATTTGTTACTATTATGTATTTCATTTTAAAAAGACTAATATCAAACCATTTTTATATTATTTATTTTAAGCACAGATCTTGTTATAATGTCATGTTGATATATTTTGATTTATTTCAATTTAAGTTAGTATAAACATGTTTTAGTTGACTATCTGCCATAACTACCACAGTCAATATATAGCTTTGAAGTAGTTTTATTGATATTGTAGATCTAGTTTAATTTTTATTTCTAAATGCAAATGTCGCTTTCTTTTTTTCCAGATAACAAAGATGAAGCCAAATTCAATTCGTTTGATGACAGTGCAACTGGAAGTGTCAGTCAGTACAGTGGCAGCAGTATTGCTCGGAGTACAGAAATACAAAGCAAGCCACAAAAAGTAATATACCACAGAAATTAAATTTCACTTTTATTTCCTAGCTATATTTGTTTTGTTTTACATTTTTAGTCAGAAAAAAACAAGTTTATTGCCACTAAAAATTAAGCATATAAACATACTTTTATTTTGACACCAAAATTTTCAAATATTATACTTCATACTAAATACTTATTAGAATCTAAACGGCAATATCTATTTTTTTATTTTATCCCAAACAAGGCTATTAAACCACTAAGCAAGGGGTTAATCAGTGTGAGAGTTTTAGAAAAAAAAAAACATTGAGAGAGAACAAAAAGAAATGAAGAAGACAGAAGATAACGATTGGCATTACATTTTAAATTTTTGAACATGAAACTTGACTGGAAAGCAAGAAGCTGGAAGAGAGTTCCACAAAGTATGAGAGAAGAAACTGTTAACTTTGAACTTGCTGTTGCATCTAACCATTACAACCGTAAAATGATGAACTTTAAAGCCAATCTAGTACTGTGCTTAATTTCATAAAGTCTAAGTACCAAAGAGGAAAGCTCTTCAGAAGAATTACCATGGAAATATTTATAGAAAAGGCACATGGAAGTTATGTTATGACAGTGGGAAAATTACTGAAGCCAAGGTGCCAGGTCAGGACCAATAACATTGTAGATTCGTCTATAGATTTTATCAAGAATTTCTAAATACAAAGCAGAAGCACCAGACCAGATGTGACAGCACTATTCAATGCATGGATGAATGGTAAGATAGATTCTGGCAAGAAAAATATCTATCCCAACACGGAACCAACTTTCCTTGCAACAGGCCTAGCAATTGATTCAATACAATCTTTCCCTTTCATGTCAGCAGAAAACATTAGCCCATGCAGGTGCAAAGAGTCCCTCTCCTGGAGGTTAGCATCAGCCATGATGATGAAAGGCAAAACAGGTTCTCTCAGACAATTAAAGAGAGCAGTTTTGTTGTGAAGGCACAGATAGAGCTATGCTTAAAGATGCAGCCAAATGCTTTCAAAAATTATTTTTATGCAAAACAATGCTCCATCATATTTGCCAAAGAAAACTAATGAAGAACTGATTAAAATGGGTTTCAAAAACATTCATTTGACGAAGCAGCCAACTTGTTTGTGTGCCTGACCTGATTGAAAGCATGGAGTTCCCTTGAGGAGAAAGGTTTTCAATTTCCCAGTAAAGATGAACTTTGGAATATTATTCTGAATATTGTGCAGTCAGTTTCATATGAAGAAATACAACTAGTCACAAAATCAATGGATTAATTTCAGAATATGGAACATACATTTCCTATTGTCTTTATAACTTTATCATACCATGATGCAAGCAAAAATGTCCCAAACTTAATAAACACAAATTTTTATTGTCAAAATGTTTGTTGTTATTAAGAGGAAAGACAAAAACATTTTTGTAGTTATTTAAAAAAATTTTTTTTACTCCTGTCTAACATGTTTGAAATTTTGGTTAAAAATCTTTCCTTTTTTTTGTGTGTGTGTCAAAGTTATTAAATGAAGGTAATATTTACTAAACAAAAATTAAAAAGGTTAATACAAATCATACCACCAAAACTTTTTACAATAATTAAAAATTATTTTTTTTGTGTATCTAAATGTTTTTTTAAGTATAGTGTTTCATATGCAACATGAACATTAAAAGGTCACATTTTTCAAGGGTTGTCCCCATTACACTCAAACCATTTAGTTTTATCAAGGAAAAATAATTTAGTTTAATTTATACTTTATTTTATTTACATTTGAAATTTGTTTTCTTTTCTCATTTTATTTTTAATTGTGGTAGGTACCTCCACTAATTCTCAATAACTAAGTTTTAAAAATGAATTTTAAAAAATGAAAATGAAGAACTTTCTTGAAGCTTTAATTGAAAGTTAAATGATTAAAAAAAATAATTTTTTTACTATTTCCAGTAAACAAAATACTCTGGTGTACTTCAAACAGAAATTATATATTGATTAGAATGTTTTTTATTTATTTTATTTGTTTTGTTTTTTGTCAGTTAAAAAAAACAATAAAAAATCTTGCCATTTTTTTGTAAAGAAAAATGAATTCTTGTTTTTAAAAAATTTTGTAAAATACAATATATTTTTATGAGACATTATTTGAGGGAAATTAGCAAATTTAAAGTTAAATTAATCTGATTTGAAACAAAAAATTTTAAATGTGTACACTGCTGACCATATAAAAAAATTAACCAAAATTACGATTAAAAAAAATTAAAGGAACTCAATAATTTATGAAATGTTATTTAAGAAATTTTTATAGTATTTTAAATTTTATTATATTTTCAGTAAGCATCTTCTAAAAACAAAATTCACTAAAATATTAACTAATTGCTTAAAATATTTTGTTAATTTTGAAAAATTACCTGTTAGTTAAAAAAACAAAAACAAACCGTTTTTACTTAGAATTCGTAAATTTATGATAATTCTGGTCCGCCATACATAACCCTTCAACACCTTTGGCTGTCGATATATCAATGGAGGTATGAGTATAACAAGACCCCATGGTCAAGAAATGCTTGTATAAAAATTTTTATACTAAAAGTAAGTAATATTTGTTTTAGAGCAGATTAATTTAACTTTAAATTTGCTAATTTTCTGCAAATTATGTTTCAGAAATATATATTTTATTTTTGCAAGATTTTTAAAACTGAGAATTAAGTTTTGTTTACAATCTGTCAATAAATTAAAAATGGCTGTTTCAATTGGTTTGTCGGGAAAAAAAAATGAATCTATTAAAAATCATTTTAACTTTTATTTAAAACACACCACAGTATTTTGCTTTCTGAAATTATAAAATTTAATCCTTTAGCTTTCAACTGAGACTAAAAAGAAAGCTTCAAGAAAGATTTTTCATTTATGAAAGTACATTTAAACCTTAGGTATACTGAATTTTTGGAAGTACCTGTTATAATGATACTGACTTCAGCTTTTTGTTCAAAACATTTCTCTTTGTAAATTTTGTATACATTCTGCAATTATAATTTTTAATTCCAATGTAATGTTTCATGGAGTTTGAGTAACCTTGCTAATAATTTGAAACTTGGAAAATCTGGTAAAATTCCAAAAACTGTTGTTGCATCAAAATAGTGACATATGATCTACTCTAATACTTACATGCAACAATTTATGCATTAATAGTGTAAATATTTCCATGAATCCTTTCATTAGTTTTGTAAAAATTAGTGTGGTTGGAGGTTTGCTGAGTCCTGAAATGTAGCCATATACAAGTATATCAGCACCTTGCTACCTTTTATTATGCCAGATAAATAGTCATTCATTCTTTCTGGCAAAATCAAGAAAATTTAAATCGTGTAGTTTTGTATTTTGGTTTTAAATAAACTTTTAAAGTTTTTTCTTTTGTTTTCAACTGACATTTTGTGAAATTCAAAGAGCTTCTATCAAGAAGCAAAATATTTTTCTTTTCTTTGTTTTATTTGATTAATTTTCTTTTATTAAGGAAACCTTCATGGTTGCAGTTACACTGGACTGCCGAGTGGAATCTGTTGATTCTTCCTTGCTCCAATATCTTGGCTATCCTAAAGTAAGTTTTTTGTATAGGTTAAAAATAAAATTGCATTTATTCTTTTAAGTCTGTCATTTATATTTTATATGACCTATTTAAAAATTTACAGCTTTATTAATCATTATACAGTTATTATTGGAGAAATAACAATCAAGTCATGTATTCCTCGGTGAAACAACTCTATGTCTAAGATTATTTTTCTTTTAAACAGGACAGTTGGCATGGGCATCTGCTGACAAGTTTCACATCACGAAAGGACATTATAACTGTGAACAATATGCTGTCAAAAAATGAGAGTGTCTTCAAGAGATTTACAGATCCTGGAGGAACAGGTAAATCAATACAGCAGATTCAAATTCTTCTTATTTCATTATTTTCTTTTAATCTCAACATTTTCATTTGCATTCATCCTAAGCAAATGGTTAATTGTAACTTTCTCATTGTTGCAGTATAATTATTAAATAATATTGAATTCTTTTAGAATTATTAATAGATGTTCATTTTTGTTTCACATGTGAATATTCTTAAGATTGTAAGATTTTTTTTTTATCATTAACACTTTTAAATGGAAAGAAAGATTGAAGATAATAATGAACAGAGTATGATAGTGCTACATAAATTTATTTTGATTGTGTGGGATATACATACACACATGGGGATGCTGAAAAGTTCTCACCTCCCCACCAACCCAGAAGCCCCTCTCAAAAAATAATCAATTTTTGGGAAAGTTGCTTGAGTCAGTAACTTTTCAGCACACCATAAAGAAGAAAACTATATTTGAATACAACCTCATATCAAAATTGTAGAGCTATTTAAATGATAATTATATTTTCAAAATTTTATATTGTCTGTGTTAATCCTCCCTGCCACTTAAAATTTTCTTAATGTTCTTTTTCAGTTTTCTATTTATAATGTGCAATAGTATTGCAATGGAAAAATTATTTTTTCACTAGCATACAATTTATTTAATATATTTTAATTTCTTAACTTTAACCTGACAATGTATTTTTGATCTTTTCTTCCAGTAAGCCAAAAGGAAAAAGTTATTTATTTCCGACTTAGGTAAGTTACATTTTATGTTTGTTAAAAGTTGTTGGTTTGTATGTTTCTTGTGTTTATAATTTATTGTACTGCAATAAAGAATTCTCAACTTAAATAGTATTTGCAGGCCATTGTTTTATCAGTACTTCCACATAGAAAGCATGTTTCGCTTTGTTTTTCTTCTCATCTTTTGTGATTCTGGCCAAAGTCATACTTTTATTTGCCTGTGGGATCACTCACTTGTTAACTCCACAATGAATTACTAAATGAAATTCTTTCATACTTTCTTTGTTCAGTGTAATATACGGTTCTGAAAGTAAATTTCTATGGATTCATAAATAAAATGTTATTATTTAGCATTTTAACTTTCATCTTCCAATATATTAGCGTTTTTGTTCCACCTATGAAACTGATGCTTCTTTGGTCTCATATCGGCTCTCTATTTCAACTAACAGTTAGACTTGTACCAGATTTATTGTTAATCATTTCTTGACTATACTTTGAATCTTGTATCTTTCATTTTTATCCCAAATGACTTGGATCACCAAGAGATGTATAATCTTATTTTAAAAAATGTTTGGCAATATATACATACACAGGTATTATCAAAAAACTAAATGTGTAATTGTTAAATAATAAAACAGTGGGCGAGTTGTAAGAATGGCCTATTAAATGTTTGTGATTGTATGAAGTTCTCCTTTTTTTTTAATCATTTTACCCCAAGCAAAGTGGGAGGAGTTACAGAGAGGGAAAGTGAGAGAAAAGACTGGGTATAGGGGGTATTGAAGAAAGGATAAAAGATGAATGGGGTTCAAGACAACAGAAGATGGTGATTGACATTGCATTTAAATTTTTAAAAATTGTAGTTATCAGTGAAGCAAGTAAGCAGAAGGGAATTCCACTATCGGGAAGTGCGAGCAAATAAACTGTTAAAGTGGTGGTTGCATTTAGCTATTTCAACAATAAAAGGGTAGGACCTAGATGCCAATCCAGTAGCACGCTTAAATTCATGTAGTCGGTTTACCAGGGGTAAAAAGCTTATCAGATCAGTTGCTATGAAAATATTTGTAGAAAAGACAGTGAAGCCACATCACATCTGTGAGAAAGTGACTGAAGTTGAGATGCTAAGTTAGGATCAATTACATTGCAGATCCTTCTTTGGACGTCCTGGGTACAACGTTAAACTGCATCCCACAGCAAGGCCTCTGATCAGGAGGTTTTGTGGAAGCGTGGAACAACCTCTTAATTGCTGGTGTTCCCAGGTCCACCCTGATCCACGATGGTAGCACCTGTTGGGGGGGCTCCCAGCTATGGGCAAATAGTGAACTTCCAGGTCTTTTCCAGCACATTTCCGCGTCCTGGGTATGACGACAAACTACATCCGCGTCCTGGGTATGACGACAAACTACATCCGCGTCCTGGGTATGACGACAAACTACATCCGCGTCCTGGGTATGACAACAAACTACATCCACGTCCTGGGTGCGGCAGTAAACTGCATCCGCATATTTGAAGCGGTGGTGTTGCCAACTGTGCGTTTTTGAAACAATAATTTTGCTAGCTACTCGTTTCTGAAACAATGTTGACAGCTATACATTTTTGAAACAATGATGTTGCTAACTATACGTTTTTGAAACAATGATGTCGCCAGCTATACTTTTTTGAAACAATGATGTTGCCAACGTTATCCTTAAATTACGTTTACAAAGTATATATATATTTAATAAATATGTGGAAACTGTATCTGGCATTAAATAACCCATAGTGGTTGATATGCCATAAAACCCTAAACAACCAACCAACCTTCTTTGGATTTTGTCAAGAACCTCTAGATGAACTGCAGGGACACCAGGCCAGATAAGGCAACAGTATTCAATGCACGGACAAATGGTAGATTTGTAAATGTGCAAGATGGATTCTGACAAGAAAAACCTGGTACAGCCGGAAGAAGTTATTCCTGGGGGCTATGGCGGCCGAGCATACGGGTGACAACCAAGGAGATGAATGTGGTTTAACTTGATATTTCCTTGCTGGAATGAAAGCATTGATGCCGCATGATCAGTTGCCAAGAGGGCAGCTGCTTAGTATGACGAGTCAGAGATAGCCGTTAAAAAAAAGAGACCGAGAAGAGAAGTGTGTCTGTCAGGGTTATTGAGGAAACACATGGAGAAACCAACCACTTAAGTGAGAGATTGAGAAATTAAGGGTTTTGATGCCAGCCAGGTCAATGATAGAGAGTATAAAAAAAAAAAAATTAGAATATGAAATACAATAATTAACTTTTAATTTAGTATAAGTCTGAATACCAACTCTTTCAAACTGCGTTGGCAAATCCTCAGTCAGTAAAATGAGAGAGCTTCCATTAAATTCTGCAATCAAATTAATATTACATTAGCACAATTTAATATGAACGTATATATATTATAGGAACAGAAATAAACATTCAAATGAAAGTAGGGAGACATTGCAAAGAATCAAGAGAAAAATAATATTGAGTGATTAAAATTCGCCTATTTCAAGACTGGCAAGTTTCTCTATCTTATTGGCAACTTTTGACCAAAGTGAGAATTCTGGAATAGTCACAGAAAAATACTATTTTCCACATATTAATGAATGGGAAAGAAACTGTTTTATTTTATATTGCTCCTGTAAGTTTTTAGTATCTAAAGTTTAACTTCCAACTCCCCCAAAAAAGAAAACAACATTTAGTAGCCTGGTGCTCTATGATATATTATCTATGGATTATAACCCAGCAATACATGATAAATAACTTTAGTAAAGTTAACCATTATTTTTATTAATGTATCTAAATAGTTTAAAACTGTTTATTTTGTTAACTATTGATGTAATTATTTTTCTTACATAGGTACTATAAACATTTGAATGAAGGCTATGGCCTGAAACGTCCAGACAAGTTTTGCGCATTCCAAGCATCTGTCACTACACAAGTCCTGGATGCACCGACATCTGAAAAGGAAAGAGTTGATGCATCTGGCATGAAAAAAACTAAGCATTTCATCTTAAAATGTGTTCCACTTCATTCAGCTTATATTGGTAAGTATATTTATATACTTCTTTGTATCCATCCATTGTGTCAACACCTTATCAGCTTCACTGATTTTTGTTTGTAAAATAGCTGCAACAATTTTTGAGATTTTATCAATCTATTTTATATATTCAAGCACAAGATTTAAATGTTATGCTTAACTGAATCCGTTTATTCCATTGATAAAAGCTTGACTGCAATTTTTCAAGATATATACCATGAAAATATTGTTTAAAAGTATTACTTAGCAATATTAATTAAAAGTTTATTCAGCAATATTTTTCATCTCGTCCTTTTTGAAAAATATGTACACTAGAAAAGATACTACTTAGAAAATGCATCAAAATTGTTGGCTACATATCTTTTCAGACTAAGAGAAACTAGAATTTGGTTTATAATCTAAAGAAAAATAGAAATCACTTTATACTCACTTTTCATTCTCTTTGCTAAAGATTTTTTCTTTTTTAGTAGGTTCAATGCCCAAGAACTTTTCTTTTTCAACAACACATACGCTTTACTGCAACCTAAATTACATCAGTAACAGGTAAGTGTTCAGAAAGGATTTTCATTAATAAAGTTTTCTAAATTTTTCTTCATCAAAAGTATTAAGTTAATTTATAATATAAATTATTGCATCAGTTCATAATGTGAGAAAAAAATCAATTTCTTTATCTTGTCTACAAGTACGTTATAGAAACAATCAAGTTTGTTATAAATTTTTCTTTACCTAAAATATTTTGAGCTACATGACCCATATAAATATCATTTAGTCTTTGTATTTATATTTTTGTGCCATAAATCATTTGCCGTCAATAATCTTTTAGACTCATTAATTCTAATCACAATAAAGTTTTTGTAAGTGTCCTTTCCTAATGTCATTGATAATATAATGATTCAAATCCTTTCAACTGCAGGTATAGTGTGTGTGTTTGTGAGCTCAGGGAATTAAGCTATAATCTATAATTACCTCCTCTTCCTTTCTGATTAATAAAGTGTGTTCTATAGTAATGTTTAACATATAGGTCATTTGCAATGAAAAAAGAGTAAAACATTTGTTTCATCAATAACACATAATTGATTGTAATGTTAACATAGCACTTACTCTTCTCCAAGCTTTAATCTGTTCCAAAAATGACGAAGGCCACAGATTAATATTAAGTTATTCTGGTTAGTATTTCTTGTCATTTAATCAGTCTTTAGACTCAGCATTTAAAAAATCTTTTAATTTGTGGCCTTTGAGAAATCTACAGTCCATGATATGGTTTCTTTTTTCTTTACACATCTAAGTTCGAATATGTTTAAACACATTGTACAAACTAGTCTTAAAATCAGTTGATATAAGTTTTCATAATCATTAAAGTGAAGGATTTCTCTTATCTCAGAAGAAAAATGAAAGTTCTCCAATATGTAAAAAAGTTGTTTGAGAAATTTATACTCAAAAATAAACTAAAACTGAATATTATAAATTCTTATTGTCATTTCACTGATACATTCTTGGAGACATGCATTTGTTGATGCAATTCTTATCACCACCAATGTTACAAATACATTTATAAATATTTCCAGTATATGGGAGACATTAAAATTTTTCTCTGAACAATAATAATTAAAAAATTATTCTCATTTTTTATCATTACTACTGAAAAAATAAATTTATAAGTTATTCTTTGACTTTATCAATAGAAATGTTGTATCAGAATAATAAACATTTAATTTTTAGTTACTGAAATAAATTTATTTCACATTAAAACTATACAGAAAATCTTTTTTGTTGTAAGTACAAATCTTTAGTTATTTTGGTATATTGCCAATAATATATCTGTAAAAATATTTTCATCTAACAAGCATAGTTATAATACCAAAAAGAAATTTTTTTTCATATATGTTCTGGACTGTTAGTGTTGACTAAGAGATCAAGCTGGTTATTAAGAATAAATGACTAAACTATTACCCTGCACAAGAGAAGAAAACTATTATCTAGCATTTGTGTAGAACTGATAACATTAAGTGTGGCAAAGATGTGTTAAACGTGAAAAAAGTTATGCACATTAACAATTCAATGCAGATTAGATATTTTACTGATAGAAAGTCATTTTAATATCCTTTTTTTTTTCTCTTTTTTTTTTTTTTTTTTTTAAATCTTTGAAAATAATATTTCAGTAAGCATGTATATTCTGTTGCAGAAAGAAAAAATGACTGGAAAACAAGAGAAAATTAGCATAAATTTCTTTAATTGTGAACTTGATATTTTTATTGTGACTCTCATAATTTTGCACAGACATTATTCTTCATTCTCCAATTGTATCTCTGGATATCACCAAAATGTGATAACGTTTCTCAATTACTCATTAACATAAAATTTAACTAAATGGGTTTCATTAGTCATTCAAATTTTGTTCATTTATTATTTTTGTTTTAATTTTCTCAGTAGAATATTTCAACTGTGGTGGCTAAGTTACAATGGATTGTATTATTATGAACTTTCTCTGTCTGCCTAAGTGTTCATCACTGAAAATAGATATTCAGACAAATCAAGGAAATTATTTTGTCCTATATTAATTGAATTTTACTGTTCAAACTCAGCTTCAACTTGATTTCATTCAGGGATCTATCATCAACTAAATTAGATATAAGATAATAAATAAGATATAGTTTAATGTTCTTATTATTCACATCAGAAGTCCTGTTCATCTATGAGTCTTTTTAATGGTTCCAATTTAACAATAATTAATAGTGAAGTTTACTAAAATAAATGCAAAATATAAAGTTTATTATGAGAGCATAGCATCTTTTACAGTTTTATGTTGATCATAGTTTTTCGGTATTGCTATTATGTTTTTTTCTTTCCTCTATCTTTCTCTCTAATAGTAAATATTATCCTGGTATTTGTACTTTATTGATGTACCTTTTTTTAATTTGACTTCTAGTGCTATCACACTGCTGGGTTTCCTGCCACAGGATTTGACTGGGCTTTCTGTGTTTGAGTTGTATCACCCAGATGATTTGCCTTATCTATACACTGTTTATCAGCGAAGTGAGTTTTCAAATTTAATTCAATTTTATAAGTTTCTTGTGTTGATTCTAAATTTTTATCTAAAATTTATTTTGTGTTTATGCAAATTATTTACATAAAATGTTCTTTGAATTTTATTAAACTTTATTCAAATACTGTTGATTTTCATTAACTTTATATCTGATTGATCACATAGTTATTCTAATATTATAAACATGAATTATGTTGCAAAATCAGGTTTTTTTATATAATGTATATACAATTTTCTGAATAAATTCATGTTTTTAAATAGTTTATTTAACTTAAAAAAATATAAAAACGTACAGGACGGACTCATTTAAATTTTAAATCCCAAAGTTATTGTCTTGTACACAAGAAATTGAAAACATCATCTCCAGAAAGAGCATCTCTGAATCTGGTGTTCTGAAATTCATTCTAATTTTGATTTATTTTTGTCTGAATATTTTAAGTTCTCTTCTTTTTAGACATCTATTTCTATAGCATTGTCTTTTTTTTTTTTTTTTTTTTTTTTAAAACCCTGCAGATTTTTAAATTTGAAATTAATTTGATTTCAGTTGTCTCTTCAAAAGGTAAGGCTTTTAAGAGTGAGCCTTACAGAATGCGCACACGGAATCAAAACTGGGTATATGTTGAGACTGAATGGTCTGGCTCAGTCAATCAATGGTCCAAATGGTTTGAACATATCAGTGGGCAACATACAGTGGTCAGGTGAGTAAGCAGAAACAAATGCATTTTATTTACCCTGCATTCATAAAGTAATTTAACAACATATAATTTCATTATTTTGAAAAATATTCATTTCTAATAGTTTTTTTTTCCATGTTAGTTCCAAAGATCAAGAGATACCAATTGATTTACAGTTGTTGGTAACTGATCTTCATTTTGGTTAACTGTTTCTTCATAGCCACACATGTGCTTAGGGCTTCTCAAGAAAATGGTTACAATTATATACTCTTTTAAGCTTTTTGTATGGCACATGTTGGTCTTAATGTGCCAAAAGATATAATCATTTTTCCTTTTGGTACTTAATATTTTTATCCAATTTGGTGTGAGTGTGTGTATTTATTTATCTTGAATCTTTAGTTTTTAACATTCTTTTAAATTGAGGTTTTGACCTGTTTGAAAACGTGTTTTATGTTTTCAGAGTGCCAGAAAATCCTAATGTCTTTGATGAGGAGAACAACAAAGTGTACCCAATCTTGACGGAAGAAACTCAACTCCAACAACAGAAACTTCAGAGAAGGATTCAAGATCTCTTATTACAACAGACAACAAGTGATGATTCTGCTATTATCACTCTGCCATCAAAACCATCCACTTCCTTCGATGCTGCAACTACTGCTGTGACCTCGGCTAAAGAAACAGACAATACAGCCGACCTAGGTTGGTGTGCTTAATGTAATGCAAAGAGAAATGAATAGGAAGTTCCTTAGTTGTTAATGTTAAAAAAGACATTTCACATTACGTTTATAATGACCAGGCTGCATACAAGAGAAACCATTTTAGTTATAATTGCTAACCATGTTTTTTCTATTTTGTTTTTTTCTTCTCATTCTTTGAGATAAAAGTTTATCTTATATATTTGGTATACACCGGATTAAATTGCAAAGAATTTTTTTTCTGGAAATGATATATATAATTTATTTACTAGTTTACTCGTGCCATTGAAATTGGTTTATATTTTATTAAATCTTTACTGTTATTATTAGGTTCTCTGTTAAGACTCTTTTCGCATTAGCATTAGATCCTCCTGTGCTATTGATCACATTGGGCATTTTGATCAGCTGCTGTTCTCTCACTAGGACTCTAGAAATATCAACATTGCAAGGGACATAACTCTCGCTAAAAAGTTAGACATAACAGACAAAAAAAAATTGGCATATTATAGCAAGATTTTAAAAAAAAAATTGTTATACAGATTTTGTCAGCATATTATTAGATATTTAATTTTTAAGAAAATGTAAATACTACACTTCATTCAACATGCTAGTATTTTATTACTGGTAGGACTGTCAAAGTTTTGGAATTTGGATTAGTTGTATTGAGCAGCATACCCACCAATATTTTTGTAAACTATGTATTTTAGTCTGGCAAGTAGAGTAACTAGTAACTATCACTCTTTATATGCAGCTGTTAAAATGCCATCAGTAGTTGTTTGTTTCTGCTAAAACTTATAATAATATAACAGAGACTGATGATTTACTTGACTATATATCTTATAAAAATGTGTTTATCTTGATGTTTCCCTTCTTATTATTAAATCATTCTGTAAATTGGATGTGCAGAAATAACTATATAGCACTGTTTGGTTTGAAAGTTTATTACAGGAAATAAATAGTTCTTTTTATTATTATTTTCATTGTATATTTATAAATGCAAAAACAAATGTTATTTGTTCCAACACAACTGGATTAACACAGAATCATATCTGAGAAGCATTGAAATGGCTCTGAAAATTATGCTATTTCACTTGAATAGCTGTCTAATTTTATTTTGCTAGCACATATGTAACTTTATCATAGCATAAATTGATGTTTCATAAATTACTTCAATTTATTGTGGTTTCAATGTCAACAATACAGATTGTACTAGAACCATATTTTTTTGTCTGCCAATTAGATAAAAACAAAATTACATCTGCAGATATGTGAATCCAAATTATTGTATGCAAAAAGCTAACTTGAGAGTGAAAAATGGAAGTGCAATAAAGAATTGTGTATAATGATGTTACATAAATTCTGACTTGACCCTTGAACATCTTTTCAGTGTTAATATTTAGTGATTAGATTTTAAAAATTAAATAATTTCCTTTTGAAAATTCAATCCTAATCTGGATAAATTATTTTTTAAAAATTAAACTAATATTAAAATAAAGAAAATACAGTATTCAAAGTAAAGTAGGAGTTGAAAAAAATATTGCATTTTAATTTTGTGATGACTGCTGTTATAAAATTCAAAATATTTAATCATTTTTTTTTTTTTTTCTTTTCTTTTAGAAAAAAATAAGGCAGAGAGTAAATCAAAAGAAGCACTTATGACTGCTGGCAGTTTTGTTGAAGAAGTAATTCGTTATCAGGTATATTCTAATATATTCTCATTAGCATTACACCCACATATTTTGAATAAATAGATACATTTATAGAATAGTATACTTTTTTTTAGTGCTATAACATTATAGAATGTTTATTCTTTAAGCTGATTAAATTATAAAATAACTATAAGCTTGTTACTTTCCATAAGTGGTTTGATTAAGAAATGAGAGGATTGATTTTGATCATATTTCACTGTTTATTCGCATCGTAGTAACAGATAAATGGGAGACAGATGTGAATATAGTTTGAAATATTAAGAAATAAATCCAATGTTTTGAACATGATGTGACTATAATTTGAAATATTAAGAAATAAATCCAATGTTTTGAACATGATGTGACTATAATTTGAAATATTACAGAAATCCTTCATGACGCTCATCAGATAGTGATTGACTATAATAAGAATATATTTAGTCATTCATCATAACTGATCAAAATTATGTCTGTACAGAAAAAGTTCAGAACAATAAGAAATCAGTGTAGATGAAGTAGAATATAGAAATAGAGTTGAAAATGTTGATTCTGTGTTAAAACTTACAGAAAGTTCAGTCAAATATATTCAGGTAATTGATAAAAATATGTGTTCATGAGTTTACCTTCCTCTTTCAAGTGTGTATATGTGTGTGTCTGTGGGGATCTGCTGTATGTAGTTAATATATTGTATTGTCTTTCTTTCAGAATGATGGCAATGTTAGCCCTGCAGTATCTCATTCCAGTTCTCCTCAAATCCTCTTTGATTCAGACACATCCATCACTTATGAGCAACTCAATTATTCTTATAACATAAAACGGTTAGTGTAGAAAACTTTCATTTTTGATCTTCACACCAGAGAATTTGTTTGAAAAAGAACATAATAGATAAAAGAAAAGAAAATATAAGAATTGCTTTAATGGTTAATAAAAGCAAACTCTTATTTCATTCTGTTCCTGTCTTTTCTCTTAGCCATTCTATTCTTTAAAATCCTTTTTCACAGTCCCCTGCTTGTGTAATAGTTTTTCTTGTAAATTTTTCAAAGCATGTATACTATCAAATGCCTACCAAAATGCTTAGAGGCTTGGAAACAGTGAGAGGTTTGTTTCCTTTTTACTCACTGTAATGAATTATTCTAATAATTGATATTTTAAACATTATCTCTATACTGTCATGCCGTCTAAGTTCTGCTATAGATAGACAAAATGAGGATATTTATTAAGTTTAACTTAGTCTGATACAAGATGAAAATAGTAAGGTACCCAATGAAAATGGAACTCTGTAGCAATGACCATTGAGACTAATTTGATAAACATTGCTCCATGACCCAGACAAGCAACAAGTAGTTAATATTGTCCAAGAGAATCAGAACAATACATTTTAACAAATTCAGTTCTTAAAGTCAGAATATTTGTATTCTGAATATCATGTTATATGTTCATGCTGAATTGAAAAAATTTTTTTATCTCTGCTTAAAATGCCTGAAAATTAATACAAAAGCCAAGTAAAATTTATACCCATTAAACATGTACATGAGTTTATATTTTTATATTACATCACTTAGAAAGAACTCAAAATTTTCTCAAGTTTTAAATCAGTCCTGTTTACAATGAAGTCCTGTAAGAAGCTTATGAAATGTTAATATTCCATTGTGCAGTGAAAACTTCTGCAATACAAATTTTGACATTTTCTTCCCCACTTGCTATTTTTATTGATTTCCCTTTTTGCAATTTGTTTTTTATTTTCCTGCAGGTTTTTGTTGAGTCAACCCAAAACTTATCATTCAGATAACTCCGACAAAGGAGATTCAAAATGCACCAATCTGAAAGATGTTAAAGAAGTACTGGATGGTAAACGCCCAAAACTCTTTGCTGGTGGTGAGTGTGCAAAATGCTTTGTTTGCTTTGGTCTTTAATTATTTTGTCTCTTGTTTGTACAAGGAGAAACAAAAATTATGCAGAAAAATGAAATCACTTATTAAAATAGAAAATGTTTTGATAAAATAAATTCTAATTATTGCGTTCTTTGCTTTAATAGAAACCTCATAAAAATAATAATGAAATGTTTCAGCATAATTTTTTGTTTCTTAATTACAAAGCATATAATTATCATATTTATATATACCAAATTATTTAACCAAAATTGTGAATTTTTTTTAATACTAAATATTGTGTTTGTACTTAGTGTTTAAAACACTGACTATAAATCAAGGAATGATTGACAGTTCCGTATTAATCTTTCCAAACACTAAATTATAGGAAAGTTATTATGGCACATAAGAAATAAAAAATAATTCTACTACATTGTAAATAAGTTGCTCTATATGTACATTGAAGAAATGAAATTCGACATCTGCTTTGTATTCATCAATCTACAGCATTATTTGCATTAGTTTTGTGTATAATGTATCATAAAAATAGGCAAATGAGCATTTTGCTGTGGAGTAATAGCAGCCTAGTTTAGCAGATCATTACTTCTAAGCTGTGAGTTTTGTCTGTAAAATACTTGCCAAACAAAAAAAAAATGTATAAACTCTAAAAAGTGGTTATTAATTCCCTGATTTTTTTTTTTTTTTTTTTTTCCTATTGCAGATAGTGATGTCTGTGAAGATGCTGACTTTGCTTCAGTGGATATTCCAATCCTAAACCCTCCAAGTTTTGGTAGCAGTACAAAGGTAACTTATCCATCATCTGTTTATTCTTTCTTTGTTTCACCAAGTTACAATTGGTTTCTATTAAATTGGAATTGTTTGGAATGCGTATGATTTTTAAAACACAGCCAATCAGAACTTTTTTCTAATTTTTATTTTACAAAAAACTATTTGAATTATTAATTGGAATATACAATTTCAAGTAAGATATTTTCAAGTTCTTCAAATTTGCTGTTCAAAACCAACACAATTCTCAATGAATATCTTAAAGTTGTACAAGTAAATTTCAAATGTCATCAGTTTGCACAATCTATGTCAATTATTGCATTCATTTCCAACTTGGAAAAGAAATTTAAATATTGCCATCGTTAATTTAGAAATCTACAAAATATTAATTTTGACTTTAATTGCAAGAAAATATTAAGTTAGTCATAAAAAATTTATATTTACAAAAAAGTTTTAATGTTTTTAAAGTCATTTTTCATCATCCAAAATGAACTTTGATTCTACCATAATTGATTTCTGTCTACATAAATATGTAAACTGCAATTAAAAATCTTCTAAAAAGGAGGTAGGTATTACAGAAAAATAGGATTAAACAAAAATTAGTTAATTTATTGATTACTTAACTGTATTTTGAAAAAAAATTATTTCTTTTTACTTAAAATATAATAAAAAATACATTTGTTTACAATGGAAGTCTTTTACCTATCAATTTGGTTCAAAGGTTAAGTTGGTAGTTGACTTTCCTTATCCATATGTGATGAAAACTCACTTAAATTTACAAGTATCACATGAGACAAATAAAATATGGATAATCAAAAATGACAAAACTTAATGGCATAAGACTATTCCCAGCATTAAAACATCATCATATAATAGGCATTACTCTAATATTAATATAATTGTTACTTTTCAGGTTTTAGTGTCTGACCAAGAGCCAAGAGAAACAACCAGCCCACCAGCCGATGAGTATTTTGAAGATTTTATCATGCACAAAGAACTTTCTCAACCAAGTCAAGTTTTTTCTGACGGACAAAATTTGTACCAACCTGTTGCTCTCACACCAGAAGTACTACGAATGCATACCAAGTTCCAGGAACGTTTATACGTTCAGCAGGCAACAAGTGATTCCAGTTTATTTGAGCTTGACCGTGGTCGCAGCTCAGACAACAGTGGTAATAGCAATGTGAAGCGTTCTAAGCGGCACTTGCCCGAGAGTGGAGAGCAAGACACTTACTCACATCCATTGAAAGTGCCCCGCTTTGATGACTCTTACATGTCAGCCAGTAGTGTACAGCACCCCGAACAAACAACCATGTCAAGCTCCCAAACAAAGCCTGGCGGTCCCTATTTCAACAAGCAGCAATCTTTCTATCGGCCTTCTTTCCCTCTGAACATGTCATATCCCAAGTTTCCATCACAGCCTGGTTTCCAGAATATTCATAATACTACATTTCCACAATATCAACAGCCTAAACTGGGACTATATTCACAAGCAATCCCTGTGTTGCCATATGACACGGCAATTCATATGACCACCAATACCACAACTCCTACAGCCACCCAAATGAACTATTCTTCCAATACAACTGCTAACTCACTATCAAACACTTACTGGCCTTGTTATGCTCAAACTGGTGAGATACATCAGCTTTGCTTTGTTTCTTTTTGTTTTTTCTATGATAAATATCTTGGTATATGATTATTAGAGAGCATAATCATCTATTTGGTTAAACATGTAGAATCAAGTGGAGATAATAGTATTAGTTTTATTATCTTAAATGGTCAACTTACAGAAGTATTTTACTTAACCATCCATAAATCTGCTCTCTTACTCTTCCTGCCTGTGCTGAATTCTGGGTAAATGTTATCTTTCTCCTGTGTATCTGCCATAATAAAATGCTTCTGGTTCTAATAATCTCACTACTATATTTGTCAAAATGCTGAATATCTAATTAAAGGATGCTCTGAACTAGATTGAGCCAATTGTGGGTTTTAGTTCAAATATTGATTAATTTATTTGGTTTGTATTTGAAATCAAATTAAAGCCATAATAAAATGCTTTATAATGGCAATAACTCAGAATTCAAAGCTACATCAATGGTTTATCACAATGCAAACAATAGAGCTTTTAGTAACCTTAGGTCCATTTGTTTTATCTTTACCTATAATATTTCATGAGGATCAATCTAGAAAGATTTAATTATAATAGCTGTCCCACCTCAACAAAATTGTATAGAATTTTTTTTTTTATTCTTAAACTGTTTCCAAATGTTGTATTCTTTCAGTTTCCTCTTACAGGATGGCATTTTTAGGAATGTTTATCAGCTGTTAGCATTATGGCTTTGCAGACCTCATGTTGTTATGGGAATAATTTACAGATGTCCTCCTTTTACTTAATGTTTAGTTAATACTCAAAAACTCTTTTATTGTTCATAAAATGTTACTTAATGTATGAGGAAAAAGCAGGTATTAATTTTTACTTTTGTGATTGTTGTTTTTAAATTACTGATCTTGATTATACAACACTTAATCAGCTTGAACACAAAAAGGATCTTTTACAAAGCAACACACTCAATGCATTACTTGCTCACCATAATGAGTCTGACCATAATTTCGACTTTAAAAAAAATGCTCCTTTAATTAAGAGAAAGCCATTTACTAAGATGAAAGTGTATAGAAGGTGCTTTAATTGCTAGATCAGCACAGGTAAATTTATGTCCAGGTTATTACATTTCACCTTTCTTGGCAGATCTTCTATTATCACAATATATGTAATAAGAAAAGTGATAAATACATAAAGAAAAAGAAACTAAGTGAAATTGGCTAGACTATATACCCAAACACATATTTAAAAATAAATTTAGAAGTTTAAAATTTTAGTGTTCCTCTCCTCTCTATGTGCATTTGGAGTCACATTGACGTAAACATCACTTTAGCCCAATGTAGTCCTAAAGGATGAAACGTGTCACACAAAATATTTTTTCCAATTCATCATTAATTTTCCTAATTATGCAACACTGAATGTTCATTAACACCAGTACATGTAAATATGTAATACTCTTGCAATCACTTGTCTATGACTGCTATTAATAGTTTTTGTTTTGTATTTAGGTATGTCATTCATGCCCACCCAACTAGTGGGAGGTACTCAGTTGATGGGAGGTTTTTATCAGCCAATGCCAGGAATGTTCCAGACATTTGCTACACCAATTCCCTACTCCACTAATTTGCCCAGCATGACAACAAACAAAACAACTGGTGCAATGCAAGATTCTACAACTCTTTCATCAACAATGCATCTAAATCCAATATGCCCGGGTATGAAAGGCCCTATCACTTCTTCTACTATGGTGAGTCTGTCTTTCTTTCTTTCTCTTTCTCCTGTTTTCTTTTGTGAGGGTAAGATTAAAAAAATTGTACTTCAGTCTGTGTTGTAACCTAGAAAGGGTTACTGAATGAGGAATAACCAAAACGGAGGTTGGAAATGAAATGATAATCTTTATAACATCAACAAAAGCAGCGTGAAGTAGGTAAACCACTGCTAGTGGTGGACTACTTAGATGGCATATTACCCCCACTTACAGTAGTGTCCAATGTATTTATATGGATTGGGACCTACTCATTAGTATTCATAGGTACAGTATATAACTGTGGAATAAAAATATATCAATTTTCTTCAAAGTTCTATTTTCTTTTAAAAAACATTTACTATATTTGATCTCAGACATCTTTCTCAGGTGGTGCTGTTTGCATAGCTTCAGTTTTTTATGTAGTTCAACATAAATAATTCCGGGGTGGAGGTGCTGTTATAATCATGAGAACATGGAAGAAAAATGATGCCAAAGTGATTTGCAATATAGATTAAACTATAAACTAATTTGGCTCTTGATATTATTTCATCTTAATAACAAAGATGATTAAGAAAAGTATTTCCAGTTGCAATAGAGTTTGACAACACTTAACTATAGACAAAGAAAACAATATAATTTTTCATTGTCTTCATCTGTGGGGATGAAATGATTATGATTTTCACAGCTCTATGTAAATATATCTTGACATTAATTTTATTATCACTGACTCTCCTATTAATGCAGAATTGGTGGGGCAGCTCTTTGCTTAACAAGGTTTATTCTTTCCACCATCTTTCATAAAAGAATAGGCTCAAGTTATATAAAAATAAAAATACAGTCTTAATGAAAAATCTGGTCTTATAGGTTTCTACCTATAACCTATTAATGCTCAGGATGTACAGGCGGTTTAATGGATAGTGGCTCTGAATGAGAAATTGGAGAGCAGAGTTCAAATTCCAGTTAGGCTCCTTACATTCACTTGCATGAAAATACCCTTGGAAAAGGTATGAATCTGTCTCTTCTCCCTAGATAGGGTTAAATAGTTGAACTTGTATTTGGACAAAATCATTGTTGTTCTGAAAAAATTGTTAATGCAATATTCATTTGCTAAAAAATTATTTTTACAATCCAAAATATGTTTGTTTTAAATAGCACACAAAGGGTTGATAAACTGTAAAAGAAAAATCGATCAATTAAACATTAATACTCATGCTCCCTTTTTTGGAATGGTGGGTATTAATTCTGACAGGTTTTGTCAATCTGTTTTTAATGGACATCTCTGTTCAGTTTTGTATCCACTGTAATATTTTTCTTTCCAAGAAGAACTAAAAGAAAATAAACATTTAGCAATTTTTCTTAGATTCAGCCATTATAATGCTTTAATTTTGTTTTTGCTATGCAAATAATTTTCAATTCATTTAAGGAATATCTGAAAATTAGTCTGCAGTAATTTGAGGGATTTTGAAATATTGCTACAAGTTTGTTCCCCTTTAAATGAGTTTGCAGAAAATATATGAAAGCTATCAGAGTAGGGTGTAATTGACAAAGGAATAAATACAGTGAGGTCAATTTTGAACTTATCTGAAATATTCTCATCCAGATTTTAATCATTCCTTCTCTTCATTACTTCACTTTCTATATTGGAATAATTCAAAACTCTCTTCTGAATATTCTTTTCCTAAAGTTGTGCTTTTTTATGCTTTATGCTCAGATAAAAAAAGAAAAATCCAAATAAACTTTCAATAATGAACTTTAAGTCATTGTATTCTTTATCACTTGATTGAAACAAAATTTCAGTTCATATAGCTCATTAAATATTTTCAGTTTTTCAGCAAACATCAATGTCAGAGTTTTTTTTTTTTTTTTTTTTTTTTCATTTTCTGTAAGCTTGTTCAATTTTGTAACTGTCCAGAATGAAGCAACAGGTTTTCAAAAAGAAATGAGGAGTCGTGAATTTCTGAATTGGACATAATTTTGATACAATATGTGGGGGAAATGGCTCATTTTGCTGTCATAGGAAGTATAGAGCCAGAGCAAGAAAATTAAAGCATTGTATAAATTCAATTCAAGAGTTTTTATCAGAGATCTTTTATTTCAAGTGGATTTTCATCATTCAAGTGATTCAACTAATATAAATATAAAATCCTAGCAAGCCAGAAATTACTTACCTAGGTTTCACCTAAATGGATCCTCAGGGCACACTGGCTGAAAAGGATATGACAAAGAAACATATTTATTGGTAAAAACAAACACTAAAAAGTAAAATTAGCATAAAACCATATAATAAATATATATATATATATATATATATATATATATATATATATATATATATATATTGTAACCTAGGGAAGGTTACTGAATAGAATAATCAAATGAAGGTTGGTAATGAAAGATAATACCTAGGACAAGAACAACACATAAGATTCACCAGCGGCGCATAGAAGTAGTAGTCAACTGCTAGAAGTGAGTCAAGTGGATTCCACAATGAATCTCCAACTGCAGACCAACATACAGTTTTTACTACTGTATTTATGTGAATGGGGACATACCCATTATTGTCCATAGGTATGCTACACCCCCCCCCCTCTCTTTTTGGATTTTACTCTGTACAGAGTCAATTTTGTTTCTTGTGTTCTTCAGGGTTTTCACTTTTCAGTAAAATATCGTCAAGATATGCAGCTACAAAGTCCAGTCCACTCAGCATTGTGTCCATTACCTGCTGAAAAATCGCTGGAATGACCTTTATGCCGAAAGGCAAACGATTAAATTTGTACATCCCACAATGTGTATTTATGGTCAGTAATCTTGAACATCCGTCATTTACTGGAATCTGAAGATACGTGTCACTTATGTTGATTTTGGAAAATATCCAACCCCCACTAAGATGTGCAAAAACCTCTTTTGGCCCTGGAAGTGGGTAATGATAACTTTTGAGGTCATCATTTAAGCCCATGGAAAAATCTGCGCAATCACATATCTCTTTCAACATTTTCTTTATATAATCGGTTGGCAAAGCCCAATCGCTATATTCCACCTTCGATAAAACACCCATTTTTTTCAAGTCTATCAAGCTCGTCATCAATTTGTTTTAGCAAAGCAAATGGTACATTTCTTTTCTTTTTGAAAACTGGTTGTACATTTTCTTTTAGCTCGAATTTAGCTTTCATATTCTTGCACTTGCCTAACCTACCAGAAAATATGTCTGGGAATTTATTTTTTAATTCTCTTAGACTTTCTGTTTCGTTAGTAAAACCTTTCACTTTTTGGCAGAATGAATTGATCGGACTGTTCCATAAAGTGAACTGTTCCAGCCAATCTGTTTCAAACAGGTTATTCATGTTTTTCATGACAAAAAGTTTCAACTTCAAGGTTTACATTCATCATAAATTCACCTTTGAATTTTATTTTCTGTCCTGTAACACTCCAAGCAATTTTTTTTTTTTTTTGGTAACCATTAATGTTGGTTTACCCAATTTTCTCCATGTATAAACATTTATTATTCTCAAATCAGAACCACTATCAAGTTGCAGTGTGATTTTTTTTTTTTTTTTTTTTTTTTTTTTTTTTTTTTTGTTCAGGATTTTTACCTGCACAAATTTTCTTATAGAAGATTTATCCACATTAGAAATTTTAATGTAATTACTCGTTTACTCTTACAGTTGCTTTTTTATGTCTTTCTTTTACACACAGGAAACATTGTTTCTTTTTGTGAGGACAATCCTTATACCAATGTAATTCTCCATAAGCGTAACGGGTTAGGAGTGGTGTTTTTTCCTTCTTCACTTTATTTTGATGCACTTTTTTAATGTGCGACACACTGCTTATCTCAATATCTTTGGCATCTCAATGAACATTTATAAATTTCTGACAATCTTTTGCCAAGTTTTGCAACATTAAATTGGTTTTGTTTTCCAAGTTATTTAAAATCTTTTTTCGGATTTCAGCGTCTTTTGTTGACACCAACCCTTGCACAAATATCAAGCATTTAAAATTGTCAGGGCTTAATTCCGCCAATTTAAATTTTTCACAATTTTCGTTCACAATGCTTGCAAACATTATGAAGTCGTCATCTTTGTTTTTTTCACTCATTTCATACATTTCCATCTTTGATGAAACAAAGACATTTTCAGGCTGAAAACTACCGAAAGCAAAGTAACCGTTTGTTTAAATGTTAGGTCATTAGTCTTCTTTGATAATATATAATTTATGAACTTAGTGTGTTCGACAACACCTAGTTTCCTTAGCAAAAGTCTGACTTTTTTTATCATCGGACCAATTTGCACAATCAGTCTTATACAAATCTTTGTATCTACGGAAATTCAACAAAAAAGTTAACTCTTTTTCTGGTAGATAATGAAATTCTGCAATCACATTTATGATAACTTCTTCAGAATATCCATTCTTATTATTCGTAAACATTTTCTGTTGTTCTACCAACATTTCCACAAGTTTTTCGAATTTTTGTTCATACCATTTTTGCTATTCATCTTGCTGTTTGGCCATTTCAAGTAGTATTGTTTTAAAGTCTTCCATTTTGATTTTTTCCCAATGAAACTTTGGTGAATTTTAATGTGCAATTTTGGCAATGTCTTTTTTTTAATGTTGTATTTTGGTCAATCCTTTGTCAAAATGTTGTATTTTGGTCAATCCTTTGTCAAAATGTTGTATTTTGGTCAATCCTTTGTCAAAATGTTGTATTTTGGTCAATCCTTTGTCAAAATGTTGTATTTTGGTCAATCCTTTGTCAAAATGTTGTATTTTGGTCAATCCTTTGTCAAAATGTTGTATTTTGGTCAATCCTTGTCAAAATGTTGTATTTTGGTCAATCCTTGTCAAAATGTTGTATTTTGGTCAATCCTTGTCAAAATGTTGTATTTTGGTCAATCCTTGTCAAAATGTTGTAATTTTGGCTAAGCTTCGGTGCCAAAATGTCATAATTTTGGTTAAGCCTCGGTGCCAAAATGTTGTAATCTAGGGAAGGTTACTGAATAGAATAATCACACAAAGGTTGGTAATGAATAATAATACTTAGGACAAGAACAACACATGTAAGATTTGCCAGCGACGCATAGAAGAAGTAGTCAACTGCTAGAAATGAGTCAAGTGAATTCTACAATGAATCTACTACTGTATTTATGCGAATGGGGACATACCCATTATCATCCGTAGGTATGCTACAACAAAATATATAGACACACACACACACACACACACACACACACAATGAAATGAACTAAGTCTGACAATTATTTAATTTATTTTTTGTTTATATGTTATTTTTATAGATATAATTTAAGTAAATACTGTGATTTTTAATTAAACAGTATTAATTACCTTTACCAGCCTGAATGTTCAAGAAAATTTTGTAGAAAATATGCGTTCTCCAATTAATTTGGACTTTGCTAACCAGACACTTCTCTATAGCTAAGTTGTATAGTATGTCAGATCAAATGACTGTTCCATGTAGGTCTCAGGTTCAATTCCTGTTGGAGAATGCATATTTTCTACAAAATTTCTTGAACATTTAGGGCGGTAAATGTAATTAATACTATTTAATTAAAAAGACAGAGCATTTACTTAAATAAATTGTATCTATTAAAATAACATATACATATGTGTGCAATATTCTTTAGTTACAATCAATTATAAAATGATTAAAACAGAAATATATTCAGTTTAAAGCAAAGACAAGTTCAATATAAAAGGTAGTTATTAGAAGTTAACTATAACACATCAGCAATAATAATTAAACCTAATTCAATTAAAATTAGTTAAATTCTTTCACTTACTGTATCATTGGAAACTTTCAATAACAGTTTTATCATCACCTTTATTTACTTCCACATTTCCAGTTGATAATTCCTAAATTTCATTGCTGAATGTGATTTGTAAATGAAAAAGAAAATGCGAAAACTAAACATAAAGTAAATTTTAAAAGGTTTCCAAATTTGAGATAATTCTTGACGTGGCATTTACTATAAAGTTGGTTTGAATTCTCAATTAGTAAATGTGAACAATTGGTCTTTTATCCTGAAGCTGTTAGTTTTATACAACATGTGATCTTAATACATTTGGTTCTTGTCATTGTACTTCCAGTAAGTGTTTTGTTTAAATGGCTTCCATAAGCAAGTGTTAGAACGGACAAAATATTGTGCAATTCTCAATTAATATATTGCCATTTGTCTTTCTAGAGTAAACATGAATCGATGAAACAGCCAACCAAAATCTCTGAGAGTTCAGGAAGTACTTCATCACAAGAGGAAACTAGTTCATCTTTATTGTATTTGTTAGAGACTGGTAGCTACAACACAAGCTCATCTACTCCTGATGTAGGTTTCCAGCAATGCTTTTCTTTATTTCTTGACTGTTATAAACTTTTTTGTCTTTGTTCATTTTTTTTTGTTTTTTTTAATAAAAGCAAATTACATATTTTGTTTTATATTTTATCTCTTTGCCGTAGTAAATTTTACATAAAATTTTTTGTTCATTATAAACTTCATTCAGTACTTCCTTACACAAATTAATCTACAAACTGATTGTTCATAGAAAATGATAAATTGAAGTTTAAGAAATTTGTACATTATAAACATTCAGTAATTTCTCATTAAACAAGGATAAAGGTGATTTCAAATAAAACAAAACCCTTCTACAAGTCGTGTTGCTTTTGGACTGTATTTTTACTGGTTTGAATTAGAGATATGTTGCCCCCTTTTTGACATTTTGTTCTTTGTATTGTGAATAATTCTAGTATATGACAAGTTTCATATTCATATGTTGCCTATATCTATATTTGACAGTATTTTATTTGTAAAATATGAAATTTTCCTGTAGATGGAATATTCTACTAAGGAATTGAGTAGATCTTGAATATTTTTCAGTAGAACAGTCATTAAACTAAGGGTCAAAAGCTGGTTCTATTTGAATGATAGATTACTGAAACTTCTTAATACAAGCTCACTGAAACTGAAAACTCTTGAATTGAAATAAATGCCAAATTATGCATTTTACTTGCTCTAACATCAACAAAAAATAAATTGGAACTTTTACTTTCTGTTTGATCTAAAAAAAAAAAAAAAATAAATAAAATAAAAATCTAAACTTTATTTTTGCTTAAGAAAATAGCCTTGATATATTTGAATAGACTTAAAAACGAAATCTACAAAGTGTAGTGGTAGCTTAAAATATGTAAATGCAGATTTTGAAATGATACATCCTAATTGATGATCCAAAAGAACTGAAAATATGTGTTCCTTTATACTGATTTAAGTATATTTTATTTTGAAAAGAAGCTTATATAACTGCTTTATTTTAAGGATATTGAAAACATAAGGAAAAACAGACGCCTTCCACGGGATCCATTCTGGCTTCAGAGTACAAACTGGTCATCCAATATCCGAATGAAATACACTGTGCCGCAAAAGTCAATGAAACGTGTTTTAAAAGAAGATAATGAGAAACTGAATTCTCTTTATCAGCCAAAGCCTCTGCTGGAACAACTGAAAGATCTCAAAACCCACAACGCTAAAATGCCAGTTATTGTAAGCATTTTTCAAACATTAATGTTTGCATGTTGATGTGATTATCGTTTGTATGTATTAGAATTCAGTAATGTTGTTACACAAATAAACAATTGATGAAAAATATTATTTTTGATGCATGAAGATATTTTGATTAAAGACAAAAATTGTTTGATAGCCAAAATTCAGCCACTTTGCTTTTCTTCTCAAATATATAAGACTGAATGCACTTCAAGATATGTGAAACTTAAAATTTAGTCTGATTTCTCTTTGTTGCATAAGCAACTCCAGATATATTTAAATTCTGCTTCACTATCATACATATAAAATAAAAATAAATGACTGTAATAATGACATAAGTCATTAAAGTCAGTATAGCTTGTTGAACAAACACATACACAATGAGAAAATATTGGTTAGAAATATTTTATGAATAATGAAGCAACGTTTATAATCCTCAAGTCAATTTTAGGTTGGAACCCAAGTAACCTTTTTTATCAAAAAGAAAATAGCAGTTAT
Source organism: Acanthosepion esculentum (assembly GCA_964036315.1). Lineage (NCBI taxonomy): Eukaryota > Metazoa > Mollusca > Cephalopoda > Sepiida > Sepiidae > Acanthosepion > Acanthosepion esculentum. The sequence goes on along the minus strand of OZ038494.1, from coordinate 91,595,258 downwards.
GCATGATAGAAAAATGTATCGAGATCATGCATTTATATAGGAAAGGGGTGAAGAGTTTTTACAATGCAAGCAAGAAGGGATTCACTTTTCAAAATTCTGATATTTGGTCAGTTTTTAGGAAATGGGTTGGTCGAAGAACTTTTCAGTACCTTGTAAAATTAGTGTAAACTAAATGCCTCTGTGTTTTAAGCAGTATTTATATATTTAACAATATGTACATTACCTACAAAATGAATTTGTATCAAAATAGTAAAATTTATATGTTTTTTTTGCTTTAGATTTCAATACTTATTTATAAGGTTTTTATAATTTTATATCTCTTAAACTAATTTTCTATTCTTTCTTGCAGAATGAAGAAGATGATTTCTTGATCTTCTTTGATCAATCAACCCAACTAAGCAATACCAGATCTAATGGAGAGGAGGAAGAGGATGAGAAGACCTCTACTCTGTCTCCTCAAGAGGATGATGAAGATGTAGACACAGAGGTTGTGGTATTTGGATCAGTTACAGATGAGCCTCAAAACAAGTCAGGCACGTCTATGATGGACACTTCCAGAGATAATTCTGAGAAAACTCTTGAAGCAGAAAGCAAAGATCGGAACCATTCTGAGAAAACTGAATCTAGTGACAATGATGATGACAAATCTGACAGTTCCTCAAAGAATTCAAGTTGTCTCACTCCAAGTGACCAGAGAAGCAATGAGGAAGCTGGTAGTTCTTTGAAAGAATCTGATGGTGCTTCAAAGGAATCTGATTCTGGTTCCAAAGAATCGGACAATGGAAGTGGGGAAGAAAACAAACTTCCCCAGCGGCCAAGCCTGGAAAAGATTGACTACAATAGTTTCCATGAGTTGTTCATTCCACTGACATTGCGCATGAACAAAAAGAACAAAGCTGAGCGCAAACTGTCCAAATTGCCTCACTGGAGAATAGAAGCAGACATGAATAAGAAGATAGAAATGAATTATCAGTTAAGCTCAAAGAACTTGACCAATGTGCTCGAGGCTGATCAAAGGTGGATGAATAATTTAGAACAGCCAAGCCTGGTTCAAGAACAATTACAGGTCCTCTTGAATGAAATAAACAGTCAAGAACATACTGATGCTGTATCTATTCTTGATGCTAGTAGTAGTAGTAGTAATAGCAGTAGTCATAAAAATAGTTGCAGTGATGCTACTGCTACCACCACCATCGCCATTACTGCTGTTACTGATACTGCCTCACTTCCAACCAAATCTTCAGAGACCGAAACTAATGACCAAAATTCTAACCAAGAATCTAAAAATAAAGTTGCATTCTCTGAAAAAAAGGACTCCATGAACACACAGACAGTAGTATCTTATGAAAGAAAGGAATCTGAAGAGGTTGCTTCAGCTACAAAAGATTTGGAAAATGTAGTCAAGAACTTAAAAGAAGAGTTACCATCATGTCCACAGGAAATAAGTGATGTGGTCATGTCCTCTTTACAGACCCACGAGCCTAATGATGTAGTTATGTTATCATCAAAGAACCTGGACTCTACAAATATAGAAATGTTAGTAACACGGACCGTAGAATCCACAAATGTGGAGAAAACACACTCTCTGTCCAAGGATTCTAGGAATCCGTCTCCAACCCAAACTGAGGACTCTGAAAATATGCCTCTAGTCCCATCCTCAACACACATAAAAACTTCATCATTGTTAAGTACAGCAGAAAAGTGTAGTTCATCAACTGTAATAAGTACAATTGCTAACAGTGACTCTAACAAATTAACCAACACTAAAGAAATGGATGATGTCTTTGAGAGACTTTTCATGACATCATCATCAGCAGAAGAAATGTCTCTTTTCTGATCTGTTATTGAAATGTTCTGTATTTTATTTCCAACCAACAAGACAGAAACAAGATGGGTTTCTAAATTAGCATTTGCAATTGGTTTATTGATTTTGTGCAGATATTTAACTTAATCGGAAAATATCTGTATCTTTCTCACAAACTTCCCACATTTTTACCAATTGCTTTTATCTTATCCCAATGCCAGCAAAAAATGTCATAACATTTGTGGCCTAAGCAAATGCTACATTTTTCAGTTGATATTAAAAAAAAAAAACAATGCTGTCTTCTCTTTGAAAATATGTTGATACTGTATACAGTGTCTCATAACCAAAGAATTGCCAAACAATAGAAAACTTAACGAGAAAAGGATGCTGTAACTATAGTTGTTTTTTTTTCTTTGCCTCATATTCTAAGTACTATTTTTAAAAAGCCTTCAAGGTTGTAGAACAAATATAATGGAAATACTGCATTTTTATAATAATAATCAAAAATAAATTTAAAAAAAACTATTAAACTGAAAATATTGGGGTGGGGTGATTTGAGTAGTACATGTGATGAGTAGGCAATCATTTGCTTATAAACACTTCATTCACCATGTGTAAATAGGACTTCAGTGATACAGTTTAATCATGGCATGCTTTCATTAAAAGATTTTTCTATTTTTTATTCTTGCTATGACAGTCTATCTGTACATTTCTTATATTTGTTTTCTACACCCTTGAAGTGATTTTTGGAAAATTTACAAATATAAGGCCCAAGTAAAAACAAAACAAAAAAAAAATACTGATGTTTCTATTCCTGACAAACTTCTTTGATTTGTAAATTTTTCATAAAGCTTAAATTTATTTGTTATTGTTTTTATATACATACATACATAATACATACACATACACATGGGACTGCACACTGGTGTGAACACAACAGCTTATGTATTCCCTTTCGTGAATGAATTCCTGCACAGTATCTGCCATCAACACTGCGGTTATCTGGTACCATCTCATTCAAGATATTACTATTGCTGTCCGATAATAATTATTACTTTTGCACACAAACATTTCATACACTAAATGTAACAACTATTATGGGACAACAAAGGTAGTATACTGAAAACAACTTTAATGTACTTTTGAGCTGCAATATAAACTAGATTTCTCTGTATATTATGTATATGGTTGAATCAAACAAAATAGAAGGTAAATGTATATTTGAGTGCATACATTTCTATTCAACAGCTATGATCCTGATCAAAAGTCACATCATTCAATTCATCTTTCATGGTAGAAGTTTATAGCACAAAAAGAACAGAAACCAACTGCAATCGATTTTTTTTTTTTTTTTTTTTTTTAATTTGAAGTTTGAATTGATTTACAATGTTCCCCTCACCCATTGTTATCAAATGAAATAACCACATAACTGGGAGAATCTTTTCTCTCTTTTGTACAGTATTCATCAGAACACAAAACTGAACACTTACATTCAACAGTTTTCATCCTCTATGAATATGTTAATGAATCTATGCTTAGTTTGTCTCTTTATTACATTTCCATGAAACGTGTGAGGAACGCCTGTGATTTAATTTCTCAATCATGCTAGTTGGACAATAATACAAATCACCATCATTTAGACTATTCAGTCAAGTGCAATAAGTCACCAAGACAAATGATGAACATTTTGAGATTATTTTTAAAAATTTAAACATTCTTTTTATGAGCTTGATTTAGACAAAATATAATTTGGAATTGTGGTGTCATTAACATCTTTGTCTGAAACGTTATTATTCAAATTCAATTTATCAAAAAGATATTGGAAATGAACTCTGAAAATAGCTTAAAATAAGATGTAAGTATCATTTCTGTAGGATGCTTCAAATATTTATTTATTCAAAGCAACGGGTTGATCTGTCACAACTTATTTTTTACATTTCAGAACTGTTTTAAATATTTTTTTAAAGTTTTTAACTTGCCAACTATATTTTGTCAAAGGACCAATTTATCTAAAATCTGTTGATATTTTTTCCCTTTGCTTTCGTTTCAAACACGCCCCATGTCTCTCAAAGTGTGCATGAAAGTTTTCCTGTTATATTCTTTCTTCAGTAACTTATGCATTTCTCAGTTGTGACAAAGCAGTTTAAATTTTAGTTGGGAGCCACCAAATCGTATCTGTTTAATTCCCTTGAAAAACAGATGAATAGAAAAATATATTTTAGATTTTTTTTAAATCTTCAATGAAACTGTGTCTTACTGATTTTATGGCTGAATTCCTTATAAAATTTAAAATCTCATGTTGGACTGCAGTTTGTCTTAATACTCCCAAGCAAAGTCAAGAAAACTAAACCCCATTAGTTTTTATTGGGCTAAGCATATTTATTACACACACACACACACACACACACACACACACACACACACACTGATCTTCTGTATAAAGAGTTAACTTTCCAAAAATAACTTCAGCAAATGTTATGCGCATTCTCCCTATTAGTAGATTTGATTATTTTATTAAAAAATGTTACTAATTTTAAAATTTTCTCAGATTTTTATTAGTGAAAAAAACAACTATGAAATCAGAGATAACAATTGAATGTAGTACCCATAATAAAAATTTTAAATTTTTCTTCATATTTAGTTTAATTAGGGAGCTTGTATTATGTTATGTTAGTAAATTTCATTTTGAATTAAAACTTTTTAATATCAATTATATAATTAGTTTTTTTTTTAATGTAGGAACTATCTGAAGATTTCTATAAAATATATTAAAGAAAATCTCACTTGTGATGTGAGCTAGGAAAATGACTTCCTCTATTTTACTAGTTAGATTTTTATAATACCTAGCCAGTATTAATAATTGTATTCTAAACTTCATTTTTTTTTCTCTTTCCTGATTTTTCATTTGTAAACAACTTTAAAATCTCTTGTTTGAGCCGCCAACATTATTTGTTTTATTTTTATTTATGTTACAGTCTTTTTGATTACTGACTTTATAGCAAGTGTTTTCATTATTCTTGTTTCAATCATTCTGTGGAAGTGACATTTTTTTCCCCCAGTGTCTTTTTGAAATGGTTATTTAAAGGACATGTTTTGGATTTATTTGGCCACAAATTCTAATATGAAATCTTTCATGGGTGACTTGAAAAAATATTGTATAAATCACCATTACATAATCCTTGTCATTTCATCTTAGGCTAGACTTTAGTCTGGCATAAAAAATATATGCTAACACATATACACAAGCACTCATGTACACTATACATCTATACCTCATGATAACTTTTTTCAGTTTTAAATATACAAAATATGTGTACATTTGTATACAGCTATCTATATACTCATAGTGAGCTTGTTATCATCTTTTAAGTAGAAGTTTGTATTTGTATGTGTAAATATGTGTGTTTTTGTGTGTGTATATATTTTATATATATAATTTGTGTGTGTTTATATATATATATATATATATATATATATATATATATACATACACACACACACACACACAATCATCTTATAAACAACACTAACATTGTTTACATTCCTCACATTATAAACATTAAAAAAAAAAAACTTAATTTCTCCGCTGATTTTCTGCATTCAAACCAAAATTCTTTGATTCTGAAAACAAAAATCAAAATTAACGTAAAGCATAAGAAAAATATTGGTACTAATCATTCTCATATTTCTGTTAATAGCATTACAAAAAGAAATGTGTAGAACTCCCTTTCCATCAAATATAAAATTCATTTTCATTACGTGTTTTTCTCAATACTTTCATACCAGTTCTTCCATTTTTTTCATTCCCAATTTCTTCATATTTAAAAGATCTATTTTTAGCTATTTATTGGTGCCACAGCCCAATAAACACTCATTTTTGATTTGAGGTTTATTATCTAAATTTTCATTTTTTTATTTTTTTTTTATCTTGACATCCTTTATCCAAAACCACCAATCTCTTATTTGCTCAATCTGAAACACTGATTAGAATAAGCATCTGTTCTTTCTTTCTTTCATTCTTTTCCTAATTAATCTTCTGAGATGGAAGCAGTGTTACATTCAGCCTAAGTTTCATGTGCTTTTATTACCAGATTTCTCTTGAATAAATCTATTTAAAACTTTGTCCCATCTTGTAAATTGAAGGGATTCATCTCTGGTAATAAAAATCACAATTAAGATGTAATTAAAGAATTCTATTTGTTTATCAGCCAGAGAATGTATTTATAACATTTTAAAATGCTATCTTTATGGTTTTCTATTTGTTTTGTTTTTTTCTTTCAAAATGTTTCATTATAAAAAGCAAAAAATATATTTAAACAATTTTTAAATGCTAAAAACTTCTTTCAGATTATTATCATTTGCTTATCCAGTTGAACCTGATTTTAGTGAAATGGATGACCATTTAAAAATCCTGAGTATGGGATTGACCAAACTTGTTCTTATTGAAAATCTGGAAACATATTTAGGTTAACAAATTCTTTGTTCATAATTATCCATGTGATCTCTATCAAACTCATGCATGTGAAATAAATAATATACCTTATCCTATTGAAACTAATTTTAATATTTAAAAAAAAGGAAAAGTAGGTGCCATGGTTAAAGTTCAAATCAGTTATCTCGGTCTTGGACAAATATCATTCTCCAAGACCATTGTGGTCAGTTTATTCTTCATACACAGCTAAAAACTACAATAACCAAATTTATCAATATATTCACTAACAAAGGCTAAAACAAGATGCCAAAAACAAACTTAAGATTATTTACATTATTTGCATTATTCAGACTGTTATCCTCATCTTTATTACCATAAAGATAAGAACAACAGTCTGAACAATGTATGTTATTTTCTTCCTGTCTTCTACAGTTTTATTTTTATTTTTTTTATTCTTCGAAATGTCTCTTGAATGTCTCTTGAATGTTTTTGTTGTCCAACATTTTTTCTTTTACAGATTATGTGGGTAAGTGCTATAAAATGGCACAACAGATAGACATCTATTTGCTATTTGTTATTTGTTATTGCATGGACCCTACTGCTCATACTGCTGTAAATATTACTCCTTGTCTAACTTGTGGGTGAGGGCATCATCATCATCATCATCATCATCATCATCATTTGCTGAGTCACCTCACCTCATCTCAATTAAGCTGATGACTTGGTTCTCTGCTCTGTTACCCACATTGGTACATGTCTAAGCATCTTTGTACTTATATTCAAGCATATCAGATGCATCAAAAAAAAAAAAAATGTTCATTCTTACATTGTGTATGAGAAGTGGGGAGGGGGTGACTAATTCGGGTCTCTCCCATTTGTTGCCTGTATGAATGACTAGATCCTTTTTTTCTCATCACTTCCTTGTTTTTGTATATTTTCTGAAAACAAACTGTTATTACTATAATGTATGATGATATACATACATACATATATATATATATATATATATATATATATATATATATATATATATATATATATATATATATATATATATATATATATATATATATATATATAAATTAAAACTCTGATCCAGCTCAGAGATGGTTTACTAAAAGAGATTTCTTAAAAAAACTAAGAGAAAAATTAACACCAATAGTAAGTAAAAAAAACAAAAATGTTTCATATTGTAATATTTATATTTCTGTTTTACAAACCATCTGAATTTCAACAATCTCTGATCCCATCTTTTAGTATTTATTTTTGAAATCTGTGTCCAATTAGACAAAACCTTCCTCACTGAATAAAATATATACTGTACATATCTGTGCTTCCTGTTTTTTTCTTCATATATTGGTTTATATTGTTGTTGGATTTTTTTTTTCAGTTCGGGGAGAGGGTACCAGCTTTCTCATCAGAAATACTTTCATCTTGAACAAAGATTGTATATTGTAATTCTTTGCACTTGTAAAAACAATTATACTTCATATATAACTATAAAGTGCTGTGAAACAAGAAAATACTTTGAATTGATTTGTAAAAATCATTTATTATGAAAATGAGATTTACTACTACCAAATCTGATCAGGTAAAAGTTTAATCAGTTAATCCACTGGAATTAATTAGGCACTTAGTAAAAAATTAAAAACTTGTTTCTAAATTATCAAGTTCTGGAAACTGACTATACACCAGACAAGTAAGGAAGATAGACTCATTTTTATGTAAATTTTGAATCTAAGCTCCAATCATTATAGATAAGCATAGCTGTTTTTGTCACCTGTTAGTGATGACTTTTTCTATGGTGAATAATCAGAAACCCTTTAAAGAAATTGTTACTCAGATTTGTTTTCAAACAATAAAATTTATTAAAAAGGAGCTGAAAGAAAACATTGACTGAGATTTAAAGGAAATGTATTAGGTTTGTAACTGCATCTATATTCATTGCTTTTATTTAACATCAGACATTGCCTTTTGTTAAGAGGTAAAACTTGTGTTGCTTCTCTGATGGAGGTGCTGAAAAGTTATCATCCCAACTAAGAAGCCCTTCAAAATAACAAAACCTCCTCCTTTTAACCAAGCTTTTTCATTGATCGTTTTGTAAATATTTTGAAATTCACCAACAATAGAAACCATTTCATTGTTACCTGAAAGCAAAAATGAACAACCTTAAAGTAACCACTTTTCTGGAATAGCCATTGTTAATTATTGTTTTTTGCTAACTTAAATGATATACTATCACTGATCCATTGGCTTTTCTGGAGAAATTCTTTATCTTTAAAAAAATGTTTTTATTTCTTTCTTAAAAATGCAAATTGGTAAAATGGTTTCACAAATTGTAAAAGACGCCACAATGAAAGCTTATAAAGTCAACTCACAGCCCTAATTCCCCCGTTAATGACAAACTCGTCAAGTGGATAGGGAGGTCACTATGAGTTTTATTTGCTATAGGAGGATTTTGTAAGTGAATTGTACAAGATGGAATCTGCTCATGGCTTGAGCTGGTTGCTTTTATGACATCAATCCAGGGATTTGTTAATGTTGAATATTTTTATTTTATTTTTTTACTTTGTGGATAGAGAAATATTGACAGTTTATCTTTATTTGGTTTTGGATTTTTCCTTTGGTGTTTAGCCAACAGCCCTACAAAAGACCACGTTTCCATTCCACCACTGGCCACTGTCAGTTTTGATGAATGTTGTTTTTTTTTTTTTTTGTTTTTTTTTTGTTTTTTTCAGGAAATACACAATTGTGACTCTCCACAGATTCCTTTTCTTTATTCTCTGAATTTTCATGATTTCTTGGAAAAGATAATGGTTTATATATATATATATATATGCCCTCTGTGCCTACACGAAAAACTGCACATCATTAGATTTCTAAATAGTGAAAAGTTACTAAACCATAGACATGAGTTAACGGTGTTCTGTCGTCATCAAATGATTTTCGCATTAAATAATTAATAGATTTAAACAAATTAAGTCCATAATTTAAAAGCCTTAAAAAACTCAGCCCAATAATTATTGAGAAAAACCCTTTGATAAAAAAAACCATGTAAATAAACAAATAAATAAACAGATCAAATAGATAATAATGAAACATAGCCTTCTAGTCACTCAATGACTCAAGGCAAGCCCATAAATAAAAAAGACGCTGTCTGACTAGCATAAGCCAAAACCACTCTGGACATAGAATCACCATTGTAACTTGATACGCATTTTTGGAAAGGGACTGGCCTGTAGATAAAAATTAATTCTTAATTCTTAGCCCCTTAAACCGCCTAACTTCAACGGCCGAAATTAGCCGTTTCCATAGCAACTAATGTTCCAATGATACCGTACTTATAAACACTAGCTAACCAAAAGATAGCTTATTCCCAAATTCTCACTTGACAAGGAAGCGGGTCCAGACACCTTAACTCTACATAACTTAAAAAAATTATGTTAGGGGTCTCGGCTCTCGCTTTTGAAATATGAGAACTCTTATGTAGCGGAGGAATCATATTTTTAAAAACTAAAAATATTATATATATATATATATATTTTTGTCATCCACAGACAGACTGTTTTGCTGTTTCACAGCTCATCAGTGTGGCTAGACGTCCAGTTGCCTCTAGCTAGGATCGAAACCCAACTGAATTTGTGTCAATCCGAACTTCTCCCACTAAGCCATCAGCGTACGGTACGGGATGAAGGTGAATTTTAGCGTGTTTATTTTTAGATTCAGATAAACACACAGTGACTGACAGTGACTCAATTCTGTCGAAGAGTCGTGCAGTATTAGCTTAAATAGTCACTATTAATTATCTGTAAGTGGTTCTTTTTAATATAAAATATTAAAAAGATAGATCCATAGAGAGCTCAATGTCTAGAATGCAGAGCAATGTGATATACATCAAGAAAAAACTTAATACATCTCAAACAGTTATAAATCATGATTTATTTTGACAAGTAATCCTAATCAGACCAAAAATATAAATGGTTTAAATTTATCTCAACAAAATGTCTTTTTTCTTTTTGTAAAATAATAATATATAATTTTTTATACCATGCAACCATTTTCCCTAAAGAAAATGTAAAAAATAAAAAAAAGTATACATCAGTATTTCTGCTGGGATCTGGAGGCAGAGGCTATATAATCATAAACATTCTTTCTCTGACACTAAAACACCAGACAGCTCTTTCTAAATACGTCTGGGAATTAAAGAATAGAAATTTCACCCCAGAGATTGAATGGAAGATTATTGGTAAATCTCAAACACCCAACAGCTTCAGAAATAGATGTAACTTTTGCCTAGAAGAAAAAATTAGAATAATTAAATTTAAAAATACTAGCCAGCTATTAAACCAAAGGAATGAGATCATACTTAAATGTTGTCATAAAAACAAATTTAAATTATCTTATAAATAGAATTTTATTCTATTTCATTTTCAGTTTATTTGCAGCTATTCTATGTTTTTATTAAGAGTATTGTACTTTGTTTTTTATACATTTAATTTCATGCATATATATATATATATATATACCTTACACGTGTCTTTGTATGAATGTTCTTGAATATGTATGTGTGTATGTTTATATGTGTATATTTGGATTCTATAAATATGTAATTAAATCAGATACTGAATTTGAGATGCATTTTTGTATGATTTTTTTATATTATATATTGTTTTTATTTTCAATCAGTCAATTTATTTTCCATTATTTTATTTTCTTCCTTTTTGTGTGTGTGTGTGTGTATATATATATATATATATATATATATATATAATTTGTCTTTATGTCAATATATTTCTCACCACACTTAAGCAACAGCTGATGGCTTCCTATACCCTGGAAAAGGTCAGACTCCTCAACTTCCTGTTACCTTTTCCGTTATTCTTTATAATCATTTTTTTTTTTTTAACATTTTCTCTGGATAAATTTAAACCATTTACCTTATCAGTCTGATGAGACTTGTCAAACTACCATATTTTCCAGATATGTTTTTCCTTGACATATAGATCGAGTACGGATGGGAATCTGACAAAATGATAGGATAAAGAACAAGTAGGAAAGAGATCTTAATCTAACATGTTTCACTTTATTAAAACTTTGTCAGAGAATGAGGTAGAAATGATAAAAAGCAGAGATACAGATTAATTGTATGTTGTGTTTGGTTATTTCTTATTGGTTAGCTACATGTCACATGTAGTGAAATAACAGATAATCAAATATGTGTGGCAAACATTCTCAACATTAAAGTATGTAAAAGTAAGATACAGTTGGATGTTTTGATTGGATGTGTGTCACATGTAATGAAGTAAACATAATATTCAAGTAAGAAAACATTCTGGATGCTAAATTGTGTAAAGGTTAGTGAGACACTGCAGGATGTTTTGAAAAATTTTGTTTAGATATTTCATTAAAGTATATATTGTGCGTATATATATATATATATATTTAGTTTACAAAAAACTAGGTAATCCGTATGGGTAGACCCAATGAGGATAGAATCCAGAGAGCTCAATGTAAATCAGAGCTAATAATTTAAATAAAAACAGATTACTTTAAGGTTCCATATAATAAATTATTTCACCACAGCCCTTTTAAAGGACAGTGGATCATCAGATTTATTTCCAAATGTTGAAATGAAAAAATGAAAATAAATTTACACATTTATGACGGGCAATAATAAGAAAATTAACGAAGTGGGAGTAGTGTAGGGGGTAGAGAGACAGCATTGAGTTAGATGTAACATTTCTATTGTTTCAAATTTAAATTTTCGCTGAAATCTAGACAATGACACTTTAAATCTGTTAACGGAAGTTATATCTTGATAGAGGAGGGGGATATACCAAAAAGCATAAAAAGAAAAAAAGAAAAAGAAGTTGTAATAAAGTGTCATTGACTTCCATTGGAATAGGCGTTGTTTTTTTCTTTGCTTTGAGATTTCGTAAATTTTTTTGTTTAAACAGTCTAAGCAATTTAATTATATGTTAAAGTTTTTTTTAAAAAAACCCTATTACGAACATATATAAAATATAAATTCTATCTATGATACAAGAATAGATTAGACAGTGCTCAACAGTAATAGGAGCTAATATCCAAGTATGTTCCACACCAATCCTGTACTTTGATATATATATATATATATATATATATATATATATATATATATATATATGTTTCCAAAAGAGTTAATTTATCTCTGTTTTATTGGATGCACTAGATGGATGTGAGCACCAACAGTCCAATCTCACATTTGCCTGCTTCTATTTCTTAAAAATGTGTTGAGAACTCTTTCCAAGGAAATCTTGCACAAGCTTTTCTGTTTCTTGATAGATTTATTGAACCCCAAACTTATATATATCAATTATGTGGTGCAGGTTCAATTTATATTACGCGAATCATTCATACGAAAAGCAGACAATGAAGTTAATGATATAAATGGCAAGAATCACTCTTGCAAACAATTTTTAATAATAAAATACATTAACCTCGAATCCGTTAATGAATGGTATGATCCTTGTTGATAAATTCCGGTTTTATCAGGTCTTTTTTACTACTAGCTTTCAATTGTTTCATACAATCATCATCAGGTAGGGAAATAGGTAAGTTTTTTACATCCAGGTAATAACAGGACATCGAAAGATAAAGTGTAATCTGAAAGAAGTGTTTTTAGAAATGTGATATTGTTAACTGTAAGAAATACTTTTGGAGCGTGCAGTCACGATGCTGAGGTTGAATTTTTTTTTAAATTTTAAAATTGTGCGTTCTTGTACTAATATAGTAATATGAGAATTCTTTTGTAGAAGTAGATTTTTTTTAGTAACGGATTCGAGGTTAATGTATTTTATTATTAAAAATTGTTTGCGAGAGTGATTCTTGCCATTTATATCATTAACTTCCTTATCTGCTTTTTGTATGAATGATTCGCGTATAATATGAAACCTCTTGACAAGTGAACTGAATGATTAACTAACTTTGGAGAGTCTGGATGCTGAATATAAAATCAGGTAAGTGACAAATTCTATACTTGTATCAATTATATATATATATATATATATATTTGTTCAATTCCCAAATTACAAAACCCAGATAAATGAAAATTGATGTGATTTTGACAAATCTGAAAAAGAAAAAATTTGAAATTATTTGGGATCATTCATCAAATAATGAAGATGATCAAGGAAGCAGATTATTCAATTCAGATTCTTTCCTGTTGTTAAGCATCTCAAAGTACTTCAGTTAAAAGAATCTAGAATTGCACCATTTCTCCAACAAGAAGGGCTTCCCTATCCAATTGTCAAAACCAGTTATCGGCAAGAGAAACTATTCATAAAAACTATGATTACATAACAAGTTTGAAGTTTAGAGAAATTCCAAATGCCTTGAAATTCTCTGATACTAATGAAGAATCACTGGCCACTTAAGCTTTTCTGTTTTAACAATCGACTCAGGAGGATCTGTAGGTTACACTTTGATGAAGGCACTGGTATTGGTGATTTATCCACCCAAGAGAAAAAAGAAGACTTAATGTAACTCTATTTGTTAGTAAAGATGAAGTTTTAACACGTAAGCCATTATGGAAGCTTTTGACATTCAAGGTCAAAGAGCCAACAAGGTGGCAAATGCTGTGAAAATGATAAAAAATTGAAACTAACAGAAAATTCTGAAGAGAAAATTCCAATCTCATTAAAGCTTTGATTGAGTGTTTTTTTTCTTTTTTGTTTTTTTTTACAACTTATCAACCTTTCGTAGGTTATTTTAAGATTAAACATATTTTTAGATTGTGTGAATTTTTGTGAGATAATAATGATTTCCTGATACAAAATTCTACTAATTAACCCATATTTGGGGGTAGAAGAGGTGGATTTATATTTATATATATATATTTATTTATTTAAGTAATGAAAAGTTTGGTAATTCATATGGATAATCCCAAGGAGGATGTAATCCAGAGAGCTCAATGTCAAATCAGAGCAATTATTAACTCAATTTAAATAGGAAACAGACAACTTTAAGGGTCTATTGGTTATAATTTATTTCCACATACCTGGGGAAATAAATTATAACCAATTGACCCTTAAAGTTGTCTTTTTTTCTGTTTTCTATTTAAATTGAATTAATATATATATATATATATATATATATATAACATGACATTCTGCACATACATGCAGGTGGGTGCCTGTGTGTACATGCACACAGAGGAAAAAAATGAACCTTACACCAATAAATAATGTATATATAAAAGAAAAAAACCTGACCTGGCATCTTGGCTTCAGTCACCTTCCCACCACTATAACATAGTTCCCCTGTACCTTTTTTTATAAATATTTTCATGGTAATTCTTCTGATGAACTTTCCTCTATGGTACCTAGACTTTATGAATTTAAGCACAGTACTAGATTGGCAGTAAGGTCTCATCATTTTACAGTTGAAATGGCTAGATGCAACCGTAAGTTCTATGCTAAAAGTTTCTCCTCTTGCACTTCTTGTGTTTGGAACTCTCTTCTGGCTTTTTGCCTTTCAGTCAAGATTGATCTTCAAAAATTTAAATGCATCATCAGTCATTATCTTCTGTCATCTTAATTCCTGTTCTTTTATTATTCTTTCTCACACTCAATAATCATTGAGACTTAGTGGCTTTATTGCCTTGTTTGTGGTGAAATGATTTTAAAAAAAAAACTTTAAACTTTAATGTAACAATTCACATAGTGTCCACCATATGTATTAGATGGGTTAGAGACATTGCTACTTAGTAGTAATATGGCAGTAGTAGTAATAGTGTTAAAAATTATGAGAATAATTTTAAGGAAACTATCACATATCCTTTTTGCAACTGGTGGTCTAAGAGGCATCACAGTAATTATCTGCTCCTTACTACCAAGTCTAAAATTCTTCTCTAAGACATCACATGTCCCCTTTGTCATTTCTTTGAGTTTCTTTCAAATTGTTATTGTTTCTGTTTGAAAAGTGTTTTTTCCTTGTTTATTTCTTTGAAATGTATTTTGTTTATCCCTTTCCCCTTTTGAGAAATATACAGTATTTGTTGGCATATTGGACACAGATTCTTTCACAAAAGATGCACCAAAAATTGCGCTGCGTCCAATACAGCAGTATCATGTATGAGAGCGACATGAAGACCGATGAAAAAAGTGGGGTTCACCAGGAATCAATGCACAGATAGCTTAGCTCTGAAACTAAGACACTTGGAAGTAAACAAACATATCAATAAAAATATCCTTGAAAAATTCACCCAAGAAAAAGAAAATTTATAGAATTGCAGAATATTTTGCTGCTTGCTTTATATGTTGTTATTGTTATATAGGTATTGAAATTTGCTTTTCTGCACTTTTTCTGGGACTTGATTTACCAACAAGTACCATATTTCTGCCTATTAGCATATGTACCAGTGTTAACTGTTACTAGTAGATTTCTTTGTAGCTATTTTGAATTTACTGTATGTGCAGATGTTGCTGCCTGATTGTTATATAGGTATTGAAATTTGCTTTTCTGCACTTTTTCTGGGACTTGATTTACCAACAAGTACCATATTTCTGCCTATTAGCATATGTACCAGTGTTAACTGTTACTAGTAGATTTCTTTGTAGCTATTTTGAATTTACTGTATGTGCAGATGTTGCTGCCTGATTGTTATATAGGTATTGAAATTTGCTTTCCTGCACTTTTTCTGGGACTTGATTTACCAACAAGTACCATATTTCTGCCTATTAGCATATGTACCAGTGTTAACTGTTACTAGTAGATTTCTTTGTAGCTATTATGAATTTACTGTATGTGCAGATGTTGCTGCCTGATTGTTATATAGGTATTGAAATTTGCTTTTCTGCACTTTTTCTGGGACTTGATTTACCAACAAGTACCATATTTCTGCCTATTAGCATATGTACCAGTGTTAACTGTTACTAGTAGATTTCTTTGTAGCTATTATGAATTTACTGTATGTGCAGATGTTGCTGCCTGATTGTTATATAGGTATTGAAATTTGCTTTCCTGCACTTTTCTGGGACTTGATTTACCAACAAGTACCATATTTCTGCCTATTAGCATATGTACCAGTGTTAACTGTTACTAGTAGATTTCTTTGTAGCTATTATGAATTTACTGTATGTGCAGATCTTGCTGCCTGATTGTTATATAGGTATTGAAATTTGCTTTCCTGCACTTTTTCTGGGACTTGATTTACCAACAAGTACCATATTTCTGCCTATTAGCATATGTACCAGTGTTAACTGTTACTAGTAGATTTCTTTGTAGCTATTATGAATTTACTGTATGTGCAGATGTTGCTGCCTGATTGTTATATAGGTATTGAAATTTGCTTTTCTGCACTTTTTCTGGGACTTGATTTACCAACAAGTACCATATTTCTGCCTATTAGCATATGTACCAGTGTTAACTGTTACTAGTAGATTTCTTTGTAGCTATTATGAATTTACTGTATGTGCAGATGTTGCTGCCTGATTGTTATATAGGTATTGAAATTTGCTTTCCTGCACTTTTTCTGGGACTTGATTTACCAACAAGTACCATATTTCTGCCTATTAGCATATGTACCAGTGTTAACTGTTACTAGTAGATTTCTTTGTAGCTATTATGAATTTACTGTATGTGCAGATGTTGCTGCCTGATTGTTATATAGGTATTGAAATTTGCTTTCCTGCACTTTTTCTGGGACTTGATTTACCAACAAGTACCATATTTCTGCATATTAGCATATGTACCAGTGTTAACTGTTACTAGTAGATTTCTTTGTAGCTATTTTGAATTTACTGTATGTGCAGATGTTGCTGCCTGATTGTTATATAGGTATTGAAATTTGCTTTCCTGCACTTTTTCTGGGACTTGATTTACCAACAAGTACCATATTTCTGCCTATTAGCATATGTACCAGTGTTAACTGTTACTAGTAGATTTCTTTGTAGCTATTATGAATTTACTGTATGTGCAGATGTTGCTGCCTGATTGTTATATAGGTATTGAAATTTGCTTTTCTGCACTTTTTCTGGGACTTGATTTACCAACAAGTACCATATTTCTGCCTATTAGCATATGTACCAGTGTTAACTGTTACTAGTAGATTTCTTTGTAGCTATTATGAATTTACTGTATGTGCAGATGTTGCTGCCTGATTGTTATATAGGTATTGAAATTTGCTTTCCTGCACTTTTTCTGGGACTTGATTTACCAACAAGTACCATATTTCTGCCTATTAGCATATGTACCAGTGTTAACTGTTACTAGTAGATTTCTTTGTAGCTATTATGAATTTACTGTATGTGCAGATGTTTCTGCCTGATTGTTATATAGGTATTGAAATTTGCTTTCCTGCACTTTTTCTGGGACTTGATTTACCAACAAGTACCATATTTCTGCCTATTAGCATATGTACCAGTGTTAACTGTTACTAGTAGATTTCTTTGTAGCTATTATGAATTTTCTGTATGTGCAGATGTTGCTGCCTGATTGTTATATAGGTATTGAAATTTGCTTTTCTGCACTTTTTCTGGGACTTGATTTACCAACAAGTACCATATTTCTGCCTATTAGCATATGTACCAGTGTTAACTGTTACTAGTAGATTTCTTTGTAGCTATTATGAATTTACTGTATGTGCAGATGTTGCTGCCTGATTGTTATATAGGTATTGAAATTTGCTTTTCTGCACTTTTTCTGGGACTTGATTTACCAACAAGTACCATATTTCTGCCTATTAGCATATGTACCAGTGTTAACTGTTACTAGTAGATTTCTTTGTAGCTATTTTGAATTTACTGTATGTGCAGATGTTGCTGCCTGATTGTTATATAGGTATTGAAATTTGCGTTTCTGCACTTTTTCTGGGACTTGATTTACCAACAAGTACCATATTTCTGCCTATTAGCATATGTACCAGTGTTAACTGTTACTAGTAGATTTCTTTTAGCTATTTTGAATTTACAGTATGTGCAGATGTTGCTGCCTGATTGTTATATAGGTATTGAAATTTGCTTTTCTGCACTTTTTCTGAGACTTGCTTTACCAACAAGTACCATATTTCTGCCTATTAGCATATGTACCAGTGTTAACTGTTACTAGTAGATTTCTTTGTAGCTATTTTGAATTTACTGTATGTGCAGATGTTGCTGCCTGATTGTTATATAGGTATTGAAATTTGCTTTTCTGCATGTATGGTATGGGACTTGATTTACCAACAAGTACCATATTTCTGCCTATTAGCATATGTACCAGTGTTAACTGTTACTAGTAGATTTCTTTGTAGCTATTTTGAATTTTCTGTATGTGCAGATGTTGCTGCCTCAAAAACAGCTAAAACAATTTTCAATAAGTGCATGATGAAATGTACTAAAATTCTTCTTTTCCAAAAAATGTCCTGGTAATTAAACCTTACCTCACTTCTATTAAACAAAAAAGTACCATTTAGTATAATTTGTGCTAATACTTTAAGTGTTTCTTCAACGGTTAGTGAAAATGATATAGGTTATAATTTTGTTTTGTTTTTTTGGTTGTGATGTGTTCATTTGTTTTCTAAATATTCCATACCAAAATCTGGGTGTGTCCAATGTGTGGATGCATTCAAAAGGCTTCAAATATGGAATTTGTTTCCAGTTTTCATGGTGCATTTCTTAAATATAAGGATAGCATAAGTATGGAGTGTTGACCTTTTTCATTAAAACCAGCTGTCAGTTAAATCATGTGGTAAATTTATCTCTCTTAATCTCCAGTGTGCAGCTTTTTTTGCACCACTATTGAGTCAGTGCTTTTGTAGGGTAAGAATTAAAGCTAGTTGGGATATACACCTACAGACTTAGGATTGTGCTGAACATCTCATAGAAAAAGCATCCCACAAATAACCAGCTATATCAGAAATAATTTGCCAATGTCAAATGCTGGACACTACTAGTGTGCCAAATATGAACTAGCTAGCAATTTGTTGCATTGGAATTCTAGGCACGGTCCCATTCGGTTTAATCATCCCGCAAAATCATATGTTGATCAACTACACTCCTCCCTGGTCATTTGAACAGGAGTAGTGCTTATCCCTTGTTTCCCATTTAGGATCAGGTTTCTGGTTCCTTCTTAAGTCTTTTTCATTTTTTTTCACTTCCAGTAACCATTTGCATCTTAATTTACATTATTGCTTTGCTTGGGGTGAATTGATTTAAAAAAAAAAAACAAAAAAAAAACAAACTATGCTTAGGTGCTGGAGATGCTCCAAATGACCTCTGACTTTTATGCATGACTGTGATAGGTAGTTAAGCTAGCTCAACCAAATAAATGTCCAGCATGCAGTAAGTAAAATATTGGCACCCATACCAAGGTGGTTTGCCCATAGATCTCCATTGGAGATCAATCATTTCTTATTCTTGTGCTCTGTAATTTGCAGTTGTGGAGTGAGTAGCCATGGTCAGGTGCAAAAGAAATAAGAAAACTGTCCAACAAACAGAATTGACAAAGTTTGCAATAACAAGAGAAAGAAAAGAAAGGAACAGGTCAAAAATAATATAAAGCAAGCAAACAATAAATGCAAGACAAATCAACAATAATATGGCAAAAAATACATAAACTAAGAATTGTCAATAACACACAAAAGCAAGTTCAGACAAGTGAACATAGCCTTCTGACTTCATGACAAGACAGACTGGGACTGAGTCAAATGAAACTGAGAACCGGCCTATTTTATTGGCTAGGAAAAAATCCCAGCATGTATTTGCATGCTTCAGCCTATAAAAGTGGAGGAGAAAGTGTTTTGCAGTCATTCTCAGTACTGAAACTTTGCCTGGTAGACAGGCAGGCCCTTGAGAGGCACCTTTCCTCTTGAGGCTTCTTTTAAGTGTACCTCCATAGACTTGCTGTCTACGGGGGATCTCAGCAATTTTCATAATGTCCCCAGAGTGATTACCCTCATTAGGAACACTGGAGGGAACCTCAAAGTTTGGGATCACTTGGCGGGGCAAAAGATGCATTCCCGAAGGATGGCTCAAATAGAGTCTCTTTTGTGCAGGGATGGTCCCAGTGTTGCTCCACCCCTCACTATATAGGGCCCTAAAACTGACTTTCCCGACAGACGTCGGTGGTATAGTCACGGATGGACAAATTACGTCTGATATTGGTACTGAAAGTCTGGGATAATCCATCTCGGTCCTGATGCCTGCAGATTTCTGTCCAGTCTGCATTTAAAGGAACAAACTTATATAATATCTATCAAGATAGCCAGGAGCTTAAGAGATCAGAGTAAGGCTACCCACCTGCTTTGTGATCTCCTGTCCTTTGGTGTTGATGTGGCCACTATCCAGGAGACACACTTTGTTTGCAATGTTGATGCTCATGTACTATCTAATGACTTTGTTGTCTATTCAGCATACAAGGACCAGCTGGCCAGAGTTGTTTCCTTGCTGGTTAAATGTATCCTGGGTGTGAAGGTGGATCATGTCCATGTCTATGCAGGGGTGGGGTTGATTGTGGCCGATATTGCTGTGAACTGTAGTTCGTTTCAGACCATTGTGGTTTAACAAAACTCCTAGAAAGGGGGAAAGTTCAGACCTTGGATTCCACTGTTGAATCTACACCAGAGAAGTGTGAAATGTTTTGGTGGATTAGTAAATTGGTTGAGTTGACAACGCGTAATTCAGTCAACTACCCTTGTTTGCTTTATGGTCTGTATTTATAGCATCCCTTAAGCAGGTCCTGGCTCACAAAAAGTCTCTCGAAAATTCAAGGGAAACACTTTCAGTGGCTAATTAATAATTTTGAATGTTTTCAATGCTACCAGAAGTGCTACTAGGACCCTATGTGTAAATAACTGATTTTGGTCATTCTACTCCTGATTCTTGAGATGAAAACTTCTGGTTGACCTGACAAAAGAACATTTGTTTTCATGAACTAAGAGTAATCAGATTTGTATTTTGAAAGAACTGTTAACCTACCTTGATAATTTAAGGTGCACAACAGAAATGTTGTGCAAGGCCTATATTGTAATTTATACAATTTGTATATTTTAAACAATATTTTTGTCTCATTAATAAATGTCTGGTCTTTTCATAAGTGCCTTTAAAAGTGTTTGTAAAGAGAAGGATAAGATATTTGAAACATGTAGGGACATTATTATTAATAAATAAAAATAGAAATATAAAATAATAATAATAATAATAAATATCATAAATAAAATCAAAATAATAAAAGTCCTCTGAGCATGCAATGGAAAACTTTACTGTGTGAAAACGGATATTTTGTGTCAAAAAACAGCAAACTCACTCCCTTTGCTATGGACCCTACAAAGGGTCAAGACATCCATTTCCTCTCCTTGGCACCTTGCTTGTCATAAGATGAAGTAACTTTCTTTCTCTATTACATACAATCTTAAAACACATATAACTAAAATACACACTAGTACACAAAAATAAATAAAAATATATAATTTTAAATTGTTAGTCCTAGTCTTGAAGAAGTTAAGATTGTAGTGATTGGGGAAACATCCTCTCAGGAGTCTGTTCCACAAAGTAGTGTCAAGAAGCTGTATGTGTGAAACAATTTAGCACGGTTCTTTTGGGCTTTTTTCTTTTTCAATAAATAGAAATAAAAACATGGCACATTTCTGATACTGAGTTTAGGTGAACTTGTTACTCAAACGTCTGTGTTACATTTTGATGGATATATATTTCAATCAATACCTAAATCCCACCAAAAAAAAAAAAAAATCCTGTAATTTCAAGTCAAAAGAGAAAAGAAAAGAAAGAAACAGAATAAAATGAAACAGTGTCGAATTTAGTTTATAAGATTCTTTTCGTTTGTTGTCAAAAGATGGTCGAAATGATTCAGTTTTTGATAAAAATTCGTTTTGAATTAGAAAACAATTTAAGCTAATTTTGAGATTAGTGTGCTCAACGCGCATGCGTTGAATATTGACCTTCCTGTTTGACAGATGCAAGGTCACAGAGGTCATAAAGCAAAATGGTGGCTCGTCTCTTTCGCCCCGTCAGCCGGCTTAGTTCGGTTATTTCTCAGGTAAATATGTTATTTTTATTACTGTCAATGAAAGCACAACTTTTAAGAAACAACCAGGAAGCAGTGCAGTTTTTGGCATTTCGCCCTTGCGCTTATTTTTTCTTATGTTGCACTTTCTTACCATTGTTGTCGACAGAGCAGTCGTTTACTTACGAAGGTGTGAGTAAATAATTATAATTGCCATCTACAAGAATATATGCAATTTATTTATTAATGTCAGTAAAATTACAGTTAGTTGTATTCTAAGTCATATAGACTGTTCTATTTGGCCGTTCATTTCTGTATTTTTTTTTAAAAGTACATACCATTTTTTTTACATCCTTTAAACTTAAAGTTGTAAAAAGTGAATACTCAGTCGTGTCCTGTCTACAATCACATGTACATTTTTTTATTCACTTCCTTGACTAAACATTATCATTTAACAGATTTGTAATGATAAGTTAAATTTTTGCATTTTAAAGAGAAGAATTGTTTCCTTATTCGTTATTTCAACTTTAATTCATAGTAAAAAAAAAAAACTAAGATCAGGATCTGTTAATTCATTCACGATTCCAAGGTGCCCTTCTTTACCGTTAGAAGAGATGCTGGTTTTTATTCTCTCTCTCTCTCTAATTAAAGTCGTAAATTCAGTCATACCCTTCTTTTCTTTATCATAATTGTATTTGGAAAATTATTTTTTTAAACTCTATAAAAATATAGCGTTTGTTGATTAAATTCTTGTATCGAGTAAATTAAAATCGTATTTTAATCGTTAAGTTAATTAATCAATCAATCAATCAATACAATTCATTGAAACCAAAACCCATCTTTTAAAAAGACGTTTTTTTCCCTAGAATAAATTATTTTTCGATACTTAACTAAATAGAACAAAATATAGTATTTTCTGAATCTTGATTCACCCAAACAAAAGATTTTTGGGAGAAAAAACATAAGCAAAATATTTCAAGCTTGACATTTCTTACGCTGCCAATTAACAAAAAAACAAAAACAAAACAAAAGTATGTTTTATTACTTTTTAAAATCATGTCTGTTTCATGATTACAACATAAAAACATTAACAATGTCAAAAATTAGAATGTGGAAATTGTAATAAAGAGCTCAAATTTATATTATTAACAAACTGAACATCTTAGAATTACAAATTCTTTTTCTTAGGCTCCAATAAATTCTTTAAGAAAAGATGTATTTAAGTTTTATTTTTTAAGTTTTAACTTTGTTGCTTTAAAATAAATACGGTTTAATGCATAATTTATTTTTAAAAAATATTAGAATTTTTACTTAGAAGTAGATGAATTGAATCTCTAAGTACTCTCATCAGAGAGCTATATTTGATTATCAAAGAAAGAAAGCATATAAATAATTATACATTCATTAATTTTTAAAGGAACCAAGCATAAATTCATAATATATTTTATAAAAAAAAAAAATTAATTAAAAAATATTTAAACAATTTCAGAAACTTTGCTTTTTAACGGGGTTTGACTTTTTCTCTTTTTTTATCGTGTACGATTAAAAAATCTAGTTAATTCGTTAAAAAGTAAATTTTTAAAAAATATTGGTATTTTTTGTGTGTGTTTTTTGTCTATACTAGGAAAAAAATAACAGGAATTAATCATAATGATATCACTCTTTTCTGGTTACAACTTTTAATAGAAATAAATTAATTTCCAAGTTGTCTCCTCAAATTGTGGTACACATTTAAAAACGAGTTTTTAAAATCCTGTGAGCAAAGGAGCTGCTAAATTTTTTGCGAAAGCGCGTTTCATTTTCAAGATTGTCTATCACGAGTTTCAAGACAAACGAATCACCTCAAATTATCGTCAATAGCTCGGCAGCAATCTTTGTGTCAAAGTTTTACTAAATTCTTATTATTTTGGCCTGATCTCGTAACGTTTCACTATATTTGAAGTGCTCCCTCGTTGTGCGGTGATAGTTACCGTGGCTAACTCGGTTGACAATTACAACTGAGTAGTGTTTTTATTTTTCACTGAGTGCCCCATACAAAATAAGTCATTAACCCAGCAATAGTTAACATGTCATAAAATCAAATAACCTATCTTTTGAGTTTCAAATAAACGGGCCAGGATTATTATTATCATTATATACAGTGTAACCCGGATATAAGAGAGTTGTCGGGACCGGAGAAGAAGTCTCTTATATCCGGGTTTGGTCTATTATATATACATTAACACAGGCTTTAATTTGGGACCAGAGAAAATATCTCTTACATCCGGGTTTCTCTGTATATATATATATATATATTAATAGAAAAATCTAACCTGGACATCCTTATCCCAATCACACCTCTTATTAAGTATCAGGAAATCTTTTCCCACTCCTCAATTTAGCTAGCAAGCATTCGAGAACAAAAAGCATTTCATTATTGAAAATTCTAACAAAATTCCAGCCACTTTGTCTATTTGAAGCTCAAACTTACATTTGAAAAGCAAATATCTTTTGTATAATTGGCCTCTGGTCAAATCATGCTGAAAACACTGGTTCTTGTTCAAAGTCACCAAAGTGTTGAGCTTGGTCATTTTTTAGATGGTGTTATGCTCAGTTTCAATGAAATCTCTTTCTTAGTCTTTCTGCACGTTGGCTGGATATGGATGCCATGAAGACAGAGAACTAAATAGCAAAAGCTGTTTTCTGTGCATTAGGCTCTGTGGATCACATCCGGTCTATGAAGTGAGCACCAGTAGTGGCCAATTGCAAACATTCCCACTGGAGAGAGAGATGCCTCTGTGGACTACCAGACCTGCTTAAAAACAAGTCTCTGAGAACAACACCAGCGGTTGCAGCCTGGCATGGCGCTGCCTGTTACACAAGGCACTGCTGCCACTGTCACCACCACTGCTGCCGCACCGTGTGCAAATACCAGCTTGATAACATCTCTACATCAGCACTGCCAAACTACAAGCCTTCCTCATCACCAGTGCCATCACCTTCGCAAATCCAAATCTGCAAACAAGTGACTCCGACTCTGCAACCAAGTAACGACTCCACAAGCAGCAATTCCAACTCTGCAAAACAAGTGATTTCGACTACCATTTGACCTACCAATGTGACACCAATCTCACTGACCATACCCTGTGACCCCACACCAAACCCACACAAGAATTAGGTTGACTCCTGGCACTACCCTTACACCAGATCATTAAAACTGACATTTCATGTAACTTCAACATATCTGTACAATATACTACCCTCCACCTTGACCTTGGCCAGACCAGCACAAGAAATAGGTCAACTCCTAGTGCTACCCTTACACCTCACTGCCATCCTGACAACCAGCCACTGAAACGGACATTCCATCCATCCTTTAACATCTCTGTACAACATGCCAACAATAAATGTTGTTCAAATCTAATCCTCATTATTCCTTTCTCTTGCTACCAAATGCTTAATATAACAATGGGCAACTTTTTGAAAATGTTGAGTACTGTAAGAAACCTTGGCCTTTAAAACTTGAGTCATGTTCTTAAATAGCCATTTTAGATCAAGACTTTCACAGGGATGAAGTAACAACAAAATATTTCTGTTATGATTTGCTTTTTATAAAAAGAAACCAGGCAAAAATATTCTTGTTTGGTATATTCAGAAAGAAATTGGGAGGTACTGCTGCATGATCCCACATCTGAATATGTCTAAAATGAGACATAAACTAGGGTTGTGTCAAGAAAAGGTCGATGCTTTGTTGATGGTGGAAAATGGGCAGTGTTTACTGGGGAACGATCTATCACTGCCAAAATGTGCTGCTGCATTCATCTGCCAAGTGTAACAGGCTTTCATTGGAAAGTATCTACAATGTTTCAAAGTCCACTTGTTACCAGACCATGAAAAACTGTTTCAGTTGGATTGGTATTTTTATTTCTTTTTAATTGTCCTACTCAACTGATTTGGCACTGTTCAATTAACATATTTTCTGCTTCCTGAGAATCTCTTGTATGATTAGGATGTCTAAAATGTCTGCCATCAAAATTGTGCTGTAGAACTTTCATTTGAAACCATCTTGATTTTATCATAAAGGAGTCTTTCTTATTTACCTCCATATTGACAGAAAATGCTAAATAATATTGAATAATTGATATAATAAAATTTTGTTGACTGCACAGAATCTTCTGAAACTTTATCATTAACCAATGAATTTGCCTTTGCATCTCATCAATTTATTTTTTGTAGATGCATTTTTTAAAATTTGTTGAAAATTTAAAATAACTTTGCTCTTTCTTGAAAACTATTGACTATCCACACACAAAATGCAATGTGTATCCAACTATACACACACACACACACACACAAAATGAGGGGACATAAAAGTTCTCAGCCTGGTCCACTTTCCAGAATCTGATTAAATTCCAAAAACTTTATTTTTTGTATATTTATTTATTTTGTGGAATTCTTGGCTGAGCCAAATCAAGAACTTTTCAACTACTCTCATTCTCTACTCTACATATTGTCCCAGGGTCACAATCTCCAGAACATGAATTGTCTCAAATTTTGGAAGGTGACCCCTGCCCTCCAGGTGAAAATATAGCAGAGGAAAAACAGGTACTATAGTCGAATCCCAGTCAAACTAGATTCTGAGGGGCTGGGAAGTGATACCGTAATCCTCAACAGAATTGCTGATCCATTGAATAAAATTTGTTTTTGGTACTTTATTTTGGATACTATGACTTGGTGGGACATGCAATTGCTTTCTTATACAAGAAATGATTGTAATTATTTTGATGACTGTTTTTGTTGTATTGAAGTGATCAATTTTTTGTTTTTGATTTCAGAATGTTTTTAAACCACAACAAAGCCAACAGTTATCCAGTAAGGTTTGTACAAAATTTCATTTTTTCATTATATTGATTCATCTACACAAATTTATGTCAAACTGTAACTTGAGCTACACATTCATAACTAAAATAAAATTTATAAGCAATACTTAAAAGGCAAACAAGAAATCTTAAGTGATGATTGCTCTTCAAATCAAAACCATTTTGAAAAACAAAAATAAAAAAATTTAAAACACCATATTTTAAAATTATAGAAGCTTAATGCTTTTTATCTTTTTAAATGATGATAAATTATCTTGTTTGTTTTACAATTGTTTTTTTTTTATGAGAAATAAGATACTGAATTATAGTCATAAACAAGTGAGAATCTCTTGGAATTAATAGATATTTCAAAAAACATTTTTCCTTGTTGGGTGAGATATTTTTATATGGCTGCTTTCCCATAATAGTTGCTTGCAAGTCAAAAAGTGAAACATTTTGCACAGGCACTCTTCAGACTGTTTCAGGATATAGAGATACAGATAAGGAGTATATTAGACAGTTGAAGAGTACATTTGTATCTGAGTTTTAAATACATGTTTCCATATAAAAAATGTTCAGTATAAGCAGGTGACATGTCATAAAAGATGCACATGGTGTTTTTTTACAATAATGTTCACTCTGTACAAGGACCAAGAGCCACTTGAGGTTACAAAGTAAGAGTCACAGTTTATAAGGATATGCAGGGAAAATAAGTTAACCCTAGGCTTAAATAGGTTAAGCTTGTAATGATCGGGGAAGCATCCTCTTGGGAGTTGGTTCTAGAAAGTAGAGCTTGTGGGGAAAAAGCTGTTTGAGTTACATCTTCCCAATAAAATATGAAGAGAATGTGGGTGGTTTATACAATTAGAGCTGTTTGAGGGAGAGGAGTGGACCAGATTCTGGATGGCAACATAGTCGAGATGCCCACCAAGATAAAGGCAGCAATGGCAGACTGCACAACGTTCACGGGACAGTTCAGAGCAAATATATGCACAGGAATGTCAACATAGACCCTGGTGGAGGCGAAATGGTGCTTTGTAATAGTGTTCAGTGGTTAGAGCAGGTTCTGCCTTCATGTACAAGTGGGGATCGTTTTTATGTGCAGCATAGATCTGAGAAGTGACATCTTTCAATGTGTATCTGCCTGTGACACACTGACAATATGGTATTGAGTATCATAAGAACACTTGCTCACCCTTTTTTGTGTTTTTAAAGGGAATGTTGAGCAGTGTTGTGTACATCCAGCAGAACATTGTGCAACCTGTTCTGCAACAATTCATGTACCAGCAAGGCAATGTGCAGTCCAGCAAGATGCCCATGATACTCAACATGTTCTAACAAGATACTTGACAACTCTGAGCAGTGCAATTACCAGACTTGTCCCCCATTGAACATTTATAGGATAATGCCTGACTCATGCACTCAGTCCACTTACAACATGTTTTGCATCAACAGGTGCAAGAGATGTGGGAATAACGTATTGTGTGATGATGTTCATCATCTATACAGTTATGTATGTATGTAAGAGTATAAACCTATGTTAAAGCCCAAGGAGGATATACAGTATATTATTGGGTTGAAGAAAAGTTTTGTAGCCTTTTTTTAATAGCTGACGTTTGAAAACCTGATTGAGTGCGATGGATAAATTGTTGTCTGAATTATACAAAAATGAAAATAATGCTTACATCTCATTTTAACATATATATTTACCAAAATTGCACAAAAAGATCTTGAAATGCTAAAGAGTAAATTTATTCAATAAAATTGCTATTGGCTTCAACCATGGCCTTCGGACAACTTCAGAATCTCCTGCAACTCTTCTGGATGCTCTCCTTGTTCAAGTTGGTGAATGCTGCCATAATCCTTGCCTTCAGTTCATCTTTGGTATTAAAAGGAGTTTTGTTGGTCTCTCGCTCAACTGCACCCCACACATAATAGTGCAGTCTGGGGAGTTAGGTGGCCAGATGTAAAGGGTGATGTGGTTGCAGAAATTGTCTGACAGCCATGACTGGGTTCTCCTGCTTGTGTGGCATGGTGCAGAGTCCTGTTGCCAAGCATAGGGGCTTCCAGCAACCACCCTTTTGACCCAGGGCTGCACTACCTTCTCAAGGCACTTGATGTAGGCTTTCTGTGTTGAGTCTGAGGCCCTCATCAAAAAATTCGGGAGTTCTTTTCTTATCAGAATGAGTTTTCCAAGCAGCCATACCTTTGTAATCACCATTAAACTCAAAAATTCAAAACCGCTAGGACAACACTTTGCTTCTTCAAACCGAGTTGAATCCTTTATTGTATCAGCTGAAGTAAAATCATGTAATTCATCAGTTTGAACCAGTCATTGTTTTGGAGGCTTTCTGGATTCCCATGTATTCACCAAAAGAGACGATTTTTTAAAAAATTTTTCTGAATGTATTGTAGGTATTGGATGTAAATCTCAATTCATTTTGTTTCATTTTCTTTTCAAAGTAAATTTCTCTTCAAAATGTTTCATACAGAGAACTGAATTTTTCGTAAGAAACTAATGAATATGACTATCAAATTTTATCCATTTTTCTACGAGATCAGATTTTTCAAGGGGAAAAGAAAATGTCAATAATCTTTAACTGTTAGTGACATACCCACTAGACCAGCCAAATGCAACATAATTGTTAACCATTTTTGTTAATCGTCCTTGGTAATACCATAAACTACATCTGACAGCATGACCTCTGATCAGGAGATTTTGAGAAGTGTGGGACCACCTCTTAATTGCTGGTGTTCCCAGGTCCACTTTGACCCATAGTTATCTCCTTTTTAAATTAGCAATTTTCTAAGTGGCCATTTACATTTTTTTTTTTTTTTAACATTATATTGGGCTGTTAGAATTCAGCTTGTTATGTGACATGTGGGGTCACATAATACTAGTTGGCCATGAGGCTATCCAATAGTTTTAACAATTGGACTATAAAAAACCCAATTGTTTTCCTTAATTAGTTTCCACCATCTTCAAAATAGTTGCTTTCAGTATGTATATAACAATCTTACAGAGGTGTTAATGAGTTTGTACTACAGGTGGCACACAGTATACAAATTTCCTCTATTTTTAGGACATTCTTATATATCCCATCAGATTTTAAAAACTAACAATGTTTTTTTTTAATTTTCAAGTTTGTGTAAATTGTTGTATAACATCCAGACTGTCGAAAGTTCCTAATATTAATTTGTTGAATGCTTTTAAGCATCTTTAGTCCTAATCATTAATCAAGGCCAGTTGTTCTCCAAAATAAATTCTTGTTAATGCTTGCAATTTGATATCATTCAACTCCACTAGGTTCTTTGCTTTTAAACAGACAAGTTGATGCTCTATTAAGTAATGTTAACAGCAGTTATTGATTATATAATGGTTGACTTGTATTTCTCTAATAATTTATGTTTGTTGCAGCTGTTCAAGTCTTGTATCTGTTGCTTAATTATTCAACAAGTATTTCAATCAAAATAATTGGATGTCACTGCACAATAATTAAAAATTAAAAAACCTATGAAGAAGAAAAAAACTGATAAAAATGCAATCAAATTAGAATTCTCTTGAATTTGTTTTTTATATATATGATAAATATTTGTGAGTGAGTATAAGGTGTATATACACATACACAAAGATAATAACGATTTAAAACTTTATATATATATATATATATATATAAATGTGTGTGTGTTTATATATATATATATATATATATATATATATATATATATATATATATATATATTTTTTTTTTTCTGTCCTACAATAGTTGTTGTTACTTAGTGTATGAAGTGTGCATGCAAATGGAATAACTATTATGCAACAGTAGTTTAATATCAATGTTGGCCAATTTTGTGGATAAAATTGCCGTTTTGTATAAAGGTCACCTGCAAAACAATCTGTTGTCTTTTATCTCCTGAGTCACTCCCTAAATGCATTTTGCTGTGACCTTGGAAATATTTCAAACTTAATTGTCGCTATAAATCTCTCCCTTTGTCTTGCTTTTACTTCCTTTTTTATTCTTATATAGGCTCTAAAGTTTTCATTATCTTCAACTGTTCAATTTATAAAACCATAATAAGATCATCGTAACATTAACAATGTATTATCTTGAATTTGTCTCCAGTAAAGAAATAGAGTGAAATACTGGTTACAATTTTTTTCTGTTAAATTTTATTGCTGGTCTTTTTGAAGTTAATTGTTATTGATTAACCCCTTCCCTAGCATAAACATGTATATACGTTTTTACCAAAAGTGTCTGTTTCAGACATGGACGATTAAACACGTCCAAAACATAACATTCAAAAACTAGATACAAATGTATTTACATGCCGATCTTGATTCTTTTTATGCACTTCTGGGCTTGAAATGAGTCCATTTGCCACAGTTCAGGTACTTTAAGGTGCCTCAGTTTCTGAGATACTATATTAAAAGCAAATAAAAAAATTGTCTGAAAATGAAAGGTTTTTCCCAAAATAATTGGCAAGGAAGAAGTTCATTTTATGGAAATCTCTTAGAGCTACATAATCTTTGTACAGTTTGTAGATGGCAAGATATGAATTACATTTGTTAGAGTGTAAATTTATATGATTGGACAGTTCACTGCAAATGAAAACATTTAATCAAAGTTTTGACCTGTGAAGATCAAAATTTATATGATTTGACATTACCATTAGAACATTTGCCCTCATTAATAGTGATAGTGTAGTGTGAGGCTAGCAACATTTCATCTGTGGGATGAGGGTTGCAGGGTGGAGAATAATTCATCACAAAAAATCAGAAGGTATTGAACTGTGAAGATCAAAATTTATATGATTTGACATTACCATTAGAACATTTGCCCTCATTAATAGTGATAGTGAAGTGTGAGGCTAGCAACATTTCATCTGTGGGATGAGGGTTGCAGGGTGGAGAATAATTCATCACAAAAAATCAGAAGGTATTGAACTGTGAAGATCAAAATTGATATGATTGGTTATTACCATTTGACATAATTTAGAAGTGTTTTGGATTATTGTCTTTTATTAATCAGAAAGTTTTGAACTATAAAGATCAAAACGTATTGGCATAAAAAATACCATTTTACTTTTTTATCTGAAGTGCCAGAAGGTGGTGCCAATATTTTATCAGAATAAAATATAAAAGATATATTCACCAAACTTGTAACTGGAATTAAACAGAAAGAGTTTTATTGGTGCTCTTATAGGAATCAAAACCCAAACTTAAATTTTGAAGAATGTGAGAGGATCATCAGAAGTTTGAGGGTGTATAATGCTTTAATTTTTGTTTTCTTAGGAGCTTCTTTTTTTTTTTAATCTGATTTTTCACTATATAGCAGAGAGATTGAGTGTCAGATCTTGCTAAACCAAATTTAAGATAAGGAAAAAAATTACTATATTTGGTAGGTAAACTTTTAACTTCAAAGTTTTGTGTGCTAGTGACATAGTGGTGTTTTTTTTTCTTTTTTTTTTTTCATCCATTTGTATCCATGTATAAAGCCTTTATCCTCTTTCTCTAAGACCAGCTTGTAACCAAGAGTAGGCTATTACAAATTCTTCTGTGAGGAGGGCCAAAATGTACCATTTTTATTCTCTAAGCAAAGTAAATATTAAATCTTACCCATTTTAATTAAAGTTCATTATGTTTATTCTCATACTAAATGTGCTATGGAAAACCCCTTTGATTTTTGGAACCAATTCTCTTGAGTTGAACTCACTATCCTAGTTTAATAGCTTTGTATTGAATTGATTCAGATAATTGGTGTCCTTAATTAATACAAATGGCATACAACTATTTAAGATTATCTGTGTTTTAATTTAGAACATTTTATTCATTTTTGGAAAATAATATTGCAATGGAACCTGTTATGCTATTGACAAAGGCCTTGTCTTAATTTATTGTGCATAATTTTTTTTCTTGAACACCATGCTTTAATCTCAATGAAAATTGTTTCAAACAGAATTCATGTCTAGAAGGATTTATTAAAAACTTGTTTTGTAATCTGTGGGTAAACTGTTTTTTAGCTGCAAGAATTGAACTCAGAAAAATACTAATTTTTAGCCTTATCAATTTTTTTTAACAGGCTGTGAAAAAATAGAGAAAATGACAGTTGACATCTGCCTACACAGAATTTTAACTTTTTTAATGTTGTCGATCTATATTTCCCTACGAAATACAAAATATGCCACTTATAACATTTTAAAATCATTTGTATTGCCCTAGTGCTGGTGAAAACCACAAATATTTTGATATGGGACCATTCATTCAATTATAGATTGTTTTAAGATTGAAATATAGGAGTGTCCCTACCAAAACATACATGTTTTTGCCATTCTAGTCAAAATAACAAACTTTATATTTTGTGTTAGATCTTCTTTTAGACAACAGATAAGGATTAACATCACGCACCATTTAAAAAGTTCAGAAAACTCTAATTTTTCTAATATTTTCCAGGTTTGGCATATTTCTGGTCAAATTCTATGGGACTATTTAGGAAGATATATGGAATTCTGAAAGAATCATCAATTGGTACTAACAGAAACCATTTACATAGAGGTGCCCAACCAAAAAGAGATTGAAAAAGATATTTTGAT
Source organism: Acanthosepion esculentum (assembly GCA_964036315.1). Classification (NCBI taxonomy): domain Eukaryota; kingdom Metazoa; phylum Mollusca; class Cephalopoda; order Sepiida; family Sepiidae; genus Acanthosepion; species Acanthosepion esculentum. The sequence continues at coordinate 91,561,612 of OZ038494.1, read as the reverse complement.
GTAAAATTTTGGGAAGTAGGTCAGGCTGAGAACTTTTCAGCATCTCCTTGTAGTTTGACAGTTGAATGAGATTAAATTTTCTTAATACTTTTCTTGCATCATAGAGAATTGTCTCTGGTTTTATTTCTTTTATACTTCTCCATGTTCAGTTTTTACTTTTATTTTTAAATTTTGTTTTATTTTTAGGTTCATAAAGTGACTCTGATTCCAGGCGATGGCATTGGGCCAGAAATTTCAGCATCTGTTCAAAAAATCTTTGCTGCTGCCAATGTAAGCAACACTGTGATTTTTTTTTTCTTTTTTTTTTTCCCTTCACATTTTCTTGTTATTTTACAAATTTTTTTATTTTAATTAATGAATTTGATCATGTGATTTGAATCTCTTAAAATGAAACTTCTTAGTTTTTGTTGACATGAAACTCTCTCTCTCTCTCTCTTTCTTGATCAAATTTAAATGTAAAACTTTCCTTTCAGGTTCCAATCGAGTGGGATCCAGTGGATGTTACTCCTGTCAAAGGACCTGATGGAAAATTTAGGCTGCCCCAGAAAGTTTTTGAATCAATGGCTGTTACAAAATGTGGTTTGAAGGGTCCTTTAGCTACCCCTGTGGGAAAAGGTCATCAGTCACTAAATTTAGCTCTGAGAAAGTAAGTGTTTTAAATTTTTCTTTATAGCTTATCCTGATTGCTTTTGTTATTCAGGATCAGAACAAATAGAAAGCAACATTACCTGTTTACTTTGACTCATTATTATAAGGTAATTATTACCAGAGCAGCTTAGCTTCCAAAATGACTGAATCTTAGGAAAAAATTACTTTCAATTTTAATCAGTTGAAAAATACACAGGTAAATGATCACTTCGGAATAGTTCCCTTTGAAGATTTTTTAAATTTTCAATAACTACAACATTGCGTGTACTCTTTATGCCCTAAAGTTATTGAAATATCTTCTTTCTTTTTTTCTCTTTATAAGAAATTTTATAATTCTCATTGTCATTATCACTAAAATTTAAGCATCATCTTGGGTAATATATCAAGTTGTTATACAAGTTTATGTTGTTAATTCTAGCTAAATGTAAAAGTATTTTTAGATTTGTAATAAAAGTTAAGTTTTTAACAGATCACAATATCTATCAGATGAAATCTAAATTTTTATTATTGCATTATTCCAAAATTTTAACACATCAACAGATAGCTATTAATGTCAACAACTGAGCAAAAATAGTTATTAATCAAAAAAATAGTAATTAATGTATAATATTATCCATAACTACATGTACAAGAATATCATTTTTGATAGAAGTTAAAAAAATAACCACAAATACATAGAAATTCCTTTTTCCACAATATAGCTGTTTGTGCTATTATAATGCTTGTTACCTGAACAATAATAATACTGAATAACATTTTTTTTTTTTTTTAAACATTAAAGTATATTTAATCACATCTCCCTAATAGCTGTTGGGATCTGTAAGTATCTGTCACAGAAAAAATAAACTGCATCTCCTGCAATTCAATAACATTGTGCAGATGAAGATATTAATCCACAAATAATCAACTGTAACTGTTTCACCTGCTTTATGGTTATCAATTTCTAATCAAGGTACTTTTATTCAGTTTTAGAATTTATTGTATTTACTTTGAGAGTCTAGAACTATTCCAGTCTGTGTCTCATGTCAATGAATTACTTGTGCGTAATGTTAAGCTAATTTTGGAGGATGGATCAGAGACTGATCAGCTCTGATGGAGTCGATTTGGTGAGGGTAGTATGATGTTTGAAAGACCCGAAACTGCCCAATGATCCAAATCAGAACATCACTGATGACGCCCTCTAGTGCTAAAGAGCGTATATTCAAAGCTATTTTAATAATAATCTGGAATTATTAATTTTTCTTCTTTTTTTTTTATTTTTTTATTGAAAACTTAGAACTATTGATATTTACTCAGATCAAAGCCACAAATGGGGAGGGGGGGGTCACCCAGTGAGCATGTCAAGTTTGGTAAATAGCATTGAATTAAGAATTATTAGAAAAAACATTTTTCAAACAAATTGATAATTAAAGGCCTTTGTATCTTTTATTTCATATCACTTACTTTTACAGAGCCTTCAGTTTGTATGCCAATGTCCGTCCATGTAAATCTGTTGAAGGCTACGCTACACCTTATGAAAATGTGAATTTGGTGACTATCCGGGAAAACACAGAAGGAGAATACAGTGGCATTGAACATGTGGTAAGTATCAGTTTCTAACACCAGTTTTAAGACTTCCTTCAGCCAAGGTTTCCAATAAAAACTGGTGAACTCTCGGTAGTATTAGTATAACAGCTACTCTGCAAAACATATCACCACCTTCTGCAGGTGAAAATAGAAAGATCAAGGAAAAGAACCAGAAAACATCTACAGTCTGTCTCCTTTATGTCAGGGGTTTACCAGAAAAGATACAGAAATTCTGTGGTCCATGTAACATCAGATGTGGGAAGAACGGGAATTAGGGGAAAAAAAACCAAAACTATCGCACACGGCGATGTTACACCCAATCGAACGCCTTCTTGCGAACCTGAAACGAACGCATGACTCTTCCAAACAAACACTTTACAACAGCGAACGAGCAAACGGCACTCACGACTGCTGCCGACAAACGGACGACCGACCGCAACGGCTTTTGCCGCCCAAAAAAGTGCAAACGACTTGCGCGTCTTCTTGTAGTCCTTGGTCGAGTCCATTATGGTACTCCAAGGTGTGCCCGGCGAAAACACACACACACGCAGTTCGAGGTCGCTTCTGCGCATGCTCATTATATCAGATGCAGCTTCAAGCTATGAAAAATCTCTGCAGAGTCGAACCTAAGACTGACGAGGATATGACCAAGAATTCTATGTACTCCATTACTTGTGTCAAAGAATATAAAGGTGAAACTAGCACCCCCTAAAAATATGGCTATAGGAACATTTGAAAAGCTGTAATTAGGGGTAAGACAATGAATTCAGGCATGGCTGATCATGTATGGAGGAAAAAGTGTACTCATCAACCCCTGTGGAATTAAGTAAAAATACTGAATAGAAATGGATACTGGAGAGTTGTATATCTAAATGAATTGGCACATATGCTAGAATATGAGGACCTCCTCAGTAGACCTAGAATAGAAATAAGTACAATATAGGTGCCATTAATAAATAACAAAAGAGAAATAAAAGGAAGGCTTTAACAACCACAGTAGTTACAGTAAAAAGTGAAGCTTCAGTGAGGGCAGTCAAGTATGACAAGTAGTAGCAGCAGCACTCATCAGCAGACAGGTTAGGTTTAAGGCTCCAAGTTCTCCAGTCAGAATTATCCCATGGAAAAATAGCCTAGCAGATTAAAATGTTGGTTTGAATTTAGTGACATAGAAATTATGAGTTCAAACTCTATGCCAGGCAGTGTGTACTTCGACTTGGTGACAACAGGGCGAGCAATAACTGGAATGTACTAAATAAGAATTAGACTAGATGTCCCTAAAAATGGACAGCAATATAGATTAAATAAAGGGTTCAGTTCAAAATTCCCTAAAGGTTACCTAAATTAACAATCCCCTGATGAAGGTTGGAGGGTACAATGGCCGAAATGTTGTGATAAGAGATGGGGATATATAAATAATAGTATTTTCTAATCTATGTATATAAAATACAATGTGTATTCATTTCATATGTAGATATAGTATGGGTAACATGGAATATTTGAGATTTGATTTGGTTGCAATGGTATATCTAATGAGTCTCCAGCCTTTTAAATGTTGATCATGAAGATATTTCTGAATAAATTTACAACTTGTTGATATCCATCTCTTTCTCAAACGTGTGTTACTTTTAGGAGTAGCTCAGAAAATAATTACAAATGTGTTCTGCTAAATGTTGGATCCCATTATTAAAAGTCAATTAGTTTTGAGGTCAGAATTCCATTTGTATTTATATATGGACCAATTTTACCTGCTGAGCATCAAGAGATCTTTAACCTTATAGCAGTCAAACAAATATACCGATAGAAAAGATGCTATTTTTAAAAATGTGTAAAACTATCTTGAATTATTTTTTTATTCTGTGAATGTATAACTTTGTGGGGTTTTTAAAAAATATTTATTATCTTCCATAATAAATGAGTTGGTTTCAATCTTGACTAGGAATGGCTGCAAAACACTTGCCCCTCCCTAATTAATAGGCAGAAGCACATAAATGCATGCTGGTTTTTTTTTCCTAGCCAATAAAATAGGCTGGTTCTCGGTTTCATCTGACTCGGTCCCAGTATGTCTTGTGTTGAAGTTAGAATGCTACATTTGCTTGTTCGAACTTGCTTTTGTGTGTCAGCCTCAATTCTTAGTTTGTGAATTTTTTGCTTTATTACTGTTCCTTTGCCTTATTCCTCTTTCTTGCCTTGCTTATATTGTTTACTTGCTTTATATTATTTTTTGCCCTGTTCTTTTCTTTTTCTTGTTATTGTTTATTGCAAACTTTGTCAGTTCTGTTTGTTAGGCAGTTCTGTTACTTATTGTGCATTTAATCATGGCTACTCACTCCACAAAATGCCTTTGTAATAAATATGGAAATATCTTCTGATAATTTTTAAACTGCAACAATTTACTTCTCCAATGATGTATTCACCTAGTGATATGGTTTTTGCCTTAAAGTAACTCCACTTTTTAAATATCAAAAGAATTGCATGATAATAGGAAGGTTTCTTCTGAGCTGTTAAATATTTGTGTCCATTTCAAATAAACTCTCCACAATCAACACATGGCCTAATTCACTGGTTTCCAAACAGTGTGACACACCTCATATGTGCGACAAAAAAGGATAGCTGATGAGGTAGAATGATTGAAAGACAAAGATTTAGAAACAGTTTCAAAAAATTCATATGACAAAAATAAATATGGTTTCAAAATTTAAAATATTATGGATTATTTGTAATTGCATGCAGTCCCAGTATAAATAGTCATAAATAATTATTGACCGATTTTATCATTGTAATTTTTTTGTGTTATATCAAGTATTAAGAATATGGTAACTAGGGTCTGCAAATTGGAGGAGAGAGTTATCAATGATAATGTTCTGACTTCAAATCCGCGGTTATCTCCCTTTAACCCTCTCTGTTTTTTATTTTTAAATGTACTTTTTATTACATGAAATTTGGTGAGATGCGAGTAAATTTTAATTCTGAAAATATGGACCAGAGGGGAGAAAAAGTTTGGGAACCACTGGCCTAATTCTTTAATAATCTCTTAGTTATGTGTAAATGTTTCCAGCCTATATAAAACAAACAATGTTTTCTAGTATGTATTCAGTCTTAAGTTTTCAAAAAGCATGCATGCTTGAAACGTTTTCCTACATCCAAGATATAAAGGCAGCACTTCATGCAATGGTTTGCATAAAATAGCATCAGTTTGTTTAAATTATTTTTATATGAGTCCATGGCTCTTGTTTTGTAGATTGTTGATGGTGTTGTTCAAAGCATAAAGCTGATAACAGAATCTGCATCCAGGCGTGTGGCTGAATATGCCTTCAAATTTGCTCGTGACAACAAAAGATCCACAGTCACTGCTGTACATAAAGCTAATATCATGTAAGTGCATTACCATTCACTGTTTGGTTGCAAAGGTAATTTTCTGTTGATGCATTGTTACCCGGGTTAAAATAACAGATCTTCAGGTTGGTGTTGTATTATGGGAAATAAAATTCATTTAAAAAAAAAGTGAGAAATTATTAAGGTAACATTATTTTTTATTTTTTAATTTATTTAGTTTTGAGATATTGAACCCATGAAGAACTTAGAATAATGGAAAAAGACCTTCATGGATTGTAAAATTTTATGAAAAAAATTGTTGAATACATATAGAAACTGTATTGGATATATCCTCTGTAATTATTAGTATAAATATTATACTGCTATTTAATGTAAGAAATATTTGATTTATAATATTATTTGTATAAATTTTATTTTAGAAACAGTCAGTGTGGGTGTGTGTCTAAAGTTGAAATCTATTTTGTTATTGTTTAAACACTGAAACAGTTTGTGATATTCTTTCTCATAACTTATCATTGCCAGGAATGAAATTAGGTTTTTGTAATCATCACTGTATATTTGTATTTAAATAAAATCCACAATTTCAGTTTTTAGTGTGAACTGAGAAGAGAGAGAAGCTCATTTGCATTTTAATAGTCTTAATAGATTCTTTCTTAGTGCTCTTGAAATAAATTGTAAATTCTTTTTTCAATTCCAAGAAACCGTTTTAGACAATGTATATTGTGTTGTAATTTTGATTTTTAAAGTGACCAAAGGATCTTTATACTGTTCTCTATGTAAAATTTTATTTTCTATAGGAAAATGTCTGACGGTTTGTTCCTGCGATGTTGCCGGGATGTTGCTGAAGAAAATAAAGATATACAATTCAGGGAATCATACCTAGACACTGTCTGTCTAAATGTAAGTCTATTTTTTTCTTAAAAGAATATATCCATTTTAGGCATTTTTTTTTTTTTCCTCACTTATACACACACACACACACACTGGTCAGGGTTGAATTGCACCAGGAAACAGTAGTATTAAAAAGTGCTCAATATACATATAAATAAAATAAAAATTTAACATGCAGAGCTTTAAATTTGAAAAAATTAGGAGATTGGCTGATCAAGCTACCTTGCATTGTTTAAAAATAAATAAACAACAATGCAAAGTGTAATAGAAGGAGAGGAGAGAAGCAAGGGTATTGAAATTGTATTGGGGGTGGGGTTGTATGAAATATGTATTCACCCTGGTTCAAACAAACTCAAAAGGAATTTTAATTTTTTTGCTATATATATATATAATATATATATATATATATATATAAATAACAAGAGGAAAACTATACTTAGTTTTAGCTGACGTGTTTTATCAGACAGACTTTATCAAGGCAAATGTGATGATTTTATTTTGCAACAAGTACATAATATTTAAAAAAATTTTAAATTCAAGAACACTCAAATATTCATCAAGTTAACTGAAAAGTTTGTGTTAGATCCTAGATTACATCATATAGCATCTTCGAAAGGAATTTTTAAAATGAAAGCTAAGTATAGTTTTCCTCTTGTCTTTTCATTCATTTTGTCTCTTCTACAGATATTCCATGTGAGAATATTTACATATCTAGGGTGTGATGGATAAACTGTTGTCTAAATTATGCAAAAATGAAAATAACACTAACATCTCATTTTAAGATATATTTACTAAAATTACACAAAAATATCATGAAATACTAAAGAGCAAATTCATTCAATAAAATCACCATTGTGTTCAACCAAGGGCTCCAGACAACTTTGGAATCTTCTGCAACTCTTTTAGATGGTCTCCTTGTATAAGTTGGTGAATGCTGCCATAATCCTTGCCTTCAGTTCATCTTTGGTGTTACAAGGAGTTTCATTGGTCTCTCACCCATCAGTGCACCACACACAATAATCAAGGGGTTTGCAGTCTGGGGAGTTAGGTGGCCAAATGTAAGGGGTGACGTCGTTGTAGAAATTGTCTGACAGCCATGACTGGGTTCTCCTGCTTGTGTGGCATGGTGCAGAGTCCTGTTGCCAGACATAGGGTCTTCCAGCAGCCACCCTCTTGACCAAGAGCAGCATTACCTTCTCAAGGCACTTGATGTAGGTCCCTGTGTTTAGTCTGAGGCCCCGTGGGAAGACGAATGGAGGCATAACATTGCCATCACTAGTGATCACTCCAAACAACAAGATGTTGACTGGATATTTGGTTTTCATCACTCTCTGTACATCTTTTAAGGACACAGCATCTTCTGCACTGTCCTCAGATTGACACCCAAAACACTCTGAATTGTAGCTTCCACCACAAATGCCAAACAATTCAGCATGCTGTTTCCAAATTTCCTGTGGAGTGAATTGCATCATGGTGGTCTTTTTCTCACACACAGTGCTCAACTGACCCTACTATACTGTGCAGTTGACAAAATCAAAAGCAAACAATTGCCATGCACAAAATTTAAACATATAAAATGGTGATAATTTACCCATTGCACCCTGTATATATACACACACACATACATCATATATATATATATATATATATATATATATATATATATATACACACACACACACACACACACACACACATATACACTATCCTGTGGTGTTACTTCTAAGCTCTTCTGGTTCTGGAGTGCAAATAAAGTGATTTTTATTGTCTCTGTATTATTATAAATTTCCTTTCAATTTATGCAACAATTTTAATGATAACCTTCTGCTGTCATGTTTTACTATTTTCTTAAAAATGATATTTCTTTTAATATTTTTTAATTTATCAATATTTTCAATAACTTTATTTCATCAGATGGTACAAGACCCTTCCAAGTTTGATGTGTTGGTCATGCCAAATCTTTATGGTGATATCTTGAGGTAAAGCCCAGTCTTTAGGAAATTGTTCTTTAACTCTTGCTTCAAAAGATTTTCTAATTTCTATTTTTTTTTCTTTGTCTAGTGTTATTTCTACCTTTGGAAATATATTTTTCATTTAATAATAGTGTTTTTTTGATTTTTTACCTTAAAATACATTTCTACCAATATGGTTAATATATATATATATATTTCAAAAACAATATTGGGGAAAAATGTATGAAAGCGGAAAAGTTTTCTTGTGATGTGTTTCATCCTTTAGGACTTCATTGGACTAAATTTGTTATCTTGGTACGACTACACATGAACAAGGGATGCTGGGAATTTTAGAATATTTGTTTTATATCTAGTCAAAATACTAAACAAAGCAATAAGCTGAAGGAGGGATTTACTTTATCGCCTGTAATAATTGTCACAAAAAAAATAGATAAGGAATCTAAATAAAAGATTGTGAACACAAAAGAGACATCTTGCAAAACATTGCATCAAATGCATTGTTTGCCCACCATAATGAGACTGAACACAATAATGACATAAGAATGCTACTCTGATCAAAGGAGAAAACTGCTACAACGTAACTTTCTAGAGAGTGTCTTGATCACAAGGTCATCTACAGTAAATTTATGCTCTGGCTTTTACAATGTTTCATCATTCCTGGCAAAATGAGTATTATCACAGTGTGTGATACATTCTAACAAAACTGATGGAAAGAAAAATACTCTAAATGAGTTTGGCCAGATATATAAAAATAATTATAAAATTCACAGCATCTCTCTCTCATTTGTGTGCATGTGTAGTCATACCAATATAATGAATTCAGTCCAATGAACAAATGTATCACAAGTAAACATTCCCCCCCCACACACACACATATATATATATGTATTCAGTTGTATGGATATTAGTTTGTGACCCTGGGTTTCATGCTTTTGCAATCATTAGACAAACTTGAGTTTGTCTGATGATCACAAAAGGGTGAAACCCAGGGTCACAAGCTAATATCCAAACAACTGAATATATTAGCTCTATCATTGATATTGAGCACTCTCAACTAAGTACTGTGCATATAAAATATATACTACAGTTCAAAAGTTTGAATCCGCCCTCAGAATTAGCATGGGATGACTTTGACAGAAGAGTGAAAAAAAATAAAATGAAAAGAGCTCTTAGTCATTGAAAAAAGAATGGAATCAAATATCAATTATACTTTGAGAAACTTTTACAATGAATGTCAAAAATTAGTGCTGCAGTAATCAAGGTTAAAGGAGGATATTTTGATGAGACCAAAATTGAATCATAAAATGCTTTCTTTCTTTTTTTTTTTTTTTCATAATAAAATTTCAATTAAAAAATCATGTCCCTTTTTTTTCTTTTTTCTTTTTTTTAAACATGTATAATAATTTTCCCTTATTTAAAGTACAAAACAACTAGTCTTTGTGCCAATTTAAAAAATTACCAGTAGTTTCCTCAAACTTTTGAACTGTATAAGTGGCTAAGTGAATGGCAAAATAGAGGATGATTTTCATTTTGTCATCCATTTCCCCACTATTTGTCTGATATATAATTCTTTTGTCAGATCAAAAATCAAAATGGAGGGTTTGCCTGTTACAGAACAGTGATTGTTTGTGAATTTTCTTTACTTCTATCATTGAAGTAACAGCTTCATACAGTAATTCCTGTTAAAAATGTCTCCTCTTATAAATCTGTTTATGCAACTTCACTTGGTTAGATTGGCTTGCACTATTAATCTGCTTCTTATCAATGGATTCTCAATACATATGGCCAGAGGGTTTTTTTTTCTTTTCTCCAGAAACTTTCACCATTTGATACCCCCTGCCCTTTAAGTCACTAAAGATATCTCATGTTCTCATGAAAATATCATGTTTGTTTTTTACATACAAAAGAATTATACTCAAATTGAAATGTTTTATATAAATATATATAAATGTATATTAAAAGGTAAATTTTTTTTTTTGGTTCTTATGCTTTGTGATACAAAGTTAAAAAGATTCTTGTAAATGACTGTCATTTTTGTAATCTGTTTAAGCTTTTATTTTTATTTTTCTCATTCCTTTAAACATAATTCTGTAATCTCAAAAACCTGGTAAATAATTAAAAAGAAAATAATTAGTAAAAAAAGCTTTTCCTTGAATAAAGTTTAAACCTTGATATTTGCTTTGCTTTTTGGTGTTTTTTTTTTATCTTTGAGGTTGACTAACTTTTTTTTTTTTGTTTCCATTATTTTAGTGATTTGTGTGCTGGTCTCATTGGTGGCCTAGGTGTGACTCCCAGTGGGAATATTGGCGAAGATGGTGCTATTTTTGAATCTGTAAGATCTGTTTAACAACTGATTTCAAACAAAAACAATATGTTCATTCTGACGATGAATTTACAAAAATTCTCAGATCATTTTATACTGAAAATTACAAAGCATTTTCAGTTTTCATAATTCTGTTATCACACTGATACTCATTGTTATACTCACACTGCAGTGCCTTTAGTGATGATGTCCATTTTACCTTGATCTTAACTATTGTTGTTACTAATAGATGAAAACAAAAAAACGAGTACCATCATTAGCTGGTGCTAAAACACAGGGACAGAATAGAATATTAAGAAGTGAAAACAAGTCAAATATAGCGACTGCTATTAGATTGACACAAAAAGTATGCAGCATTTTTGATAAAATTGTTTATTCATTTAAATTTATAGCATTGTTATTTAGCCCTCAGTGTACTACTTTCCCATACATTCTATGACCTTTCAGCTGAATTGTGTCTTATGTCCTAAAAAAAAAGATCATGATTTTGATTTAATAACCTCTTCATGGTCTGGAACTGCTGATCCAGGAGTCTTGTATGAAACAAAACAAAACAAGGTGACTGATCTTGTGAATCTGCAACTTATGGAAGAACTTCCTATCCCACCTGTATTAGCATTTGCAACCTAAGGATGGGTTATGCAGTAAATGCAGAGTTCTAGCAAGTCATAAAGAGTTCTCATTGAATCACACCAAATCTCCTGTAGATTCAGTTTAGATTGAAATGATGAAAAACTCCTATTTAGACACTTATTTTTTTATGTGGAGCTTTATTTTTCTTGTGTCAGAATTTTCGCCCTAATGCTTGTACACAACCTACTACAATTGCCTGTTACAATGTGAGGAGCGACAGTCTATTTTAAAAAAAACTTGACAATAATGTTTCTTAAAAGTGTACATAAAAAAAAAAATATAACACCGCCAAACCTTCAGTGAACTGGCAAAACTTATTTTTGAAGAATTATGGTCTTAGAGGAAGACATTTAACCATGTCTTTGTCATTGGTTTCTTTCAATAATGTAATCAAATTTTAAAATAATTAAAATTCATCATTGCATAACTCTGTTATTGTATTCTCATTTATTTTTTATTTGTAGGTTCACGGCACAGCTCCGGATATTGCTGGTTTGGATATGGCTAATCCCACGGCGCTTTTATTAAGTGCTGTTATGATGCTACGTCACATGGGCCTTACAGAACATGCAGCCAGGATTGAAAGAAGTGCATTGGATGTTATCAAAGAAAACAAAGTAAGATTTCTTTTGTTTTATTTCTTTGTTTCATTCATTTTCTACCTGCCTTTATTGTGCAGCTTCTTCCTGCAACTTACTCAGCGCACTAAAGTTAGGTCTATACTATGAGAACACAAAACAAAATTCTTGTCTATCAGACAATTATAAAAATGACATTAAAACAGAAAAATATTAATAATACTGGTTAACAATAATTCTTGTTAATGAAATATAAAGTACAAACATAATTTTTGGAGTTACCTTCATTTAATCACTAAAAGGCATTTCATAATTTTAAATTATCTTGCCAACACTATAAATCCTTTCAGTCAGTGCATGCTTCAGCATTACCAAAAATGTAATATTCCTGGCATTGCCTCTTAGTTATTGATCTTCATGATGATCACATGTAGACATCAGTTTGCTGGGAGGTTTTACAGTGATTTCTCCCAGTGGTGGTGGTTCCCACTGAGCATTTAGGTGGGAATCTCTCTACAAGATAAAACATATACAAGAATTTAAAAAAGCACATAACAAATAAGGAATTATTCATTTTTCTATGTAGCCTAAGTGATGACATTTTAACAGGTAAGTTTTCTAACGGTAATTTGTAGCAATATGAGGCACTTGTTTATCTGGGCTCATGTCTGTGGGTTCAGTAGTGGTAGGAGCAGTAAGATGAGTGAACCCTGAAATGGACTATTATCTTTTTCCACTTCTTGTCATTTGGGATCGCATTTTTTTTCTCTGTTCTACTGTTTGGATTTTTTCTGCTGCATCCATCACATTTCTATAAAAAAAAAATTTGTGCATCCTTTCGATATGTTCGTATGAACTTTGTTCACTAACACTTTTGCGAATGTGATTAGGTCAATCCCCAAACCTGAATTTATAGAGAGGAAGTATTTTGTATAAGCAAATCAAGAATTCTTCTTTAGAATTTGGGAAACATCAGAAAACCATAAACTTTTGTCGTGTTACCCTGGAAGCAGGTGGGGTGGGTTGAGGAAGATCTAGCCTTACTAAATCTTAATGAATCCTACTTTTGGTTTATTTTAGGTTTGAATCTTGGAGCCTTCTCTGAATTAATTTTATGGCTCCTAATTATGATTTTTAATCTGTTCTTTCTTTTTCTTTCAACACTCACTTCCCTTGAGCTTTTTCCAATGTTTCATCTTTTTTTTCCTGCTCAAAATTATCATTAGGTATTCTCATGTAATAAAATGTTAGAATCAATCACGCAATGAAAAATTGCCACCCTGTTATATGCTAGAAAATAATTTGAAAGAAATGAAAACTTTTTTTTTTTAAGTGTATGAATTTTTCTTTTCCCCTTATCCAAAAGCTCTTAAAACACTTTCTTTTCTTTTATTATTATTTTATTTTATTTTTTTTTTTACAGTATCTAACCAAGGACCTTGGAGGTAATGCCAAATGCTCAGAGTACACTAATGAAGTGTGTGCCCGCCTGTGACACTAGGGAGTTATAGTCTACCTTTAGTAAATTACAAACCAGGTTTAGTGGTATATAATAATACTTTTGGTTGATTTTTGGTTGCCTTCTTCAACTAGTGACAGTTGTTATGGAAATTTCCTTTTTTTGGTTATGAATTTTATTTCCAGCCTTTCCTCTTGTAAAAAAAAACAGAAAAAAAAAAAAAGTCTTTTTTAAAAAATTTTATTTTAAGCCTTCTAAATCAAAAACTCCATTTTGTTATAAATACTCTTTTTTGTTTTATTTTTTGTTTCATTGTAATAATGCATTGTTGTTATATTTTGTTATAATGTTTCATTTCTATTTTTTATATTTTTAGTTTGATTAAGAATCATTCAAATATGAAGATATATTTAAAACATTGTAATTTTCTTTTTGGTTAGTCTACTCATCTCTTTGCATGTTTATCTTTACCCCCCCCCCTCCTGAAAAATCACACACAATGTTTTTCCACCTTTTACCAAGTAGACCTGATGTGCTGCTTGTCAGACACAATGATCTCAAGATGAAACTTGAGTAAAAATGAGTAGATCAACCTTAACAAAACATTTCTGGATCTTTTAATGATTGTCATGACAAAAAACACAAATCCTTTATTTTTTTATTTCAGCTAAGATTTGATTAATTATTAATAAAGAAAAGAATACAAAAACAATTATTTGCTGACAACTTTCTATTGAAATTATCAATATTTGGACGTAGAGTAACAATATAAAAATAACCTTAGTAAATTGTTAGCCATAAGCAAATATAGAAATGCCAGCGACTTGGTCAATTCATTTAATTTTTAAACATCAATCAATTTCCATATTCTACAAACATCACATATTAAAACCAAGATGTCATCAGTCTGTCTAAACATATAAGAAATGTGTTACTCTTTCTCAATAAATACAATCAAAAAGACATGGACTACCTACTGTAGTCATAACTAAGATCAATAAAGACGTTGAAATGCAGGATTAGAGCATAAAAGCAATGCTGCAAAATAATTGTTGACTTGGAGCAACTCTAGTTTTAACAAAATTTAATCCAATCTGCTGATAAAGTAACCAAATATTCATGAAATTCAAGAAAAAAGAAATTTGGATTTTAAACAGTTTTATATATTTTTTTCTTTTTTTTTAGAAATAAGATTAAATTCTTCAGATCAATTCTTTGAACATATATTGAAATTTTGTAAACAGAACATGTGAAAAGGGTTTTGAAATTCATTGGTTAAAATAATGAAAAAATTATAATCTTTATTGTAAAAAAACAAACAAAAAAAAAACAAAATAATCTCTACATAGAAACTTGCATTTTGAAAGTATGAAATTTTCATAAACACTTAACTCATTCCCATTTTGTTTTAGAAAAAGAAAAAAACTTTGCTTACATAATGATTTCATTGTTTGTAACATATGAGAGATTCTACCATTGGAGAAAATGATCTCAATTTGAAAATAACTATTTGAGATTACTTAATAGATTTAGAACTATTTTTCATCTTTGTAATTGCAGTGCTATTAATGATTACTTCAGGATTTTGACTTCATTTTTTTTTATTATTATTATTCTGTTCTTTTAAAGAAGAAAAACTTGTTTGAATTTATTTATTTTGAATTAATCACTTTGAATCAAGGAGGTTACCAGATTGAGCTACAAGTAGTGAAATGGCCCTTGTTAAAAACTCAGTACTGCTGAATTTTGAATTAATTTTTACCTTATTTCTAGGCCAACTTATTTTCAAAGTAATTCCAAAAGTTACAATTAGCAAAATTCAAAATTTAATCACACTGACCTTTCAAAAGTATCCCAATCCAACAAAATTTGTTCCATAAAAAAGAGAAAAAAAACAAACTGTTCCAAGTAGGACAAAGAAATTTCTTTCAAGATGGTTTCAAGAGATTAGATATAATTTTTATCAATTGCAAATATTTCAAGAAAGAACGTATAATAAAATACTGAACATATATTCATTGGTGTTAGATAAAACATTGATGATCAACTAGATTTTAAAATTGTCAGACCTTGTTTTAGAGCAATAGTGAGCAAAAGCCAATTTAGTAAAAGACTAAGTTCAATCCTCATTAAGTGCTTAATTACTTCTGCCTTGTATCAAACATATATGTCTACACATGTACAGTGATTACAATCTTTTTGTTCTTTGTTGCATTTCAACTTATTTGATGCAGACAGGTGTATCAAGTAAGACATTTTGTTGCAAATAGCTGATATTTCTGATTTTGATGTGGCAGGGTGGGAAGCCAAAACAAATTTGTTTTTTATATCCTGTTTGTTGGATATTTATCTAATTCCTTGTTTGGATAACTGTGACACTTTTTATTTTCATTTTCAAGTAAAATGTTTTTCTTTATTTGTTATTTATTTTGTTATTTTGTAAAGATCAAAGCCTGTATTTTTTTATTTGGCTGACAGGATATTTTTTTTTTTCTTTTGGTATAAATAAAATTTGGAAACCAACAAAATTTTTGAAAAGAATTGATTCAAAATATATTTTTCTTTTTATAATTTTTTGATTTATTAGCAAGAAAAGAAGTAATTTGGTGCCATTATCACCATCTTTACTTGTTTGTCACAACTGTGCTGAAATTTATTTCTGTTTTCAAAATGTTATACTGACTGCAATGTTTTTGAATAAAATCAAAACTTGCTTATGATATATACAGGTAAATATACATCTATACGTATGCATACTAATCTTTGTTGGTAAGGAATCTTTTCAACAATTTCTTGTTTCTGCACATATTTCATTATTTCATTTGAGAGGAAAAATAAATGACTATTAAAATTTTTCCATTGTTTAAATATAAAATGACCTGCAGTTGTACAATCAAAAACATGGTTTAAAATTTGGAGGCCAACAAAGACTGCAGGTAAATTATGAAAATTGTAACACCTGGTTGCCTTTGTTGTGACTATTTTGACTGATAAAAAACAATATTAAAAATGCTGTTTATACAGTTAACCTATTTAATTTGTTTTTATAAAGAATTTTCTAAATGATGGATCATATAACTGAATGCAGCACAAGAGAAAGAACCAAGGTGAAGATAATGGAGCCTGGTTGTGTGCTGAAAAGTTTGTGACCCGACCCATTTCCCAAAATCAGACCAAATGACCACACCATTTTGGGAACCATTCTTAGTTGGGCTGAGAATTTTTCAGCACCTATATAATCATAAACAATTTGTTTTTTTTTATTTCACTTTAGCATTAAACTTTTTAGCCAAGTGAGTCTGAATTTCTATTATAATTTAACCTTTTGTGTGTAATTTACTTCACAAAAAGCCGTAGTCACAAATCTGCTCATTTGTCAGTATTTCCAAATAACATTTTTCTCTCCTTACAATTCATCGGTTTAGCTTGTTTGTTTTGTTTTTGTTTTTTAAGATATTATTCCATAAGCACTATTGCATTTTAAAATGCATGGTATTTATAAAACTGTTGAAAAGGGATGAAAATTTATCGTTTTTAGATAAGAAATTATTTTATAAGTGTTTTTTGGGGGGGGTTGTTTTTTTAAAGAAATTTATCACAGATTGGCATGTTGTGAACTTTAGTTGTAGCTTCAAGTTTTGTTTACTCTAAAATGGAATCTACAGAAATTTTTTTTTTTTTTTTTTTTTTTAAATTAAAGCAAATTAAATCAGGTGCCTCATGAGCTGGTCTTGTGGATCTTTGCTACTGAAAATGAATTCAATCCTCATTTTGAATTCTTAACATGATTACCATGATGATATCTATTATGGTTAGCAAGCTTGTCATGCAGACTTATTTGTTCCTCACTGGGTGCCCCCAAACCTTTGACCTTTGTGTTCTGTCAATAAGCAGGGTAGCTGATCATGGAATAATGGTTAAGAAGCTAGTAGTGAGTTCAGGCCTCACTGGGTGCTCCACACTTGTGACATTAAATAAGCTGATTAAATGAACATGTGGAATATGTTTTTTTTTACTTTTTTGTTAACAAAACTACAGATAAGATTATAAAGCTGTTTTTGGATAATGGATTTTTTTTATTTTAAGATAAAATTGATTTGGCTTAGAATGAAGATTTTGTCTGTAATCGTGTCTCTTTTTCTCTCTCACACTGAATTTTCTAGTCTTTCCTTTTGTACATATTTGAAAATATTCCTGATACTCTAATATTATTATTATTACTACTACTACTACTACTGAAAGAAAATACCAATTAATATTTTGACTAATGTTTTCTGTCTTGGTGTTTTATTTTTTTTACCACACTTTTGCTTGAACATTTCTGTGATAGTCTTTAAAAACTCTGGAAGTGTGAACCATTTTTATCTCGTGATTACTTGAATGCTAGAGTTATCTCCTCTTTATTTTCATCAGTAAACTTGTATAATTCAAATCCAGTGTTGTGACTGTTATCAAGCTAGTTGAACAGATCATTTCTAGTGGAGTGAATGAGACTCTCACTGGGTGTTCCAAAATGGAGGCTTTCAGGAAAATTGAATTAAGATTAGTAAACAAAAATTTTTTTTTTTACTTATAAAGGTTTTGTGAAATTTTAATGATTTAAAAAGAAAAAAAAAGTATTTGATTATAAATTTAAATCAAATTTATACTTGTAAAATTTTCTTAATTTTCTTTGAGAGTTGTGGATGCTGCTGATACTCCACAAGCAGTAACCTCTCCTCATGATTAAATAATTGCTAATCAGCAATTAAAACAAAAACAACTGACATTTTGGTGAAAAATTGATTACTGTTATATAGAATTTTGATACTCATTGGCCTTATTTATTTTATCTTATTTTTAATTAAAAGAATCAACATATTTTAATTACTTTTTCTTGCTGGAGGATTTTATGCCACTCAAGAGGATACCTGATTTTTTTTAAAGTTCCTTCTTTCTAGAACAATTTTCTACATTGAGGCACTTAGTTGGATTTAGCAATGGATTTCAACAGTCTGCCTGATTGAATGGTAAGGATTCATTAAATTTGTTATCTAAGGCTTCATTGTTTATGAGTTTGTATCTTTCTGTTAGATATTTTATACACACAATAAGATACAGGGTTTATCCTTTATTTCCTTTTTTCAATATAAAACCATGTATCATATTAATTTGGGCTTATTTTTAAAATAATCTGGTCTAACATCAGCCATTACTGAGAAAGAAATCAATTCAAAATTTAGTAGTGCTGAATTATTTTTAAATGTAGTCTGATTCCCTACTTGTAGCTCAATTAGACGACATTCTTGACTAGGCTCTGAATCACAATCTTCATGACAAGAATTCTGTGCAAGGAAACTTTAATAAATAAAATTGAACTTAGGAGTGACTCAAAAATGCATAAAGATGTGGTCAAGGTTCAAAACAAAACAAAAAAAAAAGGAAATTATTCAACTGTAAAGAAAATAGTAGAAAACATGTTGATATCCAATTCCATTTTATTTATTTTTATATATATATATATATATATATATATACATACACATGCACGCACATATACACTGGCTGTAACAGCAAAATTGTCCAATTGTTAGATTAAGCTTTGAACTTGTATCTTAGAAATGATTAAAGATATCTTACTGGAATTCTCTGAGGGTTTTTATAGCACTATTGGACTCTACTTTGAGCAATAAGAATGTGTAATTACTCTCTAAGCTTAATAGAAGTATTGTGATGAAATAGGTCATAAATGAAAATTACATGTTCATCATTAATTAATCATAGCTAAGGATCAGAAGCTCATGAAGGCTTGAAATAAAGTTGAGATATATATATATATATATATATATATATATATATTATTCCAGGATCTTTTTCCAACTCATTCAAGATGATCTTCACCCTCTCTAACCTAACTTACTGTCCTGGAGTAACAAGGTGCCTCATGCGTTTCACGTGCGATATCATTTTCAAGCCTTTTTTCATTGCTTTTTGAACCGTCATAGCTGAAACTCATCCCTTATGTGCCAAATGTCTTATGGATTGAGTTGGATCTTTTCTAATTAATCTCTTTAACTCTAAGTTGAAATGATGCTCCCTCTTCCTGTTGTGACCTCCTGATCCAGTTTTCCTCTCTACTGTCCCCTCTTTTTTAGACTTATTCACTGTTCGCTTGATAGTTCTTGAATGGACTTTGAAGATGGAAGCCAGACTATGAATGTTGATACCATTTCTGAAGATCTGAATGTTATTTTTCTTCTCACTATTGCTCAGCTGAGAAGATAGTGGGGCTGACACAAAGGATTTTAACCTGTTCTCTTTCTAGCTGAATAACTCAAAGGGCGTTTCAGTGATTCTTATGGCGAAACGTCTTATCTGAAAACCTGGAAAAAAGAAACTCAATTAGTTTAGTGGTTTTTTAGATATTAAACATTTTGTGAAATGGATAATTATGCTGTTACATCTGGTATATATATTTTTATATATCAAGAACAATATTGGGGGGGGGGGAATTTTATGAAAAAGTAGGAAAACGTTTTTGTGTGATGCTTTTTGTACTTTAGGACTTCATCAGAGTAAATTTTTTTTTTGTTCCATTGGTGCAACTACATACGTGCACAAACGAGGGATGCTGGGAATTTTAATTTTTTTTTTTTAAATATAATCTAGCTGATTTCATTTAGATTCTTTTTCTTTTTTGTTTCCTTCTAAAAAATGTAAAAATTACCAGCATTTCTCGTTTGTGTGCACCAATAGTCTGAAGTCCTAAAGAGTGAAACATGTCACATGAAAAAAATTTTCCACTTTGTCATTTATATGAATGTAGGGAAACTTGTACTAGTCTTCTAACTAGGAAGGGCCTGCTTGATTTCAAAATTGGCATTTACATGGGATCAATCGCTGACCACTGGTACCAATGGGAGATATGCAGTTGTCTCGGCTACCAAGCAGGCTCTAAATACACATAAATACATAGACATTGTATTAAAAGAACTGTGCGTGTAATCTCCAAACAAGTTTTGATAAATTCATCTAACATAGTTTATCTTCAATTCTTTATTGTATTTACCAATTTTTGAATAAGTTGTTTCATATTGGAATAATAATTCCATTAGTTCATGTTCCGTTTTTATTTAAATATTTTTGGCTGTCTCCATCATTATCAAGAACTGGATAGCAGTGTAGTAGACAAGATTTTGTTGTCTATATCTTGACATCTTTTGAAATGTTAGAGTTTGCATTAATTCAAATACATGTGTATTGTATAAGTGACATGTATAAAACAGTTATATAATGCTAGACCACACTGGAAAAGAGTGCATCAAATATTTATGCATATTACGTATTTTATATTTGCTTATTTAATAATAATATTACATACATGCATACAAAGAATTGATACATTTTTTTCTGGTGTAGTTCCATGTAGCTGTTTTACATGACATCACTTGTGCATTTATTTGGATTAATTTGAATCTTAAAAAATAACAGGGTGTAGCCAGCAAAATCTTAAAAGTACTTGAACAAAACCAGAACAAAATAAACTTTGAACAGTTTATCTGCAATTTTGATTCTAATGTACAATATCTTATTTAAAAAAGTCAAATTTAACCAAATTTGTTTTGACTAATTGTTGATGCCTAAATATATAAAATTCTTAGCAACATTCTCGTCTGCAAGTATGAGTCTAAAAACACTATACGGAAATCAAACTTGGAAGTTCAAAAATATAAATTTGAATGATATAAGTAACTTTTTTTATTTTATTTTTAAATAATTTTACATGTTTTAACTTGATGAATTTACATATATCTTTCTGCTGAAGTGAAGGGCAACCAGAGATCCTTGTATAATACAGAGTTTAAAGCTTAACTATTTATGTTGCCTCAAATTGAACCTTTGAAAACGTTTGTCTTGAACAAGATTCTTTATTGACCCTCTTTTTGTTATATTGTATAAGTCTTTCTCTGAAATTTCTATCTTTTTGTCAGTAGGAAAAAAAGAGCAAGACCTGTGCCTCAAAACTCAAATGTCTACGATGAATATTCTGTTATTAAATTTGTTTATCTGTCTGAAGAAAGACGCACGTCAAATCTAAACATTTTTGGCATAGAAAACTATGGCAGCTATCACTTGTTGATATTTTTATTCTATTTGCTAAACGAGATTAGAAATGAACTAAAAGACATTCTACTTTATCTTTCAGTTTGAAACAATTTATGAGATTTAATTGTTGAATTGATGAAGTGTCTTTTTCATGGAGACATGAAACTTCTCTTTGCTGTTCTGTATTGAAAATTTGTTTAAATTATTAATTTTATGTGAGCCAATACTTTTTTTTCTGTCTATTTTCACCCCATTTTTTAACCATTATTTGAAGCCTTTTAAATTTTTTCTTTACATGAATTTTTGAGCTTTGTAAATTGACAAGCATTAAAAGTAAATTTTTTTTTCTTTACCTTTTGGTTTGTTGATCTTTCTTCCCCCCCCCCCCGTTTGCGTAAACACCTTCGTAAATTTTTCATTGACCACTGAGAAACCAGAAAACAAAGATCGGACCAGTGACCCTAAGGTCCAAGTTTAATCTTTTATATCAAATAGGTAAAGTATATTACCATTTCATCTCTAAAGACAGTTTCAGATCATAGATGACTCTTCATGGTTCATATCTGATCCATGGTTGGCAGATTTGCAATTCCATTCTAAGTGACAACCTGCTTATGTCCTGTAAATATAATTTCATGTTCAAATTAAAACTATTGACAATTTGACCCAGAAATGAAACACCTTTCTTTCTTTAAAATATCCTACCCTCCGTTCAGGGAATAGGGGATTATGGTTCTCCACAGGTTCTAATTCTTTACAATCTATGAACTGGCATGATTTCTTGTGAAAGATGATAGTTTTGAATTCAGAATTACTCATCCATATTAGCCACCACCAGAGAGCCCTGATACCCTGCTGTTTAACCCCCTGGCTGGTGGGGAGAAATGGATTCATGCCTTTCTCAAGGCAGTCTGTGTGAAAATTTGAGACTCCCAGGACAGATTGAAGGCAAGAGGAACAGAGGAAAACCATGAATAACCTGATTAACAAACTTGGGTAAATGAATATTTCAACAGGGTTTAGAAGAGATAACAAAAAGAAAAAAAATTATTAAGAGCTACAAAGTACAGGAAACTGTGGAGAGCCATGATCGTCCACATCCTGAAGGGACACGGCAAATAGAAGAATATGTACTTGTATATGGCACCTTGTTCTCCTGCTAGATACTTTGCAAGGCAAGACTTGGAGGGATATTATTTCACGCATTGTAAGGGAAAAAAAGTGGTGGAGTCTGATATGTAAGTATTGTAATAATTGACAATTCTTCATCAAAGAAATGACCAACAGGGATTGAATTGAGTCCATGAATGAATTGATCTGCTGACGGTAGGCACCCTCAACAATGGAAATTACCAAATTAGCTTGGTTCACTAAAGAAAAAAGTCAAAAATATATTCTGGGAATAAACATTTTCTTTTGGTCAGTTTGGTTACTAAAAAAAAACTGCACTTAAAATACAAGAAATATGATTAGGTTTATAAAAAAAGTTTCCCCTCACCGATTTTGCACAATGTGAAGGAAATCTGAGAAGTGTCTTTAAAGTTAAAGTTGCCATCTTTCAGACGCGTTTGCAGAAATGTGATATTTTTTACTTTATTTTTTGATGAACATCATTAATCCGAATTACAGATTCAGCACGGCTCTCTCTGAGGAAAGTGCAATAGACACTCAGCAATGCATAAGTGAAGCTTGTGATTACAATACAGTAGGTGCAAGCATGTGGTGGGAATGGTTAGTAGTTTAGATATAACCTGACACCACTGCACTGCTCTTGTTTCATTCTAGCGATCTCTCGGTCCCTGTCCCAGTGCTACAAAAACTGTAGTATTCTTGGTGTTTCTCACTTGGCCGTGTTTTTTGCACTTCATCGTCATCACATGTTGACATCATCAGCCTGGGACATAATCAGATGCTATGGTGATTTTGACCGTTGTCATTCTGCAGAGATTTCGGGTGTGAGATTTTCACAGCCATGGTAACTTCTTCGTCTTTGCAGAAAACTTATTTCACAGCAGGTTTAATGAAAACAAATTGAATTTAAAATTACATAAGTAAAGAATTATTATTTTTTTTATAGAGCCTGCTTTCAGCAGGATAATTATTCTAGCAGTAATTCATAACAATTTAAAAGACCTTGATCTTCACATTGTATTTGGACTTGTCTCTGTGGGTTCATTGTTGGCAGTAGCAGCCAGAGAGAAATGATGTGGTTTATAATAGACCTTGCCTATCTTGCCATCTTTTCTCCATCTCATCCCTTCTTTATCTCGTCTCTTTATATAAAAAAAATTTGCACACCTCTGATTTTGATTTATTGCATTTTTTGTTGAGATATTCATGACCTTTCTTCGCCCAATAATAGATGACTCTCTTCGGAATGTGGTCAAGTTGAACACCTGGTAACAATGTGCACATTTGTGGGGCCTAATAGTACTGCAAATAAACATAGCAAGAATTCTTTGGAATTTGGGAAATTTTAGACAATCATGTCACTTTGCACTAGATGCAACCAGGTAGCTTGGGAAAGATCTTAATGAATTGGTTTATTTCCGTTTCAAATTTTCCCTAAAGCTTTCACTGAACTCAAATCTCATTTTTTTTTTTTTTTAGAATTTACAGCAAAAATAATAAACACTATTTATTAGATTGTTTATTGGAATGGTTGGCAAAACATTCGCTCATTGTCAATTGGTCCAAACTTTAAAAAAGTAAATAATAAAGATTTCCTTATAGTTGGTTCACACATTTTAATAATTTAATAAATGTTTATAAATTTATGAAAAAAAAATTGTTTTCATATTTCTTTTTAAATTGGTAAATGATAAATATTGCATTAGTTTTAATTTTATTAGGTTTTAGAATGTTATAAATATGAAATTATTCTTGCAAAGAAACAATCTAATAAATAGTGTTTAATATTTTTGTTATAAATTTTCAGAAACAAAAAAATGTAACTTTCATCATATGTTCAGGTTTTGTTCCAATTCTAATCATCAGTTTTTAAAATAAACATTGCTGAACGTAGTTAAAATAATAGTGGTGTCACAGGAAAAACCGACCATTTGATACTGTCTTATTTGCCAAAGTTTCTATCTTTCACAGCTGATGAAGACAATGAGTCAATTTTTTCAAATACTTTCAGTGTCCATAGTGTGTGTGTGTTTTTGTTTTCATTTCACCCCAAGCAACAAAGTAACAAAGCCACTAACACACAGGAGGTTACTGAGTGTAAGAGAATATGAGAAAAATATACTGTTGAGAGAGGAAAGTAAAAGACCAAGAATTAAGAAGACAGAAGATAACGATTGACATTCCATTTAAATTTTTGAAGATCAATGTTGAAGCCAGATAAGATTTCCACAAGCAAGAAGTACAAGAGAAGAAACTTAGCATAGAACCTCAGGAACGATAATATTGCAGATTCTTGTTTGGATTTTATCAAGGATCTCTAGATATATAGCAGGAGCACCAGAACATACGTGGCAGCAATATTCTAAGCATGGATGAATGGTGAACTTAATATTGGATTTTTATTTGAATGAGACAATAAGTTTAAAAATCAAAAAATGAACCAACTCGAGATATGCGTATGAGTCAAGGGTTGCCAATGACAGAATTGCAAACATTTATCACATCAAGACTTTTGTAGCTTTGACAAAGATTTAAGCACAGGTAAGGAAGATTTAAAAGGCCTAAACACAGGTAAAGAAGATCTGTAGGTTCGAATCCAAGTCATCAAATATTTTTCATAAAGCAGTCAAAGGATTTTAAAAAAAAGAAAAGATTTTTGGAAAAGATCTTTTGATACGATGCAAATCAAATATAGAACCCCTACTATTTGAATACCGAGCTTGGGTCACAAATGTGAAACTCGCTGTGAGATTTGTACTCCCAACACAAAAGAAATGGTTTGTGAGATGAGCTTGCTAACTATTGTCTCACAAGTGGTCAGCTTATTTATGTGTTGAATTTTAAAACAAGTGATTTTGTCATTTAAGATATTTAACATGGAGGAAAACCTTGATTTACTTTTCTGTCAGAATCAGAAATTGAACTTAAAATCACAAAGTGACCTTCTTCGGGAAAATGGTGGCAAAGTAGAGAAAATCAAATCTACTAAATAATAAGGAACATAACTTATTCAGTATATAAGCAGCTTAACAGTTTCTACAAGTTGTGGGAGAAGAAAATTCTATAGGATTGAATGAATATATTTATTCTTAAATTGGAACTTTTTTTTAAAAGTAATTCATTGTTTATTTAACAAGAAAAATAAAGCTCCTTTTTTGCATTTTGGCAAAAGCTATAAAAAAGGGCTACATCTGTTCAATCATAGCCGCATTTGTATTTCATCTGCAAAACCTAACAACTGTTATTTGTTGGTATCACAAGAATGTGGGTGCCTTATAATGAAAATAAAAACATGCTAACCTTAGTTTTTAAAATTTACCAAAAATCAGAGGATTCTCCAATTTAAAAGAAATGTTTAGTACTTGGTTCATTACTTAATTTTATGCTGAATAAGTCAACAAGTTTTAGAAAACATTGTGGAAATATCTTTTGGTCAGTCCGTACCCCCAATTTAGATTTTGTGTGTGTGTGTGTGTGTGTGTAACTCTTTTATAAAGAAAATTTTATTTCAGTAAAAAAAATGTGCAGTATCAAGTGTGAACTGAAAATTTGTGCCGAACTTTAAAAATGATTCAATAAAACTGAAAAAATGTTTTTTTTGCTAAGAGTTGATGCTTGAATAATTGAATAAAATGTATTATTTTCTTTGATAGGAAAAAATCTATAACATTTACTTTTTAAAATTTTACTTGTAATTTTCAGTGTGATTTTGAAATTCATCAAGTTGCTGTTTACAAGAGATCTTTTATTAAATAAAGACATTTGAAAAATGTAGTTTCATACCATTTTCAAGCATGAATAATTTTTTAAAGAATTTTACTTTTACATTTTTACAACTGTTAGATTAATTATCATATGGAAGTTCAAAGATGAAATAATTCTGTGAAGGCAATTAATTGACAGTATGAATTCAAAGTTTTTTTTATCAAATTTTCCCATTTTTTTTATAGTATCATTTTCTTTAGTTCAAGAAATTTAAAAATCAGAATAGCCAAATAAATACATCATTGGGTGTAATTAAATATTTTATGGCATCAAATAGCCAAGAAAATAGTCAAAAACGAAATGTGATGAATTAAACTCAAAAGTATCATTTAAGTTTCATAAAAGCCTACAGAATAAAAAATCTTATTTATAAACTACTGGCTATATACGGTTAAAGATTATTTATTTTAAAACAAAAACAATACCAGTTTTTAAGTTCTAGTGACTTTTGTTCTCTGTACGTAATACGGTTTTATGCGCGTCTTTTTTTTCCTGGAGGTGGCAGTAGAAAACTACTGTAGTTGACCTATGAACTTGATGACGGCTCCGTGCAGAAATAACTTTTTTTCGTTGTTCAGGGTTTAAATAGCGTGTAGTAGACATGCTCTCTGTGTGCTTCAACCGTGGGGCAGTGGTTAGACAGCTATGTTTGAAAATTTTCATAAACTGATTTAGTGAGTTCAATTCTCAGTGTCTCCCTGTGTGATGTAAGCTCTGAATTCAAGGAAGATAATTCATATACGATTTTCCAGAGTTATTACCCCTAATAGGAATTTCTAAAAAAATGTCTGGTGGAATTTTTTTAATAAAAGAAAGTAAAATAAACAAAAAACCCATAAAATTTTAATCATCGTTTTAGTAACATACTGAACTTGTAGTAGGCGGTCTGAATTGGCAACGACATAGGAAGGGATAGGGACCTCAATGCCCAATGATATTTTGAGATCACGTACCCGTGGAACCTTACAACCTTTTCTTTTCCGCCATCTCCGCTTGAACTCGGGATATACGGATTTATTTTAGAGTGAATACTATTGCTGCCGACAGACTTTAACCACTGCTCCACGACAACTGCCCGCTTCGCTCTTATCAATTTATTCAATTATAAACAAAATAGCGATGGAGAGAAAAACTTGATTGAGCATAAAATTTGGTTCTTCTCTTAGTTTGGTTGCTCTACCAAGGTTACAGCGCCCAGTCTACTCTACAATTTCACTCACAAATGAGACGAGAAGAGATTCAGTGTAAAGTAAACGTAAACAAACTCGGCTAGAACTTGAAAACTTGCCAATTCGATTTTCCGCGCTGCTAACTATTGTAACTTCACCCGCACATCCACGGTTAAAGGAACTCAGAGCTGATACCTCTCGTAAGGGCGGCGTAACAATGTAGAAAACAAACTCGCCGGACCGAGTCTGGATTTCGGTTGAGATTGTACAATTACAAAGAGATCAAAATTTCACCTTCTCTGAAAATAGATGTATATATTCAGAATCATTAGGCAATGAAGCCATATTTTGACCAACCAATAAGAAACATCCTAGTTTAGCGATCGGATCAGAAACAAGAGCTGTTCCCAACCAGGATGTAAGGATGTGAGCCAATCAGAAGCAGACTTTCGAAGCGAATATTAAGATATGTATATAACGGGATGATAAATCCATCTAAATCAGAATCAATGACAAAATTTAATCCATCGCCGATGCTGGTCTCTTTTAACATATCTAGAGCCGAAATACGGTACATGCGTGATCACTGGCAACCCTGGACATCCACGCGGTCTTGCACTGAAATTAAACCATACATCCTTTATTTTACCCACATTGTTAAACATTTGAATACATAGATATTTTTATTTTTTACTCTCTTTCTCTCATGCACCAGAGCATTTACG
This sequence comes from Acanthosepion esculentum, assembly GCA_964036315.1. NCBI lineage: Eukaryota > Metazoa > Mollusca > Cephalopoda > Sepiida > Sepiidae > Acanthosepion > Acanthosepion esculentum. The sequence continues at coordinate 91,533,333 of OZ038494.1, read as the reverse complement.
TTTGAACTCTTGAAACTCCAACTTACACTTTATCCTTCTGTATTACCACATTGAGCACTGTTTTGTTAACGCCAAAAATTAAATATTTATTTGCAAATTCATATATGCCCGTGAACGCACGCATGTATAGAAACATATATATATATATATATATATATATATATATATATATATATATATATATATAATTCATAAATCATATACATATATATATACATAAATATATATACATATACATATATTTATCTGCAAATTTATATATGCGCGTGATCGCACGCATGTATGGAAACATATCTATACTTATTTAATTCATACACACACACAGATATATATATATATGTGTGTGTGTGTGTGAATTAAATAAATATAGATATAAGTTTCTATACATGCGTGCGATCACGCGCATATATAAATTTGCAGATAAATATATATATATATATATATATATATATATATATATATATATATATATATATATACACATTACGCGAATCATTCATACGAAAAGCAGATAATGAAGTTAATGATATTTGCTTTTCGTATGATATCATTAACTGCTTTTCGTATGAATGATTCGCGTAATATAAATTGAACCCGCACCACTTTAATTGATATATATATATATATATATATATATATATATATATATATATATATATAATCTCAAGGATGTCCCGTCTGGATCGGCAATTCCTACCCTGTATAAAATAGATCAGCAGATACATTTTCTTTCTATTGCACAATATTCACCTAACCCCTCCCAAAATTATGAACGCTACTCTGATTATTATGTATGAAATGCAATATATATATATATATATATATATATATTTGTAGATTTACTGCATAAAAGTCACAAGTTGCTATATAGAGAATAAACATAATATCCAAAGTTCATAGCACGTCTCGGAGTTTCATGCAAGAATGCATTCTTTTGGTGCTGAATACAGGCTGAGCGTTAGAGCGTTGTGAAGTTTGCATTCTCGTCGTGATAATTTAAAATTGTGTGTTAAACTTGTTTATTATTGTTGCCTATAATATTAGATTTAATTATAATTAATTATTTATAATTTATATCATTCTAAAGTTCGGAAAACGAAGAATTAAAAAAAATAAAAATTGAAAATTATTTTAAATAAAAAAAATTTAAATTCCGTATACACGTTAGGTATCAAGTGGGATATATATATATATATATATATATATATATATATATATATATATATATATTCACTAATATATACTTAATAGCTCTGTTATATGACATTAAGCAGTGTTTTTATAGCACCAGAGAAAGTAATATATATGTACGTACAAGTATATGTATGATTTTTATCATATCCATATCTATCTATATATATATTTAAAAATTCGTATCGCAAGTCTAGCCACACGGATTAGCTGTGATACAGCTAAACAGCCTGTGGATGACTATATATATATATATATATATATATATATATATAAATATATATATAAATATATATATATATATATATATATATATATTTCTATACGGAACCGTCATATAGCCTGACGTGCTATACCAGTTTAACTACGAAGGAGCGTCTGGCAAGCCCCTCGGTTTTACGGCTTTTAAACTACAATTTTCCATTATTTCCCTCGACCGTCCATATCTGCTCGAAGCTTATCTTAACGGAAACAAATAACGTCACACACTACGAAATGGACTAAGTCTGACAATTATATTAATATATTTTATTGTTATACATTTTTTATATAGATACAAATATTTAAGTAAATGCTCTGTTTATAATAAACAGTATTAACAACAATTACCGACCTGAACATCCGAGAAATTTCATAGAAAATATGCCTCCTTCAACAGGAATCGAACCTATTTATTTAACATACATAAAAAGACCATTAGGGGCATCCCGACATGGTGTAATGGTTAGCAAGCTTTTCTCGCTAGAACAATTTCAATTGAGTAGTGAGTTTAATCCTTACTGGGTACCCCATACTTTCGGCCCTGTGGCACATCTAAGCTATGCTTAGAAAATAACTATAAAAAGATCATTTTGGGGCAGAATAGTCATCGGCGATAAAAATTTTAAAAAAGTAAAAAAAAAAAAAAATGGTGACTCGATCCAGGGAAAAACTCCAGGTTAAACTGAATCTTTCATATGTTTCACTTCATTCGCCACGATTTGTCTGAGAAACGCGGAAAAATACTCGAAGAATTCACTGAAGCAAACCCGGAATCGTTCTTTCATGATCCAGTACACACTTTCACTGAAATATGGCATCGTGTCATAAAAATCTAAGGAAAATACGTTGATGATTGAAAAATGATGATGCTATAAATTTATATTTTATTTTGTTTTTAATGAAAAATCAAGTGCTGGAAACTTTCGCATTAACCTGATATAAATACTCGCACTTTTCTTTAAAATCTTTATTTTGATTAAATAAAAAACAAATCGGAAATCCTTTATAGATTTGACACGTCTCGCCATTTTATTTTAGCTTCATCAGAAATTGCTTTTGGAAATCTGATCCTAATGAAGCGAAAATAAAATAATCAAATTTATGAAGGCTTTCCGATTTGTTTCTTATTCAATCATTACCTTACCTCAGGTCTCGTGTAATGACCCGGCAAGGGGTTCTACAGAAAGAAAAAGAAAAAGAAGAAGAAGGCGGCGGCGACACAGTGGAACATCAACAATCCCTGTTGTGGTTGGAGCCCTCGGATCGGTTGGAAAAGATTCCAGTAGATTCATTGAAGGGATTCCTGGAATCCCATGCCTTCTTAAAGAAATACAAAAAATTGTCCTCGTGAGTACAGCCCACACCTTATGTAAAATTATGTGTGTGTGTTTTGTTTTTTAATTGGTCAGTGGAAAATGTCATGATGCCATTTCTGACCTTAGGTCTCTGGGCGGGACCCGGAAAGAAATGTATACACCAGAAATCAAGGAAATAAAAGATGATGACACTACTACTACTACTACTACTACTATTATAATTATAATAATCATCGATAGTATTTTAGACGTTGACATAAAATAAGTTTTGGAGTCCAAAGTTTGTAAAAAGCGAAAATATTTTGATACAGCCTAACATTTTCTGTTTATATAATGAGAATTTCCTAAATATTTTTAACCGTAAGCTTTTTAATTTTAATCAGACAATACTTTTATTAACACGTATTTTTATTTCTTTTTATTCTTTTTATGAACGGATTTCTGGTAATTGTCATGCCTTTCTAGACAACATTGCTTGCTATTCAGATCGAAATTTGTCCACTTCAAGACATATTCCACGACAAAACAGGTTTGCCTAACAGGCTGGAGAGGTTCAGCATTTGCGCCTGGTTCTCTTTTAAGAGATTCGGACTGATTATGAAAGATTTCGATCGGTGTAGGACCTGTTCGGCAAATGCCTTAACCAGAATGTCGCATTCCTCCCGCGTGAAGGTCTTGGGAGGATCTTTCAAAGAGAGAACGGTCCACGTGTCGCCAGGTTTCTGAAGATGTCGGCAGACCGTGTTCAATAAATGATTGATGATTTTCTTTTGGTATTCCTTAGATTCGTGAAAACACGGATCAAAATAGATTATTCGTTTGGTCAACGGCAGAATCAACGTCAGAGACGAATGGCCGGCGAACTGGCAAAGACAAGATGTCAGAAAATCGCACGAAGATGGACATTTAAATCCGATCTGAGGATGCTGCTCCGAGAGAGACTTTAGACTTGGTAAATCTGTATCAAGAAAACCTTTTATTGCACCTTGATACTGAGTCAGCAACTTAGGAAATGTGGCATTTGGAGATGGCACCGATGTCAGTATTCTATTTCGTTTCCCCTTCCGGAGACCATTATAACAACGTCCAAGAGAATTACTGAAGACACAGCTTCGTGAAGGTTCAGGAATCCTGTTAAGATGGTTGCATATTCCGTTCGGTGGCTTACAAGCTATTCCAGACTTTTTATTACGAATTGAATAGAATTTTGAAAATTGCATTTCTTCGTATTTTTTTAACAAAGATTCTTTATATTTATGAAATATCGCACTGTCCAGTTTTGGAATCTGGTAAAACGGTTTCTGGTCTTTGAACGGTGAATAGTTTTTCAGTGTCATAAAATAAAACATAATTGTTTCCATCAACCATTTTCGGTGGGAAGTGTTGTTATCGCATAGCATCGTTTTTTTCTCACTGTTTATTTTATCTGTGAATATAAACCACTTTTTAAACGAGTTTTCCATCCCTGGAATAACCCAGAAATTGTTTTCCTTTCGAGAAATGTCTTTTTCTGGTGAAAACTGTAGCTTCTTATCTGGTTGAACTCTCGTTAAGCAAGAATGATCCTGAAAATCCAAAAGCGAGAAAAGAATTTTTTTATTTTCTTGAACTTTTGAGACCAGGGATCGTGCCCAAGGAGAAACCTTCCAAGAAGTTACCATTTCAAGATAACATTCCTTCAAGATGCTTTTCGTGTCAATAAAAAAAAGAAACGAAACTAGGATTATAAGCACTCTGAAGAGGCCAACATCTTTGGCTGTGTAAATGCATTCCTCTAACTTAAAGGAAACACTGTCCAGCCAAATGGACGTCATTATTTTTTTTCTCGGTCAAACAATTGCGTTCATTTGAAAAAGCATTTAAACACATTTGATTCTAACGGCGCTAATGAATGACGTCTTTCAGAAGAGTTCATTTAACATTTAGATCAGTCGATTATTTGGTACAATCGAACTTCTTTATTATTTGATTAAACTGCAACAATTCTATTTAAACTGAATCGGCAGATTTTAGCGAAAGATGAGTAAAAAGGTGTGAACGGATGAACGGAATGATTTTCTTTTTTAGTCGCCTTTTGACACAACGATGTTTTCCTGTTGGGCCTCTACCCTGGTTAAGCAAGACTCCTGTTTACCTAGTTAACGTGAGTAATTGTTGTTCTCGGCCTGCTCCTGACATTCTTTTGTTATGATACCCGTCAAGATTCTCAACCTCCCCAGTTTTTTTTTTGTTTGTTTCCACCCCCTTTTTATCTTGACTGGATTAACCCTTGATAATTCTTCACCCCCTAGTTTATTTTGTGAACTGTTTGATTGTGCTTAGCGGAAGAATAAAGTGGGCACTCATTTTTCTGTGAGGTGGACAGGTCCTACTAACATATCTTAATTTTAGTTTGAATGTTTTATATTTTATTTTCGTTATGAGGTACATCCCCCCTACTCATTTCATATCATGTTATAATTTTATATATTTAAAACAAAACAACTGTATATATTTTCCGGTCATGGGTATTTTAGTAGGATCCCTGTAAATATGCTGCGTTATGGTATGTGTTGTATTGAATGGCCAGGAGTTCTTGTGGTGTACGAGTCAATTTTAATGAATGAATGGGTCGTGAACTAGATTAACTCTGCGTAAGATAGTCAGTGACGACCAACCATTCCCCCCACCTTTTGATCTTGTGCCACATAAAATAGAATTCAAGATAAGAACAATTCAATTTCAACTGAATGTCTGCTACCAGGAGATCCATTTCCAAGAAACTGGACAATTTTTGTTTTCTTCACCAAGTACGCATGGGTACCCCACAGTAAAAAAATAAAAATAAATAAATAAATAAATAAATAAGAAAAAGAAATAGAGAAACAAAGAATGCTTTATGTCATGAAGAGAGATTATGTTTAAATCACATTCAATTAAATCTGGTCAAATAAATTATGTTGCTTTCGTAATCAATTGCAGAACAGTGCAAGACAATATCAGGAGGGGGAGAGGGAGTTACTCTAGAAGCCATTCAGGGCAGACTTAAGTGACAACAGACAGGACATATTGCAAGAAAATCCGACAAAGGTTGGATATTGGGGCATCACTCGTGATCATTAGCAAAAGTGTGGCCAGCAAAAAAACAAACAAACAAAAAAAAAAAACAAGATGGCGTGATAATTTGGCTAAATTCAGAATTTCTTTTAGCACTTTGACATTGAATAGAACTTGCAAAACTTTGCAGAAGTCATTTGTCCAACTATGGACTTTAAAGGCTGATTAATAGGAATTCAAATCTCACATCATTGAAATAACAGTTTATAAATAAAAATTCCCACAATATAAAGGCAAACCAAAAATGTCTGAAAGTTTTGTAAGGTAACGTTGGGTTAGTGGTAAAGATATTTTGTCCCCGAAACCAAGCCGGGTCTCAGGGTCATCATCAGTTGGTGTTTGTAATTATATGACAGATCTTTATTTAATGAGAATCATATGCTTATTATGGGTATTCCTCCATTAGTAAGTTACTTAGCACATGCGTTATGCACTACCATTACTTCAGATAAATAATAGACCATTCCTTCTTGCTTGCATAGGAAAGATAGAAGAAACACTATTTGGTTTTAGTGAGAAAAATAAAGTATATGTAATAAAAAGAAAGAAAGGAAGGAAAGAAAGAAAGAAAAGGAGGCAATAAATTTCTCATGTGTTTAATGTTTCAGTAAAATGAAAAGTTGTGTCAATTTTTAATCTTTTCATTTCTAAGATTCAAATAAAGACCTGCATTCATATTTATGATTGTTGATGCAATATATGTTGCAAACCTCCAGGAGAGGGACTCATTGTGTCTTCTCGGACTAACGTTTTCTGCAGATATAAATTGTAAAGATTATATTGAATCAATTGCTAGGGAAGTTGGTTCATTGTGACGGTTTTTCTCATCAGAATATATCTTGCATATTTCTAAGTTTTGTCCTTACTTTGAATATTGCTGCCACATCTGGTGCTCCTGTTCTATATTTAGAGATTCTTGATAAAATCTAAAGAAGAATCTGCATTGTTATTGGTCCTGACCTGGCATCTCGGCCTCAGTCGTTTTTGCACTGATGTAACATTGCTTTCCTATATTTTCTATAAATACTTTCATGGTAATTGTTTTGATGAATTCTCTAGTTGTTATCTTTATTACACAAACAAATTGTTCATATGGGAAGGAGATAGGACTTATTAGAGAAGACTGAAGTATTATGGTGACTGTATTAAGAATGGTAAGTCAGAATGTGCTGTTTTGGTGTCAGAAATATGCTGGTATGTTTGGGTCAGAAATCGTGGCTAGTTAAGTTTAAGAGAAGACAGATTGAAGCCCAGCCTTCCCCTGTCCCCCATTTTGGCCTTGTGCCACATTTTTGTATTTTCAAAACAGATATTACCTTCTTCTGTGGTACCTAGACTTTACGAATTTAAATGCAGTACTAGATTGGCTGTGTGGCCTCATCATTTTACAGTTGAAATGGCTAGATGTAATTATAAGTTCTATGCTAACAGTTTCTTCACTCACACTTGTCCCTTGTGGAAATCTCTTCTGGCTTCTTGCTTCCCAGTCAAATTTGATTTTCAAAAATTTAAATGCAATGTCAGTCATTATTTTATGTATTCTTAATTGCTGTTCTTTTGTTCTCTTTCCTTAATAGTGGTTTTTTTATCTCATTCTCTAACACTCAGTGACCCCTTGTGTCTTACTGGATTTATTTCCTTGCCTGGGATGAAATAATTAAAAAAATTAGTTATCAAGCTCATATATTTAATGATACAATACAGGAATTTCCATCGGGTAGTTTTATAGCCGTGGAACTCACAAGGAGCTTATTTAATCATTATCTTAAGAATTAAGATTTATTAAGAACTTCAAATAGTAAAACCAGGAAAGTTTCTCTGGTTAAATTTACCATTGATGATATGATCTTTTATTTCTTTCTCTAAAGAAAAAGCTGAATGAAACGTTAAAACATGAATGCTGTCTATGATCCATTGCCATTCTGTTTGACACGGCACCTGGTTAAAAATTTGACGGACAAGAAATGATTAAACTTTTCTCCACCATAAAAACATGTTCTGAGTAATATGAATTGTCATGCTAGACGCATTTTTGAATAAGACTTAAATAAAAATTCTGTCTGGTTTGCATCTTAACTATTTATGGAATCTGGGATATCACAGGTAGAATTTATTAAACAAATGCAACAAGATATTGCAAATATTTATTCATTCTGCTGAGAAATGATTCGTTTAGTGATGCCTGCATTCCAACATGGTGTGGGAGTGAGTAAAGTTGGATGAGAATCTGACAGAATGGTAAATGTACAAGACAAGCTGAAAAACTTACTTTTACAAATTTTGGTTCATCGGTGAAACTTGAGTAAATTTTTTCAAATTTATATAAATTCAGACCACTACTTGAGTTTCACACTACTGTGATCATCAGGTGACAAGAACAATCTGACCGTAGTCTCTTTTTGAGTTGTGACGCTGAGAAGTGTAATCTCTTTTAGGTAAAGAGCACTGTTTAGGTAGATATCTGTCGTTTGGTCTTGGTTCATATTTCATTTCTCAATTTTTTTTTTTTTTTATTGGTTGCTAGTTTTTCTTTGATTACCTGGCAGAATTTCTGTTGGTTTTACCAATGCTTTGAGTAATTGTGGTGCATATATATGAGATATGAGATGATATATATTTTTATATATCAAGAATGGTATTGAGGAAATTGTATGACAAAGTGGAAAAAGTTTATTTTCTTCTTTGATCAGAGTAGCATAAATGTTGTTACTACAATAAAAGACTTAGTCAATACTAAACAAAACAATAAGCTAAAACCTGAAGGAGGAATTTACTCCATCACCTGTAATAATTGCCACAAAAAATACATAGAAGAAACCTCAAGTAATCGAAATGACAGATTACATGAACACAAAAGGGACATTTTACAAAATAATACATCAAATATGTTGGCTGCTCACCATAATGAGACTGACCACAACTTTGACATAAAAAATGCTTCTTGGATCAAAGGGGAAAACAATTTGCTACAATGTAAATGTCTAGAGAGTGCCTTGATCACAAGGTAATCAACAGTAAGTTTGCACCCTGGCTCTTATATTACACCATTCCTGGCAGATCTTTTAATATCACAGTGTGGAATATCTACATGCAAAAGTGATGGAAAAAAAAAGAATAAAGAAAAAGACTCTAAATGAATTTGGTTAGATAAAAAAAAAAATTCTAAAATTTGCATCACCCCTCTGTTGTTCACATGTGTCATCCTACCAACATAACAAAACTTAGTCCAATGAAGTCTTGAAGGATGAAATACATCACAAGTAAACTTTTTCCATTTTGCCATACAATTTCTCCTATATATATATATATATGTGTGTGTGTGTGTGTGTGTGTGTGTGTAATTATTCATCGATTTATTTATATGCATTTTTTTTTTTTTTTTTTAAAAAGGTCATCAGTTAACCATTTTCTTTTAACTTTTTATGGTCATGTGTAAGTATATTGGATTGAGAAAGGAAATATTTGAAAAAAAAATCAAGTGCAAGTTAATATTTTGGTAAGAATCAATAATTTCACTTTGAAGAACTTTTTGTCTAAGTCATTATCTCTTTTAAAAAGTACGCATTTGGAATTGTGGTTGAAATTATTTCTGTGTATAATTAATTCATTGGATAAATTGTTATCCTTATGTTAATAAATTCCGTTTTCATCTGTTTCTGTTTCATCAATGTATCATAAGGAACTGCTATTACAGTTTATTTTATAAAATCTGCTTCAGAATTATTGTTATTATTAACATTTTAAATCATTTTCTCTCTTCTGGTTTTATCAACTTGACCACCGTGATATTGCTGCCATGTTTATTGCCCCTTTTTCTGGATAAGAGAAGTCATTTTTTTTTTTTTTGCAAATTCCCTTATTCTCTGAATCAAATTAACTTTGTTTTTTCTTTTAAGTTTAAATCTTTCTGCGTCAGTTACTTTCATCGAACCTTCTTAGGCTCGAGCTGACAGGAAAGATTTTGACACATAACGATAGAACTTAGATCCCTTCAAAATGATTAAGCTCAAAGATTTTAAAAATTCTCACTTACTTCCCTTGTTTCAGATTTAAGCACTTGGAAGTGGCTGGCAAGGAATTCATTTCTGTTTGGTCTTCATAATTGAACAATAAACTGGATAGGGATCAAAACAATTCATAAAGGGTCATCAAGGCAGTGAAAGTGAAGATTTTTCTGCAATAACTGACAAAATATTTTCTTGCTATCTTGTTTCACAAAAATATCATAGTCCCAGTTGGTCTGTGCACAATTTCATTGACTGATGACACCAAATCAGTATAGAGTCAGGTGGTAGTCACTATTTTTTTTACATTTTTTTTTTTAAATGTTTTGTAAACTTTTTTTTTGTGAGGTCTCAATGACAGTTTTTGACTGCCAATACCGAACATGTGAGCAACGATGAGGTTTTGGAGAAAATGAAAACACAAAGGAAACATACTTAACATCAGGAAAAGCAGTTCAAATTTCTGGGGTACGTAATGAGGAAAGATGGCTTAGAAAATCTGATACTCACAGGACAGATTGAGGGACAGGGGAAAGCAGCGCAAGACATATTTGACGAACTTGAGCAAATGGATGCTAGAACAGGGTTTGGGAGAAATAACAAAAAACAAACTTATTAAGAACTAAAAAGGACAGGAAGATGTGGAGGGCCATGATTGCCTATGCCCTGAAAAGACATGGCACATAAAAGAAAGAAACCCCAAAAGCCATGTCACTAACTAGTATTGACGGTTATTTTCTTGTGTGCCTAATATTCTTTTTCAGATTTTCAAAATTATAATTACGTTATTTTCTAACAGATGCTTCATGGCAAATAAAGAAGCATTATTATGTGCTATAAATATGATTTACATTTATCTTATAATTATTGTGATGCCACTATATATATATATATATATATATATATATATATTGGTGACAAAAGGAATTCTACAGATATTACTAATATTGAAGTTGAATCAATTAATTTTTCCTCAAACTTTTTTTTATCACTCCTACTCAACATTTATAAAGAATTAAAATAAAAATTATGAGAAACCAAGTTCCAAATGTATTTTACCAAAATTTCACAGGAAGCTGCAGATATTGTTTTATAAAAAAAAAAAAAGTATGTATAGACTGTCTCCAATATTTGGGGAAGCAACTTAAAATGAAAATCTAACCATCACCATATATTGGTGACACAGAATTTCAGTTTATGAAGACAATGTTTTAATGAATTCCACACAAATTAAAAAAATAAAAAAATTGAACACAAGAAATTGTCAATAGTCCAAATGTTAAAAGAGGAGAAAATCAGAAATGATTTTCTAACAATGGGAAATGAATTTCTTCAAAGGTTAACAATACAAGATGGCAATCAATAAGCCTGTAGCCAGGCACATAGTTCCAGGCTGAATTTTGATCTGAAATATTAACTGTATGATGTTGAATTAATGTGATTCATGACTGAATTATGTGCAGTGGCAAAGAAGGAGATAAGTTAAGAAAAATAAACATTTTTTTTATGCAAAATAAAAGTTTTTTTTTAATCCTTAGGCTACAGGCTTATTGCTATATCATCATACATCACTGCTGTTGCAATTTAAATAACTTTTTAAAAAATTTTTAGTTAAAGCATTTTCACGATTATTATGTTATTCTTTCATTTTATTATTGTTGCTTTTCTTATCACAAAACTTTGGGTCAATAAATTCTTTGACAGAATAAACAGTAATACATCAAAAATAAATAAGTATCAATGAGGCTTGAACACACATCTCACATCTTAGGAGTGGGTGGTGGTGGCGGCAAAATGTTTTCTAGATCAACACCCTTGCATAGTCGGTGTCATTTATTTGGCTGGAAGTGTTCTTTCAATTAAAGTATTGGACAACCAATAAGTCCTGGTTTTGATAAAGCTATATCCCCAAAATGAGAAAGCAAAGCATATTTTATGGTAACAGTGACTGTCAAAGTGATTTCTACTGAAAAGAAGGAATTGAAACAACAAACAAAAATAAGAAAATTGAAGACTGATGTGGGGGGGATACAAATTATAGCAAGGAGAAATTGACACTGAGAGAAAGATTAAAGATTTTTTAGAGTGTGTCTGTCAGGAACAAAAACAAAAAACAAAAAAAAACAAAAAGAGGAATGAAATATTTAAAAAAAAAAGCAGAAATTGCAAATCAAATAGAAAAGTGGCAAGTGATATCTTTAAAGAATGCTGAAAGTTGTTATGTAGAAAAGAAATTTACAAAGTAGTGATGCTATTTTGTGTAATGATAGAACCAAACACTTGTGCTTTTTAGCCATGTTTTGTTGGTAGAAGCTCAAAGAAAATGGGGAAAATATAAAATGAGGAAAAAAAGAAATTAATTTTCAAAAAGAAGGAATATTAAAATGTTTATTATTTTGAAATCTATTCTTGGCAAGTTTCATTCTAAGGAAACAAAAGATCTTTTTTCTCAAATTTACAGGGGAAATTAAAAATAGTATTTTAGAAATAAAAGTTTCTAGGTTTGTCTTGGCCAAAATCTTTTCCTTGTAGTTTCAACATATTCACTCAGCTTTCAAGTTTATAACTACAAACAAATTCTGTAGCAAAGCAGTTTTATCTCTTCTTTTTCTTCACCGCCATTTCTTCAAAGCTTCATTTATCTCCTGAATCTATAATGTCTGACAGTTGGTAAAGATCTTCTTGCGTTGTCAGTTGACTAGTGAGGAAACTTTGCATCTGACCAGTTGCCTAAGAAGAGGAAAGAAAAATCGCATGACAACCAGAATTGATTTTTTACAATTCTTTTTATTTTATAGAATTTTAAGATGCAAGAAAGATTTCATTCCAAGGCATGAAAATCATAAATGAAAGATGTTATTATATAAATAAATATCAATGATCATAAAGTTGTTTTTCTTTTTAACTTAGTAAAAATATTGTCATCAATTTGACAAGAATTATTCATTTTAATTTCTCATGACAGTAGATGGGCGTAGGCAACATTTATTTTGAGACTGACACAAATTTTAATCAATCCTCCGGAAGGATTGTCCAATTATTTACAATCTTTTAAATTTATAAAAGATTGGGAAATTCTTTAAGAAAACAAAACAAAGCCAATATTTCTAAAAAAAAAAATCTTAATCATAAAATAAAATTGATACATCCTTACACATGTTATGAAATAGAATAAGACATAGCTCGGTTGATTTGCAGGCAAATAAACTAACATACTCAAGAGCGAGAATCGGATGTGAACGGGACAAGGCCCCGTCACAAAATGACCATCATCGTCGTTTACGCGTAGGCCCGATGCACGAGTTCCGGTCAAAAAATAAAATAATATTTCAAAGTGCTTCTATTTTTCAACCAATAAAAATGCTCCCCTCCTAATTATACTTGCATCGTTTTTCGAGCCCGTTAAGCCATAAAAAACGCCATAAAAGGGTCACACAGTACAAAGCAGTCAACAGGAGATCGGGGAAGAGATCTGTCACGGTCAGTCTGGGCAGTCAGCAGGAGGAACGCCACGCCAACCAGATCAACCCGGATCGGCAGCCGGCTTATGAACTATACCACAAGGTAGCTGTCCCAAAACCACACATTCCTATTGAAATAAATCATGTAAATCTATTTCTGCTGTTGTCGTATTTCTGTCTTGCAACCATACGCTTGTCTATAACACACACACATTAGCTGTTTATGTCATCTGTAATATCATGGACAGGGTTCATGAAATGAATCCATTATAATATTTTATTCAGTAACACTGAATCATTAGCAGAAGGCAATAATGTGAAACAATAATCATAGTTATATTTTAGCAATAACTAAATTTGAACCTGATACAAATGGGCAAAGTTTATTATGTTTTTTTCTGTTTTAAAAAAAAAAAAATCACTGCCTGCTGTCATTACTTTAACTCTCACCAGTCATTTTCTGTATTAATGAATTAAATATTTTTGGTAGGAAGGAATAAAAAATGATTCAATACTGAGTTTTTCAACTCAAAATTGTGAGCAAATTTCAATACTTAATCAGGGGCGGGCGGAGTTATCAGCAGTCAGAAATCAAGATTAGTATTACAAATTGACACAGAACCAGGGGTGAGGGAGACACTATTATATAATATGCATTATGTCTTGATTTTTATCTAAATATAAGTAATAAATGTTGGGTATTTTTTTTTTTTTTTCAAATATTTAAACTTTGACCTTGAGGCTTGAATGATGATGCTTACTATTATGTCACTTGACAAAGGAATGGTTCAGTCAAGATTTAATACTTGTAAAACCACCAGTGATCATCTTAAATATTTAATGATTAATAATCAGTTGAATTTTGCAAGGTAGTTTTTTTTCCCTGAAAGTCATTGACTTCATAGATCTTTTGTTTCCTTTTCAAACAAAATGTTATTTTTTCCCTGCTCAGTTGATATATTATGATAGCTTATGAGACAATTAGATAATTCTCATAGGGTTTAGTCTTTCATGGACTCAGATTTAAAAGTTTGAAAAAGAAAAAAAAACTTTATAAGCAAATAACAACAGGAATGTCTGATCAGAATCAAAATTTGGATTTGATTTTCTTGTTTGTAAATGAACTGGTTTTAGCCAAAGATTTTCTTTGAAGATTAGTGAAATACTTTTCAAATAAGAACTTTAGGGAAGAAGTGAATATTTCTAAAGAAAAACAATGTAGTATCAGGACTGTTGCTTAGTTTCTGGAAATTTACATGGAAAAGACAGGAGATAAGTCAAAAGATTAAAGTCTAGATTAAAGAAATGAACCAATAAATATCAACCAGTAAAAAACAGTATTGTTGATCATATTATAGAATATTGTTGATCATATTATAGAATATGCAGAGAGAGAACAGCAAGTCCTTTTTATTAATTAAAATTGTATAGCAGGAAAAAAAAATTTGGTTAGCAAAAAAAAAAAAAAAATTTCTAGTTTTAGTTTTGCTAATAATCATTTCAACTGAACTATTTGAAAATTTTCAATTAAAAAAAGCTTACTGTTTTGGGTCTTTGTATCATTTTACGTCTTTCAATTGTACGAGCATCTTTGGGATCCACTGTTAGAGACCGTTTCTTTGCCCAACCTGTTCGTGTTGACCCATTACTTGTAGATGAAAAGGAACGACTGGGAAGAGCAGTAGATCGACCGGAACTCTGCTTTGACCTGTCTGGAATTATAAAAAAAAGAAATATCAAAATTTTAAGAAAAGAAAATATATTTCCTATGGAAATGGCTTTGGGGCACAATCCTTGTTTTTACCATGACTTTTTAAAAATATTTTCTTATTAGGTTAGGGGTTATTGTCTGAAGCTGAGAAAGTGCCAACGGTAACAAACAAAACCTAAAAGTGTTGAATTAGTTGAGAAAATAAACAAACAAAAGAGTGAAACAAAACAAGATGGAAAAATATTTATTCAGCTGGGAAGATTTTCATGTCAAGAAAATTTCAAGAAATGGTTCTTGAAAGAAAAGTGCAAATTCCAAGAACATTCTTAAGAGTGTCTCTGTAAAAAGGATGAAGAAAAAGTTGAACTTACTCTGCTGGTGAATTAGAGTGAGTGATGTGTATAATCAAAGCCAGGTGCAGCTACTGTCTAGAGAGCAATAATTTTGGCATCCTATCCTACAGTAAAAGAGAGCTAGCCTCTTCAGATTTACAGCACATTTTTTATGCCTACCCAAAAGCTAGAAAGGAGTTGTCCCAGTCATAGGGTTATCAACACATGTGTTTCAAGTGAAAAAATTTAACATTCTGCTACAGGCTCCAGGCAGGCTATTGAAGTTAAGCAGGGATGATCCTGCTCAATCTTTAAAAGGGTGACCTTTTATGAACTGCCGGTGCAAGAATCAACTTGAGGCTCATGTGCTAGACAAAACATAACCAAGTAATTAAAGTACAATGTAGAAGGAACCATATTGAATATCAAGTTATTGAGATGTAAATATTTATACTTAGCTACAAAACACATTAACTCTACAGTTGTAAGTTACCTTACTACCCAGTAATTCAGTAATCATTCCATTGGGATGGCAAAACCATGTCGCTATTCAATGAAAATAAAAAAAACAAAATTTTTGGCATGATTGGAATACACTAAATATACAGGATATAATTTTTTTTTATTTATGATGTATTGTCAATCGTTAATCAATTTTGACTGGAATTTCTTTTATCTTAATTTGATTGCTTTTTTTAAAGATTTTATTAAATGTACAAAATTTTATCAATTCTATAAAAATAGAAATATTAAAAAGGGATACAAGTAAACTAAAAAAGAGAAAACAAAAGTATCTACATCCACAGCAAATGGCAGTAAGAAAAGAAAAGAAAAAAAAGATAAAATCAGCTGTCGACATTATGAAGGATTGCTTACAATCCATATCTGACCAGGATTTATTATTGGTGGGCAGAATCATGACAGTATAAAATACACAGATGGCACTGGGTTGATGGCCAACTTGAAAGAAGAAAAAACTCAGAAAAAAGGCTAACCATCAACTGCAAAAAGATAGAAAGTCTGGTGATCAGCAAGAGAAAAAGCTGATGAGTTGCAAATTGGAGATGTCAATATCAAGCAGGTGCAGAAATTCAAATATGGGGAAAGCGTTTTAACATCGGCTGGAAAATATGACACGTAAATACATTGGTCAAGCGGAAGAAGCATTTCAAAAAGCTAAGCAAGGAGCAGAAATGGAAAGGATTAGAAACAAAGAAAAGAGTTCAGGAATGCTATGTGGTATCCTTCCTCTTATACGGCAGTGAATGTTTGACAATCTCACCACGAATGAGGGGAAAAAAAAACTAGAGGCAGCAAAAATGTGGTTCTACAGGAGGATACTGAAAATTCCATGGATGGGGTGAATAAGCAACAAATATGGCAGCAGGAAGAACACTTATCAGGAAATCCTTGGACACATTATGAGGAAGGAGGGCTTGGGAAACTTGAGGTGTATTAAGAGCAAGAGATATAGTGGAAGTTAGCGAGCCACTTACCTGACAAGTTTGTGTGAATGGATGTTGAAACAGGGGAAGGGATGTTTAGCAAAAGGAGGAAAACTGCTAAGAGCCACACAAGAAAGAAAGTTGTAAGGAACCATGGTCGCCCATGTCCTGAAGGGACATGGCACACACAAGAAGAATGTCAACATATATATCTCTTCACATATATTTTTGTTATACTGTACCTATGGATATTGGGCATGTCCTAATCCCTATAAATACAGTAGTATATACTGTATGTTTTCTTCCACTTGTGATTCACCTTGATTCACTTCTAGCTCACCACGAGCAGTTGATTACTTACTACATGCCACTGGCGAATCTTGTATGTTGTTCCTGTTATAAATATTATCGTTCCATTTCCAACCTTCCTTTTGGTTATTCTTATTCAGTAACCTTTTCCTAGGTTACAACAATTTTTAAAGAATTTTAATATTCCTAAAAAACTTAATAAATCAGAAAAGAATTGCATGTAAGAATAAAACAAAGTTTCATACGGTTGCTTCTTGTGAAAATGTCGAAATCAAGAATAACTTTTTCATCAATCATATAAACATTTGTAAGGGTACCTTGACATGGTGTAATGGTTACCAAGCTTGTCTGATAAGATCAATTATGACTGAGTAGTGACTTCAATCCTCACTGGGTGCTCCATTCTTTCAGCCTTGTGCCACATATAAGCTGCACTTAGAAAATCACCATATAAACATATGTAACGAAGTAATTTTAAGCAATTAATAAATTTTTTCTTTCATCTGATATTGTTTCTTATTATACAAAATGGTATATTTAGTCGGTACACATGCACTTGAGTAGCCATCTCTGTTTTTTTTAAACACTGAAATTAATGTCTCCTGGCTTAGAGACAAAAAGTTTTATTAACAAAAATGTACCTTTCAAGAGGAATTGAACCTGGATTCAATTTTTAATCTGGGAAACCACTTTCAACTCAAAAATCCATTAACTGTTTAAGAATTACATTATAAAACATTAGCAGTTCTGGCTTTTGAAAAGTCTCAATGAAAGATGTATGTTTCTTAAGTAGGGTAATTGAACTTTGTTTTGCTGTGATGACTTCTTGTGACTCCATTGTAAAGCACACTTGGCTTGAAAGTGGTTTACCCAGATTAAAAAGGGAATACAGGCTTGATTTCTATCAGGAAGCACGCTTTTAATAAGGTTTTCAAATTCTAGGCTAGTAGACATTGAAAAAACAAAAAGAGATGGCTACCATCTCAAATGCATGTTGTGACACAATACTGTCGGCCCAGGGTCAACTCCTAGTCGCAGTGTGAAGCTGTGATACTTCTTCTACCAGTGTTTTGGGGTTGACTCTTAGTCGCTGCCACCAATATGTGACCCGGTTGATTGGTGGTCATCGCTACCTGGCGGGATCCTTTGGTCAAGGTATCAAATAGGATGGTCAGTTGATTCTAATGGCTTCACACCAGATGCAACCGGTCCGACACAAGCTCCGTTGTTCTCATCTCACTTCCAATGGCTGGTTACTGAAGTAACTACTTTGATCTCAAGTTTAACCTACCCAAGTTGTGATTTGATCTTAGGTAGATGAGATCAATCCGGCATCGGGGCCGTAGTGCAAGATGAGTCTAAACTGGAGGTGACATCACACAAGTGTAAAAAACAAAAGAAATAATAAAAACCAAAACGATTTGGTTATGTTGAAAGAAAGCAAATCAACTTTTATCAATCTGTTCTATACAGGAGTATGTGATTTTCCCAACCTGTTCTTGGAGAGTGACACTTTATACTTCTGGCAAGTTCTGGTTTTCTAAGTCAACTGGTTTAGTTTTTAGGTGCTGGCTTAGCTTTGTTCATCAGTATAACTTGCTGTTTCATAGGAAGGCAAAGTCGAAGATAGGAAGTCGTGGAATCTCTCGATCAGTTTCTGCGAGGCAACTCAAACTCACTGGAACTCAAACTGGAACTAAACTGGTGAACTGAAGGCGCTCATTGATATGGACATTGACCAAAATTTTGGGGGAGATCCCTTCATCTGTGAGGAGAGGTTGCAGGATAGCTATCTTCCTAAACTCCCTCCTTCTCACATTGGTACCGCATACCAAATCCTTTCAGTAGGCATTAGTAATTTCTCCATCTTTCTTACCAATTTATCTCCACCTATTACCATTGCTACTACTCAACCAATGGTGTCTCGGTTGTGCGGGTGTGGCTAAGCTTGCTTCATTAATTAACCTTTGACATCCCTGTTTATTTGAGGATTCCTGAATTCCAAAATTATCAACGTTATGAAATTCTCTTTTTTTGACTAAGAAAACAACATATGGGCTCCGTGGCTTGGCCAACTTCTAAAATCTGGCAATTTCGAATGATAACTTGTTTCACTTTTATTAACCAGTACTTTTACAAACATCATTAATCAATTGTCAAAAGCTTGCCATATGGCCTTTCTGTGAGTCCACTGTTTACGCAAATTCTCAGGTTCTTGAGAAAAGTAACTTTTTTTTTTTTAAAGTAAAAATAAAATCTTGGGGTATCTTCTTTTCAGTTCTCAGTATTTTCTTGTTTAATTTTTATGGTTAGTTAGTTAGTTAATCAATTACCATAGCTAAATAGTGTCACACTAAATATAATGTTTATATTAATAAATATATTAATAATTAACATATTTCTGCAAACAGCAACAAAATAGGATGATTATATGCATATTAAATATAAATTTATCTGGATAAAATTAATAAACGAAATGAATAAAAATCAAGGAAAGAGAAAGAGATGAGCAAGATCTAAATGTAAGATCACTGAGACAATTTGCCAGTAGACACATCTGTGGTGACAGTTGAGCAACAGTTATTGAGCCAGATCCTTTATGTAAGGCATCATTGTCATACAGCCAAACGAGTAAACTAATAATTACTAGTAATATTCGTGAAAATTTCACTTTTCCTATTTGAATTTACTGATGTATGATAATATTTAATATATATCTAAGCTCACGTGCAAGTTTCATGATTATGAAATACCTGTGGAAATTCCCCTATCACATTGTTAAATATTTGAGCTTAACAACTTTAATTAAATATTACAATAACAAAACATTTAAGTATGAATGTAGGTTATCATTGAAAAGAAGAGGGTACAAATAAAAAATAAGTTTTTCCATTTCACTAAAAGCAGCTGTTAAAAACATGAGTTTTATCACCGCCCCTATCTTGTCTCTTTGTTTTTCTCACTGAAACCAAACAGCATCTCTGATATGCCTTTTCAGTCTTTTACTTGAAATCGAAGTGGACTAGTCCATTCATGATGAGGTATTGGCAGGGTATAAAGTACATGTTAAGGAATGGGCAGAATTATAATAGGATTTTCTTTTTGAACATTTTTGTTATGTGGAAAAGCTTCATAATTGTAATTTTGAAAGAAAGACAACATTAAATATTGACACTTACATACACCAAAAGAGGTTGATGATTGTGCAGGAATTGCAGACTTAGGTCGACTTTGTCTGACCATAGGGGTTTCAAGTTCATCAACCTGAAAATAACAACAAATCAAAATTAATTCCATTTTCCATTTGTTTTTCTGCTTTAAGAAAATCTTGAGATGGCGCTGTTAACTGGATGCACAACACTATTCTTTGTTAAAAAAAAAAAAGGAAGCTTCACTGATTAACTGAAATGATGCATTATATTTGCATCACATTGCAAGACCCCACGTTGCAAAACAGAGGAAAAGATTTTGGTTATGAATATGGATGTTCTAGCCCATCTGCCTTACTCTTTGAGCCTTGCCTCTGTCCAAAAATCCGCTTTTTACCTTCATTGGATTTGTAATTGGTCATTAAAGACAATTATGTCTGAACAAAAGCTTTTGTTACTTAGCATGATTACTTTGATAATTTGTCGTGTCTCTTGAAGATGGTGTACAGGCAAGGCAGCAAAATTAAAAATTAAAATCGCACCCAAGACTCTTTAGGGTCACTTAACAAGAATACTCTGTAGAAAGGTAAGAATCTATTTCTCCCAACTGTTCTGTAATCAGATACTTTAAAAAGTTGTTTTGTCTGACATTCCATGACTACTGATGAAGGAGAGAGTGCTTGTATGGTAGGAACTGCTTTAAAAAATTACTACATCCTTTGTCGACCTTAACAAAAGGCAGTATACATACATTTCCTGATAATAAGCTATTTTATTGTTTGTATAAACTTACCAAAGTTCGCAGACGGTCAACTTCTTGGAAAGCTTTCAGTTTCAGATTTCTTTCTTGTTCCAGAAACTTCTTGAGAGAACTGACAGCAACTCTGCTTTGATTTTCAGCAAGTGTCATTCTTCTCTGCTCTTGGCTTTTGCAGAACATTTTCACTTTCATTTCTTTCTGGCTAAGTTCCTCCAACTTTCAAAACAAGACAGACACATTTTGAAACGCATTTACAAAATGACCATAAAAAAAAACACCTTTGTTCCTTGTAACGAGGCTGCATAATAATGACTAAGTAGTTTTCAAATGCGTCAATAACAATAAAAGCTGTCATTGGGTTGAAGACAAAAAGCCGAGAGAATGGTTTTATACTGGCAGGTAAATAAGATACAATATCTTGGAATCTGTTAGTTTTGAAATTGAGAACAAATTTGGAAAATAAGTCATTTCTGTTCCTTAACTGAATATTTACAAAGAATTCCAACATTAATTGGGCATAATTATGCCAGATTTAATCTTCATGTCTGCCCAAGCAATAGAGGTTATTTCTTATCTAGTTTTTGAAAGTTTACTTTATGTCTTTCACTCTTAGAAAAGACCCACTTTATAGAAATTTTCTTACACTGTCTGGAATGGCGTTAAGTGAAGCGGCAATTACCATTAGTAGATATTCTTTGATCATTCCAGAACTCCAAAACAATTTTTTATCATTCCAAAACCCAAAATATTTTTTAATCACTGCAGAACCAAAAATAACTTTGTTTGCTTGATTTGATGTTGATTGATGAGCTTTCAATATGACAGTAGGCTTCAGTATTTGCCTCCCGATACATTTTTCTATTGTACAGTTGCCTAGAATCATTCATAACATCCTGAAAATCTGTCCTACACCTATATGCCATTCCAAAATCAAAATCATACGTTCCTGCAATTATTGAAATACTGGAAATCCTATCCAAAGGTTATTTTTGCAGTCTATCAATGTTCAAAATTTTTGCCAATATAAATTCATAGTACCTACTTCTTTATGTCAGGCTTATTGGCACATCATATTGAAACACTGGTTCCTGTATGATCCTCAAAGTTAAGCAATGATAGGTGATTGCTTAAGAATACCAGATGCTGTAAGCTTGGATGTGTGGGTGGTGTAATGGATGACAACTTGGAATTAGAAATTGGAGAGCCAAGTTCCAATTTCAGTCGGGTTCGTTATATTCACTTATGTATAAATACCTTTGGGAATCCAACTCTTCTCTACTCCAGCTATGAGTTAATTAGTAAGACTTGTATCAGTAAATCATTATTATCTCAAAAAAAAAAATAAATAAATAAAAGGACTAAAATAAAATTCTTACAATCTAAAAATATTTTCTGGCTTTAAATAACCGGTAAAAGGTTGAGATGTCTTTAAAAACAAATCAAACTTTTGTTTAGTGGATTCGTTTCTTTCAGTTACTGTTTGAAAGTAAAGCATGTTCCTATGAAATGACAAATAAATGATTAATTTGTTTTTTTATGACTTATCAACCTTTTGCAGGTGATATGGCTGTAAGCCTAAGCAAAAGAAACAGATGTTCTAGAAATAAAATGGTGTAAGAAGATCATTGAAAAGTTTACTCATAATTAAGTATACAATACAGGTATACCTTACTCTATGTCGTTAATTGGTTCCAGAGGTCCTGACTTAGGTTGAAAAACAACTTAAGTTGAAATAACCACACTAAATAAATACTCCCCGTTGGTTATTACAGTATTTATGATATGTATATGCAGTATTTTGGATAAAATAATTAAAAATAATTAAGACCAATTTTAAATTTACATAAACTCAAGTAAAACGACCTAAGGCGAGTCTTATTTTTCCATATAATATTTAAGAAAAACTGACGTATCTTTGAAAATGACTTAGTTCAAAATGACTTAAGCCAAGGTATCACTGTATAATCATATGACTAAATGTTTCTTATGAAAGCTATAAAAACATGGTATTAATTTAGAATATTTTAATACCAGTAAACAAATATCTACCAACCATAAAAGCATGTAAATAGTTATGAAAAACATTGCTTTGCCAGACAAAGACTGAGCTGTCACAACACTGAGCAAAGGTTGGATAATGTGTTAGGCTTCAGTAAATAGAGCATGCTATAATATCATGTAAAAAGATTTTTTTCTAATAATATTCTCCACATATTTAAAAAAATATTCCAACACGATTTTTAATATTCTTCACAGTCATTAAATTTCATTTTTTGTTTTCTTCTGTGAATGTCCTGCGGCTATCGTTTAAAGAAAATATGAAACTGACAGCAAAAATGGCTCTGGGGAAATTTTAGTTCATAATGAACCTAAAGATATTGAAATGAAATAATATTCACAGCATGAATTCAAAGTTTTCATTAGTTTCATTTTCTGACATCCATTTGCCAAAGGAAATTTTAGCAGCAAACAGTGAAGACAATGCACTCATATGCAAATGTTCTCAGTATCATCTTTTGTAATAGATTAAAGAAATCTTAGAAGTGTTAGAATTTTGCTAATTTCTTTATTGCTTGTGCAAAATTCAACTGTAATATGATATTTACAAGCCATAGGAAAAATTCTGAAACTTGAAAATGTTTTCCACATGAATGAACTATAGAAAGAGACTTCAGTTAGCAATTCATAATTTTCATTAAAATAGATCATTTTTTTATCATTTCACAGAGTAAAGTCATTTTGAGACAAGTGAGTCACTATCAAAGAATGTATTTATTACCTGAAACAAAAATGAAAATCATGGTTAGAATTTGGATCACATTCAGCATCTCAATTTAACCAAAATCAACTTGGAATTCAAATGAAACTATGAATTGCTGAATTCTGGATAAACTTATTGTGTAATGCTACATTGAGCAATTGGCTTATTCGAATAACATATGGGAAGGGAAAAATTCTCTCTTCTGGAAACAAACTGGTTAATTTTGCTGCCTGACAACACCTCAGTTCTTGTGTTGCAAATCTGATGAAGCAAACAGTCATCTTCAAAGTGTAATGGGAATTTCCTCTACATGAAGCATCTTCTTCAAATGTGTTGGCATCTTTTTTTGCTTCCTGTAACAATTCAATCTGCAGTTCTAGCAATTTGAAGATCTCAAAATTTTCCTCTAAGAATTAAAACTGGAATCATGTTTTTATTATAGAAGACACAATTTAGGTGAAAAAGATGATTGAAGGTACTAGAATACTGGGAGAGTATTTTGCTAACTGAATAATGAAGCAATGGATTTATATGATTGGATGAGGTCTTCTTCACACTAATTGCTTTGGTTTTAGCTTATATATATATATATATATATATATATATATATATGTATGTAATTCCTTTCTGCTGGCTTTGAACCATTTGCTTTTAGAAATCAATGTTCTTAATTTATTTTGTAAGTTATGGATTTGTTTATCGTTTTTTAATAGTGATTGAATTTCTTATTTCATTCTGTTTGTGTTTGTGACAATCATGTCCTATTTTGTGTGCTTTATCAAAAAGTGTGTATATATTTTGACTATGTACGCTCTCATTTTTCTCAGCTGTCTGTTATGTTTGGGTATATACAAACCAGAGATGCAAAAATCAGATGCACAAGTGGGGATACTATGTTTATTTCTTCAGTATAGGATTTAACTGACGAAGGCTGGATGGTACATGGTTAAAACCTAACACCCAAAAACAATGAAATTAGTCCAAACAAAGCCACATACAATAGATATAGGAATAAAAGATTTTGTTGAAAAAATTTTGGATCCTTTTTAAAACATCCAATCGCTATAGCATTTGATATCTCGGAATCATTTGTTTTACAAAATGATTAATTGCAAATCAGTTTGCCTTTAATTTGAAGAGATCTTATTTATGCATTCAATACTCACCAATCTGTCCATGTGTTCCTGTTTGATTTGATGTTTTTGCAGTTCGTATTCCAAATCCTGTTTATTTCTATGCAGTTTTTCTTCTTTCAGTCTCAACTAAAAGAAAACAGAATTTAATGTTTTTTTTTTCATTCTTGCATTTATTTTTTTTGTGAAACTCATTTTCCATAAGTTTTAATTTTCTTTCTGATTCTTTATCAATCTTCACATCTGTCCACTTACCCCATTCGAATGGATGCTGAAAAAGACCTTTCACTTAGCAGCTGCTTTTGTCATTAGAAAGAATTCCCAGACATTTACTTCGAGGCAAACACATCCTGCTGCTTTATGGAACTGACTCCCAAGATGATGCTTCCACAATCACTACAATCTTAACCTGCTTAAGTCTAAGGTTAAACATTATCTTCCTCACATATAAATTGTCCCTCTCACTCTTAGATATGCTAGATATCTAAAACTTATATTGACATTCAACCAATTAAAATGGACTTCTGTCCAGTATTATCCGTGTGAGGAAAAGGTTATTAAATGAAAAAAATATCTGTCAAAAATCAGTCAATCATTTCTTGAAAGGTTCAATGAGAAATGTGTTTAGAATACCTTGCAGATATTTGTGGCTGACTTCTGTCAGGTGATATAGCTTTGGAAAGTTATAAATTCTAGCTTCTTTCTAACTTCTTCAGTGATTATATTTAGTTATATTTGCTGCCTGTTGGCCATTTTTTTTTTTTTTTAAATATATTCCAAACTACAAGCTTCTGGCAGAATCCACCAGCCAAATCGATCAGATTAGTGATATTCAGTTCAATACAAAACTCATTTCATGAAATCAGTCATAATCGGATAAAAACATCAAATTTATGGTTAATTACCAAGTCTTAGTCTGGTTGAGGCCTAGTGGGGGTGGGGGCGGATAGAGGGATGAGAAGATTGTGTTTCATCAAATCTTCAAGTAGAGATGGTCTGCTTTGAACATTAGCATTTGAAATCAAGGTATTGAACACTGGTCAGAATACAGGCAACTACAAAGCACGTCAAATAGTTGGTTGATTCCTGGATACAACAAAATCTTTTTGTTTAGAAGTACATTTAAACTGTTTCACAAATGGAAGAATTTAACAAATTGCAAATTATAAAGATAAAAAAAGGAAAAATCAATTTTGGACTTAAAAATAAAATAAATAATTATCCATTTTATTGAGTTTGTCACCTGAATGTTTTAAGAACAATTCAGACTTCAGTTCAATTTGTTTGGAATATTTTTTCATGCATACTGCTTTCAAAGACTTAACATCAGAATCTCATCAGCTTGAATAATTTTCAAATTTCTCAAGTAATAAACTTGTTTGAAAAATAAAAGTAATAAATCATTTCAAATGTGAGTGAATCACACACAAAATATTTTATATTTTCTTAAAACATTCTTTTGGATCAAATTATGCCAATGAAATTATCAGATTATATTCATTATCAGGAAAAAGATCCCAGATTTTGAGAAGAGTGTGTTTCGAAAGGAAGGTACAGCTGGTTATTGATGCCTTAGCAGGGAGTTTGGGAGGTTTTCTATAAATGCAGGCATTTTTTACTTAAATTTAAGTTATAGTTTTTTAAAACTAGAACTGAGTAAATTTTATAAAAATTAAAGAGATTTAACAGACTAAAACAGAAGACATTACACTTACATTAGATGAAAAACAAACTTTTAAGATTAGTTTACGATTAGGTGAAATTATTTACTTTTATTTATAACATTTCTTGATCTAGATGTTAAAAACACAATTGTGCTTTGCCTAGGCATGTGGCTGGTCATCCAACCCGGTTTGGTTCTTCTCGTGATCCATGTTTTCATATAGTTACCATTTCATAATATTTCTTCACATATCACAAAAATTTTCTTTAAGGATTCAACTTCCTATTTTGCATGTTCTTCCTTTTCGGTAAATGCTTGCACACATTTCTACGTTTCTGTTGATTTCTTACATATTTTCAACAATAATTTCTTTGATTTTTTTTTTTTTTTACAATGATGTTCAAGGCCCAAGAGCCACTGGAGGTAGAGCGTTACTGAGTAAGAGGCACATTTTATAGGGATATGTAGGGAAGATAACAGTTAACCTCAGTCTTGAACAGGTTAAGATCGTAGTGAGCCGAAACACACCCTGTTGGTCATCGATTCTACAAAGCACCATTTTGTAGGAAGAAGCTGCTTGAGTGAAATGGAATATGAAGGGAATGAGGGTGATCCGCTACAATGTGCATGGCAAATCTTAGTCATGAAGGGTGAAACTGGTGAAACTAAGGAATATAGTTCATCTGAACACTTTGCATGGAAATAGACATAGAGCAGTGAGAGGCTTGTGATGTTTTATCTGCAGGAAAGGGGTTGTAAGGTGAAAAATAATTCATCACTCACAAGGATGGAGAGAGGCTTTTGGATTCTATCAAAACTGGGAAGTGAAGACTGTGCAGCTCCTGGTCATATATGGCAACAGTACTCCACTTTCAGCCTCTGATCTGGGTCTTGTGAAAGTAGAGGATAGCAGGAGGTGTCAGGTACAGGGAACTGACCCTTTTTCCAGCTTCTTTAGCAATGGATTGCACTGTCGGGAAGTGTGAGAGAAGAAGCTGTTGGAGTACAAGAGGTGGTTACATTTAATTGTTTCAAAGGGTGGGACCGAAATGCCAACCTAGTAGCATGAAGTCGAGGCACCAGTGAAAATAGCTCATCAGAGCAGATGCCATGGAAATATTTGTAGAAAAGACAGAGAGAAGCCATATCACATCTGTGAGAAAGTGATTGGACTGATCACATTGCATATCCATCTTTGGATTTTGTTGAGAACCTAAAAATGAACAGCTGGGGCACCAGACCATATATGGCAAGAGTATTCCATGCATGGACAAATGGTAGATTTGTAGATGTGAAGGATAGACTCAAATGAGAAAAACAATTCTGGTGCAACACAGAGAATCAATTTTCTTTGCAGTAGATGCAGCCATTGATTCAATGTAGTTGTTCTACCTCAGGTCAGTGGAAAACTTGAGACCAAGAAGGTGCAGTGAAGTTGAGCCTCAGTCATGATGACAGGAGGCAGGAAGGTTTCTCTATGGTGAATAAATGACAACAATTTCGTTTTTAAGGCAAGCAGTGTTTAGCTGCTGACATTTGCAGCAAATAGTTTAGGATAACAAAGAAATGATCTTTCAGATGGATTCTTCACTTACAAAACCCAAACTGGCTTGGGGTTAGCAAATGCTTTTCTTTAACAAAAAAATGAATAAATACACAAATAATGCTGCCATCTTTGCATATAATGCTTACCTTAATTCTCTTAATTCAATGTATATGGAGCCTCAGCAGATAATCAATATTTTATATATAACTGTCCTATTCTGATAGGAATTCTTGACCCCAAACAATCCCTTTCTTCTTGATTGTTCAAATAGAAAACAGCTCGAATGCTGAAATTTCCTCAAAGTTCTACAGTCCAAATTTGTAATATGTACTCTTTAATTATGAAATTCTTTTCTCCTATATTTCCAGAAATATCTGATAGAGTTGAAAATGACTCGAGCTAAATAGAGAAATGGTGGAGTAGAAGTAAAGGCAGTGGGAAGTAATAAAACCCAAAATCTTGTCCATTGATGTTACACTTGAATCTCCAACTATTCAAGTGTAACGTCAATCGACATG
This sequence comes from Acanthosepion esculentum, assembly GCA_964036315.1. Taxonomy (NCBI): domain Eukaryota; kingdom Metazoa; phylum Mollusca; class Cephalopoda; order Sepiida; family Sepiidae; genus Acanthosepion; species Acanthosepion esculentum. The sequence goes on along the minus strand of OZ038494.1, from coordinate 91,504,677 downwards.
CCCAGTTGCCTTGATCTATCCTCTATCCTTCTCCACATCCTTTCCTCTAACACTCCTATCTGCTCTTGCTCCAAATCCTCTATAACCCCTTGCGTGCTAGTGGCTTCCAGCCTTGCCTGGGGTGAAAAGCTTAAAAAAAAAAAAAAAAATATGGCATTCAAAGAAGGTGACACGAAAATACATCCATGATCATTGTTCAGATTCCTCCTAGTAATATTTGTCATGTCATATAGTGATTTACTAAGTGTAGCTTAGATATGGTACAAGGCAAAAAGTATGGAGCACCTAGTGAGGATAAAATTCACTACTCAGTCATAATTGATCATGCAAGACAAGCTTGTTAAATATTGCACCTTGTCAAAGAACCCAAATAGCGATTTACTAAGTATAACTTAGATGTGGTACAAGGCCAAAAGTATGGAGCACCAAGTGAAGCCCAAAATCACTATTCAGTCATAATGGATTTGTCATGTCATATATGTAATCATTAGAATGAACAAAACCTTTTGATATCAATAAATGCTACCTATGATATATTAGGTTAAATAAACAGCAAGTTGATAAATAGAGAAGAAAACTGTCCTTATGTTACATTTTAGAAATCTTTAAAAAATGAAAAAGGATGTAATCATTGTGAAATAAAGTGGAAAATAAATTTTAAAGTACTCAAGGTCTCAATGCTAATATTCTAACCACTGCACATGGCAGCAGTATGTCATTTTATTTGCTGATAGTTTTTCCTTTTGACAAAATGCTAAACTCAAAAGCTTACAAGTCACATTTCATGAAATTTTACTTTTAGTTATTCTGGCGTATTTTGAAATTATTTCTCTTTAACATTTTGCAGGTTTCCAAAATTAGGGATGGATATCATCTTATATATGCTTCAGTGAAATGAAAAAAAAAGATGAAAGAAAAATTTATTTTTCTTTGTCTAAGGGAATAATATTTTTTACTATTTCTCAATTTAAATTTGTTTTTTACGTTACAATCAAATCAAATTACTCAACGAGAAATAACCTTGTACATGTATTTTTATTCCTTTGATATTCAAGTCAGAACACAAAAGTATTCAATTCGTGGTTGCTTGACATCATCAGATCTGAATAAAAATAGCATCATGACATGAAAATGACATGCAACTACAATTATTGAAAGAAAAAAAGGCAAATGTGAATCCTTCACCAGCAATGTGATGCACGTGATACGCAGCATGTTGGTTGTCATGGGTTTTCCACCAGGATAGCTGCATATTATGATCAAAATCTTTACAGGTGCAGCCACCTTTGCAAAATCTCAAATCAACAGAGATTAAAAAAAAAAAAAAGAAAGAAGGGAGAAAAAGCGAAAATCCAACTGCATCAGGCCAATCCTTTGCACGCAAGAGTTAGGGTTCAGGTCATTTTCAGATTTCAGAGTAACTTTCATTTGCTTCAAACTTGAAAGCTGAACAATATTAAATATTAACAGTTTTATTAGTAGACAAGCTGATATAGAATGGTTATAATGGCAGTAAAGTGATTTAGCATTAGTTGTGAGGTTGCCAACTTCTGCAAAACTGATGAGTAGATATAATCCAGAAAAATATCAGAATTTTTGTAAAAAAATCATGTTAATAGATAAACAACCAGTTTCACTGAAATTTATTGCTTAAGTTTCCCTTGTTGCAGTTGGTGCATTTGAAATCATAACCTGGTCACCAAACTGGTAGACTAGACCAGTTTAAACTAAAAGCAGTGGCAAGCATTATTTTTTGCACATGTAAAAGACAAGTGTAAGGAAATGGAAGACAATTTCAACAAGGCGATATTTTATATTTTTGTTTTTATATAACTGAGTAAAAAGCAAGAAAAAATACATGAGTAAGAATGTAAAAGAAAGAAGACATTGAAAGTTAAGAATTGTGTGTGTGTGTGTGTGTAAGTTCAGTCACTAAGGGGAAAGATGTCCCCATGCCCGAGAACAAGCTCCCAGTGGTGTCATCATGTTGGGAGGGAAAGAGAGCTAAGGGAAACGACAGGAAGTATCCAGTTTTTTTATAGCTCTATCACAGCGCCCTCTAACAACTTCTTGACAAAACTGGAGGAATTAAGTGGAGGTAACCCACACCCAACAGCTGATCGGAAGAGAAGGCCAAGGAAACTGACTGCCTCTTGTTTCTGCATGTGTTATTAGGCAACTAAGGGACACCTGCTGTTTTAATTGATAGTATAAGTAATGCATAACTGTATATTGTTTATTGTAGATGGAATTTTTATTTAATGAAACAAAAGCAGATTAAATTCACTCTACATGACTTTTTATACCAAGGCGAAATAAAATGGGTCACTAAGAAATGTCCATTTTACAATCTTTATTGTCATTATTCCCATGAATCAAGTTTCATTGCTTGCAACACTGGTCAAAAGCAATTAGTAGCATAAGTTACTAAGGGAGAAATACTATGAAAATTTTTTAAAATATATTTTGGGAGAAAATTTATCCGTAAAAAATTGATTTCTTTGGTGCATAAAAATTGAATTGTATTATGGATTATGTCAATTATAAAAGATTACAAGTCTTATTCATTAGAAGGTGTTATTTCCCTATTTAACGCTACAGTATTTAACTGTTTTATATTAACACTATTTTACACATGCAGCCAAAAATGACAGCTTATTCTGCCAAGTTGTTATTATTTTTAGATTTTCAGCCTTTTCATTAATCATTGTTGTCTTATGCCCTTTCATGGAATTGGTCTTTTCACGTTCTGAACATCTTTGAAGATTCTCTGTTGTCACAAAGCACTGACACTTAGTGTTGTCAGTGAAAGGGAGATAACCAATTATTTCCTTGCACTGGCAATATTAAACGTTACAGATGACTTGTTACTGAACTTTGAACCTTTCTCTATACAAGTTGAATTGAGTGTCAACCATTGCAGCTTACATTTGGGTCAAAGAAAACCTTAAAAACAAACCTCAGCCATCTCTACTCTTTTCTAAGCTAATTCTTAAACATTTTATTTTCTTACCTCTGCATCAAGTTGAATTCTGAGTGTTGAAAACTTTTTCACGGTGTTGGCCAGTTCATGGCGCAATGCTGTAACTTGTTGTTTAAGCAACTGGTTCTCTTTGTTTGACAACAAATTTAGTTTAATGTTTTCTCTTTTCAGCTTGTTCACATCCTTCATTAATTTGTTGATCTGTACACAAGATAAAACAATGCACACAAAACAGAACCTACGACATTTAGTGTTCAATGTTCGATATACAATGCAGAACAAAGCACAAAATATAGAAACTCACAACATACTCAAAACGATATACAAGGCAGATACAATATACAATGATATAACATTTGAATAATCTAGGAATAGGTAAACTTGCAAGAAGATTAAAAGAACAGGCACAAAAATAATTTTCAAATTCTTTAAAATTACCCCGTTGAAAACATCTTAAATTTTAAAAGCTTGATTTTCATTTTCTAGATGTTATAACTTCTAAATAGTTTCATAAACTGAAACGATATCAGTATGACAAACTCATATTTATTTTGATTTTTCTTTTTACTATGGTTGTGTTGAAATACGTGCTAATCTGAGTTGCAATAAATAGTAAAACAGTGATATTTCTTCAAGGATATTTTTATTGGCAAACAAAGGATAGCTATTTTAGTTTATTTAAAGAATTTGCAATAAATTTACTTCAAGCTATGTAAATGTTACTAAAATATATCAGGAGTAAAAATATTCAAAACAGGTGTGTGTGTGTGTGTGTGTGAGTTAGAGAGTAGCTCTGTTTGGGTGGGGCTCCACAATTTCATCAACCTAGAGACCCCAAATATCTGGCCTTGGATAGCAAACACATTTGGAAAAGTCTGCATATGAAATAGGAAGATGAGATAGAGGAGTTTGCTGGTAAAATATGGCAGTCACCATGGAAGGAATTAAGTAAAGTCTTTGTTCAGCATTGAATCTGTGACAACCGATGATTATATAACAAACAGTATGTATTTTTCCTAATGAAATAAAGTTGTCATTGTTGTGTAAAGAGGCTCCAGAGACATAGACACTTGAACTGTCACATTTCTATTTTTGACAAATGAGAGCCTTTGGAAAAGGTCACTACATTTTATATCACTTGCAGACAATAATCTTCAGAAATAATTAAAGGATGAAAACACTGAAAATCTTAATATCTTTGGCTTTTTAAATTAGTAAATGAAAAATTAACAAAATATTTTTTTAGCTAATGGTAACTTAGAAAAGTAATTCTAAATTTTTAGACTCCATTTTCAGCATATTACATTCTATAAATTTCAATGTTTTTTGTTATATCCCAGGCTGTTGGGATGAACAAAAACAAATGAAAATAAAAGACAAGTGTATTTTAGCACATAAATAAACAATCTTTATTCATTCTCTGTCTGAGAACAGCAAGGATTGTATGGATTGAGACAATGAATTCCACATGCATGTCAGCTTGTCAACATGTTCAATTCAGAAGTTTTATGCTCGTCTTCACCGACAAGGGAAATAACTCAATTGTATTTTGAGTTATTGTCCTTTATAGGGGAAGGAAATTAGCTTCCCCTAACAGTTTTGTAACTTACCAATTACTCACTTTCAACATTGTTCAACTCTGAGTGGTATCTATACAATTTCTACTAATATTCTATGTCTTTTCATTTTTATTATCAGCATTATTTAAAATAACTACAAAACTTGTACTATCGCCAGCCAAATTTTAACTTTTGCTGTATTATGGCTACTACTACTACTGATACACTTTCAATGTAAACAAAATCTTGCATACACAAAAGGGAAACACATTCAACAAATACAGATACAAATAGAAAGTATTTGACATTTGGATTGTCAAAGGACTGACAATATTTGATGTCGTATTTGGATATTTTGCAATTATGCCACTCTTTTTATAATTTAGTATAGGAGAAAAGGAAATTGCACATAGAATAGGCTGTACTATATCAATAGTGGAAAGAGCGATAACAGCTACTGGACTTGAGTAACCTATTTTTCTGAAAAATTGTTTTCAGAGAAAGATTTTATAAATTTTAACTGACACCAGTACTGGCTGCTCAGTCAATAAATGCTGAATGTTTCCTTATAAGGAAAGGGCTAATATTACCATTACAAATATTTTAAAATATAAATAAATTCATTAAATTTGTAGAAGTGTTACCTTTTTGTTTTTTTTCACAATTCAATCTTCTACAAAACTGGTGACCCTGATTCTTTCGAATGAGCTTTTTACTCGTTTCTTTTCTGCATGAGTAATCTAGGATTATTATGTGTACATTAACTCTATTGTCACATATAAGGACATATTTTGGATTTTGAAACAATTAAAAGTAGAAATATCCAACGAGAGCTAACATGAAACAAAAGAAATAAAAAGCAATGTCTTAGCAACCTGATCTCCCTCAGTTACTAGTGAGATATCCTGCTGTGATATTCTCAACACAGTCCTGTTTGGCATTTGGTAACGCATCTTGTTAATACAAAAATCGAATAACTCATCTAATACAGTGGAGATAAGCATGCATCACTAATAAATATATTAAGTCCCATTATGATTTTATATTATAGGTTATTGCATTAGTTTCATTATAAATATTCATTTCTTACAGCATTTGGTTAAATATTAGCTTACCAGATATCTTAAATTTCTACTTATGACCCTGGAGATATTTTTTGCATCATTTTCTGAGGGTGGGGGAAAAAGAGGTGCTTTAAATATCATTAACTGCAGCTGCTTTAAAGAATTCAATTTCCAATAAAGGAAACTAAACAAAATTCACCCAAATAAAATTCAATAAGAATGGAAAACAGTTGTGAAAATTACATATGGTTTTTTGATATATTTAATAAAAAGTTGCATTTTCGTACAATTTATAACAGGATTTTCTGTGGCTCAATAGTTCACTGTTACAAAGAGTTAACAAGTTCTTAAAATTTAAATTTCTTAAACAGAAATCTATTAAAGTTGCTAAAATGAATATAATATTATGACCGTATGAAAAGAGGTCAGAAGAAGCCAGCAGTTTTTGATATTAAGAATATTTCTAACAATCCTTTCTCTTGAAGTAAATGTTTGTAATGAAGAAGATTTTTTACTCACGGCTTTCAGGTAATTGGCCTGGCTGAAATTTTGTCGCCAGGTATTGATGGTTCTGAGTTTGAGCAAAAGTATATTGAGTTGATTGTTATCAGCCTGAAGTTGACGCACTTCCTCGGCTCTTGAAAGGTTTACTTGTAAACAGTTCTCACCTGCAACATCAGATTCACAACTTTTAGCAAAATGACAGAAATACAACATGGAGATATTAAGTTGACAAAAATATTCTTTTGAGTAGAAAGAGATTCATTCTGGTTTGAAATAAAGAATTTTACCTGACTGAACTTCTGAAGTGTCACCATTCTGGCACTAACAGGAAAACCTTTGAACTGGTGACCTTTAGAAACATGCATTAATCTTTGAGCTAGCATTATTAATATTATTTTATTACTAGTTTTGCTTCATCTTATTGTTAGTTTTTATCACAACACTCTTCATTGTCATCATTATTATATTACTAGTTTTATTCCTTCATATTTTTCATACTTTTTTTTATCACAAGACCCTGGGTCAATAGTTTCCAATTATTAAAGTAAACTTGCAAATAGTGAAATCAATTCCAGTAAGAACTGAATTCACATTTCAGGATCCTATCTTACAAGGATGTCAATCTATATGAATAATTTCTCTGTATATTTTTTAGCCAATAAAATTCCATCAGAAGGTTTGTTTGCTAGAAAATCATTACAAGGGTAAATACCACTAAAATACTTGGGGGACGTAGTTGTAAATTTACCACGTTATTTTTGGATCATTTAGAAAATAACTATAATAACTCCCTTCACCACTCCTGCAAATTTGAGAAAAAGATTTTCACAAGCCAGTGTGAAATTATTTTCTAACCAATGAAAATTTTTTATTCCAAAAGTTCACACCTATATATGAAATTAGATTTTAAATCCCCTTACGGATATAAAAATAGAAGCATACTTCTTCCCAAGGGCTCACTACAATGTCACAGGCCAGTTTGATCTAAACACAAATACACACTCGCACAATGGAAGAGAGACAGCCAATAACTGCTGATTAAGGACTTGTCCACACACATAATAGAAGGGATTAACCATCAGCTGCCAACTAAGCCTTTGGCTATGAACTCACAAGCACATTAGGCTGACCACATAAAGTAAGTCTGTTCACACATTGTAAGCGATCTGGGATTGCAAAGGAAATATTTGTTGCAGATTATTTCCACAACGCAGAGAATAAATCACTAAGTTCAGACTCAAATATCAAGGGCAGAAAGAAAATGCTGAAAACTCGATTCGCAGGTACTATCTCGCAAATCCCAATGCACGCAACCAGTCAGTCAATACCCTACTTTTTCTTCCACGATTCGAGAACCCCAACTGATTTTATCGACCGAGCATTTTTTTCCATTCATCAACAGCTGGGAGAGGATGTTCAATTTTTGCATATCAAAATACTTTTATAGCGACTCCTGTGACAGACTTGTTTTTTTTTTAATTTAAATATTCCGTCTTCAGCATGTCGTGCGGAATACATGCCCTTTTTTTTGGTAAGTAATTTTCTTTTTCGACACATTTTCCGTCATAGGATACACATGATGTGCTGTCACTCGGTTTGACGAGATAAGTCGCCGTTTTCTTCGCTATACACATTTCACACCAAACTATGAACACTTAATTACATTATAAAACAAACTTCACTGCAAGGAAAATTGAACATTTTATGGCCATTGTATTTTCCTTAAAAGAATATATGTTATTTCTACTGACATTCTGCTTCTATTCTTCCTTCAGAAAATAATCTTTTATATATCTTTCATCCTGATTTATAAGTTCAGCAACGAATATCCTATATCCTTAAATATGAACAGTTGTCTTTTTTGTTTCATAGTTACATTCCCTCATCGCTGATCGGACCCTAAACTACCACCAGTCACGATGAATGGATGTCCCCTTAGGGACGTCCTGCGCTTTGAGTGACTATTAAGCCTTAAACTCAGCCTAGATATCAAGTGGAACTTCTACATATGATCCATCACTAGAGAGGCAGGAAAAATGTCCGGTTCCATGTACCACTCCAGAAAGTTCCTGACTCTTCTTGCTATTGTCTACCTTTACAATAGCTAGATCAGGCCGAAAATGGAGTACTGCTGCCATATTTTGGCAGGAGCTGCCCAGTCCTCACTTTCCAGTCTGAATAGAGTCCCAAAGTGTCTCCACTGTCCTTGTGAGTGACAAATTATTTTCCAGCCTGTAATCCCCCCCCCCCTAACAGAAGAGATGTAGTAAGCCTCTCACTGCTCTATTGCTACTTCCATGGAAACTGCTCTGATAAACTACATCCCCTAGTTTCACCAGTTCTAACCTTCACAGCTGAGACCTGCCATGCTACACACATTGTAGCAAACCACCCTTATTCCCTCCATATTCCATTGGTGAGATGTTCCACTCAAGCAGCTTCTTCCTGTGGACAACTGCTCTGTGGAACTGACTCCCAAGAGGATGTTTTCTCTGATCACTACAATCTTAACCTATTTAAGTATAGCGTTAACTGTTATTTTCACCACGTATCTGCATAAACTGTGCCTCTTACTCTGTAATCCTCTACCTTGAGTGGCCCTTGGGCCTTGTACAGGGTGAACCTCACTGTATAAAAATGTCACCTCTATTCAGTGTCTGAGGCTTGATAACAAATGAAACCATCATATCACATTCTAAATTTTTCTTTCTCTTAAATTCATTGTTTAATAAAAGACATGTTTATTATAAACATGGATTTATTAAAACAGTGAATGGAGTAGTGCTTTTATCTGCCTATTTCAGATTATACTAGTGCAAGACTGACTGCTGAAGAGAAGGGGGTTCTTGACACCAGTTTCAAGAGAAAAAAAAAACCCAAAACTTACCATCAGGAAGATTATACTTCATTCTCACTTTATCCATTTCTTCAATTGCTTCTCTTCTAATTATTGTGATCTTATCCATTACGTCATCTTTTAGTTCATGTCTAGAAAAGAAAGATATTGTTTTCTTACATACAAGGGCAGAGTTAAAAACTCAAGAACTTTTTAATAGAGACAAACTTAAGAAATTAAATATTACACATTATTGTTTGGATCAGACATTTTATTTGTGTATCTTATATCAAAGTTATATTGTGGCAAGTGCAAATGCAACAAAAAAAAAAAATCAACTCAAATCAAAGACATTTTTTTTAATCAATTCACCCCAAGCAAGGCAATAAAGTCACTAAAATGCAAGGAGTTACTGAGTGTTAGAGAATATGAGGAAGAAAACACTATTAAGGAGAGAGGACAATAAGAGAACAGGGGTTATGAAGACAGAAGATAACAATTGACATTGCATCTAAATCTTTGAAGTTCAAAGTTGACTGGGAAGCAAGAAACTGGAAAAGAGTTCCACAAGCCTCATGTGTGCCCAGCTTCCTATGCTGTGAACAGGTTAATAGGAGTAGACAGGTTTGCCTATCACCCAGCCAGAACTCCTTCTGAACAAGAGTAGAGGTTTATTCCTTTTTCTCCTGTTTAGGATATGGCTTACCAGTTCTTTCTTCCATAGCTATAATTATTTAACTATCTTAACTTTTTGGTGATCTGACTGATCAGTGGCTGTTACTTTTCATTATGACCGTACAGGGTTGGTAGTTTTCTGGTTACTGCTTCTGACTGGTAGTAAGGAGTTCACACTTTTTGGTAGCACTTAAAGATACTGCTCTGATCAACAGTCGCATAATATCAGAGTATTTGTAGTGCCATGTTGCGCATAGATAGATGTCCCTGTATGTTTTTCTGGTGGCCAACCCCGAGGCCACATTATGCTCTAGTCTTAGCCACCTTCAGACCAGCTTGTATTGCCATAGATGATGCACAGTGATAAGTATTTTGGCCTTTTTCTTCTTAAAACAAAATCATCTTGTGACGGATACTTAATAAAATTCAAATTGTAGTTTTAAACTAGTCCCGAGTGTTATTGATTTTACATTAATATTTCTTTCATCTTAATTTCACTTTCTTTACATTAGTAGTAGTAGTAATGACATTCTCTTGAATTTTGGTTTTATGAACCAGAGTCATCCATTATTAATTCCAGTTAAGTATTTCTGCCATCATAATTACTCAGACTGTCAGTTTATAGTAGTCAATAGTGCAGTTTGGAAATAAAGCCCAAGATACAAACTTGAATGCCTTTTACCTTGGAAAGCCAACACACAACAATTGCTCTATCATTTTAACTACAAAATTCAATTGTGCAGAAGATCATATCTAGATTCTTTATTTTCCTTAAATACTAATTCCTTATTTCTGATCAACATTGTTTATTAATAGCTGTAGAAGGAATGTCTCAGTTATTGCAAGGAAAAGCCACTGAAATTAAGAAAGAAATACTATTCAAAACATATAATGGCTGATAAATCTAATAATAGTAAAAGTTCATGATAATGGTACTAATGTCTACCACACTTTTACCTGGCATCTGTTAATGTCTGTACAGAAAAGTAGGACCCCAGAGTTGGAAGCTAAGAATTGCCCAAGTCCTGGTAACTGAGAATCCCTAACAGTCTTTCCCCATTGCGTGACAGATGAGTCTCTTCTTTTATGTGCCTTCAGGACATAGGCGATCATGGCCCTCCACATCTTCCTGTCCTTTGTAGCTTTTAATAGGTTTTGTCTTTTTGTTATTTCTCCCAAACCCTGTTCTACTATCCATTTACTCAAGCTCATCAAGTATGTTATGCACTGCTTTCCTCAGTCCCTCTTTCTTGCAATCTGTCCTGTGAGTATAAGATTTTCCAAGCCCTCTTTCCTAATTATGTGCCCCAGAAATTTCAACTGCCTCTTCTTGATGTTAAGTTTAAATTTCATTTTTATTTCCATTTTCTCCAAAACCTTGTCGTTGTTTGCATGATCAGTCCATGGTATCCTCAGCATTTTTCTGTAGAACCACATTTCTGTTGCTTCAAGTCTGTTCTTCAGCTTTGAAGAGATTGTCCAACATTCACTGCTATACAGGAGAACAGATATCCCATGACAGTTCAATTCTCTTTTATTTAAGGCGAACAGGCAATTTATGGGCAACCCACCATATGACCTTGATTCAAGTGCTAAGTATCCCACACAGCAAATTTTGATGTCACATCTGATTTGACAGTGTTTAGCAAACTACCCTACCAGATCAGCTAATCAATAAATCTAAGAAAACAAAAAAAAAACTGGAATTAAACCACAGGAATTAGACAAACAATTATTATTTATTTTTGACTTGTATTTCTTTAAACATTATTTTCAGCTGCTCGCAGATTGCCATTCCACAATTATTAGAAAGCAGCATAGGTTAGAAATAAAGAATATGCCTCTGTTGAGATTTGAACTTGCATCTCTTAACATGACAGCTGCCTTGCTAATTAGGCTAGGAAAACCACTGGCTGTAGTTGCTCAAATATAACCACATAGTTTTATTTTCCACAAATACCTGATATAGCACCATCTTCATTCACATACAGTAACAGTAATATTATTTTTAATTTTTTAAATGAAGCATTGTCAAGTGAAATAAAATGAAAGAGAAACAAATAATTGACATTGCTTCATTTAAAAAATTCACATATAATATTCTGACGATTCTCTCTAAGTTTTTATCAAATTTCAGCTTGAATCTTGTATTGCAATATAATCAAAATTAAATGCATGACATGTTTAATTTGTTTGGCAGCAAATTAATGACCCCAAAACAAAACAAAAATAAAAGCATTGATGATTCTGTTATTGTGTTACAATCAATTTAGATTCATAACAACATGATGGATTAAAAGCCAGCAATGTTTCTAAGCTCTCAGAAGCACTCGACTTAAGGATTGTGATAATGTTACGGAAAATACAACAAATGAATTGTAACCTGAAGACATCAAATTTCTCCCTCAGCTCAGAAGAAGCAATGAAGAAATTTTCTATAAGTTTGCTATAGTCTTCTCGCACTTCATTATGAACTTCTGCATTCTTCTGCTTACTCTTCTCCTTCAGTTCTTCAACTTTGTGTCGAAGGTATGTAATCTCTACAAAAAGATGAGAAAGAAAAATGACTCAGATATCATAAAGAACTTAGATCAGATTAAATAGTGTTGCTTAACAAAAATCGGATTAATTCTGTTTAATAAGTCTTTTATGAGGAATTTAGGAGAATTTTGTGATTTTGCAAATTTATCTTAAAATTCTTAGCTTTCTCTCTCTTTCAATTCTTCCATATTTTTGTATTTATTTCTTAATTTCTCTAATTCTGGCAACACCATAACAATAGCAACCCGAGATGCTGCAGACATTAGGGATTGACCTTGACCATCCTCACTTAGTATGATGGGGAGGTGCTGGCTGGCTTGGGGGAGATGGCTCTTGGGAATTGTACATTTAAGAAATATTTTTCCCCCCAATGACAAGTTTAATATTATTATACAAATTTGTCTATCTTGGAGTATAACTTATTCCCACTGAAGAGCATAGGCTTGAACAGATACTACACTCTACTTCAATGTATAAAATAGTATAACAGTTGTATATAAAACGAAGTAGAATAATAGTATAAATGGTAATGTATAATATTAATTAAAATTGAATACATGACATATGAAAAGCTGGTTTTATTGTGATAAACATCCAAGTTAGATTGAAGATTCCCTTTTCTGGTCTGATAGGTTTGGTTTGGTTTTGTTTCTGCTTAATGACATTTCAACCACTACAGGGTTATTTAGGGCCAGATAAAGGTTTTTGTTTTGGGCAGAGCTTGATGTTATATGTGGATTAATGATAGGTTTGGGTACAATTTAGTTGGTGCAAGTTTTTCTTTTTAATCAGTTATTAGATATGTTGGTTCCTAATACAAGTTATTTTGTATTCAGTTTCTCATACAAGCCAGTTATGAAAGTTTGCATTGTTATTTTTAGTGGAGATCTTTATGAAATCTAAGGGTTCTTTTTGTTGCAGTTTTCAAAACATATTCAAGGTTTTATGGAATTTTGTTAGGAATTTTTATAGTTTTATATTCTGGTAGAAAGTTTTATTTCCTTTAAGTAGTTAAGGATATTGTTTGGCTTAGCATTTTGAAAGTTCTTTCGTATTGTTTGCATGATAATATTTTGACTGAGGTGATGGCAACTTATGAGTATACATTTGACCGAAAAGGATATTTGACATCTGTTGCATGATGGGGGAGTTTCATATTTTAGTAGATGTGTGTCAATTGTGTTATATCCTATTTGGAGTTTCAATAAAACTATTTCCGCCTGTCTTATTTTTCTGAAATCTGGGAGCCATCCTCCTAGAGTTGGTTGAATATTGTAAAGTTTGTTAGATTCTGAGTCCTATATTGCCTGCCATTTTCTTTTGATATGTTCTTTTATTTTATTTCTGAAATCCAGATTCCATTGAAATCCTGTTTTGTGCTGCTATTTTCTGCTTCATGGGGGTACACCTTCTTAGATTCTTCCTTTTTATTCTTTCATTTCATGCTTCTTTCTTTTCTATCTATATGTCTTGGCATTGCCTGATGTTGAAAGTAATCCGACCGGACAGAGGATCAAGTTTTTGGCAAACTATTGAGATTTTTGCACAATCCCTTTCATTTAAAATTTGTTTATCTTCCATTGTTTTCGAGAAGAATCTGGAAACGAAGATGGAAGATATTTTCTGAAAAATTCATACACTTTCAGTAATAAAACTTCAGGTCTTAAAAAAACAAAAACCATCTCATGTAGAGTTGACAAATAATCTAAGTTATAGAGGCAGAAATAATATTAAAATGAGTAAAATGTTTGTTTAGGTCATGTCAAGTGCAGAGACTAAAATGGATGATGTGGGTCATACACCGCCACAGAATTCTGTGGAACAAGTTTTTACCTCAACTATTGGCCAGTTGTCAAAATAATTGAATTGTTAAGTCGATATACTTGATGGTATGCTCAAAAAGTTCATTAAGAAATAAAGGAGAACTAAAATATTTCAAATAAACTTTTTAAATAAAATGAGTTGCAGCTGAATATGGAATTTGTTTTTTATGTGTTCTGTATCTTTAGGAAACAGGCGATGATGGCTCTCTATAGCTTCCTATCCTTTGTAGTGCTAAGTAATGTTATTTTTTGAATATTCCTCCATCTCCCTGTTCTGTCATTCATTTACAAATGCTCATTAGGTTGGTTACTCAATGTTGCCCTTTGCTCTTCTTGCTTCTGATATGACATGTGAGTGTCAAATTCTCCAAGTTTTCTTTCCTTGTGATACGTCCTGTTGTTTTCTGATTCTAAGGACAAGTGTATTGTTTGTTTCCATTTTCCTTAAAGCATCCTCGTAGCTCGCATCTTTCATCCATGGTATTCTTCTGTAGAACCACATGTCATCTGTTGCTTCAAGCCTGCTCTTTGTCTGTGAGGAAGTTGTCCAGCATTCACTACTATATAGGTAGACTGATATTACACAGCAGTTCATCACTCTTTGGTTTCTAACAAAAGTTTCCAAGTCAATTTAAATAATATTGTTGTTCCTTTTACCAAGATGTAAAATAGAAATCAGCCAAGTTTCATCACTGGCACACAATAATGGTTAACAGATAAAAAAGAGTGAATGAGCACTTAGGCAAGCTTTTTAAACACCAATAAGCACATTAAGTGTCCAGGCAGATAACAGCAAAAAGCTGCTACTCCCATAGTTAACCTTGACAGGAGTCACTAAGATATTGGAGCTCTGAAGATAAAAAAAATATGGTGTATTGCCAAAAGACCTAATAGTGGAATCATTTTTTATTCTTTACAAGTTCCAGACCATTATCAAGAATTACCAGAAAACTGTTTATTTTTTTAAATTCCTAATTTTGAAATTAGTTGGCCATTTTACAAGAATAATCATGGATGTATTGTAAAACTGGGCCCCACTGGTAAAAATGAGTTAATTACATATGATAGTTTAACCAATTGTCATAAAATTAAAACAAAAAAAAGAAATCAGAGGAATACAAATGATTTTCTTTCTTTAATTAGAAAAGAATTTAGATGTTTTTTGTTTTGTTTTAAATTTTTGCTTACATATGTACAAAATGAAAATGAAAGCAAAAATATATAATGTAGATATATAGGATACAACCAGTTTTATTAACCCTTGAATGACAGGAAAACAATGCACAAATATACATGCCAAATGGATAAGAAAAAAAAACAAAAAAAAAAAACAAGAAAATTTATTTTCTTAAAGATTAGTTTTAATGCTTATTTCTGCTTTAATTATATTCAAAAATATAAAAATGATATTTTTAATTCAGAGATTATAAAAATAAACAAAAATGGAAAATAAATCAAATGGAGTTATGCATTTTTTGCCCCAAGTTGTTACCATTTTTCATGTCTTTTCTCTTTGAGAAATATGCATGCAGGCATGGTACTGACTGTTCTTCCAGTTTTATTTATAAGCAAATACTCCAGAAAATGAATCTTAATAAATAATAAGCTCATGGATCCTAGAATTGCCAATTACTTATTTAGACTAAAATCATGATCAATTGATTAATCTTTTTTTTATGACTTATCAACCCTTTGTGGGTTATTTCAAGCTGGAGGTTGCTTGCAGTACCTGGTGCTCGAATCATGAATAAATGCTGCCCGTCTCATAGAGAAAGGTTTAAATCATCAATTGATAGTCTTTGCTGATCTCCAATGAAACACTAATTGATAAGGCCTGCCATTTGAGGATTAAAGAACAGAAATATCTGAAACAGAATCTGCAGAACATCTCTGGAAACATCAACAGGAAACTTTCAAGTTCTGATTACATTTCAACCTTTAACTTCTAGTGCTTATGCTTCTTCTCATGTCTGATGTTGAATGGTCTTTAATTGAAGGATTAATATTAATTAAGCAGACCTTGATGAATTGAAATTTGTCTATGTTAAAAACAGTTTTATATTCTATATTTTAAGAATTTTAAGTGGATGAATAAAAATCAAATAAAAACTTGCTTTAGAAGTGTACCAATTTGTATCTATTAAGTAGAATTTTCTTCTGTACTCTTCATTGTTTATGTTTTAAAAATACATATAAAAAACCCAGAAAATTATGAAGTTCAGGTCATCTCTGGTGCCAAACATACCAGATTAATGGTACTGCACCTGTCTAAACTTTGTGTAGACATTTTTTGCAATAATTTAAAAAATAGACAATATTGTGCCAATAATTTAAGAAGAATCATTAAGATTAAAAGATATATTTAAACAATCAACAACAAAATGATTTCAGTCTGAATTTCTGGGATAAGGAATTATCATTATTTACACTGTTTAAAAGCAGACTGTTGTCTTCATCTTTGTTGTTGTTATCACATTTCAGATGTTGTGCCCTCCAGCCTTCCTCAGGTGTATGTTGATCTAGGTAATCTACAGGGAACTCTGAACTGAACCCTTTATTTAATCTACAGGGGTAGATTGTTCTCATTCGACTGCTCATATCTAGGGATATTTTTAGTACTGCTCAGTTATTGATTACCATGTTTTCATGAGTCCAAGTACATACTGCCCAGCCTAGAGAGTGAACTCACAATTACTGTTACCAAATTCATGAACTAATCCACTAGGAAAATTTTCTGTGTAGAACCTGAAGCCTTAAACCTAACCTACCTGCTGATGAGTGCTTTTGGTGTTTGCCATGTTGGACTGCACTTACTGAAGCTTTCCTCTTTTGTTACAGCTGTTGCTGCTGCTGTTTAAGATTTGCTGTCATTTCTCTTCCTTTCTTTATTAGCAGCTCACATATCATATTTATTTCTATGCTAGGCCTACTAAGGAGGTTCGTATAGCCTAGCATATGCACCGTTTTTTTCAGACATCTAATTAAAACATTGTGACAACAACAAAGATGAGGACAATATTCTGCTTATAAATTGTGTAAATAACAAGGATTTCAGTTGTTATTTTTTCTAATCATTTCACCCCCAAGCCACTAAAATGCAAATGGGGTTACAGAGTGTGAGAGAATATGAGAAAAAAAATTATTAGGAGAGAAAACAATAGGAATTAAGAAAACAGAAGATAATGATTGACATTGCATTTAGATTTTTGAAGATCAAAGTTGGCTGGAAAGCAAGAAGCCAGAAGGGGGTTTCACGAGTGAGAAGTGCGAGAAAAGAAACTGTTAGCATAGACCTTATGAGTACATCTAGCCATTTCAACTCCAAAATGATGAAACCTTGCTGCCAATCTAATACTTAAACCCATAAAGTCTAGGTACCATGGAGGAAAGTTCCTCAGAACAATTGCCATAAAAGTATTTATAGAAAAGGCAGAGAGAAGATGCATTATGGCAGTAGGAAAGGACCAATAACATTGCAGATTGTTCTTTGTATTTTATCAAGAATCCCCAAATACATAGCAAAAGCATCAGACCAGATGTGATAGCGATATTCAATGCATGGATGAATGGTAGACTTATAAATGTCTAAGATTTGTCGAGATAAATTGTCCAAACAAATTTTAAATCTGCAATAATTTTCTAATAAAATCTTGAAGAGAAAAAAGTATAAATACTGACCTGTAACATAAATTTCATGAAGAGTAAAACTGCAAATTCTAAACTGAGTAAATATCACACTTAATTTTTTTCCTATTTTTAAGACTAAGATTCGACACTGATAACCAAAGACTAGTTTTTCTTTCTTTGTTTCATATTAGAATAACTGTGAACATGAAATAAAAATAGGCAAGTTTTTACCTATAAGCAGGTGGAATGTTTTATCAGCCATTTGGCACTCAACTGCAGAGGCTATACTTTCCTGAACGACATGCTGTTCTTCCTGGAACTGTTTGATTTCCTACAAGAAAATACAAATTTTAAACAATTCAATCGTATTCTGAAGGCAATAAAAATCATAAACACATTTGGAAATTTCAGAAAGAAAAACAAACTGTGTTGGTAGAATTGTTTGGAAAGCCAACACTAACCTGTTCCTTGTGGTACAATTGGTCATGATAGGTTTTTATAAGCTTCTCAAAATAACTGATGTAGCTAAGAAAGAAAGAAAGAAAAAAAAAAAATCAATGTTTTCATTTTTCTAATGAATATAAACAACAAGGATAAAGAAAAATATGAAATTCTTTTTGTGCTTCATCAAAATTAGAAACTGCTATGGCAAACAGAACATGAAATTTGTCTGAGACACCATGTGTTCACAGCACTAACAGCCTTAGTAAAGAATTTATAATCTCTTTGCCAGACATACTGACAAAGAATGCCTTGTTACTGGCATGTCACAATGATTAATGAAGAAGATTGTAAGTGAAAGAGCACCTGGGTCAGCCACTACCTTACTGCCCAGGAAGTAATAATAAAATAACTTTTACAACCAATACCAACCTTGACAGAGGTGAAAAGAACATGATAAACCTTAAATCTACCAAGTTATTTCAGTGTTCAGCTGATGAGCTATGGTGGAAATGGGTTTTAGGAATTAGGGATATATTAAGCTCTATGTGGCTGAGGTTGGGATGAAAGGGTGTAGATACTATAATTCTATATGAAAATTGTTTTGTATTTTGATAAATTTTCACTTTCAGAGACATCTTGTGCCTATATGCAGTGGATATGATGATTTACATAGACAATTAATCGGTAAACCAGTCAAAGGAAGGAAAGTATGACAAAATATATTTTAGTAAAATAATTCTTTTCTTCTGATATTGAGACTAATATAGTTGTATCATGTCAGAACTACAATTCTTTAAGTTCTTTGACATCCACAGCTCAGATAACAAAAACAGACCTTTATTTTGTCTGGCTCTGCAACCACTTCTGAAACACAACCCCAAAATACCACGGTAATGTAACACTAATTTTTTGTCCAATCAGAAAAGGCCCATGTGGTTTTCACAGAAGCTGTTTCTGAGTCACTGACTTACTATAAAGCTAATGCTGATTTCACTCATGAAGGAAGATCCAACTCAACTGGCATTAGTAATGGAAACCCCACAGCAGGCAAACTTAACCAGGCCATCAGTAGTGGCACCAAGGTACTTGCATCAATAGAGATGCCTTTGGCCAGTGACGAAAGCAGCAGCAGCATCATAGACTAACTCACTTGACTACATCAGTCAGTTATTATTCATGATACATGTTTACGTGATCATGTATCTTTCGATACATGACTGAGGAGGCAGATTTTTTCTGCAGTAGGTTGCTATTTCTTTCTGTGGTAGACCAGTTGCCATCCAAGGCTATAGGACCCAGTCTGTCCTGCTATTTACCCATAGCTGGGGGGAGAAGACGAGGATTCATACCTTTCCTAAGGGTATTAGCATGTAAGTGAATGTAATGGATCCAACTGGAATTTGAACTCGGCTCTCAAATTCCTCAATCCAAAATGCTATCCATTACTCCACCGTGTCTCCCCTTGACTAAAGAGTTTGTTAATGTTCTCCATGTGTCTATCTCAAATAATACCTTGTGTTATACCCCAAACAAAGCCTCCCATGACTGATATATGATACTGCAGAACAAGCAAGTCATCGAACCTTGTAAATCACAGGAAATAAAAAACCTTTTATTTATTTCAACCACATCTTATCTCCAGCTGTTATTTCCACTTATGTTTCTTGTTAATAGTAAGGCCGCTGTTACAGTAGTATACAGTATAGCTTGTAATATTTACTATGTATGTATATATGATGTTCAGTCAATAGCAAGATATTTATATATAAATAAAATTAAAAAACAAATAATATGTGTATAGGATATATGTATAGGATATGCATTGTGGTGTAATTGATATCAGCTTGGAATGAGAAATCAGAAAGTCATGTTCATTACATTCACTTGCATGCAAATACCTTTTGGAAAGGTATGAATCCATCTCTACTGCCCCCAGCTATGGGTTTAATAATAGGACAGACTGGGTCCTATAGCTTTGGTTGGCAACCAGCCTACTGCAGAAAAATGGCAAACTCCTGTGAGAAAATTTTCTATCTAGTCAGTCATGAATCAAAAGAGACATGATCATCCAAGCATGTATCACGTATGGCACTCAACTGACTATGTATATTTACAAATCTAGCTATGTATAGTGTGTATGTATATATATATATATATATATATATATATATATATATATACACACAATGATCAGCCAATAATGTAAGTACATCTTACATTGATTAATGAATAAATACAACAATTAAGTGAACTACCCTCCAATTTACATTAGAAGCTACTAAAAAGCCAACTCTTTACATATTCTTCAAGGTTGAATTTTGGCAGAGGCAATCCAACCAACATAATAGAAGTCTTGCACACTGTGCTGATACATAGAAATACATGTCACAGCTGCTTCTTTCATGTTCTGCTGTCAATACCAGAATTGTATTTACAGCCATTAGCAGCTGCTGGAAATGCTACAGAAACTACTTTCCTTTTAGATTCCTTGAATTCTCTGAAGACACTTTGACAAAGCCAAATTGTTCTGCCATTTCTTCTTTATCATTATTTCCAAAGCTAAAAAGTGACTCTGCAATATTTTTAATATCTTAACATTTCAACCATTTGAGTAACATTTTGTGTTTATCATTGGAAGCTGTTGTAAATTCAGGCAGACTGGATTTCATATTATTAACTAAAATTCTCAAAAACTCTTGTCAGTGTCTAGTGTATTCTTTACCAAGTCTCAAAATTATTCCTTTAAACATCATCTGGTTTGTTGTTTTATTCACTTGAGTGTAAACCTTTCGTGCTTTCTCTTCAGCATTCCAGAACCTTGACAGTTTGTTTTATTTCCTCTTGTACTTAATTAAGTGCAAAAATTTGGTTCTGCAGTTTAAGTGATATTTCACTACGAATAAAATGTTCAAGTTCAAATTATTCATGAAAGCTGTCATTGATTCTGATATATTTTAATCACCTTATACTTTGATCTTAATGTACAAAGTCTTTAGACAATGCAGCTCGCTTTTCTAAAAATGCTGCTAAACAGTTTTACAACATTGAGTGCTTCATGTTTTTACAGGTTATTTAAAGCCAGAAAATATTTTTAGAATGTAAGAATTTTTTGGAAATAATAATGATTTACTGATAAAAGTCCTACTAATTAATCCATAGCTGGAGGGGAGAAGAGGTAGATTCATATCTGTGTCAAGGGTATTTACGCATAAGTGAATATAACGAATAGAAATGTACTTTTATTTAATACATTACAGAGCTTTCTGTAATTGCAAGAGGCACAATTGTTAGATGCAATATGGTGCCGCATTCTTTCAGCAACGAAAAGGTTTTGTGCCTTCGAGGACACGTTTAGATTGATTATGTGCAGCCACGAACAAGTATTTGTTGTGATTCGAACTATCACACTGCTACAGCCAGAAATAGTGATTCCTATGGATTAATATTGCGATAATAGCAAATATTGTAGTTAGTGTGACTACTTTTATCACCAATGGAAGAGTCCATGTTCAACACTTTAGTGTAGTGAGGGTCCTCTGTCTTTTTACACTATAAGCAAACCTCACTGACACAATTTTCAATAGGAAGTTTAAAAATCCGTTATGTTAAAAATGGACTGAGATTATTAAAAAAAAAAACTCCAACAAAGAATAATGATGATGCTTATAACCATTTTATTTAGACTTGTTTCTCGCACTATTTGAAGATTTCATCTATTTAACTGATGAAGAACTATTTTTGATGTCATAGTAACTTTACAAATATCAAGTTATTTTATATATATATATATATATATATATTATATATATATATATCGGTTTTGTAGTGCGTATTCAATTTATGTAACGTAAATCATTCAAATGAAAAACAAATACTGAAGCTAATTATATGGCGAGAATCACTCTCACAAACAATATTTAATAATATAATTATAATTTATTATTAAATATTGTTTGTGAGAGTGATTCTCGCCATATAATTAGCTTCAGTATTTGTTTTTCGTTTGAATGATTTACGTTATATATATATATATATATATATATATATGTGTGTGTGTGTGTGAATAAAAAGAGAAGAGAAAAATCTATTCTTAGCCAATGAGTTTTGTCTTCTGAGGGACTTTATCAAGCAAATGTCTTGATAAATTTGGCGGGATAAATTCCCTCAGAGGATGAAACACATCAGCTAAGAATAGTTTTTCCTCTCATCTTTTAATCCATCATATTCCTTTACAGATACACTATCTGAAAATAATTTACAGATACATACATACATACATATGGGAAAATGATATATAAATTTTTATATATCAACAATTTTATGAAAAACTATGATGAAGGGGACAAATATTTTTGCGTGATGTGCTAAAGTCATGTTTATGTTGATGTGATTACATATGCACATAAAGGAGAGGGGATGCTGAAATTTTTAATTTAACTTCTTTTTCTTTTTTAAATATGTGTTTGAATATATAGTCTATGTGATTGAATTTAGTTTCTTTTTTCTTTTGTTTATGCTTTTATCACTTTTGTTATTAAATACCCCACACTGTGATAATAGAGGACCTGCTGTGGAAGTTGTAAGAACCTGGATGTAAATTTACTGTGAATGATCTATAGATTAAAGTCGTTTCTATACATTTTTGTATTAGTAAATTGCTTTCTCCTTTAATTAAAGTAGCATTTTTAAATCAAAATTATAGTCAAACTCATTATGGTGAGCAACTAATGCATTAAAAAAATTTTAATTTAAAATTTCTGCAACCTCTCTCCCTCATGTGCATGTGTAATTACATCAACATAAATATAAGTCCAATGAAGTCCTAAAGGATGAAACATGTTACACAAAGAATGTTTCATCCTTTGCTCTCTCTCTCTCTGTGTGTGTGTGTGTGTGTGTGTGTGTGTGTGTGTGTATATATATATATATATATATATATATATATATATATTCCTGATCAAAAATTTAAGGCTACTTGAAAAACTTTTTAAAAAGACTGTTTATCATGTAAAAATTTTAAACATTTCTTACTTAAGGTTACTAATTTTATAATCTAAAAGGTTATGTAGACAAAAAAGTTATAATCCGAACATTTTATTGAGAAATTGACATTTTTATAAAATGAAGCGTTTTACACTTGATCAAAATTATAAGACCAGAGACAAAAATTCAATGAAATTGTACAAAAAGTGTACAAAAAATTCAACAACCAAATTTAATAATGAGTTCTACCTCCACTGGTTTTGATGACTTCAAAATTTCCTTGGGGCATGCTAGAAATTAGTGTTTCCATTAAGCTGTGAGGAATATTGCTCTAGCTTCTGAAGATAGCTTCACAAAGTTCATTTTTTGTTGAATATTGTTTGCTATTTCAATAAACATCTCTTGCCATCCATCCCTAAACATTTTCAATTGGGTTCAAGTCCGGTGAGCATGCAGGATGTCTCAAGAGAAGGACCCCATTTTCTTGTAGAAAGGTCAAGGTCCAGCATGCAGCGTGGATTGCAGCATTATCCTGTTGGAATAACCATCCATCCCCACACAAATGATGGCCCTCCGTCACCAACGATGCTTTTTGTAGCATGCTAACATAACCAGCCGCTGTCTGACAACCCTGCACCACCTGGAGCTCCATCGTCCCTCTGTAAGAAAAGGCACCCCATACCATTAGGGACCCTCCACCACTATGACGTGTGGAGAAAATTTCAGGAGGCATGTTTTTGTTATGCCAATATCGATGGAAGCCATCAGGACCATCTATATTGAATTTTTTCTCATCAGAAAACAGGACTTTCTTCCACTTCTCAATGTCCCATGTTTGGTATTCACGACCAAACCTTAAACGGTTCACTTTGTGACGTGGAAGCAGCCAAGGAATTTGTTTGCGCTTTTTATTTACCATGCCTTTTTGTTGTAAGTGCCATCTGATGGTTACTGGACTGCAATCAGCATCTGTGGTTGCCTTAATTTGACTAGAAGAAAGTCCACTGGCTTTCACAACAACCCGTCTTATTCTCTTACTCAATGCCGGAGAAATTCTACCAGCAGACTTTGCGTTTCCATAATTCGCACTGTCCTTTAGAAAGTTGCAAATCACAGTTTTACTGCAATTTACCTTAGCTGCAACAAACCTTGATTATAGAAATCTAGAATTTGAGCACACTCAACTTCAGTAAGTTTGCTTGCTTTAGGCATGGTGACACCTTTACGCAGTGATTGCTAATCTCTAACTGAACTAAAAACATTGGAATTACCCTAGATCTATCAATTTATAACCCCTGGTCTTATAATTTTGATCAAATGTAAAACGCCTCATTTTATAAAAATGTCAATTTTTCAATAAAATGTTTGGATTATAACTTTTTGTCTACATAACCTATTAGATTATAAAATTAGTAACCTTAAGAAATGTTTAAAATTTTTCCATGAAAAACGGTCTTTTTTAAAAAAAATTTCAAGTCGTCTTAAAATTTTGATCAGGAGTGTATATATAATAGCTGGCCACATGTATTCGAGGATACCCATCTCTTAAGTCGGCTAGCCAATCCTAATTGCAGATGCTCACTCAGGCACATTTGTGTTTGTTCAACACCCACAGACCAAACCTGTGGTTTATACTGCCACTATGCTGAGCAGACCTTAGTTACAGTTTCTGGGAGAGAAGCATGTTATCTAGTATGATCAACTATCTGAACAAGGCCTCAGTTTATGATGACTTGGGACTTTGTGCTAGCACAGCTATTGATGGCCCCCAAGATTTCCCTCTAACCAATTTCACTCACAAGGCTAGAGTCAACCTGTGGTATGGTTTTCAGGCACTTCCAAAGGTGCAGCACGCTGGGATCACTCCCTCCAGACCGATAACATCAGAAAATCTACTTCCTGACAAATCAACCGTGGTGAGATTCAAACCATGGTCTTATGGTCAGAAAGCAAACATTTTAACCACTCAGCCACACACACACATAATATATATATATATATACACACACACATATATACATACATGCATACATACACACACACACACAGGCATCCCTCAATTAATACATTTTTGTTTAGTTCACTAAAATTTTTATATACTAAAATTTGATTAGTGAATACATAATACTTGATTAATGCAGTAAAACATTCTTCAGTTTAGCCAGAGTAAAATGAAAATTGTTTTTTTATAGTTACTGATGTACACATTAGCCGCAATAATCACGGGAGATATATATATATATATATATATATATATATATATATATATATATATATATATATATATATATAGTGTAGGTGTATATCACTTTTCTCCATCATTAGAAGTCTCCATGACACAGAAATGGGAAGAATGACATATTACATCTCTCTTTTTGTAATGTTGTCCAAGGTGGTAATTGAAATAATAATTAGAATGGCAACTTTTAAAGTATAAGGGTTTATTTTAAACAAGAACAATACAAGTAGATATTTACAAGTTCACCTCCCACCTCAGATCAACACCATAGATGTTTATATTCCTATTGGATTAGCCCATTTAATAGAGGTGTATCAGTTCTTTACATACTGAGGGTTATCAGTTTGTTCCCTGCAACATCTCTTTTAATGAAATAAGGCCACAACATGGTTATAGTGGAAATCGGGATTGGCTTTGTAGGTAAATAACATTTTTAAGTAAGATATATTTAAATATATGTGTTTATATTTTATTATTTAAACGTTATTTTTAGTAAATAATTTGAGTAAACACTCCATTTATTTATTAAACAGTAAATTTATTTATTTTCATCTACTGGCCTGAATATTTGGGAAATCTTATTAAAGAAAAATATGTGCTCTCTGGCAGGATTTGAACTTGTGTTCTCCATTGGCAGAGGTAACCGTTGATAGATCCGATATGCTTGAACTGACTCAACCATTTTTTCTTAAATAAGATATAGTATCAGTCAGATTAATTAAAAAAAAAATCGTCATCATCTCCATGTAAGATGAGAATGAATAGAGTCCAATTCTGACGATGTTCATAACATTCAATTTAAAAAGGGCTCAATACAAAAGTACAGCAATATTCTTTATTTTAGGATATTATATCAAAATGTAAAAAAATGCTACACAAATGCAATCATATTAGAATACCTGATGAGATGTGTTAATATGCATCGAAACATGATTGCATTTGTGTATCATTTTTTTTACATGTTTTTGATGAAATATCCTAAAATAAAGTTATATATATATGTGTGTGTGTGTGTGTGTGTGTTTTCACTCATAGCAAGAGAACAAAGCAAAGGATCAATTATCTTTACTTCATTTTATTTTTAGTCTACAATTCAGAAAGTATTGAACATAAACAAGAAAAGGCAGAGCAAAACAGTTTTTAAAATAAGTGTAACACAATTGCAAAATTACTTAAATATATCATTACATTTTGATGATATGGTTATGGTAAACTAGTACATCTTATATATTACACTGGTTGACATTTCTTTTTTTTTTACCCAAATGTTGTTGCACAATGAGTTCCTGGGCTATTTTTTTGTGCTAAATCTGAAAATCAAGTCTATTTTGCCCCATCACATCACATTTTCTCAGTACAGATAATTTCTATTTTGTTTAAAATAGGCCAAAATGCTTAATTTGCATGGATATGCCACTGCTTAAATATGTGAGTGACAGTTGAAACATTTTGTTTCATGTTAAAATGATTTATCATTCAAAAAAAGGAACCAAATAATTTTCAAAATGAATTCTAAACTATTTCAGTTCAGATAAGCTGACCTGAAAATGCTTGATTTTATGAGAGATATCTCACTTGAAAATGTTCTTGTGCTCTTAATGTTCTTAGCTTGTTAAAACTTTGTGATTTATGTTTCTTCTCTACTTTTCATAGAAGAAGCTCTTTAGAAATCATTCAAGAACAGTGATTTTAGTTTATTTTAGTAGTTTTCACTTTAAGCCTGAAACCACCATAAGATTTTATCATATCACTTGAATTTACACAGGTCTGGTGTTGTCATGCAGTCTCTGTATGACATGCATAGGAACATCAATAAATGAGGGTTGTTAGGGTGTTAGGTTAGTGTATTTGAGACTAGCAAGATTAGAATTTTCTTTATCAGCACTTAAAATAGCCAAAAAAACACAGGCTTAGCCAACTAGGTACTTTGCAGATGGGATGTTAACATGATGGCTGATTTCTGCTGGAGCATCAAAAGAGATCAACCTTTTCAAAAGCACCGTAGAGTTTTCAAGAGAAGATTTATACCTTTGGATGGACAAAAATGAATGTATTTTTCATTCCTTTGTATCTTCTTTGTTTTGATTCAAAAATTGATGACACATGTTTGCCTTAATTTAATTTTGTGTGAGATTTTTCTGAAAACTTTTTCTGAACTGAAAATGCATTCTTTAAATTATTGGGATATTTTTTCTTTTATGATAAGTTATTCTAACCTGAAAATATTTAAGGTTGGTTCTACTTGGTCCTGGCATATCACTGTTAAGTGGGTATTTTGGCCTATTTTAAGCAAAATAGAAATTATCTGTACTGAGAAAACGTGATGTGATGGGAAAAATGGATTTGATTTTTGAGATTCAGTGCGGAAAGAGAGCCCAGAACCATGTGCTCATGTGCCCAACAGTATTTGGGTTGAAAAAATGTCAACCGGTGTAATATAACAGAAATAATTCTTAAATGTATGTTGTGTCTGTATATTAAAAGAACTTATTTATTTTGTGTGCCCAGCTTCATTTCTAACAGAATTATGGTGAGATTTCAAATACTGAACTTTTATGCCAGCAATTTCGACTTAATAATTATCAAATGTTTGTCTATTATTTGAAAAGAATAACAAACAGGATTTGATTGTTTCACTTCATTGCATTTCACTGATATCAGGATTTTATAGAAATTAAACATTTGTGACAATCCTGTGTTTAACAGATTGGTCAGAGCCATTTTGCCAACAACATTTGCCCATTATTTACGTTATTCGGACTATTGTCCTCATCTTTGTCACCATATTTATTACAACGTTTTGGCCGTTGTACACTCCGGCCTTCTTCAGGTAGTTAGAATGTCGAACTGAACCCTTTATTTCTCTCACTGGGGTAGACTGTTCTAGTTCCACGTGCCATGTTTAATGGATGTCAGTTATCAGTTATCTCCCGTTAATTTATGTGCTGTGTACATTCAAGACATGGGCAATCATGGTTCAGGCGTGACTGATCACATATGGAAAGAGAAGGGAGATCACCGCCCTCTGTGGGATCAGGTTGAGATCATAAACAAAGAACACCATTGGAAAATTCATAAACTTAAGGAATCAGCCCATATGCTAGGCCACAAAAATCTCCTGAGCCGACCAAGCATAGAAATGAATACAATATGGGAACCAGCAATAAGGAGTGCCAGAGAAAAGCGATAATAACAGCAAAAATGGTTGCTGAAGACATTAGGTTTATAATATCCAGAAATTCATACACAGGACATATGGCACAGTGGATAAAGGCGTTGGTTAGATCCAGTGACAGTGTGAGTTCAATACCCGGTTAAGGCAATGGAGATAACTGATAACTGACATTAAACATGGTTCAGTTCGACATTCCAACCACCAACGGCCGAAATGTTGTAATAAATATGGTGACAAAGATGAGGACAATAGTCCGAATAATGTAAATAGTGTACATAATACCTCATCCCAAACATTTGCCCATTTCCCAGTTGTGTTCTACTCTTCTTCATTCTCATCATCATTAATAGTAAATTGAAATTTAGCCATTTAATAATAGTCTCAAAGTTCATAAATGACTACCTTGATTAGTTAGCAGCCATCAACATCAATGCAAGAGTCTCCACCAACTAAAGATTATGTCTTGCTGAAGACTTTGATGATGGTCAACATTATCATCATCTTCTATGTGCTGTGTACTCCTATCTCTTAGTAGCACTAAGCAAAGCCTTCCCTGTTCCACCATCCATTTACACAAGGTCATCACATAGGTGGCCTGCTGCTTTCCTTTTTTTTCTTTGATATGTCCTATGAGTGTCAAATTCTCCGAGCCCTCCTTCCTCATTACATTTCCAAGAAGTTTCAACTATCTCTTTCTGATTCTGAATATAAGTCCCCTTTTCTTTCCATTTTCCTTAAGACTATTTCATTGCTTATGCACTTCATATATGATCTTCTCAGCATCCTTCTGTAGAACCACATTTCTATTGCCTCCAGTTTTCTCCTCATCTGCGAGGAAAATGTCCAGCATTCACTGCCATACAAAAGTATTGTTATTACATAGCAGTTAAGTATTAAGTACTCTTTTCTTTGTTTCTAATGAAATTTTCCTCTTTCTTCATAGTTTGCTTAGATTTTGAAAGGCATCTTTTACTATTCCAATGCATGTTCAAATTTCAGTGTCACACTTTTTATCCTCTGTCAAGACATATCCCAGATATTTAAACTTCTGTACTTGTTTACCGTTGCCATCTAAAATCCATAGTTTGCATTTTGGTCTGTTCCTTTGGCTGACAACCACACACTCTGTCTCCTTAGAGTTAATGCTTTCTTCTCGTTTCCCTTTACTACCCTATCCAGGAGGTCCTATAGTTTTCCTTCTGAGTCTGTCATCAACACATTGTCATCTGCATATCTTATATTGCTAGGATTGTGCCCACAAATAATAAAGTAAAGTTTCCAGCTCCCTTGGAATAGCCTGACTGTAAAGGTTGAATAAATCTAGCAAGAGGACATATCTTAGTCTTATGCCCCTTTTTATTTTTGCGTACCTACTCAATTTATTTTCTATCTGTATGCTGGTAGTTTGCTTCAATATAAATTTTGGATTATTCTAACATCCTTCCCAAATACATTTAGTTTTCCCTACAGTTCAAATAGATCTTTGTGGCATAGCTTATCAAATGCTTTTGCATAACCTATTCAACATAGGTGTATATCCTTCTGCATGTGTATTGCTCTCTATATCATCCTGACAATAAATATTGCATATTTTGTTTCATTGTCCTTACAAATAAAAATAAATGCAATGTTCTTGTCTTATTTCTGCTTTGCATTCTATTCATCAGAATTTGAATTATTATCTTGGTTATGTGGCGCATTAAGATGATTGTCCGATGGAGGTTGCACCTGGTTTCTTAAGGTAATGCTAGAAAGATGGCTGTACTAATGTCTTCCAGTATGTTGCCACTGTTATATATTTCATCTATTATTTCTGTGAGCTTGACAGTTTCGAAATCATCTAAGACTGAATGCATTTTTATTACGATCCCACCTGGTCCTGCTGCTTTGTTCCTGTTCATCTTGTCTTGTGTCGATCTTACTTCAGACTTTAATATTTCTGGTCCTTCCATATTTTTGTGAATTGCAGCTTTGTGCTCTCATTGTGAAATAGTTCTCAAACATATTCACTCCATCTTTGGAGTATTTTTTTCTTTTTCTATTATCAATGTTCCTGTTTTGGATTTTATACAACCTGCTGATGAGCACACCTTTTGTCTTGTTAATTCTTTTATGCATACTTGCTTCAACGCATGATGTTCATCCTTTTTATTTCTGCGCACTTTTTCATTGATCCATTCCTCTTTTCTCTGCTTACATTTGTTTCTTATTTCTGTGTTTTGTACTCTTTACTATTCCTTGGCATTGTTTGTTGCCTCTTTTTCGTAATCTTGAGAATTTTATCTGTCATCCACTCTTTCCTCTTGAATTGTTTTTCTTGGGGTGATATCATTTGCCAACATCACTAGTAGTTCTCTCAACATGTTCCTTTTTGAATCTGTAATCTCAAGTTAAATTTGTTTTTAACTGTCTATATACACTTCCTAGAAGCTTCGGTCATTCAGGAGTCTGTTATTATTTGCCATTTAGGCATTGTGTTGGTCTGCTTTATTTTCCATAGTTTTACTCTGAGGTAGCATACAAATGGAAAGTGATCACTCCCACAGTCAGCACTTGGATATGTTTTACAGTGTAAAACTGTATTTATGAAACTTTTGTTGATAGTCATGTAATCAATCTAGTTCTTTATGTTTCCTCCTGGGCTTCTCCATGTCCCTAAGCATCTTGGGTGTTTTTGAAACTAGGTATTGGCAACTATTTGGCCATTTGCAGTGCACAATTGAACCCATAGTCTGAACTTGCCAACTGTTTCACCTTCTTGTTTTTTTTCTGACCTTGGCACTTAAATCTTCCATGACAATGGTAATTTCCAGTGATTTACATTAAGTTTTGGAATTATCCAGTGAGCTATAAATGTGATCACTTTCTTCCTCCATGCTGTGCACTGTCGGTGAGTATACAACAATAACTGATATTTTAAAAGAATTCTGTTAGAGAGTTGACAGTATTCCAGAACACAGTTCTTCATATCATTATCTATTATCAACCTACACCTCTTTCATTTTTTTCTCACCACTTGCATATATGATCTTGTGTGTAATGGTGGACAGTCTTGCCTTAATGTTGATGAAGAAACCTCCATTATTTTCTCATCTGGTTTAAGACATGATTAATGTGTTGTTTGAATTTCAGACATTTGTTTACATAATGCTATCTGCTCAAAATGTGTGTGTTCTAACAAATTATTTTAGACAAAGAAGAATTTTGTTTAATTTTCAAGTTTGTGATTTTTTCTTTATGCTGATCACCCAAGAATGCAATTATCTTTATAGAAAGATACCTAGGAAGATTCAAATTAAAGAGAGTACTATATGGTTTTTAACAAAAACTAACATTAAGACAGTCGGTATGGTGAAATTAGATATATTAATGTCAAATTTTTTGAAGAAAACATCTATGTAAGGAGGAACTACCCAGGCCCAAGGGAATGCGGACAGATACAGAGATGGACCATACAAGAACGAGGCTCAGAGGCTGCCTTCACTAAGAGTATAGCCACAATTTCCATGGCCAGAGCGAAAACACAGGCACATGCATGACAGAAGAATTGAGAGAGAGTCAATGGGCTGGTTATTTTAGCATTTGCGACTAGATTTCTCAAATCATCATTCTGCAGTAGAGAACTTGATTTTGCAGTAGAGAGATTTTATTCAACCAGTTTTTCTTTATATTCAATAAACCAGTTGTTAGAGTTATTAACAACATTGTGCATTTTATTGAGAGAGTTCTTATTCCAGCCTGATTCCAAGGTGTGCTTGGACGCAAAAGTTACCATGTCCATAAGTTGAGAATTATTCCTTCTTAACTGCAGGACACAACGTACACAAATTGATACACAGTAGACACTGTCACCAATCCCATTATTTTGGGAAACACGAATCAACTCTATTGAGATGACACACCAGCCCCAACTGAAGAGGGAAAGGAAATCTGGATGACCCATAGGGTCGGTATTAATCAACAAAGCTGGTGGAACTAGTGAGTAAGGAAGAAAAAGAAGATGAGAAGAAACAGAGATGAGATAGGAATGTGAGAGAGTCTAGAATCTTAATATTTAACCTATTCATTTTTGCTTGATATTTTTAAGCTGACCACATTGGTTTAGTGTCTTTACATTCCATGCCTCTATTTTTTGTTTGTTATGGACAGTCATTGGATAATGGTCCAGTGATGCTTGTCACTAATGTCTATTCTTACTGGATGAGGGGGATCATTCCCAAGGAGCTTTATGCTGTTATTCTTTAGCTGGATGATGATCAGGTGACACATGTCACTCATGTCTTCCCTTACCAGATGAGGACATCACCTCTTTCATGCTGTTATCTCTAATAAGGCCTATACTGTTTATTGTCATGATTGTTCTTTTCTTTTTTCTTTTTTTAAAAAAAGGATTTTTTTTAATTATATAGATTCTTTTTTAGGCCCAATGCAATTGCAGACTTTATAGTATTAATGTAAACCTAACTTTTATCTGCACTGAAAAACTAAACATTTGTGTAATTCATTTTATTTCAATAGTCTGATATCCACAATTGAGGTGAGATTGTATAGAAAATGTAAGTGAAATAAGACAAATACAACAATATTGTTCTGAGTGGAAAAAATGGTGTTTGTTTTATTAGAAAAAGAAGCCTGAAAAGGGTGTTGGCTGTTTATGTCAGAATGATTTACTACGTAAAACAAATTACCTTTCGTATGTATATTTCTCTCTTCGTATCATACTCTGCGCTAAGCTTTGAAGACAGTCATTCAGGTGTCCTTCTGTAAATGTGAATGTGGCTTCTGAAGATAGTGTGGCCGATTTAAGAACTTCAGAGAATAGTTTCTCACGAAATTCCATCATTTCATTAGGGTATGTCAATTGAATTTGTTCATTCAGGTTCTGTGAAAGGTGGCAAAAAAATTTGTAAATTTGAGAAAAACCAACCCTCTTAAAACACATAAATAGCAAAATATTGGTCAATCTTAAATAATATTTTTTATTGACAAACAAAAGATAGCTCTTCTAGTTTATTTAAAGAATTAGCAATAAATTTACTACAAGCTATGTAAATGTTGCTAAAATAGATCATGTGTAAAAATATTCAAGATTGGTGTAGATGAGTTAGAGGGTGGCTTCTTCTGAGTGCTTGTGGGGAGGGCATAATTTCATTAGCCTAGGGACCCCAAAAGGTCATAATCCGGTACTGCACACAAGTATATTGAGGCAGCAAGAATTCATTTAAACAAGTTTTTTTTAAATTAATGAACGGGATGTGTTTATTTAATTTTTTATTGTATTTTTACAATTAAGTTATTGTCTAATTTATGGAGAAACTGTCCAAAGTTCATGTTTGGGTTCAGTTTTTGTTCAAGTATTTTTGGCATCAACATAGTCATTATCAAGAACTGGATGTTGTCAGTGTAGTAGAAAAGATTTTGTTGGCTACATCCTGGCATTATTTTAATGCTAAAATTCAAATTTAAATCAAATATATATATGTATCATATAAGTAATGTCATATATAAAATGATATCATAGGACTCAACTGCACTGGAAAAGAATGTATCAAATATTTTATATGTATTATTATTTTATATGCATATTAAATATTTTTATACACACTTTAAAATACATTAAAATATATAAATTATATTTTTAACAATATTTTGTCTGTTAGTTTGCAAAATATCATGAGAATGATATGCTTAAGAAATTTATGAGGCAATAGAATTTTCACATATGAAAAATTTACAAAAGTTATATAGTAATATTTTTAACTAAGTACAGGGTTGGTACACATGGAATAAAATTCCAGTAACCAAAAACACTATTCTTAAAAGAGTGCTCAATACCAAGTAGAACTAATAATATTTATTCAAATTTATAGCATGTACATGTTATATGATCACTACAAAAGCTGCAATTTTGTTTCAACACTGCTGGTGTCTTATCAAGTGATAATGTTTGAGAAGACACCAGCAGTTTTGAAACAAAACTGCAAGTTTTGTGGTGATTTTATAACATGTATATGTTATAAAATTGAATAAATAGTAATATTTTTAGTGAAAATAATTTTTGGTGCATAGTCTAAATATTGAAAAGACATTTTATGATCTTCAACAAATGACAAAAGATACAAATGGAAAATGATATGAAAATATCTCAAGTGTGCAGCCATTTTTTATTTGTGACTCACCAAATACTGCTTCACAGTTTAAGAACTTTCTGCTCAAATGATTGTAAAAATCTGTTTACAACATAATGGAAATTATTTAAATTTGGATAAATTAATTTTTCTATATTTTAAAATCTTGTTAAGATAATTTCTCTATGAATTTTTGTTTGGTTTTTATTTGAGTTCCTAAAAGATTCATAATGTTGTAAACGTAAACAATATAGAAAATACTGAATAAACAACAAAGAAAAATACAAAACGATTCCTTGCAGTGAGATAATTTAGATTCAAAAGAAATAGTGAAGAAATACAAAAGAAATTGTGAAGTTCTAAAATCTGCCGTTTGTTCGGACCTTAATAAAAAGTCAAAGTTGGCAGTTTTTGCTTGACAAATTAGTGCAGGAATTTGTTTAAATTTAGTTATTGAAAGAATCAGAAGCCTTCAATATCTCGGCTCAATTTTAAATATACAGTGTGGTTCGAAAGTCTCGTCACCTCTACAACAATAAACAAAGCGTCATAAAATATTACCCGGATATGGTACCGCATCATAAAGACCTTCTCGATGTATGACAGCATCAGTGAAAATGAATAAACTGAATCCAGTACAGGTGCTTTGTTTTATTTGTTGTTCTGTCGTTCTCATTGCTTACTACTATCGTCTACATTTACAAGAGCCAAATCGGGGGCTGGAGATGAAGCACTGCTACCACATATGCATAGGAGCGGCCCCATCCTCACTTTCTAATCTAGTTACAGTTCAAAAGGCTTTCTGCCTCTTTGTGGGTGATGAATTACCTTCCACCCTACAGCCCCTTTCCCCACAGACAAAACATGGCAAGCCTCTCGCTACTCTATCCCTATTTCCATGGAAAGTGTTGAGATGAACTATATTCCTTAGTTTTGCACCGGTTGTAACCTTCACAGCTAAGACTCACCATACCATGTACATTGAAGTGAACCACCCTCATCTTTTTTGTATTCAACTGGTGAGAGGTAAGTTTAAATGGTGTGATTATTCCAAAATGTTGATTTATAGAACTTAGCACTTACAAATGGTCTCTAATATCATTAACCAAGAAAGTTTCATTTCAATTAAATAGAAATTGGCATTTTAAGATACAGCTTCTCAAAAACTGACACTCTGAAGAACTGACTCCCAAGAGAATGCTTTCCTGATTGCTACAATCTTAAAATGTTCAAGTCTAGAGTCAACTATTATCTTCCCCACCTATCCCCATAATCTGTGTCTCTTACTCTGTAATCCTATACACCGAGTGGCTCTTGGGTATTGTACACAGTGAACATTATTGTAAAAAATAAAAGTATGGCTGATTCTGCAAGTATTTCAACATTCAGTGGATAATGTGAATAGACAAAAAGACAATTTAAAAAATTAATGTTTATATCTGTCATTTTTAACAAAACATTTCAATCAATGTCAAGATAAAAACAACAAAAATGAGGATAAAAGTAAAAATAATTCAGGGAATAAGGGAAATATCTTGTCAGAAAAAGTAATGGGTACTTACCTTCCAGTGATTTTTAGCAGAGTGAGGTGTGGACTGAGAAACACCTTCCTTGCTTGGATTATTCTTATTTACACGTTATTTTGCATAAATGGTAACATGTCACATTTTGCTCAATTTTTGCTCTAGATGAATTTTTCATCTTTTTTCTTTCCTATGTCACATTGTTCTCAATTACTGATCTACATTTGATCTAACTTATATACCTACCATAGACCCACTTTGATCTACCCTTAATTATTTGATTATCAGACCTTAGTACTGAGATTTTGAAACCAAAGTTGTAACACCAACATTCTGTTGCAAAATGATTTCTACCAAATCCAGATAAAAGAGGTAAGGTGTTTTTCTTCTCTGTCAGTTGCCATTTTTTGGTTTCGGAGTAATTTTATTTCTATTTCCCTTCTTTTACTAAGGTCACCCCACCACAACCATGCATAGTGTTACTTACGAGGGAATTCGATACAATCTCAGAACTTCAGGAAACAAAAAAATTAATAATCAACCCGTTGAGCCAAATATAGAACATGTTTCTCAGAATTAATTTCACCCAGTCTGTTTATAGAGTCTACGTATTTATCTACCTTCCCATGAGAACAAAATAGGAGACAAAGTATTTTTTAAATTGGGGGACCACACATTTGTATATGTGTTTGCTTCTTTTTTTTCCTTTTGCTAAAGGCCTCTGAACATCTCCTTGAGCCTATCCCTTTTAATGTAATGGTAAGGGACCCCTAAAAATCGGGTTCTTATACTTCTAATTCAAGATTTTTATCCACAAATTAATATATTCATACATTTTATATCAAGTAGGCAGGCAGTTAAACTTGATTAATAATAATAATTTGTACTTTGGAAATATTCTTCTAAATCAGTAGATGTTCTTAACTAGATTATACACAAGTCAATTAGCGGTAAAGGCCCAATAATGATGCTCTACAATTCAAAGATAATTTCAGTTAATTATGCTATACACTTACAAAACACTTCTGTGAATCAATGGATATTAATTGGACAGTACACTTACAGAACTCCGCCATAGATCAGTGGGTAAAATCATTTCTTCGCGTGAACGTTCAGAAACTGCTAGCGATAAATTCTGCTGGACTTTTTTGAGAACTTGCCGGGTCATTTGGTGGTCCAAGTTTTCTAGAAGTCTTTTCAGCTAAAAAAATAACAAATTTAAATCAATACAACAATGTATTAAAGAAAACACAAATAAACTGCAGTTTGCCTTGAAATACTTACGGCATATCCACTTGACTTTAATATCAAACAAATTGCAGTTTTATCGATTTAGAATTGTCAAGTATCTCACAGAGCCAATTAGTGATCGGAAATGTCTACTGAGGCTTATGTAATTGAAACTTATGAAATGCAAAGGCTTATGGACATTTTATTTTTTTAATTTAGAAAGGCCGACATTGTTGGAAACTAGAAGTATGAGCACAGAATTAGGAATTCTCGTTTGGAAATCAAATCTGAACTGAATTTAACTTTCTTTTTACTTGCCAAGATAAACATCGGTGGAAAGCAAATGATATCCCTGTCTATAGAGTGATTTATATCTTATATTTCATTTTACATTTTAAAAACTTTGACCAATCTTTTTATGGGTTGCACAAAACATAATAGATGGAGTCTCATGACATCAATATATATAGGCAGCAGGGGAGAAGGCAGTTACTTTGCAATAATCCCAATCCAAACCCTATTACTTACTGATTAGCATATGGAGTCATGTGACTATTTTTGAAGTACACTTTTTAACTCATCAAAAACATCTTCACATTATTACAACAAATTTTCTAATTCTTGCGTGTTTGTTCTTTTAGAGATTTAAGATTTATAAAGAGAATTAATATTTCCTAACATATTTTAAAAAAATAATTATATCTTGTCTTTTTTATATCCATTAAATGAGGATAAAATTATTTGAAATTTTTTAATATTGCTTTTCCACACTTACTTATGCCGATGTATAAGCATTGGCACAAAAAAGTGGTGAAAATTTCTCAGTTTTGACCAAGAAAGGATTTCTTTTTAATTCAATTTGGAGGTTTGGTCCAATTTTAGAAAGTGG
Organism: Acanthosepion esculentum; assembly: GCA_964036315.1. Lineage (NCBI taxonomy): Eukaryota > Metazoa > Mollusca > Cephalopoda > Sepiida > Sepiidae > Acanthosepion > Acanthosepion esculentum. The sequence continues at coordinate 91,466,454 of OZ038494.1, read as the reverse complement.
TTCAGGACAGGAACTTTTAAGCAACACCTCATATTTATATAGCTTTATTAATTTCATTTATATATTTGTATATTTTTATATAGTTCATATCAAATATTTATCTATCTTCATAATTTGATTTACACAGGCCGCACCAAATAATTGAGAAGAAATTTTAAAGAAAAGAAATATATTTTCAAGAATATTTGTACATTTGATCAACTTAGATAAACAACAAAAAAAAAAAAAAGATTATTCAATAAAACTAGCCCAGCCACAAAGAGGGCCTAGATATAGTCTTGAAAGTAACTACATGCATAAAACAAGTGGTTATTGGCCATCACATCCATGATAGTGGCTTTCAAGGAGTCCTAGATATTGTGATGCAACTGGTTAATCTCCCTCTCAGCAGTCCGGGAGATTTAAATCAGAAGAGCTGGGAGGACACATATTTGGAGTGACCCTAAGGTGATGAAGGAAGAAGTTGGCAGCATGACATTGCTCAGGACCTCCAAGTCCATCACAGATGATGTGAACTTTGTCTGCCTCAATGTGGATACCTTTGTGGCCTCCATGCAGATCAAACTATCATTCCTCCTGTTCATGTTCTCAAGCTGGTCAGAGTTCTTCTCAATGAAGCACCTGGACTTGTCCAGCAAGTGCTTTGATCAGATCACACAGTTTCCCCACATTTTATTGGATGTGATGTCCTCAAGAACTAATAGTGGTCTCTGCCAACTTGACAATGACCCTCATTGATTTACTGGAGTAAGATGATGACGTCCTCAAGACTTACTGAATGAACTCAGCTATCCTTATCATGTCTAACTGCTTAGAATGTCTTTTTTTTTCTCTTGGCCACAGATGACACGTCTCAGCCCCCCCCCCCCCCGATAATTCTTGTTCTTAAACATAAAGGACCTCTCCACTTTCAAGAAGCTGGCCATGTCTGAGTCATTACAGTTGGCAGGTAGTGCCACAAGCACAGCATGCATTTGAATTTTCTGTGTTAGATTAGAAATTACCATGTTATTACTCTCAATGTCTCGATATGTCTGAAAGAGAAAGGAGAAGGTTAAACTTTAGTGCATTCCAATTAGTATTACATTAAATTGTCTTCTATATATGATACACTAAAAGCATTTTCTCACATATCACACATATATTTATTGCTTCAAATGTTATTAAAGTGGATACTAAAAATTTATATTTCATCACTCTGATAGATGTCACCAACTGTTAACTAAATCTATGCAACTATTATAAATAAATAAATAAAATAGAAATTTGATTTTTTTAAGGAAAACATTTGGATAGTCTCCAGTCAATAGCTATAATTAAAAGCATGAAAAATTCAGAAAAAATGACATTATTAAAAAAATTTAATTAATTCATTAATTTGACCAACTTAGTAATTAAATTGGAATTAAGGATAAAGAAGTGAACTTGAATTTTTCTTTTTTCCTAATTTATTGTAGGAATGTCTTTATTAAAACTTGTTTATGGGAATTACTTTAGCGTTTTTTAATCTTTTTTTTTTGTTTTAATGTTCTTAAATTTTAGGCAATTTATTTATTGAATACTTGTATTTGAAATAGAGGTTCCATTTTTATTTTAGAAAGCATGTGTTATGCCTATTGGCCTGTTCACTCAAAATATCTCAAAGAAAATGTGCTCTCCACCAGGAATTGAACCTGCATCCCCCTTTGTAGGAGAAATCACTGATCTGGCATGCATTACTACTCAGCTATGAATAGTATCACAGTACATCAATGTTCTGTTTTCCCGTTTAAGGAAAGCACACGCCCCTCACAAAGATATTGTCATGAAAGCCCATATCTGCTCAATTTCATATGCAAAACAATTTCTCAAGAATTAATGGCTTTATTTTTAATCTGACATTAAAAGGGAAAATATGACCTTGCTGTTATGGTCTTCATAGTTAACACTGGATCAATTAGTGGTTTCTCCTACAAAGAGGGATGCAGGTTCAATTCCTGCTGAAGAGCACATTTGCTTTATTGAGATTTTTTGAGTGTGCAGACCAATAGGCATAATACATACTGTTTAAAGTAAAAATAAAAATGGAGTGTTAAAAATCTCTCTCTCTCTCCCTCTCTCTCTCTCTCTCTATATATATATATATATGAAAGGTTAATGGTCAGAGTTGAATCAGACCAGGGGACAGTAGTATTAAAAAGTGCTCAATACACGTGTGAAAAAACAAAAGTAAAAATAACATGTAAGGCTCTTAACTTAAAATCAGGAGGTCAGTTGAATCTGCTACTTTGGTTTCAACCTTATGGTATCCTCAAAGCAATTTTTATCAAATGACTACCTAACACTTTTTTTATTTAAAAAAACAAAACAAAACACTAAAGAATTCTACTTTATTATTTTCAAAAATAAATTAACAAATGCATGATGTCAGATGTAATAGAAAGGGAGGAAGAGGATGTGAAGAAGTTGAAGGGGGAAGAGAAGAAAATCAAGTCTAATGCAAATGTATTGGTGGAGGGTTAAATTACTTTTTTATCCAGCCTCATATGCACTTAAGATAAATTTTCTGATATGTAAACAAGGGCTTAAGACTTTAGATTTCTGGTTTAAAAGTTTTTTTTGGATCTGGAAATGTTATAACCACTAATTTTTCCTGTTGGCAGAGGTTGCAAATATTGTTGTGATTGTTGTATGGTTTTGCCTTTTTAAAAAGTTTCCACCTTACAAATGGATCCCTGTTGTGTTTTCTTTTAAATTCCACATGATTAGCTAGTATGGTAGAGTACCTAAGATTTGCTACCTTAAATGATGACCTGTTTGTACCATCTACATTTGAAAATACCTTCTGTACACCCCACATACGTTTTATTTTGGCCATTAATATCTGTTACTTCTGCTTTATAAATTATAGCTTCTGTTTTATAAGCTCCATTTAATGGACATCTAATCTTATTTCTGCAGTTGCATAAATTATTAGTGGTATTTTTCTGAATGTTAGTTTTGAGATTTCTGGCGTTTTGTCTATTTATTATTGTTTCTAAATTACTAGTGCAACTGTAGCTTAATTTAACTGTGTTTTTATTGAATATCTTATGCAATTCTGAATTTTTGGGGAAGTATTTAGTAAGCAACTTGAAAAATAATTTACCTATTTTACCTCTAAGTTAAAAGAAGGGGGTGCGTTAAACCAAATAATATTTTTTCTTTTCCTTGAATTATTCTTCCTATGTTGTTTAAATTCTACTTTGGTTTTGTGACTCTCTACCTTTAAGTTCTTCTCATATATTTTTTATCCTTAAAATTATTCTACTAGAAGAGTTTCTGGATAACCTGGACTTTATTCTTTTAGGGATGTGCTTTATTATGTTTGGATGGTAGTTGGATCTAATATTCACATATTTTAATTCTTTTTAATATACATATATATATATATATATATATACACACACACACATGTGTGTGTGTGTGTATATATATATATATATATATATACACACACATGTGTGTGTGTGTGTGTGTGTGTGTGTGTGTGTGTATATATATATATATATATATATAAGTGAACATTGAAGTCAACACTTAGAGGCAACAGACTGTTTCATGCTAGACACAAATCATCAGGTCACTGATGATTGTGTCTAGCATGAAACAGTTTGCTGCCTCTAAGTGTTGACTTCAATGTTCATTTTTACATTTACATATGCTCTATCTCTGATATTGAGCACTTTATCCCATAAACATAGCACACTTTAAAACTATATTTTTCATATATATATATATATATATATATGTTTTATTTGTATAATTATATATTTTTATATAATTTGTTTTACAAGGGATATCCAAAAAGTAAGTTACAGATAGGCTTAAGAATTAAAGCATTATGAAAGTTGTAAACACAAAGCAATAGGAGAAATACTTGGTTCCTTCAGATTACTATCTGTTTGGAATGCTCAAAAGAACATTTATTGCTTAAGTAATTCCACACAGATGATGTTATTGCAGAGATGTTGCTTAGCCACTTGAGGTTATGTCTCAATCTCAATGGTAACTTTGTGGAAAATTAAGATAGTACTACTGGTAACATACACACAATGTTTTATTTATATTGGATTAGTAAGTGCTTGTACCTTCATTTTTAGGTATCTTTTGCATTTAGTTTCTAGTTTGATATATATATATATATATATATATATATATATATTTAACTATGTTTATTGTGGAAGAGTGCTCAATATTGGAAACAGAGCCTTTGATTTGTAGATATATACAGAGTGATATGAAGATTAGTTGAGGTGTGAAACTGATAGTCACCATGCAGTATTGATTCTCATGTCCACATAAACACACTGGCTCTCATATATAAGATGCTGAAAAGTTCTCAGCTCAACCAAGAAAAAATAAAAATAATCTGATTTTGTCATTACGTCAAATTTTAGGAAGTGAGTCAGGCTAAAAACTTTTCTGCACCCCTAATATATAGTTTTATATAGTTCGCTTTGTATATTTTAAAATAATGTACATTTAAGCAGCAAACATTCATTAATACGTTTTATTATATTCAATGAACAAGGATTGTCTATTCAAACTTTTATTTCATCTTTCTTGTCATTATAATTTGCTTTGTAAATTGAGCTTTATCTTGCTTAAAACAAACCTGAAAGTTTGCCTTCATTAAGAAGGCCTGTGTTAATCTAAGTAAGCTTTGAACCAATGCTAACAATGCTGGTGGAGATGAGAAGGCTTATGTGGTCAATGTTGACTAAGGGGTGTTACTGCCTGGGCATGGAAATTAATTTTAAGAAAATAATTTGCCCAAGTGCTAACTTGCCTATTGTCTTTTCTGTCAGTCATCATGGCACCCTATCGACAAGACATTTTATCAAGATATTTGACATTGAAATCACATGCAGGGAGAAATGAATTCATGCCTTCCACAATGACATTAATACTAAGTGAATAGGAATTTGCCCCAGTTGAAATTTGTACTGAATTTGCAGGTTCTGTTTTCTGGCACCATAATATATAAAAGATGTATTTGAATATTATTATGAAATAATGATGCAAGATATTTCCAGTTAATTCCTTTCTTCCTTAGGTAGCATGCATGATGTACACTTGAGTGATGATGTCTCTTTTCATTTATGATTGACTTGGCAGAAGAATTCCCTTAAGCAGGCTGCTGTTTCTTTCAGTAGACTGGTTGCCAACCAACGCTATAAATCCCAGTCTGTCCTGCTATTTAACCCATAGCTGAGGGATGGGGGAGAGAGATGGATTCATATTTTTTCCAAGGGTATTTGCGTGTAAGTGAATGTAATGAAACTTGACTGGAATTTGAAGTTGGTTCCTCAATTTCTCATTCCAAGACATTATCCATCATACCACCTGCACATCTAGTTAATTAAATTCCAATTCTTAAAGCAGGCAATAAAGGGCGTCTCATAATAAAACTGACTTTTTTCAAGTTGAACGTTTTGCTTCAAAAGGTACATGGAGACAATGCTTGTTGGAATCTAATCATATTGCCAATCATGCCAAAGGTCTTTGTAGATTAGCCTGATGTTCCGTTTTAATATTGGTTGTGAACAAACATAAACATTTATCTCTTTTTGTGAAGTTTGATGGTTGACTCATGAAAAGATCAATCGTGTGTAATGTATTCACAGGTTTGAAAAGCTGAAGGTTTGCTTTTCAACAAAGACAAATTTCATCTTGGCGCCATCATGAAGAATCAAATTGAAAATGTCCTCTTGGAGATTTATTCAAACAGCAACAGCATCCTTAACAGCATTTGGCATGATTGATTGGTGAAGTTTTGGAAGAATTAAAAGTTGAACAACAAATGTTCAGAAACCTCTTTTGCTTATTTAAACCTAGATAGAGTTTCATGAAGTCTTCTGTTAGAAAATTAAATTAAATAATATTGATAACAGAGAAATTCATACTACCTGAGTATCAGTGTCAATTTTGGAGCGATTATGAAAAATGAAATTGAAAATGTTCTCTTGGAGACTTGCTCAAATAGCAGCAGCATTGTGAACAGCATTTGGCATGGTTGAATGCTAAGTTTTGGAGGAATTAAAAGTTGAACAACAAAGGTTTGGAAACAAAAGAAAAAAGCTTATTTAAAACTAGATTGGATGTTGCTTGCGGAACAAATCAACATACAATTATTGTATTTGATAACATATAAGACAATGGCTTTTTGTGTCAAAATGGCTCCAAAATATCCTCTGAGGCCTTTATGCAAAGTTAAGATATCTTGTAGATTACTGTTTACCTACATGCTGCAGACAACAAGTACATGAACTTAACCACACTCCATAAGAATGTAATCTTAAATGTAAGGGGTTTTATATATTTTATTATGAAACAAACTTTATACAAACTCCTCAATCTAGAATGAGTAGGAGAGGCATTGGAATGAGACAATTGATTAAAAGAAACAGTTTTAAAAAGATCAAATATCGAAGTAGACAGCAGACATTTCCTTCCAACTTCTTTCCCTGATAAGAAATAAAATTCTACTTTGCAGACTTTACTGAATACAGGGTGTGATTGTTTTTGCCAACTGTGCAGTATAGTAGGGTCAGTTGGGCACCGTTTGTGAGAAAAAAGCACCAGGATGCAATTCACTCTACCAGAAATTTGGAAACAGTATGTTGTACTGATTGGCATTCGCACCGGAAGCTCAAATACAAACATTTCAGTGTTTGGGTGTCAATCTGAGGAC
>OZ038494.1:91379739-91454739 GCA_964036315.1 Acanthosepion esculentum | reverse complement strand
AATCTTTGCTTTCTTTCTAAACTTAAAAAAAAAAATGTAAGCAAAAATTCTTTTTTATATGAATAGCATCTTCAGATTTTTTAACAGGATATTAATTGTACATCTCACTAAGTTATCGACTTAAGCATATGGACTGACATGTTTCAATATACTTAAGTCAATAACCTAATGAGATACACAATATCCTGTTGATATTTCTGAGTATGAAGTATTGAAAAGTTCAGTTAAAGGGAAATAACTGAGACTGAGATATCTGGAAGAGGCACGACACATGTAACTTGAACAATCTACCCTGGTGGATGAAATAAAGGTTTCAGTTTCAAATTTCAATCACCTGAAGAAGGTCAGAGCATACAGTGACTGAAATGTTGCAAATATGGGAACAAAGATGAGGATAAAAGTCTGAACATTGTAAATAGTGTAAATAAACACACTATTATGCTATTAAAAAATCTGAAAATGCTATTCATATTATAAAAAAGTAATTTTTGCTTGCATTTGTCTTCTCTAAAACTTTTGTTAGAAAGAAGGCAAAGAAAGTAACTAATTGATTGACTGTATACAATGCACCAATAATGCATTTTCATTATCAGCATTGACAAATATTTACATTAGAAATGCTGTCTACTCCTATTTTTTATATTTGGTTAGAAGGCATATCGGGAATTCTTCAAGCTGATTCAGTTCTATAACAGGTCTTAGTGAAATATCTGCCAAATAACTTTTAAGTAAATAATGAGATGAACAAAGTTCAATACAACTTGACAATCTTCACAGAGAAAATGGTGGCATTTTATTGTGGAAAGAGTATTAAGAAATGAGTGATTTTCACAGCAAAAATTGTAAAATTTTATGGAAAGGAGTATTTCATAGCACATTATTTTAAGTTTTATAACTTTTGGCTTCTTACTTCCCAGTCAACTTTGATCTTCAAAACTTTAAATGCAATGTCAAGTGTTAGCTTCTGTCTCCTTAATTCTTGTTTGTTTATTGTCTTCTCTCATTAATTGTAGTTTTTCTCATATTCTCTAATACTTGGTAACCGCTTGCTCGTGGCTTTATTGCCTTTCTTGAGGGAGAAAGGATTAAAAAAAATAAAAATAATCCATAAATTTCCAGGTTTCAAACCACAAGTGAAAATGTATTTACACCCAAGCAATCTGAATTTAGTATGCAATACAAAATCTTCTGCATGTAAACAGATGGCATGACCCATATTACTATTTTGCTTGTTTTGCAACCATTATGTTTTTCTACCTAGGATCAGAGTGTAGTACATGTTTATGATTCATAGCTCTTCAAAACTAGAATCAGTTCTACTTTTAGCCCAAGAAGCCTATATTGATTAACTTGTTTTTTATAGATTATCAACCTTTTGCAGGTTATTTAAAGCCAGAGAAAATTTAGATTGTAAGCATTTTTGGAGATAGTAATGACTTTTACCGATACAAGTTCTGCTAATTAACCTATAGCTGGGGAGAGAAGAGGTGGATTCATACCTTTCTCAAGGTTATTCGCACTTAAGTGAATATAACAAAACCAACAGGAACTGGAATTCAGTTCACTGATTTCCAATTCCAAGACATTATCCATTACACCACCAAGCTTAGAGCAACTGGTATTCCCAAGTGGTCACCCATCTAGATACTGACCAGGATCAATGTTGCTTAACTTCAGTGATCATACAAGAATTGGTGTAAGAAACCCATATAATGGTGGGAAAAGATAAAAAGAAATAAAAAAGCTAGAAAAAATGAAAAGGAAACAAGGTGAAAGGAAAACAAATATATATGACAAAACTCTTAAGTGACATCTTTCCTCCCATGAAAGAACTTTCTCATATTCATAATGGCATAATTAATGGATTCAGTTTATATATATATTTAATCATTTCACCTTAAGCAAGGCAATAAATAAATGCAAAAGATTAATGAATGTGAGAAAATATAAAAAAAGAAAATACTATTAAGGAGACAAAACAATAAAAGAACAAGGATTAAGAAGACAAAATAATGATTGACATTCCATTTAAACTTTTGAAAATGAAAGTCAACTGGAAAGCAAGAAACCAGAAAAAATTTCAACAAGTGACACATATGATAGAAGAAACTGTTAGAATAGACCATGCAGTTACATTATATATATATATATATATATATATATATGTGTGTGTGTGTGTGTGTGTGTGTGTGTGTGTGTACTAATAATAAAAAATGGTAATCCGTATGGAATTTCCAAGAGGATATAGATCCAAGGAGAGCTCTATGTCAGAGATGGAGCAAAATTATTAATTAATGAATATCAAACACTTAAAAACCCATAGGTAATCATTTTTATTTCATGAAAGTTATAAAAAATAGCTTTCGATCCTTTTAATTTTACTTTGGTTTAAAGTACCTTCGTATCCTGCTAAAATTTAATAAATACATCCAGGTTATGGAATTTTAGGACTATTGCTTAATAAATAAATATACCAAGTTTCTCTGAATATTTAAATAATTAATAATTATTTAATTCAAACCTTTTTGGTAATTTAAATTTCTTGGGTAATTATATTAAGAACTTATACTAATTTGTTAAATTCTAAATCTTTTGCTAAATTCTGAATATTATTTAAAATGTCCTTAACCAAACTATTTTTAATATAAATTGTAAATGGTTTGTTAAATTGAATAATATTTGCATCAGAATCTTGGCCGGTGAAAGAACCAGTGTGTTTTTCTAATTCCAATTGACTTAACAATATTTTCATTTACCCTCTTCCTTAAATGCCATATTAATGTAGCAAATTAAACTTGCAATCAGTATATTAAATTAGCTCACCACAAACCTTAACGTTTGCTAAAAAACATCCTAGGGTCTTAACATTATTTCCATTATTTTCCATACATACATACATATATGTGTGTGTGTGTGTGTGTGTGTGAAAACAAATGCAAGTTACAATTTTACATAAAATATTAAAGATAAAGTAATATTTGGATTTAAATTTTTCATGTTTAGTGTATTTTGTTTTTAATGTTTGCAATCTTAATCATCTTTCTAACATTTTTGCTTTGATTTTTAAAGACAATAGCAAGAAAAAGAAAAAGCAAAAGCAGCACAAAGTTAAGAGATTGGCAACGCTAAACATCGAGATAATGCAGACATGAAAAATTTAAATTACAAGTTGAACATTCGTGTATCTTACGCATTTTTATTTAAAAATGTAACCAGTATTTGTTGTATTTCTCACTCGCCCAAAATATGCAAGATGGACGCCATCGATAAATTCATTATTAGTATGAAGAATTGTGTCAAGAAATTTTGGTATTTAATTATCTTCTATATATAAATGAAAATGGACATTGAGGTTAACACCTAGCAGTAACTCTTCAGGCCTGAAGATTGCATTTAATCATGAAACAGACTGTTGTTGCTGGCTGTTAACTTCAATGTCCACTTTTATATTAAAATCTATGCATGCATATATATATATATATATATATATATATAGAGAGAGAGAGAGAGAGATATCAATCAACAACACCAAAATACATTACTCAGAGGTTCATGTAATAACAATCAAACAGAAACACTTTCTTATATATATATGTGTGTGTGTGTGTGTGTGTGTGTGTGTGTGTCTGTATACATGAGAATGGAGAATCTTACTTAAATTGGAAGGGATAAGGTAAACAATGAGAAGATACAGGGGAAAAGGGTAAAGACAAATCAAAGGTATGAGAATAGAGAATCTTTCTTATATTGGAAGACAATGAGAAGATACAGGAAAGGGTAAAAGAAGAATGCACAGGCATGAGAATGGAAAATCTAAATTATATTGGTAAGGAGAAGGGAAGCAATCAGAAGATACAGGAAAATGGTAAAAGAAATCAGAGGCATGAGAATGGAGAATCTTATTTGGATTGAAAGGGAAAAGGGAGTAAATGAAATAATACAGGAAAAGGCAAAAGAAATACTCAGAGGCATGGGAATGGAGAGTCTTACTTGTATTGAAATCTCAGAAAAGAGACAATGAGAAGATATAGGAAAGGAAGCAAAAGAAAAGCAGAAGCATGAGCTGATGTTGAATTTTGTCAGCGCTTGTCAAATCTCCATGGTGCTAACTTGTTAGAAGAAATCTGAAAAAAATATGAGGGAAATCCCTTTTCAGCCATTTGGAATTTCAAATGATAAAATAATCCCTGAAAAGGTGAAAACAAAACAAACATTAGGATTTGGTGAAATTTCAACATTTCTCAGATTTCTAAATTGGTTGACATGTTGATCTCATTGCAGTTTAGTTAATTTGCCAACAGTAAACTTACCAGTTGTTAAATGTGGGTATAATTTTTTCTGCTTCTCTGTTTTCTTGGCGAGGACCCTTTTGGCAATGTCAGAGATGGATGTAGTGTCCATAGAGGTCAACTCCAAAGAATCATTTCTAATGGCTTTCATGGGAGGAAACTCAGAAAGAAGCATGTCTTCCATTGTTAGGCTGACTCCTAAGATTTCCCCACTGGCAATTGTTCTGAGAAAATATTTATAAAAAAAATTAAATGTTATTATTTATAACAATTTGTTCAGTAGTCTGTTTGTTCATCTCTTAAGTAAATATGTAAACATGTGTCAATAAGACAGATGTTAAAGGGACTTAAGCTTTCACAGAATGTCATCTCTGATACAATATCCAATGAAAATCTTATCACAGCAATCTTTAGTGCAAATTGTATAATTATTTATTAAACTTCAAGGTTTGAATAAGCTTGAGAGAAAATGATAGCAGAATAATGCAGTGATGGTATAATGGGCAAAGAAAAGTTTCCAGCAAAAATATTTTTTCAACTGTATTCAGTTTTTAGCTTCCCAAAAAGTGATGGTGACTTTTGCACATATTGAAGTTAAAGTCAGGAAAAGACAGCTGAAATTCCTTGGGCACATAATGAGGAAGGAGGACTTAACCGTCATGGATCATATCAAGGGCAAGAGAATTAGGGGAAGGCAGTGAGTCATTTACCTGATGAGCTTGTGTGAAGGGATGTGGAATGGGGGATGGGGCTTAGCAAAGGCAGAAAAAATGGATGTAGCATATAGAAGATAACTAAAAGATCAAAATTTCTACAGCTTCCCTAAAAATATTTAATATTTCTTTTATATTAAAAACTGTTAAACATTGGAAAATATTTAAGAATCTTTATTTGCAATTGGTCAAGCGTGGTGAGTATGTCTAGACCCCTTAAGACATGCTCAACCAGGGAGGGGCTCTCCAACAGGAGTGAGAACACCTTGGATTTAGATTGACAAGAGGTCAGTTTGTGTTATTCTCAACTCAAAGTAGAAAACCATGTCAAGTTTAAAATCACTAAGAACAGATATATTGCATTATTTTTATGTCAGTCACAATGCAACAAAAATATTCTTGCTTGTTTTATGATCAGTCTTATCTTCAATGTAATAAGTTTAATGGAAAAAATATGCAATTTTCAATTAATAAAAAATACTTGTGATTTCACATGACATTTTCTGATTTTACAATTTATAATAATTGAAAAAGTTAACCAAATTATAAAAATTTGAAGGTAAACAAATGGTGGTTTGTAAAAATTTAAAATTTATCAGCAAAAGATTAAAAAATATCATTACAAGACTTTGCAGTACATTTTAGTAAATGTGCTTCCATTTAAAAGTGGCCTGCATAAAAAAAAAAAAAAAAACAGCTCATGGGGCACTTGCAGTTAACAAGATTACTCCTCAATGATTTTGGCCCATCAAGTGTTTTTGAAATTGGGAATAAATTTGGCAATTTGCCAGTTTTGAAGAAGCATGATTATATTCAAAGAATATTTCCTTTGTTTCTAATTAATCCCTTTCTCTCTCTGTAGAAAAAAGAATTTTCTTGCACCTCGCCACCCCTCTCTCGGTCTCTGTCTTTTTTCTATTTCATTTACACTGAAAATGAGATTCAGTGGTTTCATACAGACAAGGGCTGAATCAATGTGAAGAATCCCTTTTGAAATTCCTGTGAAAGTGATGGAAATCAGTAGACATGGGTAGGCAGAGCGTCAGCAATCCCCCCCCCCCACCGTGTGAAGAAAGTATGTGTGAGAGGGAGGTTGAAAATATCAGACTTCATGTTTTGATATTAGCCATCGGGTGGGGTGGGGGCCACAAGACTGAAAAAGCAAATCACCTTTTCCAATCCAAAATCTCTTATTGTCGAGTTATAATAAATCTTTTAAAAATATTCAATATTGAAAAATCTAAAAAATATTGCATAACCAAGGGTCAAAGTTAAGGAAGTGTGCAACAAAGTATCAAAAACTAAATCTAAACCATTCGTTTGCAAAAAAACATAACAAAAAAAAGGCAAACAAACATGGTCACTGATTGATAATCCATTGTAGATGAATTGTCAACCAAAATTTTGATAGAGAAGTAATCTCAGTATCAGAATACCAACAATAATACACAGATATTTTGTAATAAGCAACATTTTATGAAACAATTTAATTAAGGTTACAAGAAAGGAAAGTTCCTTTTTTGTTTGTAGTGTAGAGTGTGTGTATTTGCTTCATGTAGAGTTTATAAGTGACTTACAGTGTAAATCAAAAGTTCTTTCATTAAGCAATGGTATGTTTGACCTCTGACTGGCTGGTTCAGGCTGCTGTCTAGACAGGATGTTACTGCAGTTTTATAGCCGACTGTATGTGTAGGTGGTCTGCATGGGCAGTTGCTGTCTCTATAGACTGTTGCTGCTTGTGAGTAGTACGATTTGTTTGTCGTCTATTCAATTTTACTTTGTTAAAATAAGGATAATGTCCCTATACCAAAAAATGATGTACAATTTTTGTTTTTGATTAAGACATGCTTCCTTCGTGGCCTATTAGTACATTTCTTAGTCATTTATTCTCGCAGCCTCTGGCTGATTTTCTGCTATCAAGTATCAGATATTCAAATACAAGAAATTGGTAGGAATAAATCTACTGAAAGACCAAGTCAATATTTACAAATTATTTTTATATTAGCTGACATTGTTTGAAATTGTTTATTTAAAAATGGGTGTTAGTAGGATGTAGAATAATATCCAAACAAAAGCAGAGATTAGGAAACAAAGTGAAAAGACTTTTTACAGACAATGTGTTTTGTCACTGTGTGCTAGGTAGGCATCTTCAAGTTGGAATGAAAGACAAACCTGTATGTAAAGAAAGTGTATTGGAATTTTTGAGGAAAGGATAAAAAACTAACCTTATCAGATCCAATGGCCAGAAAGTTTTTTTTTGTTTATATTGAAGCTGTTAAAGTCTGCTGGATTTGAAATTAGTCTATCTGAGTAGATTTGTTTTTTTTCCCCTATTAGCTTGTATAGAACATTGTACTACTATTGCTTTTGCAATGTTGTACACGAGTCTGGTCTGAGGTTTGTGGAGAACAGTGCACGTTCAATAAAAAGAAAATGCATTGAAATGCAATGAAATAAATTTTCTGATTTTTTTTCTTTTATTAAGAGCCATTTTGTATAATTCTCTCGATATAAAAAGATTCAATAAGTATTCTTAAATTCATCTCAAATGGGAATATAATTTTCATCCATTAAAAGAAATTCTAATTTCCTTACCTGTCTACATCTTTCAGACTCGATGTGCACAAATGAATATAATAGTCAATCAAGAAGAATTGCCAGAACATACAAGGGAATGGCCCATGACTGAAATAAGAAAGTCACATTTGTACTTTAGTAGAAAAAAAAGCAAAAATAAGCACACACACAAAAAAAAAACAGTATTTCATCTTTTTAAGTAGCACATAAATCTTTTTGTCTAATTTTTTTTTATCATTTCACTCCAAGCATGGCAACAAAGCCACTAAGATGTCCGGGGTTACTGGATATGAGAAAATGAAAATGTTATTTATGAGAGAGAACAATAAAAGAACATGAATTAAGTAGACAGAAAATAACAATTGACATTGCATTTAAATTTCAGAAGATCAAAGTTGACTGGGAAGCAAGAAGCCAGAGACTTTGAACTAATTTTGGAATTCTTTCCAATTTCCTTCCTAAAAAACATGTGTATTTCTTCTACTTGTAAAGTAACAAAATATTGGATCTTAACCAATTCTACATAAAATTTATTTTCTTTATTCAAGAAAAAAAAAAACTTTCAGTCAAATTGCATCATTCCATTCCATTCTGTCCTCATTTCAATGTTTGCATCATTCTAAATCCAGTCTGTTGCTTTGCCATTTTTATTTTCTTTGACATTTAAGAAATTTCAGTTTTCATCAATGAATCTAAGATCTGAGCCATAAAGAAACATTCTTTGATTATTTTAATGCATATAGTTAAAAGAATCCCTGCTATTGATTGATAATGTCACAGCATTTGTCATTGAAAATCGGAGTCAATTCCCCGATCCATATAAACATGGAAATGTACACTGAAAATCTATCAGAAAACTGACTTTTTAAAAAAAATATTTTTATACTTTATTTTTTTAACTTTTGTCCACTAATTAGAGCACTCACTATATAATAATACTATCACTAAAAATTAGTCAATTACAAATATTTTTTGTTCTTATACTAAAATTTAATCCAAGATATTTGAAACTTTTCAGAGCCTGTAATGTCAACATTATAATTTCATAAAATATCTGTTTTTCCATTTTAAGGAACCTCTTCTTTATTGTTACAAAATAAAAATGGCAACATTTGAAAGCTTCAGACGAGATTTGTCAAATCTTTCTTTCTTTCATTAGAATTCTATTCTAAAACAAAGCAATATGTCTAAAGTTGTTCCCATTACTGATAAATACCAAAACAGTCACTTAGTGATCATTGCTAGTAAGACAGTTGGACACATTTTCTACTATAATTACTTAAGGGAATTCTTGTTTTTTGCTTTAGGTAAAATTGTATAGTCTTTTAAGAATTCATCAACTCTTTTTCTAAAACAAAATAATGGATGAAAAATGTTTGTAAATAAATTCAAATTGTCTGTACTTAACATTGCATATATATAACATCACAAAAACTCCATAATGATGTTTTTGAATGAACTCTTAAAATAAGATTTTCGATTTTAAAAGATGAAAAATTTGCATCACAGCCATTTCTGCTATTTTACAAAGGCCAATTAGGAGTTTGATAAAAAATTGGCATTTGTGATTTGTCTTTTAAACAGCAGATTTCTAAATCCTTTTCATAAAACGGAAACATTTATTAAAGATACACAATTTGTATATGTTTCTAATTTCAGAGAAAATGAAGAAATCCAAATCCAGAATGAATACCAATCCAACCGTCAAGAATTGACAAAGTACATCCGTTCAAATCTTATCCCTTTTAAGCTTATACTTAACGAACAAATAAATCAAAAGTGTGTTGTCTTTCAGTGATTCGACAGGGCCAAGGATAATCTCTTGGAAACAGAGTTTTTGGTTGGATAAGGTCAATGATAATACTGTAGGTGCACAAAGTCTTATATTTCAAAGGTTTAATAATAATGTTTGAGATGCATAGAACAATATACTTACCAACCCAAAAAGCTTCTCCATGGGTAAAGCTTTTTGGATTCTGCATCAGAAGCTTCTAATGGTTCTGGCACTTTAAGATACATGTTAAACAAAGTGTCTCGTTTGGCATCACTCAATGATGTTAGACTTATATCCATATTGACAGAAAGAGCCTACAACAGACAAACAGTTCTTTTAAGAGATTGAATACGAAAGAGATCTAAAAACAGTAATTGCACAGAATATGGACATTTTCAGGAAGAGTAGAATAGTGCTTTAAATAATAATTCAATATTCTCTGAAGAAAAGAGTGAGTCAAGTAAATTAGCACAGAATGGTAATGGTCTGCCACATGCATACAGCTTAATCCTATTCTAGCTTGTAAAATCATAGCAGAGAGATAGGTGGAAAGAGACTCATAGCAGAGAGATAGGTGGAAAGAGACTCATAGCAGAGAGATAGATACATAGATAGAAAATGACAATAGCAGAGAGATAGAAAATGACAATAGCGGAGAGATAGAAAATGACAATAGCGGAGAGATAGAAAATGACAATAGCGGAGAGATAGAAAATGACAATAGCGGAGAGATAGAAAATGACAATAGCGGAGAGATAGAAAATGACAATAGCAGAGAGATAGAAAATGACAATGGCAGAGAGATAGAAAATGACAATGGCAGAGAGATAGAAAATGACAATAGCAGAGAGATAGAAAATGACAATAGCAGAGAGATAGATAGGAAAAAAGTGGACATAAAAATAATCACAAAAGTGAAAATAAAAAACAAAACAAATTTTCCAATACCATGAATAGCTCGGTATCACACACACACATGCAAATCTATTTCTATTTCCTGTGATAGAAGTGAATTAACTTTGACAAGAACTAATCATTTCCTCAACAAAGTCTCTATGGTGAAGCAAATACATTCAAATTAATAAAAATACTAAAAATATATTAATATATGGCTAGTATTTTTAAGATAGCAATAAACATTATAAGTTTATTTATGCTGGATTATTATAACACTTATGGCTTATCACAAGGAAAAAAAAATTGTATACAATATATCTATCAAAAAAAAAAATGATTATTTTCTCTTAGTGGTACATGCGATTACCAACTTTTGAACTAGAACGTATTTTTGCTGGGATTGTGAAATAAAGATGCCTCAGACATACTGTTAGTAAACTTCAAATTTGGGTCTGACTTTCATCTCCACAGAAAATGAAAAGTGGAACTTTCTCATAAGTAATTGCATCTCTTGAAAGGGTGAAAGCTTTTGTGCCTGCATGAAAATATCAAGTGAAATCACAATCTTCTCTTTACTTCTCTCCTGCCTGTTCAGCCATTATAACCGACAGAAATCACTAATTCTGATTATACCAGACCGATTGCAATAGATGTCTCTTTGTCACCACTCATAATGAATGTAAGCATGTCCTCAAAGAGGCAAGTCACTATTTGCTGATAGAATGAAAAACAGTATAGCCTCTCACAAGTTTAGTTCTAGAAATTACTAGCAGCTCTGCACGAATGTACTCAAGAGCAAATCTTCAACCCCTCCTCTCTTCAATCAATTTGAAGTACTGTCATCTACTGCAGATAAAGTGAAGTACTTTGCCTGTAAGTTCACTTCCAACTTCACTCATCTGATTTCCCCATTAGAACAGTCTCTAACGATGATATATACATAACTCTCTCCATGGTTTCTGCTGTCATTTCTAAACTAGATCCCCACAAAGCTTGCAGATTTGACAATATTCCTGTAATTCTCCTAAAGAAATGTGTTTTTGAACTGGCTCCTGTTTTCTCCAAACTTTACATTGTCTTGCTACTTTATTTTTTCCAAGTTTTTGGAAGTCCTCTTCTGTAGTTCCTGTTTTTAAAAACTCTAGGAAACCATCTGACCCCTTGAATTATAATCCTATTAGTCTCTTACCTCTTTTTGGCAATGTACTAGAGGCTCTAATCAATGCTGATTTGGTTAAGCATCTTATTTTACACAACCTGCTTTCAGATAAATGGCTTCCATTTTTCATTTTTGTTCAGCAATAAACAAACTCATTTTTGGTTCTGGCTTTGATTGTGCTTATTTCAACCATAGATCCTGACAGTGAATTGCCTTTTCATCAAGTCTGATACATAGATTTTCTATTTGAAAGAAAATCAAAATTTGTTTGGACTATTAAACTGATTATGTTATTATTGTAGCATACCTACGTACAATAATGGGTATGCCCCCATTCCCATAAATGCAGCAGTGAATACTGTATGTGTTGGTCTGCGGTCTGCAGTTGGAGATTCAGTGTGGAATTCACTTGACTCATTTCTAACAGTTGACTACTTCTACACACCGCTGGCGAATCTTCTAGTGATTTTCTAAGCTTAGCTTAGATGTGGCACAAGGCTGAAAGTATGGAGCACCTAATGAGGATAGAACTCACTTTTCAGTCATAACTGATCTAGTGAGACAAGCTTGCTAACCATTACACCACGCCGAGGTATCCCCACTGGCAAATCTTATATGTGTTGTTCTTGTCCTAAGTATTATTGTTCATTACCAACCTTTGTGTGATTATTCTATTCAGTAACCTTCTCTAGGTTACAGTTAATTTTGTTGTTACCACAAATGTTTCAGTTGATCCATTCTTCAGCCTTCAGCCTTTTGATGCACAGTTCACAAAAAATAAAACATCTCATTTTTTCAGAATAAAGCAGTATTTTCCACTTCTTATGCATTGTACACTTAAAGATGACTATCCAAAATATTGTGGTAACATTGAAAGCAACACAATGAGTTCAATAGTCTGAGTAAACCTTAGAATAATTACTCTTCTCTAAATTCTAGAAAGAAAACTGATCTTAGAAAAAAAAATTCATTAAAATCTTTCATACTAAAGTAGTATAAATTATGAATGCAAAAAAGTTGATAAAAATATAATGTTGAACATTCCAATACCAAATAAAGTTGGCAAATTACTGGAAATATGCTGATAAAATTCATCTAAGAAGCAACTGTTTTGATTATCAATATTTTCAATGTTAGAAAAAAAAATTTAATCAATGAATTTTTCATAAATATTGAGCTGAATTTCTTCAAATCTATTCATTCGGAATTAGATAAGACTGGAAACATGTTTTACTGATTTTAAATGATTAAATATTTAAAACTGATTTTATTGATTTCTCTTGCAAAAGAGATTATATTTTGAGTTTATTGATTTTATGTATGGCACCAGATTTTCTGTTCAAGCAGCAGCAAAAAGAAGCACCAATATAGATATAAACAATAATACTTCTTCATTTAAAGAAGTTCATTGATGACAAAATGCAAAGCAGCGGTAAAATATCAGGGTGTCCAGAAACAAGTTTGGTTTTAAATTGTATGTTGAACAATAGCAGGAAATTTGAATTTACAGGAAACATGAAACAAACAAAATGCCTTAGACAAAAAAAGGAAGTTGATTTGGTCAACAAAAAGAGGCCCTAGTTTTCTCCATGACAAGAAACATTATTGTTCATCCATGTTGATACTTGAGAAATTAAACTGGGAATCAATATTTTACCACATCTGTTGTATCCTCCACAACTTCTCATTTACTCTTCATCATGCCATCAAGAATTTTTTTTTTGAAAAAATGTGCTGTCTGCTGCCTATGATGACTTCAGAAAATATATAACCATAGACATTTTAATTTTTCAAGATGGGCATATAAAGATTACATTTTGGTAAAAGTGTTTTGAAATGAATGGCACATATTTTATTTTAAATACTGCTTTTTAGAAATAGATTTTAATTTTGTGTTATTTATGAGTTCAAAATTTCCAGGAAATCAAATGTTTGAGAACTTTAATATTTTTTAAAAATTTGTGTTGATTGTTTACTAGAGATGGCACAAAATAACATTGTAAGTTGCCATTGTAATAATCTGATATGCTAAAAATGTCTGGAAAGAAAATGGATATTTCTCAAGTCAGGTTAATAAAAAAACACAATAAAAATTTATTATTATTATATTTTTGTTGTCATGCTATATTTCTTCATGATATTTTTGAACAAAGCCATCCGAATAGAAAAGATGTGTTTTATATTAATTATATGAATTAAAATTAGTAAGATAATCATAAAGCAAATTATTAATTTCAAAATTAAAAATGATTTGCTGACGCAAGAATAAAAAATAAAATCAGCTTCTATAATAAAATGGTTTCTGCAGTAAATCTTAAGAAGGGGAAAAAGCTTACATGGTTATAAATTTAGGTTGGTCAGATTTATTGATCCCTTCTATTGCTACCTGAACTCCCTAAATTAAGAAAGGAACTAAGTTTCCTTTTTTTAATCATTTCACCCTAAGTAAAGCAATAAACAATATACCAGTAAGACACGAGGGAGTTACTGAGTGTGAGAGAATATGAGAAAAAAATATTATTAAGGAGAGAGAACAATAAAAGAATAGAAGACAGAAGATAACAATTGAAATGGCATTAAAATTTTTGAAGATCAAAGTTGACTGGAAAGCAAGAAATCAAAAGAGAGTTCAACAAGTGAAGTGTGAGAGAAGAAACTGTTAGCATAGAACTTACGGTTGTATCTAGACATTTCCAACTGTAAAATGATGAGACCTTACCACCAATCTAGTACTGCACTTAAATTCATAAAGTTTATGTATAATAGGGGAAAGTTGATACAAACAATTACCATAAAAATATTTATAGAAAAGACAGGGAAGCTATGGTGGAAAGTGACTGAATGATTATATCTATTAAAATTGATAAGTCAGAATTTTTATTTTATTTTTTATTTTTTTTTAATATCTTGTTTCATTTCTTCAGCCACTAAGATGAAGTCTGCATAACAATGAACTTTAAGCTTTGGTTAGTTAGAGTTTAAAGTGACATCTTTAATGTTTAAGATGGTTTTAATTTGGAATGAAATTTTAAATAAAAAACAACAGATACTACACTCTGATCTTAGCCATAGAGAAAGAAATATCAGGAAAATTATATTTGTTTAATTTTTCATATTATAAAAGATGACTGAATAACTTGGGATAGCTGAGTGTAGGGCAACTCAGTACAGATAGAATCCAGTTAAATGAAAAAAAGCTAATGCAATTATTCCCAAATTAATTCTAATCCAGGTAATGCCTGATAATTTTTTCATAAAAAAAATAAATAAAAAAAGAAGCAAAATTTTTAAATTCTTGCACATATAATCTAAAGAAAATCTAAGATCATTTTAAAGATTCACAGATACTGTAGTTTCAATATTAATTTTGACTAGTTTTTCATTTTTTTTTTTTGTTCCAATCTTAGTTTTCTAAGCTGAGCCAGTCTTTCGTTATTAAACATTATGAAAACTAAAAAATATGTAATATATGGAAAATGTCTGTCTATATTTCTGAGATGAGGTATTATGTACAGTATTTACATTAGTCGGACTATTGTCCTCATCTTTGTTGCCATATTTGTCACAACGTTTCGGCCGTTGTACGCTCCGGCCTTCTTCAGGTGGTTGGAATTTCGAACTGAACCCTTTATTTTGATCACTGGGGTAGACTGTTCTAGTTCCACGTGCCATGTTTGATGGATGTCAGTTATCAGTTATCTCCTGCTAATTTTCGCTCTGAAAGTTATCCACTGCCTTAACCGGGTATTGAACTCACACTCTTTGGGTCTGTCACTGGATCTAACCAACGCCTTTATCCACTGTGCCATGTGTCCTCAAGGACATGCCCCGCTCGATTCAGAAAGCTTCCATCGCCCTGCTCGATCCAGAAAGCTTCTATAGACAGTTAAAGTGACAATCATAGAAAACAATATTCTGAATTATGATAAATACATGGTTTCTTTGTTGTAATTTCGCACAGTATAATAGGCCAAGAAGGAATTTGCCTAAAACACGCTGGATAAAACAACAAAATGATGACACGCATCTAAATAAATCATGAAAGCATTTCATGTCAACATTTATTGTTTTCTTCATTTATTCCTGGATACCCCTTGTGGAGCTTAGAATTGCAATAATAAGAAGTGATGATGTTGTGGTTTTAGATTTGGGTTGTAAGCCCAATGCTTAAAGTGAACAGCCTTACAAGGCAAGATGGCTTCACCTGCCTTGTTATTTATGAATAGTTTGTGAAAGAAGTGGGAAAGCATATGTATGAAGTAATAACAAACTATCCCAGTCAGACTTTGAACTTGATTTGATGGTTCCATTCTCCATGCTATTAGCGGTTAGGCTAGGCAGTAAGCAAACAATAGGGGAAAAAAAAACAGAAGAAAGGGGTAACGGAATGACGAAGAGATCCTGCTTTAACCTGAATGCTTCTCTGGTTAAATTAGTTAACATGTCAGACATAATGTATGGAATACAAGTTATAGTTCCACCAAAAGTTCCTCTTTTATTCTGATTTCATGCTGTTCATTTTAACAGTGTGATAAAAAAAAAACAGGAATTAAAAAGGTAGTCAACATGAATAAACATTGATAACTACTGATGAAAATATCAAAACTGACTTCCTTATAGAATGAGTATATTGTCTAAATAATCACCAGGTTGAAAACTTTTTTTTTTTTTTAAGAATCATTTTTTTTATAATATCTCATATCAACCTATATATAATTCTTTCCCAAACTATATGATCGTCAATTGGAATATTGCCAGCAAACCAAATTCTTTCACTCCTTTGTCCCTTTTTCTGAGAGGAACAAAATTTAACCATTTATAATTATCAGTTTATATAAGCTGCAATAAATTGGATTTATTAAATAAATATGTTAAAACTTTTATTCACTCTAATGATTACACACACGGTGCGATGGATAAATTGTCATCTAAATTATACAAAAATGAAAATAATACTGACATCTCATTTCAACAGATATATTTACCAAAATTACACAAAAATATCTTGAAATACTAAAGAGTAAATTTATTCAATAAAAATCGCCATTGGCTTCAACCACAGCCTTCAGAGGACTTCAAAATTTCTTGCAACTCTTCTGGGTGGCCTCCTTGTTTAAGTTGGTGAATGCTGCCATAATTCTTGCCTTCAGTTCATCTTTGGTGTTACAAGGAGTTTCGATGGTCTCTCACTCAACTGCATGCCACACATAATAATCAAGGGGGTTGCAAAAATTGTTTTACAGCCATGACTGGGTCCTGCTGCTTGTGTGGCACAGTGCAGAGTCATTTTCCCCAAACACAGGGCCTTTCAGCAGCCATCCCCTACATCCATAGCAGCACCAGCTCCTCAAATCACTTGTTGTAGGTGTCTGTCCTGAGTCTGAGGCTCTGTAGGAAGATGAATGGAGGCATAACGTCATCATCACTAGTGATCACTCCAAACACCATGATGTTGACTGGATATATCATCCAACACTTTCCAAATCCTCTGCACTGCCCTCACATTGACTCCCAAACACTCTGAAATGCTTGTATTGGAGCTTCCGGTGCAAATGCCAAGCAGTACAGCATGCCGTTTCCAAATTTCTGGTGGAGTGAATTACGTCAGTGCTCTTTTTCTCAAAGACAGTGCCCGACTGACCCTACTATGCTGTGCAGTTGACAAAATCAAAAACAAACAACACACATGCACAAAATTAAAAATATAAAATGGTGACAATTTACCCATTGCATCCTGTAGAAACTTAGCAAATCATGAGTATAAAAATGAAGCAATAATCATAATTGTATTTTAGCATTTTACCACTACTTCAACATTTTCTAGACTTAATCAGAACTTTTCTACAAGAAATGTTGACATTCAGGACCAAAAACTCATTCCTGTCTAATGCTAAAAACAAGGACTGTTTGCTAATAGAAACTGACAAGCTAAGGTTTTTTTTACTCATTAATTCTCATCTATTTGAAAGAAATAAAGAAGAAAGAAACAGGAATGAAAATGTCAATCATAATAGCAATATATTCTAAAATAGTTCATTTGTAAAAAAAAAAAATTAAAAAAATACAAGTTAACGAGATGAGCTCCTCTTTCTCAGCATTAAATTACTTTACCATTTTCTGGTGGTAAAGAGAAAACTGAGAATTCAACATTGACCTCTGTAGTTCTTTTACCAAAAAATAGTTTTATTAAATTTTCATATTCAATATGTATATAAAACATTGAAAATGAGAAAGAAATTAGTATACATCATTGTCAATATTCTTGTATTATTTCGAACTGTTCTTCTCATCTTGGTTG
The DNA here is from genome assembly GCA_964036315.1 of Acanthosepion esculentum. NCBI lineage: Eukaryota > Metazoa > Mollusca > Cephalopoda > Sepiida > Sepiidae > Acanthosepion > Acanthosepion esculentum. The sequence continues at coordinate 91,437,032 of OZ038494.1, read as the reverse complement.
ATATAAATGTTATTATAGACACAATTGTCAAAATGTGTCTAAAATAACACCTATATCAACCAAAACGAGAACAATAGCTCGAAATAATACACAAATATTGACAATTACTCATCTAAAAAATGAAATACTAAATTATGAAAAGTGGTACGAACCTGTCATCATAACCAAAGGTCAAAAACTACCTGACATGGAATATAAAAAAAACTACATCCTTCAGGATGGTGGCATAGTGCATGTAGGAGTTGGTTATACATGTGTTACTGTCATCTAGTGGTTATGAGTTCAATGCTTGGATCAGGCAGTGTAGCACCAATTCAGTGGGAACAAACAATAATTAACATCAAAGGGACAAAATATCACAATAATCAACAGATATCCGATTTAAGTCACTCAATGAACACCTGATGATGACAAGAGGGTACTTGGTCGAAACATCTATATCAAGCAAGATAAAAAAAAATAATACAAGAATATTAAGAAATTGTTAGTGCTTTTTTCTTTTGCATTAAATGTTCACCCAATATAAGGCCAAAATTGGTTACTGAGTGAAGTTGTTGTATGGATGTAAGCGGAGGAAGTGAGTGTAGATTATGAGGTTAAGTAGGATAGATAACAGTTGACTGTAGAAGTGGTTAAGACATTGTGTTACTAATGCAAGCAGTAGTGGCAAGGTTAGGATTAAGTATGAATTGGAATGGCTATTTCGTTACTGTACCTCATAGGCCGCTCTGTTTCCTGACATTAAAAAAGTCTCAATGATACAATGGCGTACAGACAAGTCAAATTCAAGGAAGGTGATGTCTCGGCGAATGGTTAACAATTCTCCAACGAGAACAGGACAGGTGGGCTTTGACAGTGATTGGATTTGAGTCTGAATTTCACGAAATTCAGTTTCTAGTAAAGAGAGAGAAAAATCAATCATGATCAGGACATTTAGAAATCAGAAAGCATAATCAATAAACTTTAATTAATGATTAATATGATGTCAGAAGAGGCAATACACTTTTTATAAAAGTTCGTATTACAATCTAGAATTGTTTGGTATGTTAATCACAACTTTACTAAAAGAAATTTTTGACATTCAGGCCAAAAAAACTAATTCTTGTCTAATGCTAAAAACAAAGATTGCTTGTAAATAGAAACTGACAAGTCAATTTTTTTCTTTCTCATTAATTCTAATTCATGTATTAGAAAGAAATAAAGAAAAAATGAAACAGAAATTAAAATGTAAATTGTAATAGCAATATATTCTAAAATAGTTCATCGAAAGAAAAAGAAACAGAATGATGAGATGGGCACCTTCTTTTATGTATTGTGTCCCTTCGGGATGTAGATAATCATGGCCCTCCACAGCTTTCTATCTCAATTTTTTTTTCTTCTTTATCATCACTCTTGATTCCCACTGCCATCCATCTACACAAACTCATTAGGTAGGTTACTTATTGTTTCCCTCTGCCCCCTCCTACTCGGAATATGTCACATGAGTATGAAATTTTTCAAGCCCTCTTTCCTCATTATATCCTAGAAATTTTAACTGTCTGTTTAATTGGTTTTAAAATGCCTTATAAAATAAATCCAATTATTACTGTTTAAAGCTAAACTCAGAAACGGGAAAATTTTTGTTAGAAACAAAGAAAAGTGTGCTGAATGGCTATGGGATATCCGTCCACTTGTATGCAAGTGAATACTGGACAGATGGAAAGAAAACCAGAGGCAGCAGAAATGTGGTTCTATAGAGGGATGCTGAAAATACCAAGCAATGAGGAAGTCCTAAAGAGAATGGTAACAAAAAGAACATTTATAATCAGAATTGGAAAGAGATAGCTGAAATTTCTTGGACACATAATAAGGAAAGAGGGCTTGAAAAATTTAACCCTTACAGGGCATATCAAGGGCAAGAGAGATAGAGGGAGTCAGTGGGCCACCTACTTAACAGGCTTGTATAAAAGGATTATGCAACAGGGATCAGTAGATTCGCCAAAAGGAGAAAGTTTGCTAAGGACCACTGGGGATAGAAAATTGTAGAGAGACATGATCGCCCACATCCTGAAGGGACATAACACATAGAATATTGATGATATGTTGGAGGAATTATACTATAATTATATTATATATCATTATGCCATATTATAATTATATTAGGATTGAATTGTATAAGGAATTTTCAGAAACCATGTTTAAAATTAGGTTGGATTCAGTAAAAGCTTCTGGTGGGAAATCAATTAAGCAATATTGATAATACATTGATTTGGTATTGCTTACAAAAAGAGTTAGTCTTATTAAGATGCCTTTAAAACATTTAAAAGGAGAATTTTTGTGTTTCGTATTTTCAAAGAACATAAATATAAAGTTTGTTCAGAAAACATCCAGCCATTTAATATTAATGAAAAGTTAACCCACCTGGAATCTTAGTTTGCTTCAAAGTACTCCCCTTAGGGTTCCACACTTATGTCAGTGTCCTTGTCTACATAGTTCTACTTTAGGATTGCCATCAGTTGCCATGTCACATTCTTCTTAATCTCAGTTGAAATTTACCTTTCGATGGTGATATTAGCTTTGGGAAAATCCAGACATTTCAGGAAGCCAAATCTGTATTGTAAGGGCTGATGTATGTGGATGATATGTTTTGCCAAAAAATCCCCGTGCAAGATGCTAAGAATGGGTAGTTACATTGCAAGGATGAATGCTATGGTATTACAAGCTCGGTCAATGGTATCTCATTTCCAACTGAGTAACCCCATAGGAGAGTGTTGACATATGAAGTAAGATCCCCTCTGACTGGATAGTAAATTGCATCATGACCATGCAACGGATTCCCAAAATATTGAATATGGCTGGATACTTTCTAGACATACATCATATACTAATTTAAATTTAGTTATAGATGCATGTTATCAGAGTAAAGAATGGAGCAGAATTAAATAATAGTTGTCACTTGGTATTCAGTCATTGTTCTTCAAGAATTTTTCCTGGTAAAAATATCGAGAATGTCAAGCAGAAAGAATAAAGGGAAAAAAAAACTATCATAATAAATAAAATAAAATTGTAATTATCTTTTCCATCTCTCCGTCATGCTTCAGGAGCTTCAGAATACAAAAATAATTTTCCCATGGATTATTTGAACTTAATGTTTTTAACTCAGGAATGATGTTACAGATGCCATTTTTAATTTTATTTTGATGGCTGCTACAATTATTATAATTAACATGTTTTATTTCCTTTCTTTTATTTCTCATATCTTAGAATTTTGTAAGATTTTATCGCACTTTCCATTTTAAAGAATTTTTATTGTCTTATTTTAACTTTTGGTGAAGTGTTTCTAGAGAACAAATCTACAACAGATTGTCAACTTGTTTCTGGTTTTCAAATTATGAATGCCAGGAAACTGAAAAATGTTGCCAAATAATGGCTGGTTGGACAAAAATGTAGAAGCAGACGGGATAAAACAGAACAATAAGATACAAAATGACAATCCTGATAACATTTGTGACCCTGTTACTTATAATGATAACAAACATGATAATAGTTGTCAAGAATGAAGACTGAGACTCAGAAGGTAAGTTAATCCAAGCTTTATTCGGCAAAATACAAGCAGGGTTCGCATCACGTGTTCCTGGTATTCTCGAATATGGCTGATTGTCGTAATCCGGAGAATGGGCCGTAAACGAATATGGTGTCGTAAAGGAGTCTCACAGTCAATCTCTTATTTACAACAATAGTATAATAAAATGAGGTTTGACAGACACACAGTCTATAATAGAAAGCATGACAGGATTTTATATATTTGTCAGAGGCAATGTATGATCTCCCTTTTAATATTAAGTTATTCAATTGTCATGTAACAAGAGGCATTACCTGATCCCAATAAATGAACATGTCTGGTATTACAGCAGCAGCAATATCATCAACAACAACATTCCCATAAATGGGTGTGGTCATAGGGTCATGATGTAGCAGAGTCACCTGACCAGTTCCCGTCATATGTCTTGGTTGTCAATCCATTTTCCCTCTGTCCGGCTCTCCTTTCTGCAGCACCTTGTAGGATGACAGGGGAAAGACCGTTGGCTCCTGTGACATGTCCATAGCATTTCAACTTCCTCTTCTTGATGGTGGATATGAGAACAGTGAATGCCTTGCTTCTGCTTTTATTTTGGGTTAGCTTTCTTTGGATATTTTACTTTCACTAATTTAAAAGACAAAAGTCTTTCTTATATGTGACAATAAATGCAGAAAACATGACGAATATAATCTCAAATTTAATTAATAATTGCAATCATTTAGAAGGAACCTGAAATTCAATCTTAAACAGGAAACAAGGGATAAACCTCTACTCCTTTCCAAAAAGAGGTGTGTGAACCTGATGAGCTAACCTGTCTCCTCCTATAGTTTGTTTTATTATAACTTTACTCAAACTGTCAGTCTATAGCAGAGAATACACAACCAAGATTAAGCATAAAGAACAAGTTCCATGCAATAGTTGACCTGACATCTCTTTTAAACATTAAGAAACCTGACTATTGTCCTGGGTAAGACATTAAACTACATCCGCATCCTGGGTAAGATGTTAAACTACATCTGGCAGCAAGGCCTCTGATCAGGAGGTTTTGAGCAGCATGGAACCACCTCTTAATTGCTAGTGTCCCAGGTCCACCCTGACCCAGGGAGGTAGCACCTGTTAGGGTCCCAGCTATGGGTAAATAGTTAACTATTACCAACAATACTTTTTGAAAAAAATTATAACCAGCAATACAATTTTGAAGGAAATATATTACCAGAAACAGATTTTTGACAAAACAAAATACAACAAATTACCAGCAATAAAAAAATTTGTCACATTAAATAACCCATTGAGGTTGATATGCCGTAAAGTAAAATAAACCAAACCAATCTAAACCAAAGAATACATATTCTATTCATACGAATCTATCCTAAAAATGTTGTCAGCATTAAATAACCCATTGAGGTTGATATGCCGTAAAACAAAATAAACCAAACCAATCTAAACCAAAGGATACATATTCTATTCATACGAATCTATCCTAAAAATGTTGTCAGCATTAAATAACCCATTGAGGTTGATATGCCATAAAACAAAATAAACCAAACCAAACCTGACTATGTACAGAAGCTGCATAACCAGTTAGGCTACCAGAACTTTTTACAGAAGTTTGACAGATGATCAAATCTAACCCTTCAACTCATTCACTACTTCTTTTCATTGATAAAATTAAACTGAAAGAAATAGTAGTCAGAAATTAATAATAATTGAAAGTTGACAAAGTATTAAGGTTAATTTTTACTGGAGGCTTTTATGTAAATTGCTAACTGTGCAACTCAAAGAGAAAAGATGAACAGAAAATGAAAGAGAGGTAAAGAAAAAATAGTCCTGTTCATTTAGTAAATCAACACACGTGTGGTATGATGGATAACGGCTTGGAATGAGAAATCGGAGGGCTGAATTTGAATTCCAGTCAGGTCCATTACAATCACTTACATGCAAATACCCTCAAGAAAGGTAAGAATCCATCTCTACTGCCCCCAGCTATGGGTTGAATAGCAGGAGAGACTGGGTCTTATAGCCTTGGTTGGCAACCAGTCTATCACAGAAAGAAATGGTAACCCACTGAAAGAAAATATACTACCTAGTCAGTCATGAATCAAATCTCTAGTCCCACCAGCTATGGGTTGAATAGCAGGAGAGACTGGGTCCTATAGCCTTGGTTGGCAACCAGTCTATCACAGAAAGAAATGGTAACCCACTGCAAGAAAATATACTACCTAGTCAGTCATGAATCAAATCTCTATTGCCCCCAGCTATGGGTTGAATAGCAGAAAGACTGGGTCCTATATAGTCCTATAGTCATGAATCAAAAGAGACATGATCATCCAAACATATTTCACATGTAACTGACTTTTATGGCACAACTTTTATAATATGACAAATGAAATGAAATATAAAAATTATTGTCATTGAGTCTCTTCACATACAACAAAAGACGATGACTGGTAACAATCATAATTATGTCCACATCAATAATGTGAATATAATTCAAAGGTTGTATGTCTTTTAGCATAGAAAGATAGAAAAAAACAAACAAACTAGTCTAAAATATTTAAAGACTTCTCGATAATCCCAAGAATTATTTAGATCATTAAACTCATTTTTTATTGTTACTCTATTTTGGCCAATTCATTCTCTTGTCTTTTTTAGGTATATGGTCTGTCTAGAAGGAAGAGATCTCTTTTCAGTAGATAAGCATGTAGAAAACTAAATGAGACCAGTGCATATTTCTTCGCTTGAAAGAAAAGGATTAAAAATAATCCTGAATATATGAAATTGTCTGGCATGAGATACAGTAACAGCTGATATAGAGAATTGACCTAATCAATACATTTTGTCACCATTTTTTTTTTTAACTTTTTGTTTCCGATTGTAAAATAGCAAGACCAGGAGACACTACTTGGAAAAAATGTCCCCTCTTTTTTACTCCTCCCATACGGAATTGTACAGCTGAAAAAGGAGAACAAATTAACTGACAAAAAAAAAGAAAGAATGACCAATTCTTAATAATTTTTTTCAAGATTATAGAACGTATCTTTCTGGGTAGATATAAGAAACGGTAATATTTACTTATGCCTTCAATACCTCCACTGTCGGCAGAGGATTCAGAAGTGCTTTGTCCTGTGAAGAGAGGAACATGTTTGTTTCCCATTTCAATATGAGCAAAGATGTAATGCACAAGGTCATGAAGAGCTGAGCAGATACGCAGCATGTTGGTCAGGGCTTCAATGCAGCTCTTTTCATCCAGGTTCTTGAAAAGGTGAACTATTTCAATGGCATGTGGCAGGTACCAGATGTTGTACACCTCTTTTCCATCTGAAGATAAAACTTGGTTCATGCTGTCCATTTCACTACTGACAATAACAAATAGAAAAGGAAATAATGAATAGCATTGGCTTAGAATAGCAATACTTTGCAGTAATCTTTGTATCGTAATTGATTACGATTACAGGCAGCTCAAGGTGTATTGTATGTCATTCTCAAAGAAAGAAAAATTCATAGAAAATAAGGTTATTTCTTACTGGAATGATTTTGAGAGAAAGGGGGAAAATGTTGAGCAAGATAAGAAATCTTAGGCAACTTGAGAAATGTGCAGAGCAGTCTGATAAAATTTTCTTTGTGGGAGGGGTAGCTCTCAGTCAAATGAAAATATATTAAGGGTGACAGTTAATTAACAGGTTGGTGAGATTTATTAGAGATTTTGTGAATTAATGACAAATTGATTCTCTTAATTATGATGTGAAACTATAATTATCCTAAGTGCTGATTAAAGAATATCATGCAAGTGTAAAGGAAAATATCAATTTGATTTTATGTTAGCTATTAAAAATGACAAAGACGTGCAAATGGTGTAATGGATAGTGGCTTGCAATAAGAAATTGGAGTGCTGTGTTCAAATTCCAGTCAGAATCATTACACTCACTTATGCGCAAATACCCTTGGTATGAATCCATTTCCCTAGCTATGGGTTAAATAGTAGGGATTATATCTGGAAAAATCAATGTTATTCTCAAAAAAATTGTTAAAGCAATATTCACTCACAAAAAAAAGAAAAAAGAAATTATTCTTACAATTCAAAATAGGTTTCAGCTTTAAATATATACAAAGGGTTGATAAACTGTAGAAACAAATCAATTAGAAATGAAAATGAATCTTACCTACTTTCTGAATCAAGAGCATGTGCTGCAGTAGCCTTCTTATAAGTTCCCATCAAAAAATATGTACTCCTTTTAAAAAAAAAAAAAGAATTAAAAAAAAATTATTTAGTGCATATATTCTTTGGTAATGGTAACATTAGGTGTTTCCCTACAGAAAATATTTGGAATTCATTGACCAGGCAAGCCAGTACTCTTTTGGTTGAAATTTATAAAATCTTACTCTTAAAACAATTCTTCAGCGAAACAGGTTTCTCAAGTCCAGTAAGTGTTATCACTCTTTCTAGTATTGATGGCGGTTTCCTTCCTAACATTTTATTTGAAGTAGTGTGGAATGTTAGCATCTTGATTATGTCATTTTCTCTTTGAGCTACGTATTATCCATTTTAGTTATTGCTGCTGTTGGTAATCTTCTAGTTATGTGGTTTCTGCTACAACTATTTATGATTCTATAGAATCCAGTCCACAATGTTCAAAGAAGAATAATCTTCACCAAAACTCCCAGGTTTCAATCACTCAAATCCTTTTTTAACCATTGATCTTAGAAAGTAGTTATATACCACCGACTGTTTTTTTCGAGCTCACATAAACACTGTAAAAAAATGCATTCAATGAGCACATTTTACTTTAACTCCCCAGTTGAGTCAATATGTGTCATGAGTGAAGATTACAGGACTGGACAAATGAAAGCAAGCTACTGAGACATGCATGGAAGAAGGTAGTTGAGATAGTAGCATTATGTAATTCAAAAGAATGGCTTACAACAAGCATTAAAGATTTAATGCTCAGGGTTTACTTCTTTTCCGATGTTAAAAGGAAGCTGAAGTTCAAAATTTTACTCACATATTATGAAGAAAAAAAAAACTATCAGAGAAAAGAACATTGAGGATGAGAAGAAAAATATGACAAAGCTTAAACAAAAAAATGACTAGAAAAGATACGGAAATGGAACACAAGATACATGAGAAACAGATTGGTCCAACACCACAAGATTCTAAAAAACAAAAAAATATTAATCTAAGAACTTGAGTCATGTTCTTAAATGGCCTCATAAGATTTAGACTCGCTTATGGATGTCATGCATGGCGTCCAACCTGTTTAGAAATATCTAAACTATCAGCTTTATACAACTGTTTTTTTTCAGCTCAATGATTAAAAATGGTTTCAATGCAGATGAAGCCTTAAAGAAGACACTCCTCCATCAAAATCACAAAGAACTTTACCAAATAAAAAGGAACCATATCATTTGAAGACTTCCAGCAGCAGCAACAATTAAAATGGATAGCACATGTAAATCAAAGAGAAAATAATGCCATAATCAAGATGTTGACTTTCCACATTGCCTTAAACAAAAGATTAGGAAGGAAACTCTGATCAATAATAGAAAGAGCAGTAACAGTGGATTTGAGAAGCTTAATTTTCCTGGAAAATTGTTTTAAGAGAAAGATTTTATAAATTTCAGCTGCTAGTAACGCTAACTGTTCAGTCAATGAATGTTGAATGTTACCTTATATGGAAACGGTTAATCTTGCCATCAATCCAAGAACAAAATATCCAATCAAGAAATTAAGACCTTTAGTGCTTGCTGACAAAATCAAAATGTTACAGTTATTCATTACTTACAGACAAGAAAAGATGCATATCAGTTCCAGGTCTGGATATATTATTGCCGGTTCAAAATTAGTTTCTTTTTTTTTTTTCCTCACATTTTAAACAGAAAATAATAATTCAGCATAAAACTAAGTAAAACACCATTTTGTAATTTACCCTCACCTCACAGTAAATAAACTCACCATTTCTTTAATTTAAATTACATTGAAAATAAAATAATCATAGCCTGGGGATTTAGCAAAAACTCCCAACCCAACAATTGTGTATTTAAGACAATATTCCAACCAAAATAAAATTGATATAATTCATTGTTTTGGCATGAACATAAATTCTTTGTTGAGGTTTCTGTTACAAAAACTATAGTAACAATTGAGTCCACTGGTGGCTCTAATGTTAAATATTTTACAAAATCACTGATACTCCATTTTGCAGAACCTGGAAGGAAGGGGTAAGGTAATATATGATACCTTTCTCATCCAATTATCTGGTTTTTAAATATTTCTGATGTACTCAAATAGCTTTGGTCATCACTCAATAGATATTTTGTTATTCTAATCATAAGATAGCATTATTTTGTGGTTTCACTCAAGCATTTGATTTTTATTTATAATAATAAATTGAAGTTTCAGAATTGCACTAAAATAATGTTGTGGATACTCAGGTTCGAGTAGATGCCCTGTTTTTTTTTTTCTTTTAACAGTGCAAATTAATTCTACTGGCTTGCATATCTGAGAGATTTAATAAAGAAAAGGTGCTCTTGAAGGCTCAGGTCAGTAGATGTAATTCACACAGTTTAAAAAAACAGAGCATCTACTCAAATATAGGTATTTAATAAAATAATATTTAAAGTAATAAGAAATAATATTGGATAAAAATTCATTAATTCCTTAGAAAAAACAATATAAGAATCTTCACTGATGTGTTCTGATTCTCAAAGGTCTAAGATTATGGAAAATAGTCTTCTCTTTAAATTTTGCATAAGGATGAAAAGCAGAAAACAAAATCTTTAACCTTTTCCACTTGGTTGATGTTGATAAATTGACTTACCTGATTAAAGGGAAATGATCTAGGATCTTGTGGAGGCTTTTGTAATAAGCAATGATTTGATTCCGTAAAGAATATTGGCTCATGTGACCAAAAAACTTATCACAGTAGCCAGAGATTACAGTCCTGCAAAGAGAGCACCAATAAACCAATTCCAGTTTGAGAGATTTTTCAAGACAAGCATTTAAGGAGTAACAGTCTAACCAGTTTAATTACACCTGGGTGCTTAGTTTAATGGTTAGTATAACTTAATGTAGATTATAAATATAACAGACATATTGACATCTACATGGGTTGTGTTTCTCAGCTTAATCAGATACAGTGTCCTTTAGTGGCTTTTGATTACCCTGAGAAAAATATTTTGCCAAAATAAACATGTTTTAGAAATATTCTTTCCCTCGTGCCTGCTTATGTTACCTGCCATAAATTTACATTTGCGAAAAAAAGAAAAGAAAAAAGAAGTGATTTCAAGCAAAGAGAAACACTCCTTCTAATGAACAAACAATTGTGTATAACAGAATTATTTAAAAAGTTTGTTGCTCAGAAATAAGCTATTTAATTTTAACCCAATCTTCTCTTTCCAATGATGCTGGATCCAAATAAAAAAGAATAATTTTCCCCTCCTTTTCCCACCTTACTGAGCAGTTTTAGCAGCTTTGCTCTTAAGGTTTGCATACAGCACTTTGTCATCTGAATAATATTTGATAAAGTGCTTTCGGTTTACCAGAGAAACTCATAAGAATAGTTGTTCTTTCTGGATATTTACTAAGTTCAACTTAATCTAGTACAAAGCTGGCAATAGGCAGGGTGATTAAAGGCCATTATCAAAGATATTACCTGGTCATGGACAGATCAAATCAACTGATATACGTCTGTATTTAAATACAAATAACAACCAATCTGTGTTATGTCTTCTTCAGAACACAGCTTCAGAGAACCCCAAACCATAGATTCAATGAACATCTATGCAATTGTTTCTCTAACTTTATGACCATTCCTATCCAAACAGTTGGTGCCTTATAGCACCAAAGATATCACCAATTCTGAAAAATGATCAACCATATACAATTTGTGGACTCTTCTTTGTCATTTATCTACATCTCCATAGCATTCAAGCTCCATTATTTATCTAATGGCTTTCATTTTTAAATCTTTGTGATTTGTTAATCCTATTTCATTACAACAGGGTGCAATGGGTAATTGTCGCTATTTTAGATTTTTAATTTCGCACATGCACATTGTTTTTGTCAACTGCACAGTATGGTAAGGTTAGTTGGGCACCATCTGTGAGAAAAAGAGTACCATGATGCAATTCACTCCACCAGAAATTTGGAAATGGCATGCTGTGCTGCTTGGCATTTGTGCCAGAAGCTCCAATACAAACATTTTATAGTGTTTGGGTGTTAGTCTGAGGACAATACAGAGGATTTGAAAAGAGTTGGTTGAGTCTAATAGTGATTATGAAGGTGTTTTAGGGTGATCACAATGTTATGCCTCCATTCATCTTCCCACAGGACCTCAAACTCAACATGAAGGCCTACATCAAGTGCCATGAGGCGATAGTGTTGCCCTATGTCTGGCAACAGAACTCTGCACCATGCCTCCCAAGCAGGAGAACTCAGTCATGGCTGTCAGACAGTTTTTGCGACAACATCATCCCTTACATCTGGCCACCTAATTCCCTAGACTGCAACCCCCTTAATTATTACATGTTGGGCACAGTTGAAAGAGAGACCAATGAAACTCCTTGTAACATCAAAGATGAACTGAAGGCAAGTATTATGGCAGCATTCACCAACTTAAGCAAGGTGTCTGTCCAGGAGAGCTGCAGAAGATTCTAAAGTCATCTGGAGCCTGTGGTTGAAGTCATTGGCAATTTTATTGAATAAATTTACTCTTTAGTATTTCAAGATATTTTTGTGTAATTTTGTTAAATATATCTGTTAAAATGGGATGTTAGGGTTATTTTCATTTTTGTATAATTTAGATGACAATTTATCCATTGCACTCTGTTCCTTTTTTTAAAATAATATTCACCCTTTACAAGGCTGAAGGGCCACTCAAAATAGAGAGGTATTGAAGGCAGTTGTGTGAGCAGTAAGAGTAAGGGTTGCAAATTATGTGGGAAAAATAGCAGTTAATCGTAGACTTGAAGAGTTTAAAATTGTAGTGATTAGGGAAAGCACGCTCTTGGGATTTTTTTCCACAAAGCAACAGTTCTTGGGAAGAAACTATCCAAGTGAAACTTGCTTCTTACAAAACAAATACAAAGGGAATCTGTTGTCTAAAAATTGGGCCAGTTTGAAGAGACAGAATTTCATTTTTCTTGTTAAAGATATGATGCCGGAATCAACCACAATTCTCACACCAGAGGATATGTTCAAAAAGGTTTTGTTTGCTTATAGTTGCAATGTATCAAAATTGAAACAATATCAGTTTTTATTTTTACTAGAAGTGGATATGCTTGAATTTCTATTAACATGTGACATGCCAAAACAGAGAGCAATCCCCCTCCCCCGGCACAACAACAGCAGCTGGGAGATGAAGAATGCCTAGTAAAGGAGAAGGTTTCTATCTGTGAGCTCCTCATAAATCTATGTAAATTAGTGACATCTTAAAAGGATTCTTTGTTTAGGCAAGAATTTCAACAAATGGACATATTTCCAAAGGAAGCCAGCCATTTACTATGATCACTTTCAGACAGGGTCTTTTAAATAAGCTGAAATTATTTAGCACAGCACACAAAAATTGGAACTATTCATGTTGATTATTATAAAGAACTTTAAATTATAAAAAAAAATGAAGACAAAATTTATTGACTTTTTCATCCATTGTTTCAGACTGATCTTGATCACTTTCAGACAGGGTCTTTTAAATAAGCTGAAATTATTTAGCACAGCACACAAAAATTGGAACTATTCATGTTGATTATTATAAAGAACTTTAAATTATAAAAAAAATGAAGACAAAATTTATTGACTTTTTCATCCATTGTTTCAGACTGATCTTGATCACTTTCAGACAGGGTCTTTTAAATAAGCTGAAATTATTTAGCACAGCACACAAAAATTGGAACTATTCATGTTGATTATTATAAAGAACTTTAAATTATAAAAAAAATGAAGACAAAATTTATTGACTTTTTCATCCATTGTTTCAGACTGATCTTGATCACTTTCAGACAGGGTCTTTTAAATAAGCTGAAATTATTTAGCACAGCACACAAAAATTGGAACTATTCATGTTGATTATTATAAAGAACTTTAAATTATAAAAAAAATGAAGACAAAATTTATTGACTTTTTCATCCATTGTTTCAGACTGATCTTGATCACTTTCAGACAGGGTCTTTTAAATAAGCTGAAATTATTTAGCACAGCACACAAAAATTGGAACTATTCATGTTGATTATTATAAAGAACTTTAAATTATAAAAAAAAATGAAGACAAAATTTATTGACTTTTTCATCCATTGTTTCAGACTGATCTTGATCACTTTCAGACAGGGTCTTTTAAATAAGCTGAAATTATTTAGCACAGCACACAAAAATTGGAACTATTCATGTTGATTATTATAAAGAACTTTAAATTATAAAAAAAAATGAAGACAAAATTTATTGACTTTTTCATCCATTGTTTCAGACTGATCTTGATCACTTTCAGACAGGGTCTTTTAAATAAGCTGAAATTATTTAGCACAGGACACAAAAATTGGAACTATTCATGTTGATTATTATAAAGAACTTTAAATTATAAAAAAAAATGAAGACAAAATTTATTGACTTTTTCATCCATTGTTTCAGACTGATCTTGATCACTTTCAGACAGGGTCTTTTAAATAAGCTGAAATTATTTAGCACAGCACACAAAAATTGGAACTATTCATGTTTATTATTATAAAGAACTTTAAATTATAAAAAAAAATGAAGACAAAATTTATTGACTTTTTCATCCATTGTTTCAGACTGATCTTGATCACTTTCAGACAGGGTCTTTTAAATAAGCTGAAATTATTTAGCACAGGACACAAAAATTGGAACTATTCATGTTGATTATTATAAAGAACTTTAAATTATAAAAAAAAATGAAGACAAAATTTATTGACTTTTTCATCCATTGTTTCAGACTGATCTTGATCACTTTCAGACAGGGTCTTTTAAATAAGCTGAAATTATTTAGCACAGCACACAAAAATTGGAACTATTCATGTTGATTATTATAAAGAACTTTAAATTATAAAAAAAAATGAAGACAAAATTTATTGACTTTTTCATCCATTGTTTCAGACTGATCTTGATCACTTTCAGACAGGGTCTTTTAAATAAGCTGAAATTATTTAGCACAGGACACAAAAATTGGAACTATTCATGTTGATTATTATAAAGAACTTTAAATTATAAAAAAAAATGAAGACAAAATTTATTGACTTTTTCATCCATTGTTTCAGACTGATCTTGATCACTTTCAGACAGGGTCTTTTAAATAAGCTGAAATTATTTAGCACAGCACACAAAAATTGGAACTATTCATGTTGATTATTATAAAGAACTTTAAATTATAAAAAAAAATGAAGACAAAATTTATTGACTTTTTCATCCATTGTTTCAGACTGATCTTGATCACTTTCAGACAGGGTCTTTTAAATAAGCTGAAATTATTTAGCACAGCACACAAAAATTGGAACTATTCATGTTGATTATTATAAAGAACTTTAAATTATAAAAAAAAATGAAGACAAAATTTATTGACTTTTTCATCCATTGTTTCAGACTGATCTTGATCACTTTCAGACAGGGTCTTTTAAATAAGCTGAAATTATTTAGCACAGCACACAAAAATTGGAACTATTCATGTTGATTATTATAAAGAACTTTAAATTATAAAAAAAAATGAAGACAAAATTTATTGACTTTTTCATCCATTGTTTCAGACTGATCTTGATCACTTTCAGACAGGGTCTTTTAAATAAGCTGAAATTATTTAGCACAGCACACAAAAATTGGAACTATTCATGTTGATTATTATAAAGAACTTTAAATTATAAAAAAAAATGAAGACAAAATTTATTGACTTTTTCATCCATTGTTTCAGACTGATCTTGATCACTTTCAGACAGGGTCTTTTAAATAAGCTGAAATTATTTAGCACAGCACACAAAAATTGGAACTATTCATGTTGATTATTATAAAGAACTTTAAATTATAAAAAAAAATGAAGACAAAATTTATTGACTTTTTCATCCATTGTTTCAGACTGATCTTGATCACTTTCAGACAGGGTCTTTTAAATAAGCTGAAATTATTTAGCACAGCACACAAAAATTGGAACTATTCATGTTGATTATTATAAAGAACTTTAAATTATAAAAAAAAATGAAGACAAAATTTATTGACTTTTTCATCCATTGTTTCAGACTGATCTTGATCACTTTCAGACAGGGTCTTTTAAATAAGCTGAAATTATTTAGCACAGCACACAAAAATTGGAACTATTCATGTTGATTATTATAAAGAACTTTAAATTATAAAAAAAAATGAAGACAAAATTTATTGACTTTTTCATCCATTGTTTCAGACTGATCTTGATCACTTTCAGACAGGGTCTTTTAAATAAGCTGAAATTATTTAGCACAGCACACAAAAATTGGAACTATTCATGCTGATTATTATAAAGAACTTTAAATTATAAAAAAAAATGAAGACAAAATTTATTGACTTTTTCATCCATTGTTTCAGACTGATCTTGATCACTTTCAGACAGGGTCTTTTAAATAAGCTGAAATTATTTAGCACAGCACACAAAAATTGGAACTATTCATGTTGATTATTATAAAGAACTTTAAATTATAAAAAAAAATGAAGACAAAATTTATTGACTTTTTCATCCATTGTTTCAGACTGATCTTGATCACTTTCAGACAGGGTCTTTTAAATAAGCTGAAATTATTTAGCACAGCACACAAAAATTGGAACTATTCATGTTTATTATTATAAAGAACTTTAAATTATAAAAAAAAATGAAGACAAAATTTATTGACTTTTTCATCCATTGTTTCAGACTGATCTTGATCACTTTCAGACAGGGTCTTTTAAATAAGCTGAAATTATTTAGCACAGCACACAAAAATTGGAACTATTCATGTTGATTATTATAAAGAACTTTAAATTATAAAAAAAAATGAAGACAAAATTTATTGACTTTTTCATCCATTGTTTCAGACTGATCTTGATCACTTTCAGACAGGGTCTTTTAAATAAGCTGAAATTATTTAGCACAGCACACAAAAATTGGAACTATTCATGTTGATTATTATAAAGAACTTTAAATTATAAAAAAAAATGAAGACAAAATTTATTGACTTTTTCATCCATTGTTTCAGACTGATCTTGATCACTTTCAGACAGGGTCTTTTAAATAAGCTGAAATTATTTAGCACAGCACACAAAAATTGGAACTATTCATGTTGATTATTATAAAGAACTTTAAATTATAAAAAAAAATGAAGACAAAATTTATTGACTTTTTCATCCATTGTTTCAGACTGATCTTGATCACTTTCAGACAGGGTCTTTTAAATAAGCTGAAATTATTTAGCACAGCACACAAAAATTGGAACTATTCATGTTGATTATTATAAAGAACTTTAAATTATAAAAAAAAATGAAGACAAAATTTATTGACTTTTTCATCCATTGTTTCAGACTGATCTTGATCACTTTCAGACAGGGTCTTTTAAATAAGCTGAAATTATTTAGCACAGCACACAAAAATTGGAACTATTCATGTTGATTATTATAAAGAACTTTAAATTATAAAAAAAAATGAAGACAAAATTTATTGACTTTTTCATCCATTGTTTCAGACTGATCTTGATCACTTTCAGACAGGGTCTTTTAAATAAGCTGAAATTATTTAGCACAGGACACAAAAATTGGAACTATTCATGTTGATTATTATAAAGAACTTTAAATTATAAAAAAAATGAAGACAAAATTTATTGACTTTTTCATCCATTGTTTCAGACTGATCTTGATCACTTTCAGACAGGGTCTTTTAAATAAGCTGAAATTATTTAGCACAGGACACAAAAATTGGAACTATTCATGTTGATTATTATAAAGAACTTTAAATTATAAAAAAAAATGAAGACAAAATTTATTGACTTTTTCATCCATTGTTTCAGACTGATCTTGATCACTTTCAGACAGGGTCTTTTAAATAAGCTGAAATTATTTAGCACAGGACACAAAAATTGGAACTATTCATGTTGATTATTATAAAGAACTTTAAATTATAAAAAAAATGAAGACAAAATTTATTGACTTTTTCATCCATTGTTTCAGACTGATCTTGATCACTTTCAGACAGGGTCTTTTAAATAAGCTGAAATTATTTAGCACAGCACACAAAAATTGGAACTATTCATGTTGATTATTATAAAGAACTTTAAATTATAAAAAAAAATGAAGACAAAATTTATTGACTTTTTCATCCATTGTTTCAGACTGATCTTGATCACTTTCAGACAGGGTCTTTTAAATAAGCTGAAATTATTTAGCACAGCACACAAAAATTGGAACTATTCATGTTGATTATTATAAAGAACTTTAAATTATAAAAAAAAATGAAGACAAAATTTATTGACTTTTTCATCCATTGTTTCAGACTGATCTTGATCACTTTCAGACAGGGTCTTTTAAATAAGCTGAAATTATTTAGCACAGGACACAAAAATTGGAACTATTCATGTTGATTATTATAAAGAACTTTAAATTATAAAAAAAATGAAGACAAAATTTATTGACTTTTTCATCCATTGTTTCAGACTGATCTTGATCACTTTCAGACAGGGTCTTTTAAATAAGCTGAAATTATTTAGCACAGGACACAAAAATTGGAACTATTCATGTTGATTATTATAAAGAACTTTAAATTATAAAAAAAATGAAGACAAAATTTATTGACTTTTTCATCCATTGTTTCAGACTGATCTTGATCACTTTCAGACAGGGTCTTTTAAATAAGCTGAAATTATTTAGCACAGCACACAAAAATTGGAACTATTCATGTTGATTATTATAAAGAACTTTAAATTATAAAAAAAAATGAAGACAAAATTTATTGACTTTTTCATCCATTGTTTCAGACTGATCTTGATCACTTTCAGACAGGGTCTTTTAAATAAGCTGAAATTATTTAGCACAGGACACAAAAATTGGAACTATTCATGTTGATTATTATAAAGAACTTTAAATTATAAAAAAAATGAAGACAAAATTTATTGACTTTTTCATCCATTGTTTCAGACTGATCTTGATCACTTTCAGACAGGGTCTTTTAAATAAGCTGAAATTATTTAGCACAGCACACAAAAATTGGAACTATTCATGTTGATTATTATAAAGAACTTTAAATTATAAAAAAAAATGAAGACAAAATTTATTGACTTTTTCATCCATTGTTTCAGACTGATCTTGATCACTTTCAGACAGGGTCTTTTAAATAAGCTGAAATTATTTAGCACAGCACACAAAAATTGGAACTATTCATGTTGATTATTATAAAGAACTTTAAATTATAAAAAAAAATGAAGACAAAATTTATTGACTTTTTCATCCATTGTTTCAGACTGATCTTGATCACTTTCAGACAGGGTCTTTTAAATAAGCTGAAATTATTTAGCACAGGACACAAAAATTGGAACTATTCATGTTGATTATTATAAAGAACTTTAAATTATAAAAAAAATGAAGACAAAATTTATTGACTTTTTCATCCATTGTTTCAGACTGATCTTGATCACTTTCAGACAGGGTCTTTTAAATAAGCTGAAATTATTTAGCACAGGACACAAAAATTGGAACTATTCATGTTGATTATTATAAAGAACTTTAAATTATAAAAAAAAATGAAGACAAAATTTATTGACTTTTTCATCCATTGTTTCAGACTGATCTTGATCACTTTCAGACAGGGTCTTTTAAATAAGCTGAAATTATTTAGCACAGCACACAAAAATTGGAACTATTCATGTTGATTATTATAAAGAACTTTAAATTATGAAAAAAAATGAAGACAAAATTTATTGACTTTTTCATCCATTGTTTCAGACTGATCTTGATCACTTTCAGACAGGGTCTTTTAAATAAGCTGAAATTATTTAGCACAGCACACAAAAATTGGAACTATTCATGTTGATTATTATAAAGAACTTTAAATTATAAATCAAAATGAAGACAAAATTTATTGACTTTTTCATCCATTGTTTCAGACTGATCTTGATCACTTTCAGACAGGGTCTTTTAAATAAGCTGAAATTATTTAGCACAGGACACAAAAATTGGAACTATTCATGTTGATTATTATAAAGAACTTTAAATTATAAAAAAAAATGAAGACAAAATTTATTGACTTTTTCATCCATTGTTTCAGACTGATCTTGATCACTTTCAGACAGGGTCTTTTAAATAAGCTGAAATTATTTAGCACAGCACACAAAAATTGGAACTATTCATGTTGATTATTATAAAGAACTTTAAATTATAAAAAAAAATGAAGACAAAATTTATTGACTTTTTCATCCATTGTTTCAGACTGATCTTGATCACTTTCAGACAGGGTCTTTTAAATAAGCTGAAATTATTTAGCACAGCACACAAAAATTGGAACTATTCATGTTGATTATTATAAAGAACTTTAAATTATAAAAAAAAATGAAGACAAAATTTATTGACTTTTTCATCCATTGTTTCAGACTGATCTTGATCACTTTCAGACAGGGTCTTTTAAATAAGCTGAAATTATTTAGCACAGGACACAAAAATTGGAACTATTCATGTTGATTATTATAAAGAACTTTAAATTATAAAAAAAAATGAAGACAAAATTTATTGACTTTTTCATCCATTGTTTCAGACTGATCTTGATCACTTTCAGACAGGGTCTTTTAAATAAGCTGAAATTATTTAGCACAGCACACAAAAATTGGAACTATTCATGTTGATTATTATAAAGAACTTTAAATTATAAAAAAAAATGAAGACAAAATTTATTGACTTTTTCATCCATTGTTTCAGACTGATCTTGATCACTTTCAGACAGGGTCTTTTAAATAAGCTGAAATTATTTAGCACAGCACACAAAAATTGGAACTATTCATGTTGATTATTATAAAGAACTTTAAATTATAAAAAAAAATGAAGACAAAATTTATTGACTTTTTCATCCATTGTTTCAGACTGATCTTGATCACTTTCAGACAGGGTCTTTTAAATAAGCTGAAATTATTTAGCACAGCACACAAAAATTGGAACTATTCATGTTGATTATTATAAAGAACTTTAAATTATAAAAAAAATGAAGACAAAATTTATTGACTTTTTCATCCATTGTTTCAGACTGATCTTGATCACTTTCAGACAGGGTCTTTTAAATAAGCTGAAATTATTTAGCACAGCACACAAAAATTGGAACTATTCATGTTGATTATTATAAAGAACTTTAAATTATAAAAAAAAATGAAGACAAAATTTATTGACTTTTTCATCCATTGTTTCAGACTGATCTTGATCACTTTCAGACAGGGTCTTTTAAATAAGCTGAAATTATTTAGCACAGGACACAAAAATTGGAACTATTCATGTTGATTATTATAAAGAACTTTAAATTATAAAAAAAATGAAGACAAAATTTATTGACTTTTTCATCCATTGTTTCAGACTGATCTTGATCACTTTCAGACAGGGTCTTTTAAATAAGCTGAAATTATTTAGCACAGCACACAAAAATTGGAACTATTCATGTTGATTATTATAAAGAACTTTAAATTATAAAAAAAAATGAAGACAAAATTTATTGACTTTTTCATCCATTGTTTCAGACTGATCTTGATCACTTTCAGACAGGGTCTTTTAAATAAGCTGAAATTATTTAGCACAGCACACAAAAATTGGAACTATTCATGTTGATTATTATAAAGAACTTTAAATTATAAAAAAAATGAAGACAAAATTTATTGACTTTTTCATCCATTGTTTCAGACTGATCTTGATCACTTTCAGACAGGGTCTTTTAAATAAGCTGAAATTATTTAGCACAGGACACAAAAATTGGAACTATTCATGTTGATTATTATAAAGAACTTTAAATTATAAAAAAAATGAAGACAAAATTTATTGACTTTTTCATCCATTGTTTCAGACTGATCTTGATCACTTTCAGACAGGGTCTTTTAAATAAGCTGAAATTATTTAGCACAGGACACAAAAATTGGAACTATTCATGTTGATTATTATAAAGAACTTTAAATTATAAAAAAAATGAAGACAAAATTTATTGACTTTTTCATCCATTGTTTCAGACTGATCTTGATCACTTTCAGACAGGGTCTTTTAAATAAGCTGAAATTATTTAGCACAGCACACAAAAATTGGAACTATTCATGTTGATTATTATAAAGAACTTTAAATTATAAAAAAAAATGAAGACAAAATTTATTGACTTTTTCATCCATTGTTTCAGACTGATCTTGATCACTTTCAGACAGGGTCTTTTAAATAAGCTGAAATTATTTAGCACAGGACACAAAAATTGGAACTATTCATGTTGATTATTATAAAGAACTTTAAATTATAAAAAAAATGAAGACAAAATTTATTGACTTTTTCATCCATTGTTTCAGACTGATCTTGATCACTTTCAGACAGGGTCTTTTAAATAAGCTGAAATTATTTAGCACAGCACACAAAAATTGGAACTATTCATGTTGATTATTATAAAGAACTTTAAATTATAAAAAAAAATGGAGACAAAATTTATTGACTTTTTCATCCATTGTTTCAGACTGATCTTGATCACTTTCAGACAGGGTCTTTTAAATAAGCTGAAATTATTTAGCACAGCACACAAAAATTGGAACAATTCATGTTGATTATTATAAAGAACTTTAAATTATAAAAAAAAATGAAGACAAAATTTATTGACTTTTTCATCCATTGTTTCAGACTGATCTTGATCACTTTCAGACAGGGTCTTTTAAATAAGCTGAAATTATTTAGCACAGGACACAAAAATTGGAACTATTCATGTTGATTATTATAAAGAACTTTAAATTATAAAAAAAATGAAGACAAAATTTATTGACTTTTTCATCCATTGTTTCAGACTGATCTTGATCACTTTCAGACAGGGTCTTTTAAATAAGCTGAAATTATTTAGCACAGGACACAAAAATTGGAACTATTCATGTTGATTATTATAAAGAACTTTAAATTATAAAAAAAATGAAGACAAAATTTATTGACTTTTTCATCCATTGTTTCAGACTGATCTTGATCACTTTCAGACAGGGTCTTTTAAATAAGCTGAAATTATTTAGCACAGCACACAAAAATTGGAACTATTCATGTTGATTATTATAAAGAACTTTAAATTATAAAAAAAAATGAAGACAAAATTTATTGACTTTTTCATCCATTGTTTCAGACTGATCTTGATCACTTTCAGACAGGGTCTTTTAAATAAGCTGAAATTATTTAGCACAGGACACAAAAATTGGAACTATTCATGTTGATTATTATAAAGAACTTTAAATTATAAAAAAAATGAAGACAAAATTTATTGACTTTTTCATCCATTGTTTCAGACTGATCTTGATCACTTTCAGACAGGGTCTTTTAAATAAGCTGAAATTATTTAGCACAGCACACAAAAATTGGAACTATTCATGTTGATTATTATAAAGAACTTTAAATTATAAAAAAAAATGAAGACAAAATTTATTGACTTTTTCATCCATTGTTTCAGACTGATCTTGATCACTTTCAGACAGGGTCTTTTAAATAAGCTGAAATTATTTAGCACAGGACACAAAAATTGGAACTATTCATGTTGATTATTATAAAGAACTTTAAATTATAAAAAAAATGAAGACAAAATTTATTGACTTTTTCATCCATTGTTTCAGACTGATCTTGATCACTTTCAGACAGGGTCTTTTAAATAAGCTGAAATTATTTAGCACAGGACACAAAAATTGGAACTATTCATGTTGATTATTATAAAGAACTTTAAATTATAAAAAAAATGAAGACAAAATTTATTGACTTTTTCATCCATTGTTTCAGACTGATCTTGATCACTTTCAGACAGGGTCTTTTAAATAAGCTGAAATTATTTAGCACAGGACACAAAAATTGGAACTATTCATGTTGATTATTATAAAGAACTTTAAATTATAAAAAAAATGAAGACAAAATTTATTGACTTTTTCATCCATTGTTTCAGACTGATCTTGATCACTTTCAGACAGGGTCTTTTAAATAAGCTGAAATTATTTAGCACAGGACACAAAAATTGGAACTATTCATGTTGATTATTATAAAGAACTTTAAATTATAAAAAAAAATGAAGACAAAATTTATTGACTTTTTCATCCATTGTTTCAGACTGATCTTGATCACTTTCAGACAGGGTCTTTTAAATAAGCTGAAATTATTTAGCACAGCACACAAAAATTGGAACTATTCATGTTGATTATTATAAAGAACTTTAAATTATAAAAAAAAATGAAGACAAAATTTATTGACTTTTTCATCCATTGTTTCAGACTGATCTTGATCACTTTCAGACAGGGTCTTTTAAATAAGCTGAAATTATTTAGCACAGCACACAAAAATTGGAACTATTCATGTTGATTATTATAAAGAACTTTAAATTATAAAAAAAAATGAAGACAAAATTTATTGACTTTTTCATCCATTGTTTCAGACTGATCTTGATCACTTTCAGACAGGGTCTTTTAAATAAGCTGAAATTATTTAGCACAGGACACAAAAATTGGAACTATTCATGTTGATTATTATAAAGAACTTTAAATTATAAAAAAAATGAAGACAAAATTTATTGACTTTTTCATCCATTGTTTCAGACTGATCTTGATCACTTTCAGACAGGGTCTTTTAAATAAGCTGAAATTATTTAGCACAGGACACAAAAATTGGAACTATTCATGTTGATTATTATAAAGAACTTTAAATTATAAAAAAAAATGAAGACAAAATTTATTGACTTTTTCATCCATTGTTTCAGACTGATCTTGATCACTTTCAGACAGGGTCTTTTAAATAAGCTGAAATTATTTAGCACAGCACACAAAAATTGGAACTATTCATGTTGATTATTATAAAGAACTTTAAATTATAAAAAAAAATGAAGACAAAATTTATTGACTTTTTCATCCATTGTTTCAGACTGATCTTGATCACTTTCAGACAGGGTCTTTTAAATAAGCTGAAATTATTTAGCACAGCACACAAAAATTGGAACTATTCATGTTGATTATTATAAAGAACTTTAAATTATAAAAAAAAATGAAGACAAAATTTATTGACTTTTTCATCCATTGTTTCAGACTGATCTTGATCACTTTCAGACAGGGTCTTTTAAATAAGCTGAAATTATTTAGCACAGCACACAAAAATTGGAACTATTCATGTTGATTATTATAAAGAACTTTAAATTATAAAAAAAAATGAAGACAAAATTTATTGACTTTTTCATCCATTGTTTCAGACTGATCTTGATCACTTTCAGACAGGGTCTTTTAAATAAGCTGAAATTATTTAGCACAGCACACAAAAATTGGAACTATTCATGTTGATTATTATAAAGAACTTTAAATTATAAAAAAAAATGAAGACAAAATTTATTGACTTTTTCATCCATTGTTTCAGACTGATCTTGATCACTTTCAGACAGGGTCTTTTAAATAAGCTGAAATTATTTAGCACAGCACACAAAAATTGGAACTATTCATGTTGATTATTATAAAGAACTTTAAATTATAAAAAAAAATGAAGACAAAATTTATTGACTTTTTCATCCATTGTTTCAGACTGATCTTGATCACTTTCAGACAGGGTCTTTTAAATAAGCTGAAATTATTTAGCACAGCACACAAAAATTGGAACTATTCATGTTGATTATTATAAAGAACTTTAAATTATAAAAAAAAATGAAGACAAAATTTATTGACTTTTTCATCCATTGTTTCAGACTGATCTTGATCACTTTCAGACAGGGTCTTTTAAATAAGCTGAAATTATTTAGCACAGGACACAAAAATTGGAACTATTCATGTTGATTATTATAAAGAACTTTAAATTATAAAAAAAATGAAGACAAAATTTATTGACTTTTTCATCCATTGTTTCAGACTGATCTTGATCACTTTCAGACAGGGTCTTTTAAATAAGCTGAAATTATTTAGCACAGGACACAAAAATTGGAACTATTCATGTTGATTATTATAAAGAACTTTAAATTATAAAAAAAATGAAGACAAAATTTATTGACTTTTTCATCCATTGTTTCAGACTGATCTTGATCACTTTCAGACAGGGTCTTTTAAATAAGCTGAAATTATTTAGCACAGCACACAAAAATTGGAACTATTCATGTTGATTATTATAAAGAACTTTAAATTATAAAAAAAAATGAAGACAAAATTTATTGACTTTTTCATCCATTGTTTCAGACTGATCTTGATAACAATAACTGATTGATAGTAATATCCGTAATTACAAGAAGCAGTTTCCTGTGCATCACACCATCCTAAGCTACCGTTAAATGTAAATATAACACTTCTAAAACAATGCAACAGTCCATATTAAAGCCATTATGTCTCCCTTCACACCTCCTATTGTCACTAATAAGCCATCGGAATGAGATGGCAATTATAATTTCTGTCACCCTCAAATTTGGTTGTGTCAAGAGATCTTCTGAACAAGGAGTGATTTTCATACTTGAAAATCAGCATTCAAATATTTGGATATGTCAGCTGGGTTTCAACCCCAACTACTAGCAATAGTAGGAAGTATGTAACGAGTTTAAGTCCTTTCTACTATTGAACTATTCAGCACCTTGGATCTTCCCTCTCCAGTCAACAACCAACTTTCCCAACCTTTTTAATCGTTTAGTAATCATTGTTGTCATTTTAACTAAATGACAATAAAAAGAAATTAATAACAGAAAGTTTTCAGTCGATTATGTTGTAATCGAATAATTCTATTTGTAAACTTTCCTATTTGGAATAAACACTTTTTAGAACAACATATACATGGGTCATAGATGCATCTATCCAAAGTTCAGGCTTTTATTGTTTTCAGGATTTGGGAGAATGTTATAGTGTATTTAGATTTATTTTCTTTAAAAAAATCATCACATTTTGAATCAATCAATATTCAATTGTCTGCAGACTGTATTTTTTTAAAAAAAATTTCACATAACTATTCAATGGTTGTTCTAGACAAAAGTTTCCATATTTCTTGCATTGTATTGAAATATAAACCAATATTTGAGCATTTGCTCCTGATGAAGCATATGGACAACCCCAAAATACAAATCAAGTATAAGATGTTGTTCTCTGTGAAATTAATTTTTGGTATAAGACCCAATGTGAATACTACTGCTGATAATATTGTGACTACTATTCATATTTTGTCTATTTCATCATCTTGTCAGTTTTAAATTTCAGCAATATAACACAGCAGCGTGCCTTTTGGACTCTGTTTCCAGATAGAAGAAGATTTCATAGATCTGAACAGAATGATTCATTTCAGTAAAGGTGTCAGAGTTGGAAATATATAAGTAAATAAAGAAAAATGAATATAGGCTGAGATGGGATAAAAACTGAAATGAACACTTGAATGAAAAGGACATATTTAAATCTACATGAAAAAAGAATCTGCAATGTTATCACTCCTGTTCTGGAATCTTGGTTTCAGTCACTTTAGTATAAATTTCAAAATGCCAAGTCAGGATCAGTAACATTACAGATTATTCCTTGGATTTTGTTAAGCATATTGGAATTAATGTCTGTGTTGAAATCTCATAGAAATTTTGAAGTAAAGCAAAATTATTCCATTGTATTAAGATGTCAGAATAATTCTAATAATGGATTTTTCTTACTGAATAATTTAAAAATAATTTCTCCCTTTATATCACATTCTAACAGACAGTATTGTTTGAGGTCTTGATTGAAGTTTTATGGTCAAATAAAACTTGTTGCCACAATTTGATCTATGTTTTATATGCAACAGTCATGTGACTACTAATTACCTAAGAGAGTATAAGAATCCTAAGGTTGATTATTTAATGGCTGAAGTAAACAGATTGCAAGGCAATAAAGATAAAGGCATCAATGGAATTATCAAAAATGAACAAATCTGGCAACTGCGGCTCTCTTGAATTTTTACTAAATGAAACAATGTTACCCATTATTAATTTGCAAACCAGTATTTTTTTCATTTCAATTTTAGTTGCCCTTTCATTATCTCAAGGTAAAATTCAACAATATTATTATTACTACTACTACTATTATTTCTTTTATGGGTAATGTCTCTTCACAATGTGGGCAATCATAGCTCTCTACGAATTTCTGCTTTTTGTTGGTCTTAGAAAGATTACTCGCTTTCTCTCCATTCCTCTTGTCTTCAAAGTCATGTGTCAAATTCTTTAAATCATCTTCATACATTCCAAAAATTTCAACTGTCTCTGTCTGATTCCAAGTGTTCATTTTCTTTCCATTTTCCTTAAAACTTCCTTGTTATTCATATGCTTCATCCATGATATTCTATAGAACTACATCTGTTACTTCAAGTATCCTCTTCATTTCTTAATACTTTGTTTAGTTTTTAAGAAGCATCTTTTCCTATTCCAACATTCCTTCAGATTTTGGTGTCACGTTTTTTGTTGTTTCTTAAAACATTTCCCAAATAGTTGGATTTTTGTACTGTTTTGATTCTGATGTCTCCAATTCTTAACTTGCCTCTTCGTTTGACCTACGAGCTGACTGCCAAACATACATTCTGTCTTAATTAGATGCAATTCATGGTTAGTCCATTCTTCTCACTCTACTGTTACTACTAGTGTATATCAAAATAACAAATAGGGAGCAAGGCAACCGAGGAAATATAAATAATGACTTTAAAATGTCAAGCAGAATCTTCTGGCAAATGTGTTCTCACAGCCCAAGCGATAGAGCAGCCATCTTGGAAAATTGGTCCGAGGCAAAAAGGAATGAGAATTTGGGTCTTACCAAGTGCTTCTTTATGATCTGCTCTGTTTGTTAGCAGCCATAAAGTGATGGTCTGAGTAGTTGCAATTAAAAGCAACTGAAATTAGGACGAAAGAAAAATACTAGTCAAAAATACAAAAGGATTCAACAGAGTTGTTTGAAAAAAACATAGTAGAGGTGAATTGATAAATATTGCAGACAGTGTGTTAAATACAAATTAATTATTAATTACTTCCTCTATTAGTCATGTAAAGAACTAATATTTGATATCAGACTTAAGCTTCCTATTTGTAACCATTCAAGTTGGTAGTGTGGCTATCAGTGCTGAAAATAGAGTCAGTCAACCAAAGCTGTTTGCATTCACTTTACACTAATGTCCTCAGGAAAGGCATAAACCAATCTTTTCTTAGTTCAGGGTAAAATGATAGGGTAGACTGTGCCATTTAGTCTTGATAGGGCAAGAAGTCTAGGAAGACAATTCTGAATTTGAAACTGTACTGGTGCCTATAAGCAAGTCTAAATTTCTATTCTTTATTCTGATATGAATATTTGCCTTCTAGAAATCACTAATTGTGGACATGAAGAAATTATTTTATTGCTGACTGTGCCAGGAAAGGATTTTTATAAAATTGAACTTCATTTTCGTTTTTTTTCACTTTATAACTATGTGAAGTGAATCAGTTTATATGTTTAATTCCTCCTCCTCCATCCAATTAGATTCACGGCAAATAATAACATCTTAGCTCCACAACATAATTATACATCTCAATGTAGAATTAACAAAAAAAAAAAAATAATCAATATCGTATAAACTCATCTATAGTGCAATTTTTTTTTTTTTTTTGTGCAGTTTTTTATGAAAAAATAGGTGATTGTTCTATACACAGGTAATATTTTTGAAGAGGATAGAAATCATTAATTTTTGGTAACCAGTTGCATTATTCACAGGTAATATTTTTTTTCAGGGGTTGCACTATACATAAAGTCACTTTATACACGAGTATATAAAGTAGTTCATAAAATAACGCCATATGTAAAAATATTCTCAGTTAACATACCGCTTGTATGTCTCGGCTTCTTCGTCGTTCATGCTTCCTGATTCTCGTAAATGTATGAGATAATTGTTCAGCATTAAATCTCTGAATCGATGCTGTAATGCAAATGAAACTCATGAAGAAATATTTGCAATATCAAAGAACATAACCAAATATTTTAGGGAGCAGCTGAAAAATAAGAATATCCTGGGAAAATCTATGGTTTACAAATCAATCAATGTTGGAGGGAAGTGAACATCAATCATCAGAATTAGTAGCACATTTTGAAAATTTAGTTTTTTTAGTCACATTTAACATGGTAACATTTTATAACAGTTTGAAGCACAGGGTGTAGTTTGACTGTCATTGTTTATAGTTACAAACATGGCATCCAACTTTCTGGTTTTGATTCTGCTGCAGACAGAACAAAATGAATGCTGGAGAAAAGACATGCAAATATGGAAAATGGCTTCCAATATAGATCTAAAGAAAAATGCAGCGGGATGTAAGCTCATTTGAACAGATCCAGATGCAGGGGCTTCTCACTCCTTGGAGGAAAGCCATCCCTTATTGAAAATGTCTTCAGGGGGTATTAGCCATACACACCATACTTGTCCAACTGCATGTTAGTGAGGCTAACCCACAGTTGGAGGTTTTGTATTTTTTTATTTAATGAGGGTGGTTTGCTATAATGTGCGTGGCATGGTGGGTCTTAGTCATGAAGGTTAGAACTGGTGGAATTAAGAAATGTAGTTCATCTGAACATCTTCCATGGAAAATAGAAATATAGCATCAAGATGCTTGAGATGTTTCATCTGTGGAAAAGGGGTTGTATGGTGGAAAATAATTTATCACCCACAAGAATATGGAGATGCTTTTAGATCCTATCAAGACTGGGAAGCTTCTGCCCATATATGGCAGCAGTGCTCCATTTTTGGCATGATCCGTCTCTTGTAGAGAATATCAGGAAGAGTCAAGTACTTACTGGAGCAATAGAGGGAACTGACTATTTTTCCAGCATCTTTAGTGATGGGTCTTGTGCAGGAGTTCCATTTGATGCCTGGTTTGAACTTAAGTCTTGACAGGCACTCAAGGCTTTCATTGAGATGCTGGGTGATAATGGTTGTTTGGTTTTTCAGGCATTGAATGTGACCAGACAATCCCCACCCCCATTGAGCTGTTAAAGCTCAGTAATGGAAGCTTTTGACAATTGATTCATGATGTTTGTAAAAGTACTGGTTAAAAAGCAAAAATGAGAACAAGATATCGTTCAAAATCGCAAGATTTTAGAAGTCGACCAGGCGATGAGGCCATATCTTGAGTATAAAAATTTTGGCATGAGAAAATATTCCGAAATATTTGCCAATTCAGGGTAGAGAGAATTACCATTATTTATTTTTCCAAGATATCATTTTAAGTACCGGCAAGGCAAGGCCATGTGTTGATTATAAAAATTTTGGCATGAGAAAAAATTCTGAAATATTTGCTGATACCGGGTGGGGAGAATTACCATTATTTTTCTCAAAGAAGCCAAAGGTTTGCACGGATGCTAAACTGCATGAAGGGGACAAAATGGTGGGCTTTGACAACTGATCGATGATATTGTAAAAGTACTGGTTGAAAAAAAAACACAGAATAACCAAACATCGAGGATATGATTTTAAGCGGCCATGTGTTGATTATAGAATTTTGGCATGAGAAAATATCTCAAAAGAATTGCCAACTTGAAGATAAAGAGATTTATTTTTCTTTTCTGAGAAGCCAAGGGTTCCTGCAGACCTTGACGATTGATGTTGTTTGTAAAATCACAGGTTAAGAAGATGCAAAGTGGCCAGGAGCGAAGATAGAGATTTTAAGAGACAGAACCATGTGTTATTCATAAGAATTTTGGCCGATGAGAAAGAGAATTTTGTAAACAAAAATTCTAAGTTGTAATTTTAATGAGGCCAGCTTAGCCACACCCACATGGCCAGGACACCATTTGTCAAGTGGTAGCAATGGTGATAGGTGGAGGTAATTTGATGAGAAAGTCGGGGAAATTATTAACGCCCACTGAAAGGAATTGGTATGAGGTACCAATGTGAGAAGGAGGGAGTTTGGGAGGATAGCTATCCTGCAACCTCTCCTCATGACTGAAGGGATCCCCCAAAAATGGAAAGTAATTAATTTTCCCAAGCCAGACAACAAAGAGGTCCTTTGTCAGAAATTGGGATTTACCAAAAGCCCTAGGCTGTGTCTAACCCCGCACTGGTTTTTGGTCAGTGTCCATATAAGCGAGCACCCTCGGGCAGTTCGCCAGTAGTTGTTGTTGAGAAGTTTCAGCCCAGCAGTTTGAGTAGCAGGAACCAGAGCATTGCCTCACAGAAGCTGACCATGAGATTCCATGACCTCCGACTTTGCCTTTCCTACCAATAGCAAGTTATACTGACAAACAAAGCTAAGCAAGCACTCAAAGACTAAGCCAGTTGACTTAGAAGACCAGAACTTGCCTGAGAAGTATAAAAGTGTCACTCTCAGAAGAAATGGGTTGGTAGAAAAAACATACTCCTGTATATAACAGATGGATAAAAATTGATTTGTTTCTTTCAACATACTTGAACCTCTTGGGTTTTTATTTGCTTCTTTTCTTTACACTTGTGCGATATCACTTCCAGTTTAGACTCATCTTACACTATGGTCCGATGCCCGATTGATCTCATCTACCTAAGATCAAAATCACAATGTGGGTAGGTTAAACTTGAGATCGAAGTTGTTGCTTCAGTAACCAGACATTGGAAGTGAGCTGAGAACGACGGAGCTGGTGTGTTGAACTGGATGCATCTGGTGTGAAGCTGTTTGAAATCGACCGACCATCCCACTTGGTACCCTGACCAAAGGATCCCACAGGGCAGTGACGACCACCAATCAACTGGGACACAGGTTGGTAGCAGTGACTAAGATTCAGCCCCAAAGCACTGGTAGGAGAAATATCACAGTTTTATGCCGCGACTTGGAGTTGATCACGGGCCGACAACTCAGTGTCACAACAAACCCAACTGGAGTTGGATCTCTACTCTCCAATTTCCAATTCTGAACCATTATACATTACACCACCTGCACATCCAACCTTACAGTACCTGGTATTCCCAAGCAGTCACACATCTAGGTGCTGACAAGACTCAATGTTGCTTAATGTGATAATGATTTACTCTAGACTTAAAGAGATTAAGGTTGTAGTGTTTGGGGAAGCATTCACATGGGAGTCTGTTGCACAATTTAGTGGTGCTTGAGAATTTGTCAGAGTGAAAATTCCTTCTTACTAATAGAATACAAAGGGAATAAGAGAAAAGGTTTCTGTTAATTTGTAGTGGTTTAGGCTTGTGAAAATGAAGAAATAAATGATATTCAAGTGCACGCTCTACAAATTTAAATTTTATTATTGAGTATTTGTTTTGTTTCAAATTGAAAGAAACAAATTACAAAGAATCTTTGCAAAACAAATTCACACAGAAAAATGTTTTTGTTTTTGTTTCTTTACATACATGAATCAATTGCGTTAGTATGATAGAAGAAACTATGTGTCAATGGAGAGTGTAACGTATTTATGTTTTTTATGAATGTGTATAATTTTGTGGTAGCCAGCAGGCAAAGAAAACTGTGTTTATACTACTGCTAAAATCTGTTTTGACACTAACTTGGTTTGTATGTTCTAAATGTGCTTAACTTAATATCACTAAGCTTTTGTAATAAAGTATACTTGAATAAATATGCAAAAGGTTTTGAGAATTCAGCTTGTCCACAACAACAAACAACCAACTCTGGTCAAAGTTTTATGGAAAAACTGAAAACTGAGTAACTAGCTTAACATCACGAATATTTATAATAAATTAGGCTCCAGAAATCTAAAAGCTAGATTTTACTAAATTCAGAGTTTATTGGCTAATAAATGTTTTTCCCAAATTTTTAAATATTATTATGTTTAGGAGAGAAAATATTGTTGATCATTTTCTGAAGGGATCCTACAAATTTTGTAGCAGATAAACATAGTTGTCTGAAAATTTCAAAGGTTTCAGTGTTGTTGTGATAACATCACTGGTTGGTTAATATATATGAATGTGGAAATTCAAATTGGAGCCGATTTTGTGCACAAAAATGAATCCATTTTTTGTTTTAGCAATATAACTTAAATCTATTGCATTTTTCTACAATTCTTTTAATGGGGTTCCACAAATTTATGCCTTTTTTTTTTAATGCGACATACTCAAAAGATACGAATTGGATACAAATTTGTGTAGAGGGGATTATGGCACTAATTTATAGATCTAGCCTTTGATAAATTACTGTAAATGTAATTTCATTCAAAAGAAAATCATTTCAAAACATGGATTTATTTATTTTTCTGCTGTAAGACCAAAAGGACAGTAGAATGTTTGGAAAATTTCATGTTTAATGAAAATTGTGAAAACTTCATAAAATGTTTAAATCAGGTCACTGAAAACTTTCTGAGAAATATTTTCTAGGATTTTAAGTCAAAATGTTTATCAATATTCTCTAATCCATAAAGAAATTCTTCATTTGAATTCTTTCAGGAGAAATTTGTCAATAAATTTCACATTTGCAGAAAGTGTAACTAGAATATCTGGTCAAA
Organism: Acanthosepion esculentum; assembly: GCA_964036315.1. Classification (NCBI taxonomy): domain Eukaryota; kingdom Metazoa; phylum Mollusca; class Cephalopoda; order Sepiida; family Sepiidae; genus Acanthosepion; species Acanthosepion esculentum. The sequence goes on along the minus strand of OZ038494.1, from coordinate 91,402,924 downwards.
AATAGTTTAATACATGAATACGGTTGTTATTATATCCGAGGCTAAATACATTTGGTAACACTTGAAAACTTATGATATTATAAACATCTAAAATGTAATTTATATTGAATTAAAAATAATTAAAATGAAAAATTACTTCATCATTTTATTGTGATAAAGAGAGTAGATTAAAACAAAATAGAGATTAGAAAATCAACACTTGAACACTTAAGCTAATGTGCTTGAATCCAGGAAAAGAAAAAAAAAGGATAAGGTTAGCACCCAATGGACAAAATCCCAGCCACTTCTGATCCCAAAAGTGGATATCACAGTTTCATAAATAAATTGAAAATTAAAAAATTCTAGTATCTTATAAGATCTGACTTTTCCCTAACTAAGAAATATATTGAATATGTAACTGTAGCATTGTTAGAAAATGTTTTTTTTTTGCTTAATCTATATTTTTATATGATCTCTATGGTTTGTTTATGTTTTGGCACAAACTTTAAAAAACACCCATCTTACGGCTTTCTTTCCTTCAAGTCAGGTCTTATAGGAGACTAGGACTCCCTCACTATGAAATATATTAAAAATGTGACTGTAGCATTGTTAGAAAATGTTTTTAGAGGTTGAATCAATTTACTGTGAATTTCTGTTGCAAACATAGCAAACCAATAAACTTGAGAAGTAACTGACAGAAATACATGACTTTATTACTGGCCACCATAAATTAATTGTGACTTTTTTCTTGGACAAAATTGTAACTTTATTACTGACAATGAATGCATCTAAATGAACAAGTCTTCTCTTTATTTCTTTATTATTTTTACAATTCTTTTCTATTCTGTTTTAATAATTTGTATCAATCAGGCAAAAGAAAGTTTAATGTTGAACATTTCAAATAGTATATCTACGCCAATATTAAATAATGTTCAATAAAAAAATATGAGGCTTGCCTTTTCCATCTGGAGAGAGATAAATGTCTCTGGGTAAACTATTCCAGATACTTCTTCCTCCATCAGTTCTTTTTTGGGAATTTGATGCGACTCAAAAATCCTCGACTTCATTCTGAACCTGGTTATTCTGGATTCTATTTTTCGAGCGGTCTTATCTCTACAAAAAACAAAACGTTGGTTCAAATGAATTTTGCATCAGAATTCTCACTTTCAATAGTGAGTATTTGATACTTTGAGAGCTCAGCTCAAAATATTTTAGATCCATCCATGTAGCAGTCACTGAAGTGCTAGCGTACTTATCTGACACTTAATCTGATTCACACATTTTGTGAAAACAAAATTCACTTTTATGTATATTCACTTGCCTGTCATTAATCACTTTTTCTCTAGCTAATCTGAAGCTTATAAAAGTGGGGAGGGGGGAGGTCACCTACCCAACCACTCTTACTAAAATCAGAAAGATGTTTCCACAGGGTTGGGATCACTGGGGCTGGGCAAGTTCTCCCACCTAAAATGAAGAGAAACGTTTTCGCCACTTCTGGCCAAAAGTTAACATGTCCGTTGTCCTTTCAGACTTTTTCCCTTTGCCGAGGCAACACATTATCTGCTCTCCTTAGTATATTTGAGATTCTTCCTCTCTAAGGCATCATGAGTCCTTTTTGTCATTTCTTTAAGTTTGTTCAAAATTGTTTGTAGTGACTGAAAAGTATTTTCTTTGTGTATTTCTTTTAAAATTTATAATTATTATTTAGTTTTAGTTTTCATTGTGTTAATTCTGAAAGACTAACAGCATCAGTATGAAGTTAAACCTTTTTCCTTGAGATTTGCAGGTACATACACTTTAATATTTATCCAATGTTCTAAGATAGAAAAGGGCAGACTACATAATATTGAATGCAGTTTAATAAAAACTTCCCAACTTCAAAAGCAAGATGTTGGCATGGGATTGAAGATTATCAACAAGAGGATCTATAATGGGTTTTATCAGTTATAGTAAAGTGTATGAATGTTGAAACAGATTAGTTTGATTTGGCCTTGTTAGTTAGATAGCCCACCATAAGAGAGGTATAAAACAAGAAAATCAAATTGTAAAGGGAACAACAAATTTATATACATATAAATCAATTAAGATCTTTACAAATAAAATTAAAGTATTTCAGTCAATACAAGGTCGTCAAAATGTTTGTAGTAGTCCTTACAAGAATGAGTTTATGTGTACATAGGCAGGACCATATGTATGTATGTATGTATGTATGTATGTATGTATGAGCATTATCGTAGGGTAGGAATGTCTTTGAAGTAATCGCTCAATCTTAAATGTTCCTTTCATTTATCAAGTATAAAAGAGGTGAGGGAGAAAGGTAGAGATAACAATAACGGTCGCTTGACATTTGTCAAGGGAGGTATTAATATGCTAGTCTCCACTCTCTCTGGTGACAGGTGAACTTGCCCATCTTTTATTTTGTTTGTGGGGCTTGAAAAGGTCATTTGGGAATTCACTCCGGATATGATTCGGGCCTTTCCATTGGACGATGAACAAATTTTGCACCGGCTCGCGAAAAGGTCCGTAAAAAATTTGTTTCTGAGAATTGAAGATTATTTGAATTTTGTTTTTAAATGTTTCCTTGTTTTCTATTGGTCGAAAAACATTTTGCATCAAGGTGTGAAATTTCATGATTTTTGTTTTGGATTTGCTTGTGTGTTAAGCAAAGTTTGTAAATTCGAGTCTTTTTAATTTCTAACAAAATCAATGAGTCCGTGCTTAGCATTTGAATTCTAAATATAGATCTTGTATTTGTTCACTACAGAACCTAATTGATATCAAACATTTGGAAATAGTTTGTGAAGAAAGTGAGATACAAGTGTGGCTTGTTTGCATTTTTTGGCACTTGATCAACTGACATTTGGAAGTAATGGACAATAATGGCCTTTTCTTAAAAGAATCCTTTAAAAATAGTTACCTTTTTGCTAAGAAAATGTGCATACATGATGAAAAAAATAGCCCAACCCCAAACTAAATAAAAAGAAAGTTTTATCACCAAAATCATTTTAGAACCTACATAATTTTGGTTAAAAATGTTATTTTTCTTGCATCAGCTGGTGACCATAAAGTAGTATGGGAAATTTGAGCATTTTTTGTGGTGAAAAACTTTGATTTTTATAAAAATCAGACAATTATTGGATTTTAATGAAACTTTCTGGATTTATTCAAATTACTTTTAGAAATGTTTCTTTTTTTATGAAAACTTGGTAAAAACAATTTTTTTACATTATTAATTTTATAAAATTTCAAGAAATTCCTTTTTGTAGTATTTAATGTTTATATTAGTTATAAGCACAAATCCTTGGAGAATTTAAATCATCAACTTTTTTGTAAAAAAAAAAGAAAAAAAAGAAGCCTGCCAGTTACATAAAATCTGCCTTACACAAAATAAAAAATGCAATAAAACTAAGACATTATTTGATTAGAAAAGCTTTTAACAGCCTTTATGAATAATATATATTATGGACTATTGTCTTAAGAAAAATCTTTTTTTTAATGAATTATGAATTTTTACCAAATTCTTTTTTTCATTTTACAAAAATTTTAATTATAATAATTTATAAAGTTTTAAAGCTTTTAAAATTCTGTATTAATTTGTAGCATGTTGATGATATTGTTATTAAGTAAAAACTATATTTACCAATCATAAATGGAAAAGCTTACTACCATTCAGTGACCACCTGTATTTAAAAAGAATTTAATTTTTTTTGTGTGTATAAACATGCTGGTTTTTGTAAATATAGACATCCATACACGACATTATAAGAAAACAGTGGTAATTACAGTAAATTTAAAATTTATTGGTAATTTTGTAACATTTCCACAACAAACATTTTTGTATGACTATAAAGTCAAAGTACCTAACATTCAATAAAATATTAGATTGTTTAGAATATTTTAAAGATTACTGGGTAGTTAAAAAATTATATAAAAATGCCATTCATGTTATATTTGCCAAATAACTGTTAGTTATGGGTTCTGTAGTTAAAAATGCCAACCATTAAGCTATCAACAAATCTGTCAACACCTCATAAAAACACCCACCTCCATGTTAAAAAAATACATTCCTGCAATATTTTAAACTAAAATTAAGTAATATTTTAAAAAAAAATTCAGATTAATTAAAATTTAAATCAATTAATCTTCCTGAAATAAAGTTTCAGAAAAGTATATTTTATTTTTAAAAGATTTTTTTAATAAAGAGAATTATGTTGTATTGACAGATGCATTAATATGGGTAATTTTAGCAATTTTAATGATTAAAAAAACACATTCAAATCAATTTAAATTTGGTTTGAAATAGCAAAGTATTTTGCATATTGAAAATATCAAATTTACTCTATTAGCTTGGAATTAAAACTAAGATAAAAGTTTCAAGAAAGATTTTTCATTTCTAAAATGCATTTTGAACCTTAGATATCTCTTTCTTATTGGAGGTGCTGATTTAAAAACAAACAAAATTATTTAGCTTGTAGTGATATGATGATACACATTAGGAGAGGATGAAATTGTTTTGGTCACCAGTTTGTAACAGGCGGAGTTAGTATTTGTTACAGCTGACATAGAAAACTTTCAAAGTAAATAAAGTTAACATTTTTAAAAGAAATGAATTTCAACATGTGGAGGAATTTTACATATATATTTTATATAAAGAAAAACTGAATTCAAAAAGAGAGGAAATATATTTGTGTACACAGATAGTGAAAAAAAGGAAAAAAACAAAAAAAAAAAAACAGGTTGGATGAGTTTATGAAGATGGCCTGCTAAAGAAAGAAATCTTCCCTGGTGGAGAAAAGTCATGACATCCTGGAGCAAAAAGCTGAAGGACTAAGTCAAGTTGGTATCGAAAATAAAAAGGTAAGGTAATCCACACAAGTTCTCTCCCTTGAATGATGTTACATTTTTCAATGTACATATGTAAATAAATTCCACTCTGCATAATTCTGCTGGCAGTTGTTTGTCCATTGTCTGGCATATGGATGCCAGTTAGGCATTAAAATTTTGTTCTTTATGCATAAAGTCAAATCATTCAAAAAATCAATTTGGAATGTTAAAAGCAAAATATTCTTGTAATACTTTACTTTTCTCTACTCAAAGACACCAAAGGGTGACAAAAGTACAACTACTTTATATTTTCACTATTGAGAATGTTTTTGTTAAATTAAACTCTAAAAATGCTTATGAGTTGAGAATTGACACAACTCAAGTTAAAGTTTATTTTTGGTGAGAACAATGCCTATATAAGTTGTAGGGTATCTGTCTATATTTCTGAGATGAGGTATTATGTACATTATTTACATTATTCGAACTATTGTCCTCATCTTTGTCGCCATATTTATCACAACGTTTCGGCCATTGTATACTCCAGCCTCCTTCAGGTGGTTGGAATATCGAACTGAACCCTTTATTTCGCTCACTGGGGTAGACTGTTCTAGTTCCACGTGCCATGTTTTTAATGGATGTCAGTTATCAGTTATCTCCTGTTAATTTCTCTCTGAAAGTTCTGCACTGCCTTAACCAGGTATTGAACGCACACTCTTTGGATCCTGTCACTGGATCTAACTAACGCCTTTATTCACTGTGCCATTTTTGATTGAGAGGAAAGACAGAAAAGACATATCAGAGATGCTGTTTAATTTCAATGAAGAAAAACTAATAAACATGCAGAACCTTTAACAGTCTCATGTGTTTAATGGTGTTTAATGTACCTCATGTGCTTAATGATGCCAATAATTCTCATTATCATATAATTCTGCTTGTTCCTTTGTTAGCATGGATCTTATGCTCTGCCAATACTTCATAAATAATGAACTATTCCATTTTGATCACAAAGAAAGATGGAAAAGACATATCAGAGATGCTGTTTGGTTTCAATGAGAAAAAGAAAGAAAGAAAAGATAGAGAGTTAATAATGCACATATGCATTTAACAGCTGCTTCAGTGAAATGGAAAATCAGGTCCATTTTTAATCTTTTCATTTGTAGCCTCTTACTTCTTTAAAGTTATATTTTTTTTCATAATAGCAGCATGGATCCTTCTAGGATTGAGTTTCAGAGAAAAGATTGTACACCTGAATTTGTACTATATACAGGTCGACAGCCATGTTTGTGTTGGAAATATATTGGTTATATTTGGGCAACAATTATTTTTATTTAAGCAGGTTTGGTTGATGAACACTGAAATTCTTTGTTTAACATCTTTTTGAAACTTTTTTACAATTTCAACCATTTTTTTGTTTCTTGGAAGAATTTGAACACAAATTGTTCAATGTTTTCTAAGCATTTTTTGATTTCATAAGCCATTGTCAAAGAATTTATTTGTAGACAGCTAGAGCTGCATCTTTAGGCATACATTGTGCTTGTTCAGTGTTTTTCAAGTGTCATTTCTTCATGTGAGTATGGGTCTTCAAATAACATATATATATATATATATATATATATATATATATATATATATATATATATATATATTACGCACTATTGGATGTAGAATGTTAGATGAATTTCTTTGAAAAGCAACTTCATGTTATTTCTATACAAATTTTTGATCTGATTCAATCTTTAGCAAATCACAAAATGAATATTGTCTTGAACAGTCACTCTTCTAGATTTTTTTTTTGCCTTAATGCAGGTGTCCCCCTCCCCCGCCCTTACACTCTATCCTTGGACCTATATTGTTTTTAACTTTCATCAACAACCTTCCTGATGTCATCAGTTCACAACTCGGTATCGATGTTGATGACAACTATTTACTCTTGTCTTAATAGTAAGTCTGATTGGTTTGAGATCAAATTGGCAACTGATCTCAAAATTAACCTACAATCTGTTGTTAACTGGGGCAAGAAATGGCTTGTTAATTTTAATGCCCTCAGAATAAAACTGCTCTCTTAATTGCCTGAGATAAATGTTTTTGACTTCTATCAGTATGGCTAATTCTAACCTCCAGGAGAGCGACTCCTTGCGATTTTTGGGGCCAACATTTTCCACTAACAGGGAGTAGAAAGATTTTATTGAATCAATCGCTAGGTGTGTTGCTAGGAAAATTGGTTCACTGTGTTGTGCTAGACAATTTTTCTCAACAGAATCTATCTTACACATTTATAAGTCTACAATTCATCCTTGCTTTTAATATTACTGTCATATCTGTGCTAGTGCTCCTGCTATATATTTAGAGATTCTTGAAATAATCCAAAGAACAATCTGCAATGTTACTTGTCCTGACCTGGTATCTCAACTTCAGACCCTTTCCCACTGCCATATCACAGCTTCCCTGTGTCTTTTCTATAAATAATTTCATGGTAACTCTTCTGATGAACTTTTCTCTATGCTACCTAGACTTAATGAATTTAAGCACGGTACTATATTGGTAGTAAGGTCTCATCATTTTGCAGTTGAGATGACTAGTTCTATGCTAACAGTTTCTTTTCTCACACTCCTCACATGTGCAACTCTCTTCCAGCTTCCTACTTTCCAGTCAATATTGATCTTTAAAAATTTTAATGAAATGTTAATTGTTACCTTCTGTCGTCTTAATTCTTCTTTTTTATTGTTATCCTTCCATAATAATGTTTTCTTTTTTTCATATTCTCTTACACTCAATAACCCCTTGTGTCTTAGTGGCTTTATTCTCTTGCTTGGGGTACAATGATTTAAAATAAAAACAAATAAAAATATATAAAAAGAAGGCAATCTTTAACCTTCCTTCTCACAAAAGAATTGTGTGTCAAAAGTACAGTTTTTCATTTGATACTTCTATTATTTTAATTAATGTCACTCCCTGGCAATGTTTGTTTTAAAAAGCAATGATTAGAATTTTAATAAAACCTAAATATATGAAAGTGAATTTATACATTTTCTTTGTTCTTCAGAATTGACAACAAAAATAATAAACACTATTAGATTGTTTATTTACACTATTTATTTACTATATTGTTTTTTAATACTTGACAAAACATTGGCTAATTGCCAGATGATTCAAACTTTATAAATTGGTAAACAATAAGGATTTCCTTATAGTTGGTTTACATATTTCAATAATTTAGGAAATGTTTATAAATTTATGAATAAAAAATTTCCCTATTTATTTCTTTATAAATGGGTCAATAGTAAATATTGCATTGCATTAGTTTTAATTGTATTAGTTTTTAGAATGTTGTAAATATAAAATTATTCTTGTAAATAGATAATATATTAAATTGTGTTTAATATTTTTGTTGTAGACACTCAAGAACAAATGTATAAATTCACTTTCATCATGTTTAGATTTTATTACATTTCTAATCACTGTTTTTTACAACAATAAACATTTCTGAGGAGTGAAGGTAGTTAAAATAATAGCGGTGTCAAGGGATAAACTATATTTTTGACACATTTTGGGGGGGCTAGCATGAAGGTTAAAGATTACCAAAAAAAAAAAAAAAAAAATGTACCAACTTGTAGTAATTACATGTTTACTTTATGGCTCCAAATCCTAAACCACCTACTGGAGCCATATTTGTCAGTTTAATGTTCTCCATAAGTAGTGCCTTTCTACAATCTGTGGCTATAATCTCAAAGACAAAATATCTAATATTAATGTTTCCAAAGTGTGAAATTGAAGGCAAAGAGACATCGCTAATGTGATTGTAACCCTCCCCTGGGCTCGTCTTGTTGGGCACAAGCGATGAAAGGACACCAAAAATCTTCATGTACCGCCAACTGCATGATGGGCCTTGGAAAGTGGAAAGATCGCTGTTCAGGTATAACTTAAGCAAAACCTAAATTCTATTGACATCTTTCTGTCGTCCTTTAAGGAAGTTGCTTCTGATTGTGTAAAATGGAGAAGTATGTGCATAAAAGGCCTTATAATTTCTCAGAGGTCATGCATTGAACATCTAATATTCATACACCCTTCACAAGGTGTGCTGTTCCTTGTCCTACATGTGGAATGTTGTGTCATCAAACACTAATTAGGGCATCAGGAGTGGAACATGCTGCTGTTGAACCCTTATTTGTTGTCAGCACCCTACTCATATCTGAGCATCAGGATTGTCATCCTTCCTCCTTATCCCTTTCTCTCCCCTGGTGGCAGAGATGGCTGTGAATCAAGGAGAGTTTCATAAGGCTATTTGCGTGAATTTGATTGTGATGGACAACTCTGCACAACAGAGAAGCCCACACACTTGTTTCAAAGTGCCTCCCTCACAGCTCAAAGGGGACTGAGACAGACAAGATCTGGAAAAGTGGTAGCATTGGCCTGTCAGATGCTTGGTCTGTCAATGTCTGTCTTGGTTATGCCAACCAGCATAGCCCTGCATCTGCTGTCAGTTTGTTGAGATCATGTACATTCTGTCATTGGGGTCTTCAGTGGGGTTGGTTGCATTCAGTCTGATCCTTCCTTTTCGACCTTACCACTGTGAGTGGCCCTACAGGAGTTGGAACTCCAAATGGTTTTGCCCTTGGGGTCACTGGGATAAGTAAGCCCTCTACCATGACAAGAAACAAACATATATGTTTTACACTCATTCTTATATGTTAAAAACAAAGGGGGAGACTGACAAACAGGCAGGCAGGCAGGTAGGTAAAATGAGAGACAGATGCTGATATAAGTAAACCTCAAGGACAAATAGAGGAGTGAATAGAATCATCTTTCCACAAAGTCAAGATGAAAATCTTATTGTATAAATGGAAAAGAATGAAATTCAGAAGATGAAAATATTTAAAATAGTATCTCTTTGGTCATGTTGACAGAACACTTACTTATAATGAGGACGGTTTTCTGCCTGTATGACTTTACAATGACTATAATGAACTTGTTGCACACAAGCCATCAATGCATTTCGCTGGCAAATTTGACATTTCAGAATCAATTGCAGTTTCAGGAGACCCTCTGGTGTCAGCAGCTAAAATAATATAAAAAATAACAACACTTAATAAAAAACGTAATTCAGTTTAGCTTAGCACAGCTCAAACCAACAACAATAATTAAAGAATGATACAGACCACTGAAATGGCAAATAAAAATTTAGAAAAAATATTCTTATATACTGGATTTAACTATACTATTTTGTTTGTAAAAATGTTTTCCCACTCTCTTAATGACTTGAGAGTGTCAAACAAAATACCTATAACAAGGGAAAAAGGTCCTGATTAGCATGTATTTATTGCAGCGTTTTTTGTTGAAGATTCAATTGTGACAGTTCAAGGATAGGAATTTGTGTCCTGGCTTTTTTTTACTCTGGCAGAGAATCAAAGAATAAAGCAATTCATATGTAATGATAAGGGCAGTATAAGCAATGATTTTTTTTAGGAACAGCTTGCAAGATATTTCTTTGATATGATGTCCGAAAATGTCTTATTCCCGGTTCCAAGTAGTTAACCATTTTCCGACATTTTTTGCTTCAGCTGATTTTGTTTTATCATCATAAAAATACAAATAATACCGAACAGTCTTTCAACTAGCAATGTTTTCTCTTTCAGCATAAGAGACCGATTTTTGGCTAATGGTTTTACAGAAGGATGCTGAGGATATGATGGCCTGAATATAGGAGCAATGACAAGATTTTGGAGAAAATGAAAACAAAAAGGAAATTTATGCTTAACATCAGAAAGAGACAGCTGAAATTTCTGGGGCACATAATGAAGAAGGAGGGCTTAGAAAATCTAATCCTCACAGGACAGAGAGAAAGCAGGACAAAGGAAAACAGTGTATAGCATACTCGATAGGCTTGAGTAAACAGATGGCAGAACAGGGTTTAGGAGAAACAAAAGCAAAAAGAGAAAATTTATTAAGAGCTACAAAGGATAGGATGTTGTGTAGGGTCATTATCCACTGTGTCCTGATGGGACACAGCACACAAAGAAGATATTTGGGATTACATTTATCTAAGTTTTAAGGTACACAATTTCCAAAAGCAGAAAAAATTCTAATATTTCAAACTTTTATTCAGTATTCTTTCAAAAGGATTTAGAAAGTGAGACATCCAATGGTTGTCCTACACTTTTGGCGCAATGATGCGCGGACAGATATGGGGTCCCTTCACAACCAGCAACAATTGATTCGAAGATCAAACAGCCAAAATGTAAGCTATGAATAGATTCTGGCGAGCTCAATGAACTTATACAGGTTGGGGCTCGGGTGCTGCAAGTCCCGAAGAAAATTTCGAAATTTGACCAATTACAGTTGTAATTTTGGGACCATATGAAATGGGTGTTAAAACAAACATTGGTGAGGAGTGAAGGTAGTTAAAATAATAGTCAAGAGATAAACTATCTTTCTGACACATTTGGGGGGGCAGGTATGAAGGTTAAAGATTACAAAAAAAAAAAAAAAGCAAAAAAAAAAAGCATATTTTAAGGCCAACATTAGCTATTTTAACCCATTGGTTTATGATTCTATCACTAAAATGGCCTTATTTTAATAACACTTACAAAAAAACATTGTTTTTGTTGAAAAATTCACTCATTAATAAAAGTTTCATTACAGATCTACCACTGTAGATATCAAATGAATTTTATACTGACCTGCTCAATTAATGCTCTGGACTTGAAACTGAACTGACCCACTTGAAGTATGTCATATTCATGGATTGCCAGTTGTAAGTTCCTTGGGATGTATCTAAAAAAAGATGTTAGTGTGCATTACAAAATATTTTGGTTATTTTTTTTTTATAGGCCTCTAAATCTTATTTCATGGAAACATCTAAAGAACATCTAGCATTCCACTGTATTATTTTTATATGGTATATTATCACTGTTATTATTGTTTCAGTTACAATGACAAATACAATTACTGAGATTCTGGATATTTTGAGACGTTATTTTAAATTTTGGATGTGTGAGTTTCTTTAATGGTTAACAGCTTGGAAAGAGAAATCAGGATGCCGAGTTTGAATTATGGCCGAGTTGGTTACTTTCAATTTTGCATAAATACTCTTGGGTAAGGTATGAAACCAGCTTTTCTTCCCTTAGCTATGGGTTAAATGGCATAGCAGACTGTGCTCTCTAGCCATGGTTGGCACCAGTTTAGGATAAGAACAATACTGAATTGAAAACTGGATGTAGATCTAGCAAAGCTTATGCTATACAGCTATTGAAAAATTATGAACTTCATATTGTGAACTCTGATCTTGACTGAGGTCAAATAAAAGAAAAAACGTTACATTGGGCTTCAAAGCTTCAGAAGCTGCTCAAGGAAGTTTGGAAACAGGAGAAAATGAAACAATATTTGGTTTAAGCATTTTAAAAGGTGGTGATGAGTTTTTCTTTTAAATAAAGCCCATAAGTGGATGACCATCAGTTGTTGATTATGAGGTTTTAAAACATGAGGTTGAAGAGAATCCGAACACTAGAATTGGGAAACTTTTAAATAAATTAGTGTCATCAAAAGATATTATTTATAGAGCCTTACATAAATTTCAAAGAAGAAGAAAAAAGAAAAGGTGCTCTTGAGAGTTTCTTCACGATACTTTTGATATGCTCCCATATTTTGCAATGATTCTTGGTACAATAACCACCAACCATTTTCTCAAACAGACAGCCTGCTCAACACGCGTCATGGATTATGCTCAACATTACTTGGATGAAGACACCTGCATAGTGGAAGTCTGACCTTTACAACATTTTCAAAGAGATTAATAAATTCAAATAAAACTGGGTAAGTCAGGTAACAAGAATGGTAAACCTCAAAGTTAAGCAACTGGATACAGCTGCCAAATGACCTGATAGCAAGATGACCTTGACAAGTTTGGAAAAAAATGGCAAAAAGAACAGAAAATGAGAAAATATGGTGGCAGTGTACAGGATTGCCTATCAGTGATGTTATTGACTTTGTGTCATAACAAGTTTTAGGTCTTCCAACATCATACCTGTTCACCCAAGTGACCCTACTAGAACAATATCTATTCCAGCAGGTGATTCTGAAGCAAATGCCTACCAAGTACACAATAACAAATGGAAAATACAAGCAACTACTGATCTTAAAATAGAAAGTGATTAATGAGAAATGACCTATGTCACTTCCCTCTCAGCCACAATGAGACAAAAGAACAAACAATGTTTGTCCGTTCCCTTTTACAACATATGGAAGAATACACGCTCGTAACAAACACCACTTAAGATTACAGGTAAAAAATGACTACATATTGTCAGGAAAGTTATTATACACTGTGAAACACAATCTTGCACTTAAAAAAATACAGTTGTACTAATTTGCTGAAGGTAGGAAATATGTGATCAGAAATGAATTACCTTGTAAGAAAGCTAAAAATCCTACTTGCACTGGGAAAACCAAGATGCCATCGAAGAAAATACTCCCCCCTACCACCACCTCAAACAGCAACCTAGCCAACCTCCTCATTTTTTTCTCCTTGCCCTTCCAGTTTTCCCTTGTTTTCTCTCTCCTTTCTCCCTTCAAATTCAAACAGCACCTAAATGACCATCGATCCCCGTCATAGAGATCCATAGATCTGATCTTTTAATCCATAACCATTTTGAATCTTTTTCTGCAGATTTTGAAATTGCTCTGATGGCTTTTCTCTTTTATTCTCCCATCAGTCCAAGTCAACTCAGGGTTCTGCATGAAGATCTTCCTGTGAAACCACAACATTCAACTTCAGTAGGAAGACGACAGGCTGTCCACCATTGGTTGGATCTGAATTTCTCTACCAGCTCCTGGTATGTTTCGAGTTTTCTTTCAAAAGCCTTTTCAGTATTCTCTTCCCAAGGTAACAAAAGTTCAAGCATTACAACTTGCCTGGAGATGATTGACCAAATTATCAAATCCGGCTGCAGGGAAGATACTGCTATCTGCTCTGGAAATTTCAACTGTCTCCCAAAGGTTCATTCCCAACTGCCAGTCTCAGGTGGAAGAGAGTATGCAAGTTGTCAGTTTACACTCTGAATGGGGTGGGGAGCTTTGACAAAGTTAAAATTTCAGGTTTGAAATTGCTAACACTGATTTCTGTGGCCACTGCATTTTCCCATCACCAAGGGCCCTTGGACAGACACTTAGAATGTGTTTCAGCATACCTTTCCTGGTGTAGAGTGGGCATGATGGTGTCTCATTATATATATATATATATATATATATATATATATATATATATATATATGACATGTCCTCGAAGGAGCTAAGATTTGTTTTGAGGAGGAGAAAAAAAGAAAAAACCCAATATAATTATCACTGTCATCAATGAGAATACAAACTAGCCAGAACATGGCTGAGATCAGAGCATATATTTAGATGTGCCCATTTTTATCATCATTGTTATTATTATTTAATACTCTTCATCTTATATTCTTACATATACACTCTTATTAACACACTAATAAGACCAAGTGGAAAAGTGCTTTCAGCTATATACATTCCCCTTTAAAATAGATGTCAACTGACCAGAATAAAACACAGGCCCATGTGGAGAAAAAGAATGGGGAAGAGGTAACAAAAATTTTTATCACAAAAATTAATTAATTGAATGAATTAGTGATTGATACACTGAGGACATTGACATCAAATAGATTTGAAATTTATCCCTGTTCAAACACACAATTCAATATCAAGTACTGACAAAGGCATGTGATTTCCTAGACATTTTATTGTGCTCTGTCAACTGAATAAAAAAAACAAAAAATATACCAAAAATCTTTGTTATCATCTTGACTGACATTTAATTTTTGTTTACCAACATTTTTTTCTGTTACAAAAGAAAGTTCTTTCTTTACAATTTTTTATGATATTAATGTAACAAATAATAAATTTTAGTACTTAAAAGAAATGGGATACTACTAATCAAAACTTTCCAACACAAAGGTTAAATTTACAGTTCATAGTTATCTCACTAAAAGATCTTATAATTGAACTTTTTAAAAAACAATTTACTACAATTTTCTCAAAAAAAAACTCTTTTCTTTTTTTTAATAAAATTGTACAGCTTAAGAAGGTTATATAATGGATTGGTTGAAACAATGCGTTGACAAGATTTTGCTCAGAGAAAATGAATTCAACTGTCTAAACAAATGAGAGAAATAAAGAAGATAGATTCTATCACATTTAGAAATGCATTCTGTCCGCCATGAGTTATAACCAGTTATATATTCCATTCTCGAGTACATTTCATCTTCACATGTCAATTCTTCAAGTGCATTTCATCCATCTATGTACCATCAGTGAATTTATTATTCTTTCCTTACTTTGGTTAGTTCCACCACAGAAAAATTGAGATTCGCCATTCATTAATCGCTTCTTACTTTATTTCATTACAAGTTCACTCATGTCATCAAAAGTGGCAGCAGCCTTTTAATAATAATAATAATAATAATATTTATTTTTTTTTTAAAATTATTATTTTCTTGTTTTGCACAAATTGATTTCCATCTGTAAGAGACTTTGTGGAGACCAAAACATTTTAAAGAAAGATTTCCTAAATTAAGAATACTATTAATGCATTACTTAGATCATCTGAGTGCCACATGGCTGATAGGATCCAAGTGAAATCTGACATTTGTGCTGCAGTCACATTGGTGCTGCCTAGTTCTGCCCCCTCTCTGAATGAATTAAGATCAGCATCACTTGGATGCAGAAAGCAACATAGAGGATAGGAAGCTAATCTCTGAATCTTCATGACTGAACAGAATCTTTTAGAAGCATTCACTGCCAAAAACATTCTAAATTCACACATAATAATTTGATTTCATTGGACTACATCAAACGTTGAAGAGTACCTTAAGAGGTTGTTGTAGCATACCTATGGCCGATAATGGGTATGTCCCCATTCACATAAATACAGTAGTAAATACTGTATGTTGGTCTGCAGCTGGAGTGAAATTCACTTGACTCACTTCTAACAGTTGACTACTTCTATGCACCACTGGTGAATCTTATATGTGTTGTTCTTGTCCTAAGTATTATCATTCATTACTAACCTTCATGTGATTATTCTATTCAGTAACCTTCCCTAGGTTACAACAGAGGTGGAGTCATATTATTGAATATATTAGAGAAGGAAATCTGGCTATTGTTTAGCAGAAGTTTATAGATTACTTGGGAATTAATGAACGTTTCAAATTAGTTTTTTTTCTTTCATTCAGGAAAAAAAAAAAGAATAGATCGGAAATAAAGAAGCCTTAATCAAGTAGATGCCACTGATCACAATGTCAGGTTTTACTTTGTTTAGCAGAAATATAAGCAACTTACCTGTCAAGATTAGAATCATCTTCCACAACAGTCGTCATAAAAGTCGGTTCCGTTTTTTTAATATTTTGGTAAGAGGCAAATTCAAATGGAACACTTCGCAAATGCAAATGATGTTCTCCAAAATTCAATTCTTGTGCTTGCTTCTTGTAGAGCTGAAAGATATTAAGTCGAGGAAAGAAATTTT
This sequence comes from Acanthosepion esculentum, assembly GCA_964036315.1. NCBI lineage: Eukaryota > Metazoa > Mollusca > Cephalopoda > Sepiida > Sepiidae > Acanthosepion > Acanthosepion esculentum. The sequence continues at coordinate 91,386,591 of OZ038494.1, read as the reverse complement.
TCAGCTAAAATCTTTTATTCATCATTACGGAGACATCAAAATCTTTTCCTTTGCTTTTGTTATACCATTTATCTAAAGTACATCTTCAATCAGAAAAGAACAATTGTGTCTTCTATTCAAGCAAATCTTTGCTTTCTCCAAGTTGTCAAAACCGCAGACCAGATAATAAGAGAAACAAATTCAACATCCCAGCTCCATGATCATTTGCTGCATCACATTTATAACAACGAGGACAGGCATCTGTCATGTAACAATATCACTGGTCGACTTTCTTACCTACTGAAATTTCTTGTTCCAATGTGTCAGTCAAATAAACCGATTGCACCATAAACACCTGCTGCTGTGCAATAAGTTTTATCCAGATAACAAATAAAGAATTTCTTTTAAAAGAGAATATCACTCCCCACCCCATGACCAACCAGCAGATTCTGCTTAAGTTGGGATATTTTAATGGTAGTCCTCAACCTAGTTTTGAATTCTCCTAATAAATCCACTGTTCATCATCAATGAATATCTTGTCAAAAGATGGACTGATTGATGTTAGCTTCTGAATAATTTCAAATACTTGTAAACAACATCATATAGATTTTTTTTATCATAATGTTCAACCTGTACAAGGCTCAAGAGCCACTTGGAGCAGAAGGTTACAGAGTAAGTGACAGAGCTTATGAAGATATATGGGGAAGATATCAGTTAAAACGAGACCTCAACAGGTTAAAACTGTAGTGATCAGGGAAGCATCCACTTGGGAGTCAGTTCCAAAAAGCAGTGTGGGAAGAAGCTGCTCAAGTGGAACTTACATCTCACCAATAGAATACGAAGGAAATGAGGGTGGTTTGTTACAATGTGCTTGGCAAGGTGGGGTTTGGCTGTGAAGGTTTGAACTGATAGAACCAAGCAATGTAGTTTGTACACTTTCCATGGAAATAGTGATAAGGGAGTAAGAAGCTTGCAACATTTTGTCTGTAGGAAAGGGGTTGCAAGGCGGGAAATAATTCATCACCTACAAGGATATGAAGATGCTTTTGGATTACTGAAACTCGAAAGTGAAGACTGGGAAGCTCCTCCCCATATGTGGCAGTAGTACTCCATTTTCGGCCTGATTTGGCTCTTGTAGAGGTGGAGGATAGCAGGAGAAGTCAGGTACTTACTGGAGTGGTGCAGGTAGCTAACCATATTTCCAGCATCTTTAACAATGAATTGTATATATGAGTTCCACTTGAGGTCTGGGTTGAGCCTAAGTTCTAACAGGTGCTCAAGACATGGCCCTCCCTGAGAGAACGTCCATTCATTCAAGGTCTGCTTAAAGAGTCACGTAAACTTGAAGACACCTTTCCCCAACATTACATTTTGATAACACTATGAACATATATAATATATATATCAAAATGATATAATGTTGGATAATTCTGTTACCTTTGAAACTTAATCATAAAAAATAGAAAAAGAAATCAGTAAGTGAGAAATCTCATCTATTTCATTGCTTGCAAATATGCGTTGCTTTCTTTTTTAATTCACCCTCTAAATATTAATGGCGATACAAGTTAAAAATGGTTACTTTTTAAAATATTGAGAATAAAGTACTTTAGGTATCTTCAATCAATGCTTTTATCCACTGAGCCATGTGTCCTTTTGGATAAAAGCATTTGTTGAAGAAATCCAGTAACTTGACTCAAGGAGTTGTGAGTTCAATACCTGGCCACAGCAGAAATCAACAAAAAACTTGGAGAGTTGAGTTAAATGGAAATAACTGAAACTGAGATATCTGGAAGAGACACAGCACGTGGAACTAGAACAATCTACCCTGGTGGATGAAATAAAGAGTTTGGTTCAAAACTTCAATCACCTAAAGAAGGCCAGAGTGTACAACGGTTGAAACATTCTGAATATGACAACAAAAACAAGGACAACAGTTTGGACAATGTAAATAGTGTAAATAATTATTAATTGCTGTATAAAATAAGGATATCCATAATATAATGAGACTTATTCTGTAAAACAAAAACGCTTTCATGCAGAAATTAATTTTTCCTATAAAAAAAACATTTTATAGAAAATTACTGATCTTTTCTTTTCCATCATGCATATTTGCACAATTTATATAAAAAGAATTTGTATAAAATGTAAACATGTTTGTTAAAAAACCTTTTAATTTATGACTTACTTATGAGTGATTATTAGAATAAATACAGCCAAATCTATATTTTAAATGCAGTAGAAATTTTGGTAAATAACAGAATAGTTCCATTTATTTATTTATTTTCAAGTAATTATAAATAGGAAGTAAAGTGCCACCAAGCTTAAGAGCTGCAGAAGCAGCTTTAAAGTGAATTATTATAATTACTGTTAATCTATTACTCAATAGTAAGAGTTTAAATGCCATAATCATTTCATTCTGAAAGACACTGACAGAAAATAAAATTGCAACACTGAATATGTGTTTTGATTTGTTCAAAAGCATACATAAAGGAAGTATGAAATGATTGCCAACACAAGTGCACAGATTCCACTATAAGGGGTGGATCAATAGTAATACATACACTATATATCCTCATTGGGCATTTTCACATGTCTGTAATCATGCGAACATGCAATTCTAGAAATGGTAAATACCATTCTCTGACACATTTGGTTGATTTTGTTTAGTGGCACATCAGCCCCTATGGGATACTTAATCCCAAAATCTAAATATTTTATGGCTTCAACTAAATATATTTAGTGCAATTTCATGCCTTCAGCTACAGATAAAATGTCAATTTGCTTTAAATATGTATTGTTGGTAATTTTACTATAAATAGGAATTGTTGGTAATTTTACTATAAATAGGAATTGTTGGTAATTTTACTATAAATAGGAATTGTTGGTAATTTTACTATAAATAGGAATTGTTGGTAATTTTACTATAAATAGGAATTGTTGGTAATTTTACTATAAATAGGAATTGTTGGTAATTTTACTATAAATACATATTGTTGGTAATTTTACTATAAATAGGAATTGTTGGTAATTTTACTATAAATATATATTGTTGGTAATTTTACTATAAATACATATTGTTGGTAATTTTACTATAAATACATATTGTTGGTAATTTTACTATAAATACATATTGTTGGTAATTTTACTATAAATACATATTGTTGGTTGATTGAATTTGTTGAGGAGTATATCAACCTGTATGGGTTATTTAATACTGAAATTTAAATATCCTGCACACAATTTTATGCTTTCAGTTACAGATACCGTTACATAATTTTGTAATATCAGATGCCTTCATGTTGTCACTTTTGTGATGTCAACAAATGCTCGTTATCGTGTTCGTAATTCTCGTTATAGCCGAGACTTTGGAAACGCAGATACTAGTAGTAACTCCTACGAATAACATTCACACTAGTAATACTTGTTTGAATAGTAACCACCGAAAAGTAATCTGTAGAGTGATCAGTATAGAGGATAGTATAGAGAATTGCAATCAATTAGACGCCACGCTAATTCTCATATGTACCTTTCCTTTACGATCACCTGGTCTACTTATTAGAAATGGAATCAGCTGTCTTTGCTCACTGGTGATCTGTGTTCAAACACCAGTGTCGGCAACGGCAATTTATCCCTATTCAGCACAAAATTTTATACTTTCAAGGTAATGGTATGTTTTTTAGATATATAATTTGTACATCATAAAATGTATTCATGGTAATTTTACTATAAAAATGAATTTTTATAATTTTTTTTTAGTGCTGCATTGATTGTCATTTTGCTATAAAAATGTATTGTTGGTCATTTTATTATAAACATGTACTGTTTGGGGGGGGGGTTCACTATTTGCCCATAGCAAGGTCCAATGAGACCCTAACAGGTGGTAACAACCTGGGTTAGGGTGGGTCTGAGAACAACAGCAGTTAAGAGGTGGTTCCACACTCCTCAAAAACTCCAATCTCCTGGTCAGAGAAACTGTCACTGGATGAAGTTTATCATCATATCCCAGATTCCTCTGACACGTTCTTCTATGCTTCATACAACTATTGACAAAAGAGCAAAAGTTGTAGATAGACCAACTGAAAGAGTCAGGCTTCGTCCCATCATGTTTAATAGGATACAAATCTGGCAATTATACTGACCATGGAATTTAGAGCATGTTGCAGAGTATGTTGAGTAACATGGATATCATGTAGGCAGGTATTATTCTGCTGGAGTAGCACATCATCTTCCTATTGCAGAAATGGTAGCAGAATGGGTTGAACAATCTTCTGGACATATATTGCACTGTTCAACATTCACCCACCAAATGCAAAAGGCAAGTGAGAGTTTTAACTTACAGCACCTCACACCACAATATGTCATGGTTAAATGCACTCTAAAAGATATCTTTTCTAAATCTAAAACTCACATGCAAAATGCCAGAACCTGCTGTAAAAGATAGAGACATATTCAATCCCAAAAGTGAATATTTTGCAACATCATAAATGGTGTGCACATTGGTGTTGTGGTATCAGTAGAAGTTCGGTCTTGCTGCAAATAAACAATTACCAACAGTGTGTTGACACTAATGGGAGTCACTTTTGCATTGATCTCTGCTGTGGATACCATGCAGCTTGCCACTGGGGCCCTTACAATGCACTAATCTTGGAAAGTGCTTGTACTTTGTGGCAGTCCAAATTCTGATCTACGAGTGTAGGTATGTTCATTTGACCAGTTGCCAACACAAACGCCACTGATGTGTGTTGCCCAATGTTTTCTGCAATTGATTAAAATGACCATTCAGGCTCTCAAAGGTCCATAAAATGATACCTTTCAAATGACACTAAATGAAAAAAAGTAGCATGTTTCTGTCTCCATGGCCTGACACCTGCTTACACTGGACTCTTTTACTACACCAAAATATATTACAATATGCATCTCTGTCTAAAGCTCAGACAGAGACAGTTTGCTGATATGAGTGTTACTATCATACAAGATGGCTGAAGACTGAAAGTTCTACCAGGCTATCTACTATCCCCTAGCATGCACATGCAGTACCCAAGTAAAAATTGGTATTGTTATTAAGGATGTTGTAATTTTGTTTTCCATCAGTGTACATCAACATCTATATAGTAATGTAACAAATGTACAGATCAATATATAAAATAGCCTTGAAAATTTCCTAATTTTTGATGACATGGTCAAGAAAAATATATTTAAAGTATATAATTTTTTTTGTTTAGCTTAAAAAGAATTTTCTTTTTCTTTTTTTAATTAAAAACACTAAAAAGCTATAAAACAGAATACTTCATTCTACATTTTTTATTTATTATAATACAAGATGCAAAATAATAATAATAATAATAATAATAATAATAATAATAATAATAATAAACTATGCAAAGATTACTCTGCATTGAATGTGTTGGGAAAATGACTAAGAGAGATCTACTAAATCCTGAGCCATGCGGCTTCAATGAGTTGCAGTCCACCCACAATACCCTTGTAAATTGTAAATCTTAAAAGACCAGCAAATACAGTAGTTCCTATCTATACACTGAAGATACTGAAAAAAATTGGTAAGTATATTTATATAATGAGTATACTTTATAAAAATATTTCGATTTATTGGTTTCATGATAATCAGAATTTAGTTGAAAGTAACTTACTTCACTGAGAATCTCCGTTTCCCAGGCAGCTTCAATCAGGCGATGTCTTAGACTCACGAGCTGAAAGGGACATTTTATAGAGAATTACAGTCTAAGTAGCTTGCATTGTCTAGTGAAAACTGTTTTATAACTATACACACACACGCACGCACACACACAAGCAGAATGGAGAGCAGCGAGGTTGAAAAGACATACTTTTAGGCAATCAATATTCATTAAACATAGTTAAAAGGAATTTTTATGTCATAATAGGATTTCATAAGAGTTGATAATACTGTTTAATGTCTGACGTTTACATGACTTCTGTGCTTACACACACACATTATATATACATACATACATACATACATATATACATACACATAAGCACACATACATAAACACAACACATATACATACACATAGATAAATTCATATACACACACATATACAGGGTGTGATGGATAAATTGTCTAAATTACACAAAAATGAAAATACTGACATCTAATTTCAACAGACATATTTACCAAAATTACACAAACATATCTTGAAATACTAAAGTGCAAATTTATTCAATAAAATCACCATTGGCCTCAACCACAATCTCCAAACAACTTCAGAATCTCTTGCAACTCTTCTAGACAGTCTCCTTGTTTAAGTTGGTGAATGCTGCCATAATCATTGACTTCAGTTCATCTTTGGTATTACAAGAAGTTTTGTTGGTCTCTTGCTCAACTGCATCCCACACATAATAATGAAGGGGTTTGCACTCGGGGGGGGGGGGGGTAGGTGGCCAGATGTAAGGAGTGTTGTGATCACAGAAACTGTCTGTCAGCCCTGACTGGATTCTCCTGCTTGTGCGACATGATGCAGAATCCTGTTGCTAGACATAGGGTCTTCCAACAGCCACCCACTTGACCCAGGGTAGCACTCCATCCACAAGGCACTTGGTGTATGCCTTTGTGTTGAATCTGAGGCTCTCACCAACAAATTTCGGAGTTCTTTTCTTATCAGAAGAATCAGAGTGAGTTTTCTGAGCTGCCATACCTTCGTAATCACCATTAGACTCGTCCATCTATTTCTGAATCCTCTGCACTGTCCTCCGATTGATACCCACTCTCAAATGTTCATAGTGGAGTTTCTGGCATGAATGCCAAACAGTACAGCATGGTGCTCTTTTTCTCAGACGGTACCCAAATGACTACTACATATACAGACACACACACGCAAATATATATATATATAT